>OY728122.1:460025337-461275337 GCA_963277665.1 Viscum album | reverse complement strand
ATAGTATAATATAATATATATACTATAAAACAAAAACACTTTATTTCACAATGTAAGAATGGTACATTTAGTCTAAAATAAAACCTGATATCATACTAAATATTATAATGGGTAGAAAAATGGTGGGTAGATAAATCATAATATAAAAATCAGGTCAACTTTGATCCCCTGGAATCATTACACCCATGAACATCACCATAATAGATGAATAGAAATTTAGTCATACATAATTAATTTTGGAAATGATATTGAACCTTGATAGAATCAAAGTGAATGATGAAGAGTAAGAATGATGGTGTATTTATAGGGAAATATAATCATCATCCTTTATTTTTTTCAACTAATACATTTGATTAAAATTATTACCATTAGTCAATAAAACATGTGGTCATTATTGTTGTTGGTAATGAAAAAGCTTTTAAATGATCCTTGAGATTATTTAGTGATCTAATAAAAAATTGTATTATTTATGGAGACTATAAATTTATTCTACTAAAATTTGTTTTATGATAAATGTAGAAGTTTGGGATAAAAGTTAATTTCATGAAATAATATTAAAAACACTTTTTACATGATAATATATTTTAATGAAGTCCTGGTTAATTTTTTATAATGGCTAGGTTATTTATTTTTCTATAAAATTTATAAATTTAAATAAATAAGGATATTTATTTAAAATCATAAATTATCATATTTATAAAATTATATTTATAAAATAAACTTCTTTTTTGACTCATCGTATTAAAATTATCTTAATTTAATTTGTTGGTAATTTTCTAAAAAAATGATTTTTGGGTTTAAAAGTGAAAATATGGTTTTTATGAAATACCAAAACTATTATGAAATAATTATTATATGATAATTATTTCAAATTTATTAACCCTTATTCTTGAAAAAAATATTTAAGGAATGAAATAATATATAAGGTGTTAAACTTAGAAACACGTTCCTAGAATTTCAAAAACCATTATTCTACCTTTTAAAAAACTGTTTTTACGATTTAAACATTAGAATTGATTTTTACCAATTTTATAAATTAAATAAAGTGAAATATATCTAATATTTTTAATTAGAAGTTAAAAATTATGTAATAATGTCAATTTCTCTTTTACACATAAAAAATTTACCATGGTAAAAAAAAGATTTATCGTAGTATAGGTAAAATAATGTAAAGGGTTAAATTAAAAGGTAAACACATAAAAAAACAAAAAATGAAAAAATTAAATGTTATTTTTATTTTTGGAAAATCCTTAAAAAAATTAAAACATTAATTATCAACCAAATTTTTTGAAATTAATGCCACCTAAATGTGGATAGCTTTAAATACAAGATAATCATTATTTAGTCACTTAAAACAACCCCTCCTCAAGTATAAATACCCTTATTCCCTCATAAATTTACAAAAAAAATACATTTATCATGAATAATTTATCAATTAATATCCTAAGATTCTATCCAATTTGGTTACAAGGTTCAAAGGAGCCTCTCCCTATCTTTAAGAAGCATCTTCCTAAGGTAAGGGATCACTCTCTCTCTTATTTTTCATTCAAGCTTATTCTTTGTATTTAGAATTTTTAATATAAATTGGATATGTTTACATGTATTTATAAATATACCTTTACTTTCAAATTGATGTTATAAGTATGAGATAAAATTTATACCATCTCGTTATAGTCTTTTCCTAATCTATTACTATGTTGAAGTAAGGGTCTCCAATCCTTCTCTTTAAATTCAACTTTCAATTCCTTTGTTATATTGTATTTTAAGATTACTTTTTAAATATAAAAAAATATTTTAATACCATATTATTTTCATTTATTTAATTTATTTTCAATTATTATTACTTACTTCCTCTGAATATATCTTTTTTAAGCCGTTATAATGCTCTAACTTTCATGTTACTTTAAAAAATACATCCTAAAATTTTGGTGAAGTGATCTGTGTTTGGTTTCACAAGAAAATAAATCCCTGTATAGATACAAATAGGTGGATGTGGATCTATTACAACTGTACCTAAGAGTAATAATCCAGAAAATGGTGTATTGGGCTAGACTTGATCGTCACCTGGTGCACGACAACGGGCCTTGCTGCACACTTTGTTCGATACTCCCAGGGGATATAGTTGGATGATCTACATGATACTTACAAACCATTTTAAAGGGATTATATTTCCTTACATTGGTATCAAAACTTTTTAAAACCATACATCATTATTTTATTCATGTATTGGTAGAAAATAAATTCATACCATATAATTTTTTCTTCTATATGTAAAAATGGCATAAGATATGCCTCATTAAGAAATTGATTCTAAGTATTTATCTTGTTCATGTCCTTGAACATTATTCCAAGTAATATTTGATATATTATGGGACCAATTAGACTTTTATAAGATGATTGGGTCCTGGAATTATATAGTCCCTCAGTGCATCGGTAGGTCTCATGAGACAACTAGGATAGGTTAATGGGAGCATCCTTACCTTTTAAGATGTCTTAGCACAAGGCCTTAAAGGTATGGTTAAGATGTCTAGAATTATTAATTATCATTAATATATGTTCAATTATTGTAATCCAATATTTTATTTATTTTTTTCTTATCCATGGATGTATTTATGCTCCCAATTTCATTTGATATGGAATAACTCTGTATATTTATTCATTCCAAAATGTTATATTTATAAATTTTTCCCTTGTATGTTACACCCTTACTGATCATCTGAGATTTCCACTTTATATTATTTTCCTTTTATCTAGGAAATCTAGAAGACTTCTATATATTATAAATGGATTTTCAAGAATAATAATGACGTTTTTCATGTTTTCAATGTCGTATTTCTATCCAATGTAATGTAAAATTTTGTTATGTATCTAGTTTCTTGAGGATATTAAACTGTTGGATCCTCCAAATTTTTTATCTATATGACCTTTTAATAAAACATAAATAAAATATAGGGTGTTTTATTTAGGGTCATTACATTTCGAATAGGTTCATTTTTAAATTTATTTACAAAAAATAAAAAGGAATTTTTTTAACATTTATGGTGTTAATAGATTTTCCTTCCACCATAACTATTTTATAATATTTATATTCTTCTGTAAATTTTCAATGTTTTTACAATGAAAAATATTTAATGGAAATTATTTTTAGTGTTTCACTTATATTTTCTTTTATTATCCAAATGACTTGATTTTACTACAAAATCAACTTTTCTGATGAATTGGTGGTCATCTATCATCTCTTAATTGATTTTTGGGTCATTAAATTTCTCATTAAACATTAAATTTCTTATAATAATCATTCATTGGATAATATATTTATTTTCTATATCCATATTATTTATATCAATTATATTATTATTGTCGAAACCATATACTATTTCTATCTATGTTGTCTTACTATGAAATTCATTTGATTAACAAGAAAAATATTTATATTTTGTATTTTGTACCCAATAAAGATATTTTTTCATAATGTATATTATTTATGAATTAAATTGATCATTCAATATATGAATAATGTATTTTACATGAAATACTGATGGGTATTAGATATAGATATCCCCTCGATGCATCGAGAGGACTTATGAGACAAACTAGTTGGCTAACCTTATTAAATGGGATTTTGGTCTATACCTAACCATGTTTGAACATTTATTTATACAAGTCCTAGATCATGAAATCCAAAATTATTTATTTTCTTAATTTAGAGTTTATTTATTATTATCCACGATATTATTACATTTATATTACCCATTGATTCATTTCATGCTCAAGTTATTGATTAAATGGAATATTCTTTCAGTTATTTACCATGCCATATTGATTATTCCTTATTTACTTATGAAATATTATGTTGCACATAACCCTTAATATAAATTTTATCTCACCCTTATTTTATTTTAATTTCCCCATGATATAAAGAAGGAATCATTTAAAGAGTTTCAAAGATGTATAATATTTATTTTTACTATTTTTTATATTTTATTTCCAATGTAAAGTGGGAATAATATAGGTATATGGTTCTTCATGAATACTAAACTGATTGATACTTAGTAATGTGATCCATTGTATCTTAGGAAAATATAATAATGTATACATCGACTCTAAGTTACTATAGTTGGGGTTGTTATAATTGGTATCAGAGTAAGGTTTGTAGAAACCTTGGGAATTAGATTTAGGAAAACATAAATAAGAGAACATAACCCTATGAAAAACTCTATGGATGTGTCTAAGTATAGAATAATATTGAAACTTTTTGTTAAATTAGAGATATTTTGGTTTCCTATAAAATACATCCTTGCATGGATACAAAAAGTGGATATAGATTTGGTACAGATATATAGGGGGTAACAACCCCAAAAAGAGTGAGTATATCTTGGCCATAATTATAGATCATAGTGAATTTTCCCTTACAGTGAACCTGGTTTTAAACTCTCAAGAGATATGATTTTATTAATTAACATTTTATTTAGAAAACATTATTAAATATTTGAAATATTTTTATGATTTGATGATATTACTAAAGAAACTAAGTTTATGATTCTGAGATTATTTATGCCAAAACTGTTAATTTATGTTAATCATTACACAAATTATATAATAGGATTTAAAATCCACAATCTTATGATCTAATTCAGTTTATTCCATTTTTTATAAATGTAACCTAGAAGAAAGAGTTGTATTAATACTCATGGTCAATGTAGACATTTACTTTTATAGAAATCCAATAAAAATTTTGTTGGAGCTGAGAAAATATTTGACATATTAGGGTAGCCAACATAGGTTATGACTAATAACCTTGCACATATGGATCGATATGCTGTTCCAAGACATAATAAACATATATTGGATTGTTTTATGTGATATAAGACTATATCCTTTAGTGGAAATAATAATCTAGTAGTAGTTAAGAAATGGATTGAGTCCCTTGAAAATGTATTTATGGCTTTGGGATTTAATAAATGGGAAAAGTTTATACTAGAAGTTTATTATATTAAAGTTTATTTTTATCAATGGAAGTCTTAGATCCATAATACTAGGAAGGAAGAATAAATAAAATATATGAAATACCAATATTTTAATGTACAATTCTTTAATAAATATTTTCCCCATGTAAAATGACCTAAAATGAAGAAAAAGTTCTTATGCCTAAATAAAAAGGAAGAGGAAAGTATTATAGAGTATGTACCCACCATCACAATATTATCCAGGTATTATATAGATTAAATACGTAATATGGAAAGAAAAATAATCCATTTCTTTGAAGTGATTAAGACAAACCTCTGAAGGGAAGTCGTTTCTCAAACTTTTTCATCGTATGATGAAATATTATTATATGCCATCAAAATAGTGGAAGTATTTTCAAGATCATATATATTTAATAGAAATAAATAAAATAAGAGGTCTTTTGAACACCAATAAAAATGGAATAAGTCAAAGAAGAATAAGGGAATGAAGAAATTTCTATCTTGTGTAAATTGTGGAAGGAAACATCCTAGAAAATTATTGAAAGGAAAGTGATTTTGTTATAATTGAAGAGATGAGATTCATATGGATAATGAATTAAAGGGAAATAAAGAAACCCCTACTATATATTTCTTAAACTATAGAAAAATGGTTAATTATTCAAATCAGTGTCACTTGTGTCAATGGAACCCATCATAGAAGAGTCCAGGAGAGATGGACAAAATCAGGTGATCACTACAGCTAAGGTTGAAGTTCCTAAAGATGTAGTGGTATGTAATTTAATTATAGCCTCAAATTTATCTAATACTTTATTTGATTTTGGATCTTTGTGATCTTTTATATATTCCATATTTTCAAAGAAAATTATATATTTCTCATTCACCATAAGAAGGGAGTTGTCAGTCAAGACTCTCGGGGGAAATATCACTACAATAAGGATGTTTCAGTCAATTTCCATTTTTTCACATAAACATACCCTATTTTTATAATTTATTATTATAACTTTGATATAATCCTTGGTATAGATTCGAATTCAAAATATAATGAAAAAAATACTACAAAGAGAATTAAACTGTGATTCATGATGAAGATATAGAATTCCTTATATTTAGAGGAGATAATTCATCATCTGGCTTAATTCTAGATCCACCTCACATAGCTCTTATAAATTAGATTCTTAGGTAAAAATAGCAGATGAAATCTCAAAATGGGAAATTTAATCTTAAAATTATTGATATAACTATAATATAGGAGTATCTTGAAATATTTCTTGAGTAATTACCTTGACATCCACCAGAGCATGAAATTGAGTTTTCTATTGATTTAATCCCTAATGTAAGACCAATATCAAAGACTACCTATAGAATGGTCGTAGTGTAATTAGTGGAACTGAAGAAACCACTATAGGAGTGGTGTGATAAGGGATATATATAGCCTATTGTTTTACCGTGGGGATCCCCTATTCTTTTCATTAAGAATAAATATAGATCTATGAGGTTGTGCATTTATTATAGGAAAATAAATGTTATTACTTTAAATAAAGACTATAATATTCCTTGAATTGATTAATTTATCAATCAAATTCAAGGATATTAATATTTTTTTAAATATTTCCTTTTATTTTGGGTTTCATAAATTGTGATTAAAGAAGGAATATATTCCAAAGATAGCATTTCATGTGAGGTATGGACATTATGTGTTTAAGTTAATGAAATTTGGATTTACTAATTCAACCTTTTTTTATGAATAATATGAATTGATTATTCAAGGAATATCTTGAAAAAAATAGTGGAATTTATTGATGATATCTAGGTGTACTCTAAAATCTATGACTACCTTGAGAATCACTTGTGAATCATTCTCATGGATCTTAGTAAAAAGTGTTATATGAGAAATTAAATAGGTATGAATTCAATATTCCAAAATATTATCTTCTTATCCATATTATCTCTAATGAAGGAACCATACTTGATCCTATTAAGATAAAGGAATCCAAATAATGTCATACATTGATGAACATAATCAAGGTATATAGTTTCCTTTATTTGGAAGGTTACTATTGTTGATTTGTTTAGAATTTTTCCTAATTGATTAACCCATTAACAAATTTAACACATAAAGGAGTTATGTTTATGTGGAAAAAACAATGTGAAGAATGTTTTGAAGAATTTAAGAGGAGATTTTTCAATGCTTTGATATTGACTCTACCAACATGAAAGGATGGATTTATGATATATAGTGATGCATCAAAGAAGAAACTTGGTTGTGTACTTATACATAATGATAGATTTATTTCCTATTTATTAAGTTAGTTAATGAATCATGAACAAAAATATCAAAACCATGACCTTGAGTTGGAAACTATCATCTTTACCTTGAATATATGGAAACATTATCTCTATGGAGAAATATTTGAGACATACACATATCTTAATAGTACGAAATACTTATTTTCAAAAAAAGATTTGAACATGAGGAAAATATGATGGATTTTTATACTCAAGGATTATGATTTAACAATAAACTACCACCTAGGGAATGAAAATAAGGTAGTTGGTGCATTGAGCTGGAAAAAACATGGAGTCCAAACCAAAATGATAATTAATAGGGTTTCTATGTTCATAGATTTAGTAAAGATAGATATAGTAATTATTAAAGAATTGGAAACATCATACCTCTTTCAAATTATATTCAAACCATATTTTTTGTAAAAGATAAAAATTTAACATCATGATGATGAGAATTTTCAAAATAAAACTAAAGTTGTGAATGATGGGAAATTGGAAGAATTAATTTATGAAGATGGTGTTCTGAAATTTGGATATAGGCTATGTGTTTCATATAAACCTAACATGAAAATGGAATTATTAAATGATTATCATAGCTTGAATTTTCCTTTAAACTATGGTATCACAAATATGTATAGGGATATGAAGGAACATTTTTTGTAGGATAATATGAAATGAGAAATTATATATTATTCATCAAGGTACTTGTTTTTTGATAGTTGAATTCTGAGAGACAACATCCAAGAGTAGTCATGCAACCTATACCAATTTATATGTGTAAATGGGATGACACTACTATGGACTTTTTCACTAGATTACAAAATACTACTATAAGAAAAGATTCCATATGGGTTATTGTTGATCACCTTACAAAATACACACATTTCCTTGATATAAGAAATGATTTACCACTTGAGTTCCTTGAATGACTATATATTAATGAATTTGTGAGTCTTTATGGTGAACTTATTTCAATTATGTCATATCATGATTCATGGTTTAAATCAAAATTCCAAAAAAACATAATGTTCTTGATACTTAACTTCATTTGAGAACTTAATATCACCCTCAAACTAATGGATGGCCTGAAAGGACTGTTAAATCATTATAATACATGTTTATGTTTTTCTCAATTGGCATTAAATGTATGTGGGGTTACTATTTGCCTTTAGTGAAGTTTTCATATAACAATATATTATGTTCAAGTATTGGTGTCGTATAAAGCATTATATGGTAAGAGATGTCATGATCTAACTTATCGGGACAAAGTAGGTGAAAGGAATCTTATAGGCCCATAACTTGATGAGGAAGCAATATTTAAGGTAAATAATATTCATACCCATATTAAATTATCTCATATTAGTAAAAATGTCTACACCGATAAACAAAGTAAATGTTTTCAATTTCAAGTGTGAGATTATGTTTTCATGAAAGTATCTCCATGGAAGGGTGTTATAAGGTTCAGTAAAAAAGGGAAACTAGGCCCCATGTTCACCCTACATGTTTAAAATCTAGAAAGAATTTGAGCTATGGATTACCATTTGGGAATTCCACCAATTATCTCTAAAATACATTATGTGTTCTATGTCTAGTTATTAAGGAAGTATATTCCAAACCAAACACGTGTTCTCACATCTGAAGAAATAGAGTTTAAACCTGATATATCTTACTCTGAAGAGCCTATCCAGATAATTGACACTAGAGAACAAGATTTGTGAAATCGTATGAATCTAGTAGTAAATATACTTTAGATATACGATAAAATAAAGGAATAAACATTTTAACTTGACTATGTTATGAAGAAAAACCACCCTCATTTGTTTAGAAAGTAATATCCATAATAAATTCTAGGACAAAATTTTTAAAGAAGATAAGAATGTGGCATTAAAGCTTTAATTATAGAAAGTGAACATTTTATTTTAATGAAAATATAGTAAAATTCACATTTTAATATTTCATATAAAATAATTATAATATGATATGATGAATATCAATTTTTAACTTTCTATATCAATGTAAGCCTGAAATGAATTTTGAAATTTTCCTTCAAAAATAATACTTTATGAATAATTGAAAATATATTATTTAACCAATAATAATTTTATTTATAATTATTTTTTATAATATGTATAATTAACCATGTATTTATTATGAATTTTATTTAAATAAATACAAGATCATTTGGAGGTAAAAAAGGGATGTGTTTTGGAAAACTATTTTTAATTGCATAATGTTTTTCTATTTTAATTAATTAAAATAATATCTAATAATCAATTATTTAAATTAAATAAGTTTATTATATATCTATATATATGAATTTAAATTCATATAATTATGATTACTAGTCAAATAGTTAATGTAAGATAATTTTATGCTTAAAAAATCATTTTCATGAAAAACGGTTTTTCATCACGTTATACGAAATTATTTTTAAATTCATTTTTACCCCTTATAGGAATTAAAATAAATAAATAAATACATATTTGTAATTATAATTTAAATTTTTTTTAATGAGGTCACTTTCATTTTTTTCATTATGAATAGAAAAAAATAGTAAAAATTTGTTACCATAGTTAAGGGTAAATGGGTTTAAATGGTTAAAAATAAAGGGATGTGGCTTCAATATAACACAAGAAAACATGATTAAAACTAATTGGAGTATTTTTTACCCTAACCTTATAAAGTTAAAATATGATTCATTTTATATTTATTTTTTTTGAGAAATATATTAATATATTTTAAGGTTTTGAAAAATTCCACGTGTGTCATCTCCCGCACTTATAATAGGGAACCTCCTCCCCTCACTTATTAAAATATATTACTCTATTTAGCTTAAAAACACCCTAAAAATATACTTCCTTAAAATAATTATCCACTTTCTATATATTATAGTCTTCCCAAAGACCGACCATATGGTCTTCAAGAGGATACCTAAAAGATCCTTTTTTCAAAGAAGTGACAATCATTTTAATTGGATACTTTCATTTCTATTCATCTCTTACCAATTTAACTTTTATCCTAAAAATTCCAATATAATTAAACCAATAAATCACATATATTGATATTTTATTATTTTTATGGTAAAAAATTTATCCATCCCATTCTCGGTAAAATCGAAAACAAAACCATCTCTCTTTTGTTCAACAGACTATTGCCACACGAACTGATGTAATTTTTTTCCATCACCACCACACATGGATATTCATAATGATATAAATAATGAATATATATATGATAATTATGAACTAATTATGATTTTAAAATATTAATATATCATTTAATTCATTACCCTTCCACTAATTAAAAAATGATTATGTCGCTCTGGTGTACATGTAGATTACAAAATTCATAAAGTAATGTGATTCATTTTTCATGGTTGCTTTTAATGGATGATTATAAGTAATTATATAATGAATATTTATTATTTTTATATCATTATTACTATTCTAGAGATTAAAGCCATTATCAAGACACAAGGACCATAACTATTGATTCAAATCATACGTGAAAAATGAAGTACTTAATACCCAAAATAATGACAAATATGAATGACTGTCAAAAAACCCCATAATAAAATGTTATAAATGGATAATATATCATTTTATAGATATTTATTTATTTATTTATTTAATTATAATAAATATAAATTTATTATATAATAGGTTAAATAATTTTCAACAAAGTGGAATCATGAGGTAAGGGATATCATCTCAATTTCTACTCCATTGAGACATATTTGGTATTATGCACCCATTTTCTTGTATGTGATGTATATACTAAATAATTTATGTATATAAAATTAATATATATTTATTCATAGTAATTAAATTCTCAAATAAATTTACTCATTCTAGTGGTTAAAATTTAAAAGTTACCAATGAGGTAAGAAATTATTCTACATTCTCATTTTTTTGGGATTCCTTATATTTTCATTAAATGAGGCTTATAATATACCCTTCATAAACTACATATATCTTATTATACTTTATATATTTAATTATTTTCCATGTTTTATTATAAATTTTCCTCTATTTTTCACTTAAATAATGAAAAGAAAATTTTAAAAGAAAATATGATATTTTTTCTCTGTTGATCAGGTATATTTTTATTCCATGTCCATATTTTTCAAAATTATTTAACAAATGACCTTTTTATTTAATTAAATTATTTATTAAGGAAATTTTATTCTACACATGAATTTTTAAAATGTTTAAAATTAATCTTTATAATGGTTTATGAAAGGTTTATTTTTTGACTTTATTTACAAAAAAGTAAAAACTGAATGTTTTTTCAACGTATATGATGTTAATGGATTTTCCTTCCTCTATAAACATTTTACACTATTAATATTTTTATAAAAATTTTAAATAGTTTTAAAAATAAAATTATTAAATGAAATTTTATTTTAAATGTTTCACTTTCATTTTATATTATTCTCTAAAATGGTTGTTTTTACTAAAAAATCTATTTTTTTATTAATTGATGGTTATCTCTAATCTCTATTGATTTTGGGGTCATTGAATTTCTCATGAAAGAATTAAATTTTTTATGATTATATTTCATTGTAAAATAAATTTATATTGCATATCCATATTATTTGTACCATTTATATGCTTATTTTCTAAACCTTATACCATTTCTATATACAGAGTTTTACTATGAAAGTTATTTTATTGACTGTTTAAATATTGATGTTTCACATTATTTACTCAATATGTATATTTTTTTATATTGGATATTTTTTATAAGTTAAATTTACAATTAAATATTTGAAGAATGAATAGGAAATAATTTATGGGTAGGACTTAGTTATAGATATCTACTTAATGCATCGACGGGTCTCATGATACAAACTAGTTGGATGGAATTATTAAATGGGTTTTTAGAATATACCTACCCATATTTGAAAATATTTTGGCACAAGGCTTTGATCATGACATATAACGTTATTCATTTCCTTAATTTAGAATTTAATTATTATTATACATAAGATTATTACATTGAAATTATCTATGGATTTATTTCAGGCTTAAGTTATTGATTAAATGACATGTGCTTTCAGTTATTTACCTTATCATATTGATTATACATTATTTAATCCTAAAATATTTTTTTTACGTAACCCTTATTGGGTGTTTTAGAACATTATAATTTTTTTCCTTTCCCTAGAATATGAATAAGGAATCTTTGAATGAGTTTCAAGGATGCATAATTTTGAATTTTACTCTAATTTATTTTATTTTTAATGAAAATGGGAATAATGTATATATATAGTACTTTAAGAATACTAGACCAATAAATCCTTGGTTATGTGGTCCCTTATATATTATGTCAATGTAATAAATTAGACACCATATCTATATTAATGTAGTTGGTGTTGTGATGGGCATCATGCTCCAAATCTAGATCATGCTCATCAATGACATGTGAGTGGTAAATGTATTGCATCTTTAACTAGGATGCCTGAAGTATATTATGAATTAATGTTAATTAAGATGGTAAATCTATATCATATTCCAATCATCCAAGTCCTTCCATGATCTCAAAAATATTTATATATCTCAACATTAGTTCACCACTCTTTCCTTATTTCCCATATCCTAGTCAAGATAAAAAATTGAGAAATTCCATATCACCAACCATGAAATATAATGGTCATAAACATCCATACATGTAATATTATTGTTGATTTTGAGTTTTCTCTATCCATTTATAGATAAAATAAATCATCATGATCATATCTTATACAATGATTGATCCTAAAAACAATGACTCAACCATATTAACACAACAAAAATGAGAGATGCATGGATGACCATAAATATATTTAAATTGATCCATCTTGATCAAAGAAAAAAATATTATATAGTAATTCAATCCATATAAATCTCTCCCCTATGATCCCCCAAAATCAATAACATAAGAATAAAGAATATCTTTAAGAATATAAATATCCTTCTCTATTTTAACATTATACTAAGTATGATATGTTGTGATAAATTTCAACTAAGTTCTCATATCCTCTTTAAGGAACTTTAAAAATAATAGTTAAAATAAGGGTACAAATCATGAAATGAAAAAATGTGATTAAACCCTAGAAATTTCAAAATCAGATACATTTATAAATTCCCCAAATCAACTACAATAAATATTTAATTTATGGGAAATAAATGGGCTAATTTATCCATCCAATCAACGAAAAACTATATAAAATTACTTCAATGAGGATATTGGGTTAATATACTTAAAAACTCTATATAATCTTCATGCCATATCTATTTATGAATTGGAAGGGTTTTTAAGAATTTAGTGAGATCTTTGCAACTTGTCCTTAAATTGTTGACAAGTGAGAAAATGAGACACAAATTTCATAGTTCCACGCCTCATTCATCGCCACTAATATTGAAATTTTATATCATAATACATATTGATAAAACCTAGTGTATTAACTGGTTAGAATGATAGAAATATTGTATCATCTACTACTAAAAGGAATAAAGGAACTATAATTATTATAATAAAATGAAGGGTCCCATAAAAGGACTAAAGTAATTCCCTAATTCTTTTTGAACTATAAAAAACTCCCATTAATCACTGATATTTTATTCTAATATAGGTTTTTCATGAATTTGATCGATCAAAAAAGGTACTAATTGTACACTAGATAATAACACTCAATCATCCTTTTGTTTCACATCCAAATACCATTAAATTAAAATAATAATTAGTTTTCTTTAATCCTGAGACACTTTCACTATCTAAACCTAAATCTTATTAATGAGATCATTAGAAACAATATTACATTTACCAGGGTTGTATGCCAAATGAAAGTTCAAATTTCACAAGTATCCCACCCACCACCTTTATATAAGTTTCAATATTTTTATAAATGATATACTATAAAAGATTATAATATTTATTGATAATAAATTGTTCCATAAAAAGGTAGAGTCACTAAAATTTTAAACCATCCATCAAAGATTCCAATTCAAAGTTTTCTATTGGAAAATTATTCTCTTGTTGGTGAAACTACTAGGAACCATATTATACCATATGGTTATTATTCATGAGAGAACTAATCAAACCCAGATCTAAGGCATCATAATATAATTTTTAACATCAACATAGGTCAAGTAAAATCAATACAAATGATGATGTCAATCTCTTCTTAATTTCATTAAAATATTTCTAATACTCATCTTATTCCAATTTTACTCTTTTCCTTGTTAAGTGAGTTATTGGTGATGCCAATTTCAATAAATCGCAAAAAATCCTATAATAACCTATCTATAAAAGGAAAATTATAATTTCAAAAATATTTTAAGGATTTTCCCAATCCATTATCGCTTCAATCTTCTATGAGTCAATATATACCCACTCTCAAAAACTTTTTGACCCAAAAACTAGACTTTCTAAATCTATAATTGGAATTTAAATAATTTAGTATATATAAATTATTCCTTAAAAGTCCTTATAATAATAGAAAGATGATTCTTGAGATACTCCTTTGACTTATACTAAAATAATATGTCATACACAAACACCATGACAAATATTATTGAGGTGCATATGGATCATATGGTTTATTTAAGCCTTAATGATTGTTTAATAATATTTTGACTCAAAGAAAATCAAAATATTTTTATAATTCATATATAAACATCTAAAGGAAGTATTATATATATTACCCTCATTTACCCTCAGTTGGTGATCACCATACCTTAGGTCAATATTGGAAAACTACCACTCTCCTTTGAACTAATCTTAAAGTTTATCATTAAAAGGAAAAGGGTATATATTCTTTGTTTTCATTGGGAAGATCTTCTGATAATAAATAAATAAAATTAGACATCCATATTCCATTTTAGAAAATATTTCTGGAGACACACAGGGTGGTAGACTATAGAAAATAAAACCCTTTACTTCCAAGCCATCAACCTAAATTTTAAATTATTTTAATTTAAATAAATCTATAATATAAAAAGGTAATGAAATATAGATCATTCTTAGAAGTATATCAATAATAAAAATCTACTTCCCTATATACTCATGATCCTAATAAATAATTTATAATCACTTGTGAATACCTATCCTTCACTGTTGGCAATTCATTTCTGGGACTCCCTTTTATAGAATCTAGAAACTAGTTTAAAACATAAAAAGATGTTATCAAAATATATTTAATAATTGGTCCTAATCTCTTAGTATTATATTGTACCTAATTATTAATATTTTAGTTATCACATAAAGTGATATAAACACCACTTTTAATGATATAAATTGATATATTATTTTTAAATGGTCAATTAATCATTTTCCCAAATAAGATAAAAAAATTATATGTTGTGGACAATAAATTATTGTGTGATTGAAATATTTAGTTCATTGCTATATAGGAAGTATATTTAAATACCTATTATTTATTCCTCCCAAATTGAGTATAATTTTCTATAGTATAAAAAATTAATTGAACTATTTAACTAAGTTAGATTAAAATTTTATAAGATATAAAAGAAAATAATGCACTAATAGTAAATAAATCTTGAATCATAGAAGAAGTAATGAGTATAATATCTTGGACTATAGAAGGTTCAACCATTTATTATTTAGGTGCATGTTTCACACCATATAATTACGTAAATATTGGATAACCCTAAGATCTCCGATTAGGATTGAGGACTCTCTTTATATGACCTAATCCTTAAAAAAGTTCACTTCATCCACCACATCTATAAGGGTGAGTTTAGATGTTTTTGGATGTATCAGACTATAACTAAGATCTTCTTGAATTAATTCATCTGTACACACTACCTCATGGGATATGATTTCATAAAAACCATTATAGATGGCCTAACTAGATACACTAATGAAAAGTCATTATTTATTTTTGATAATAAGGCTTAGAATGTATCTTCTAAGTATATTAGAATCACAAAAAATGTTTTATCCAAATGAAATGGGTGAAATGATATTGACTGGTCATTTTCTAATCCCAAAAATTCCTCTCCTAAATGAAATAAGATTCCATTTATGAACATAAGAGGTATTTCATCCCCCACTAGTTAAAGTAAAATTATTTCCCAAACCTGTTATTAGAACACTATCTGTATAATCCATAACTACATTATTAACAAATTTTTTATATGAGGTCAGGTATAAAAGACAACCCATTGATATGATAGTAATTCATAATCTTATTTTAAAGTGATGACTCATCATAGGATAATTTGAGATAATTTTATATGGCCATTATACTAACATAAAAAAGAGATTTATGAACTCTGTAAAAACATGATCTCACTAATATATATCTAGAAACTCCCCAGACATATCAATACTCATAATCAACAGATTAAATTAGTGGTTAGATGAACCCTTAAATCCCATCCATTAGATATCCTCATGTATATTAGAATGTAATAAAAAATAGAACAACTTCTGAATCAAGCCTTATAAAGTGATCATGTAGTTTTTAATGATGTTCTTGTTAGTTTTAATTTGTTTTCAATGTAACACCTAGAGATTTTGTAATATATTTCTTAAAAAATACCTTATTAAATATATTTCTCCACACACAACACCAAACTAAAACAATCCATGACATATTCAATATTAAGAAAATTTAAGAATAAAAAAACCTACAGTAAATAAAAAAATGATTATAATCAATTATAAATTCAAATAAAATAGGATTAATAGCACTAACAGGTTTAAAATGGAATTTTTCAATAAAAATCATCTTCTATATATATTGTATTTTCATCTTAAAGATATATTTATAAATTTTTTAATTTTGATTTATAAAAGTAATTTCTCTTTTTCATTCAAAATTTTAAAATTAGCCTAACATGATGTTTTTAAACATTTCCAAATTAAATGATTTTAGGTGGATCTAAAAAAACACTAATTTTTCTAAAAACTATGAATTTTATAATATTATCATAATACATGAATTACTTAAATGTTTTGAAATTTTTATATAATATATATATTTATAGGTAAAATAAATCATTTATAATTACTTCACAACTAGAATTCTAGGTATTTCCGATGGGTTATTTGCGACAAGATCCCGTCGCAAATAAGCTTTAGAGACGGGGTCCCGTCGTAAATAGCTCATTGCAGAAAACGTCGTCACAAATAATTCTCTGATTATATAATTTATATATATAAACTTTTTTGCGATGGTCTCGTCACAAATACTTTTTTGAAAATATTTATTTAGACTATTTGCGATGGACCCGTCATAAATACTTTTTGCGATGGGCTCGTAATCCCATTGCAAATACTTTTTAAAAAAAATTATTTAGGCTATTTGTGACGGGAACCTGTCACAACAGATCCCGTCGCAAATAATAAATAAATTTTAAAAAATATAAATTTTATAAAATTATTATTATTGAAAAATTAATTTAAATATTATTAAAATAATAAAAATATTAAAAAATATTAAAATTCTCAATATTCACAAAAAAATATAAAAAATCATAAAATATTATTATTATTATTATTATTACTAGTAAAATAAAAAAACATTAAAAAATATAATTCAGAAAAAATATATTTAATAAAATTATGATTATTGAAACAATAATATTAATATTATTAAAAAAATAAAAAAATAAAAATTATTAAAATTCTCAATATTCACAAAAAAATCATAAAATATTAAAAATTAAATTATGTAATATTCGCACCGATATAAAAGACAAAAACTATAAATAATTCATATTACAACAAATGTTAAATTCAAATGTTTTTAACATAAAAAAACCACTAGGGGGTCGTCTTCTGGATGAGGTGGAGGAGCTGAAGGAGATGGTGGAGGAAACTCCATCCCTAAACTACGAGTTAGACAGTGCATGTACTCCATCTGCTCATGATGTTTCTGCTACCATCGACGCATATCCTCCTCGTTCTGCTGCTTCTACTGCTACTACTGCTGCTGACGCATCTCTTCTTTCTGCTTCTGCAAACTCTCTATAAGGTCATTCTGAGATCAGAACTGCTCCTGATACTGTAAGGCAGAAGATGATGCCTCTCCACGAGCTCCTCTCAAGCTGGACGTCGACATCACAGAATTACCATAATAAGTACCAGGAGTCACATGAGAGTTGATACCAACTACTCGGACCTTCTTAAAGCCAAACTGAGTCGTCTGCATCCATGCCGCCTCGTCGAAATGGTGGGCAGTGGTCTGATCAGTCGCCTCTTCCTGACCTTTAGCCTATGTCTGAGAGGTCGCAGCCTCATATGACTCCTTTAATTCCAATTTGAAATTAAAATTTTGAAAATATTATTTGCAGTTAATTGTCAAACTGAATAAAATAAGACTAACCACAATCTAACGCTGGCGATCACCTCTAATCTCTCATGTAGCTGGATCATTGTATATCATCTGATAAACACCGTACTCTATAATATCAGGATGCTCAAATGCATATATGAATATAAAATAAATTGTTTATATTTGAAGTTATATAAAATATTTTAAAAAAATACTTACCAGATGCTCTCTATGCGTACTGAATGTACGGCTACCAGCTCGATGTGTCACCTCTTGTCTCCCCCGGTTCTGCCGACCCAATGAAGACCTCCTCTGAAATCTACCACCCAACCAGTGTGCACATAATCCATCCCAAACCTGAGATGAAATGTACTCTAGTCGGTGGGCTCTACACAACTCATCAAATACTATCACTCCTACTTTATTAGTCGTTGTCTTTCTCAAATTGTGCAAAAACTGACCCAAACGCTCACGTATAGTCACCTCCCATCCTGCATGGATATCTTCACGCATGCTATCATCGATGGGATACCATAAACCCTACAAATTATTTATAATATCAAGTTATTAATAAAATAAATTTCAAAATAAATATTATTTATTTAAATAATAGCCAATGATTATACATGTCGAGCTGCACATCAATGGGAATCTGTTCCCATGTGATCCATGGTTGAGAAAAATAATTGCGCAAGATAGCGCTCCCCTGTCCAATAGCTACATGCGCAAAACTGTGAAAAAATAATAAATAATCAAACAATTAGTATATATATAAATAAATTAATGATAAATAACTAAAATATACAGTTTACCATACCTCCGTGTGTGTGGATAAAATCCAAGATGTGGATGTCGCTCGGGGATAGGGTCAGGAATCAGTAATCGCGCAAGACCACACCCCCTCCGCGTACCTCCTAAACCACTAGTAGGCTGAGGGTCAGATGATCCCACATCCCCCTCATCCAAAGGTAGCTCAGCCTCCTCTAACTCACGAAATAGATCAGAGTCCATCAGAAATAAAAAAATGATTATTGTTCGTAGATAGTTGAAAATAACTATTATATATAGATATATATTAGTTATGATCATAACCTGTATTTAACAGTGTCAATGTTCACCTTCATCATCATCTTCATATCTGACGATGTCAATGTCTTCATATTCCTCCTTGGTATCATCAATATCTATATGAGTTTCACTTTCACCATCCCTTGTCATTTCAAATTCATCTGTAACATCATTAACATATCCATCACCATCAACCCTTAATTGTGGGGTGTCATCATCGATATTCACGTTTCTTTGTGAAAAATATGGATTTTGAGTAGTCTCTTGAAAAATTTCAATTCCTTCCACTTCAGTGGAACCACATTCAGTTTGATTAAATTGACTTTCCTGAGATTTCATTTTTATTATGCTCCACCAATCACTCAGTTCTCTTGAAGTAGCATAGTACTTTGTGTAATAAAATTGATGTTCCTGTTGAGCTAGTAAAAATGGTTCATTTACTACAAGAAGACTTTTATATTTAATATCGATAATTTCATGAGTCGAATGAACATGCAAGCCTCTCTCAGTATCCAACCACCAACATTTAAACATCGTTATTCCTATTTATTACTAATTATTCCTATTTATTACTAATTATTCCTATTTATTACTAATTATTCATATTTATTACTAAATATTCCTATTTATTACTAACTATTACTATTTATTACTAATTATTACTATTTATTACTAATTATTACTATTTATTACTATTTATTACTATTTATTACTTATTATTTCTATTTATTAATAATTATTTCTATCTATTACTAATTATTCATATTTATTACTAACTATTCATATTTATTACTAAATATTACTATTTATTCCTAACTATTCCTATTTATTACTAACTATTTCTATTTATTCTTAATTATTACTAATTATTCCTATTTATTACTATTTATTCTTATTTATTCCTATTTACTCCTATTTATTCCTATTTATTGCTAATTATTACTAATTATTAATAATTATTACTAATTATTAATAATTATTACTAATTATTAATAATTATTACTAATTATTACTAATTATTACTAATTATTACTAATTATTACTAATTATTACAAATTATTACTAATTATTACTAATTATTCCTATTTATTACTAATTATTCCTAATTATTTGTAATTATTACTAATTATTCCTAATTATTCCTAATTATTACTAATTATTCCTAATTATTACTAATTATTCCTATTTATTACTATTTATTGCTATTTATTACTAATTATCTCTATTTATTACTAATTATTGCTAATTATGGCTAATTATTACTAATTATTGCTAATTATTACTAATTATTGCTAATTATTCATAATTATTTCTAATTATTGCTAATTATTGCTAATTATTCCTAATTATTGCTAATTATTGCTAATTATTAGTATTTATTAGTAATTATTAGTAATTATTAGTAATTATTAGTAATTATCAGTATTTATTACTAATTATTACACTTTATTACTAATTATTACAATTTATTACTAATTATTATTAATTATTCCTATTTATTACTAATTATTCCTAATTATTACAAATTATTACTAATTATTACTAATTATTCTTATTTATTACTAATTATTCTTGTTTATTACTATTTATTGTTATTTATTACTAATTATTGCTATTTATTACTAATTATTTCTATTTATTGCTATTTATTACTAATTATTTCTAATTATTACTAATTATTTCTAATTATTACTAATTATTTCTAATTATTCCTAATTATTGCTACTTATTTCTAATTATAAGTAATTATTACTAATTATTAGTATTTATTATTAATTATTAGTATTTATTACTAATTATTAAAATTTATTACTAATTATTACAATTTATTAGTAATCATTACAATTTATTACTAATTATTACTAATTATTGCTAATTATTATAATTTATTACTAATTATTACAATTTATTACTAATTATTACAATTTCTTACTAATTATTACAATTTATTACTAATTATATCAATTTATTACTAATTATTACAATTTATTACTAATTATTACAATTTAATACTAATTATTAGAATTTATTACTAATTCTTACAATTTATTACTAATTATTACTAATTATTATGAATTATTACTAATTATTACTAATTATATGTATTTATTACTAATTATTACAAATTATTACTAATTATTAGTATTTATTAATAAATATTACTAATTATTACTAATTATTACTAATTATTACAATTTATTAGTAATTATTATAGTGTATTACTAATTATTACAGTTTATTACTAATTATTACAATTTATTACTAATTATTACAATTTATTACTAATTATTACAATTTATTGGTAATTATTACAATTTATTATTAAATATTACAATTTATTACAATTTATTACAATTTATTAGTAATTATTACAATTTATTACTAATTATTACAATTTATTACTGATTATTACAATTTATTACTAATTATTACAATTTATTAGTAATTAATAAAATTTATTACTAATTATTACACATTATTACTATTTACTACTCGTAATTACAATTTATTACTAATTATTACAATTTATTACTAATTATTACAATTTATTACTAATTATTAAAATTTATTACTAATTATTACAATTTATTACTGATTATTACTATTTATTACTATTTATTACAATTTATTACAATTTATTACTCATTATTACTATTTATTACTCATTATAACTATTTATTACTCATTATTACTATTTATTACTATTTATTAGTAATTATTAATATTTATTACTAATTATTAGTATTTGTTATTATTTATTACCAATTATTATTAATTACCACAAATTAATTATATACATTACTAATTATCGTTAATAATTATTAATTACTACTAATTATTAAAAATTAGTACTAAAATTTTCAATTTATTAGTACAAATAAATACTCATGACAAAACAATTTAAATTTAATTTAATTACAACTAATCAACAATAATAAAAATTAACATAAAAAATGAAGTAAATAATAAATTAAATAAAACATAAATACCTTTAAACTTGATTTTCAATTGATGTAGACGGCTTCACAACTTCTTCGTGAACAAAAAAATTAATTTAGAAAAAATTTCCCTCTAAAATCAGAGTTCAGAGAGAAACAGGGTCTAAGAATTGAGAGGAATGAGAGGAAAAACGGATTGAGGTATATATATGTTAGATTATTTGTGACGGGACTATTTGCGACGGGATACCCGTCGCAAATACCTACGCCCGCATTTATTACTGTCGGCGGTTAAAAAGTTATTTGCGACGGGTCCCGTCGCAAATAGTGTCTGCCGACACGCCTTTTGCGACATGACAAAATCCCGTCGTAAAAAGCTATTAACCACCGTCGGGTATTTGCGACGGGAGCCGTCGCAAATACTTCACAATTTGCGACAGTGGGATCCCACCATCGCAAATAACCTTCGCGCGGTTTTGCGCGCTACCCGCGCCAAACTTTTTGCGACAGGAGACGAAATCCCATCGCAAATAATTGGTTATTTGTGACGGGTCGTTACCCCCGTCGCAAATAAAGTCTTGGACGGACTTTTTGCGATGAGATTTATTCTCATCGCAAAAAGTCCTTTTTCCCGTAGTGCTTGTTGTTTTATATAAAACCCATGTATATCATTTTTGTGAACATAAGTAAAATTTTATTCTAAAAAAATGTTTTTATCTGTTATTTTAAGAATTAAATTTCATCCCTTATAGAAATTAATTCTATAAAAATGGATTTAAAATTTTATATCAAAAAGAGCATTAATGTAATAAGTTCAATTTCAATTTTGGGTATAAAATTATTATTACCAATATTAAACTTAATTACCATGATAATGATAAAACTATTATTTTTAAAGAATTGTTTTATTAACATTGTGTAACTATTATCTAATAAAATAAATTAATATATTTTTTAATATTTTTTAATATTTTTTAATATTTTTTAATATTTTTTTAAAAGATATAATTATATTAACATGCATTTAATCGGTAATCAATTCTAAATAATATTAATAATGCATAATGGTTAAAACATCATTTTCTATAAAAACATCTTTTCTATATATAAAATGTTTTAATTTAAAGGTTAATTTTATATTATTTATAAAGTGAATTAGATTAAATGGAGATTAAATTTAGGTTTAAAACACCCAAATTTGGTAATATTTTTTATTTTATATTTATATAAAAACACAAATTACTTAATTAAAAACTAGTTAATAAGGTAAAAATTAAAAAAGGTAAAAGTACAAACGTAAGAACAAATGGTGCCCAACATGTTTAAAACATGTGTGGAAATTATTGTTTGGAGATTTATTGATAAAATTTCACAAAAAACACCATTATTGATAACTTTTGGAGTCTTTGACCCTTGATTGGTGTAATGATATCATTGAAAAGTAAAGGGGTATTCACAAAAATGGATTTTTCTTCACTTAAAAAGGGGAAAACTTGACCTCTTAATTCCACTCAAAATCCTTTGAATTCAATCCTAAAAATCTGACATTTTTCTCCTACTATAATATTTTTTCAATTTTATAAGACTCTATCTCAATTAGTTATCCTAATCCCTTCATTTCCAATGATACTTTCATGAGAAAGTTCAAAGTCCCAAAGTAAGTATTACTTAATCCTTACCATTTATTCTTAATAATTCTCTTATAAAACTACCATAAACATGGTAATATAATAACCAAAGTATAATTATTGTACATAATTTTTATTATGTTATTGTAAAAACTTTATTTATTCATTTCCGTCCACAAATAAAAACAAAAAAACATTATTGTGCATTGTACAAAATACCGCCAACAGGAAGTAGCGAATTCATTTTTCATATTGATTTTCTTTCCTTATAAGAACTACTTAAAATATGATTAAGAATATAAAAACATATAATAATATCATTATTCTGCTATTATAATTATATTATACACTTCCTTAACCATACTCACCCATCGATATATAGCGTGTTAAAGTTTGGGTATGTTTAACCACCTAATTGAATAATGTTATAACACTCTATCATGGATTATTATGGAAAATTACTAATGTTATTATATATCAATAAGAAAGTTATGATTTTTTTTGAATGGTTATATTAATAATTTGAATTACTATTAACATATCATATTTGATAACTAAAATTACCAAAATAAGATGACACTGATTCAATTTTCAGGAAAATACAATAAAAACTATATAATTAATAAATAGAATATGATAATAAATGGTCCATATTAAATTAAACATAGAATAATAATGTTCCAAATAAGGTATCTAATAAACATAATTTGATTATTTTGGAAGTTATGTGTGTGCTCAAAATGAATCTTGAACAAGGTATGGGGTTTTCTTGACTCAAACTTTTTCTTGAGTTATAATCACTACTCTTTGAATATTATCTTTCAAGATTTATATATTCTTCCCTAAGATGATATTATGTTATATTTACACATTTTTTATAGTTAAATCATGTTTGACACTGAATTATTCTTCCTTGATGATTCTATTATTTTTTTAATAATTTATTTTTGTTATGAATAATTCTCATTTCTTTTAGTGAATTATTCCCCTATATCCATGTTTTTACTTCCCACCAATGTTCTTCTTTACCTTGTGGAAACTCAAAAAATATATATATAATTATTATATTGTCCACTTTATTCAATTTAAAATAAATTTTTCTTTATCCTTTTAATGATGTGGGTTTTTGATAATGTCATTTTAAAATATTTAAAATGATTTTATTTTCCATGATCTTATATTCTACCATTAAAAATATAATTTTTGACATAATTTTTTTTTCTTATCTAGGTATATTTATTTTTAATTTGATTTCAAGTTATGTTTTAATAAATTCTCTCATCGTCTTCAAAAAAATGGTTTTTGGAAGTTGAAATGAAAATAACATCTTTTTAAAGATGATATTAAATAATATTTTTGAGAAAAATTATTTTTATATTTATATTATATTTTCCAAGGATTATTATAAAATAGAGTAATTGTTTATAAATCACCATATATATGCTCTTATTAAATACTCATTTTGTGAGATTAATATTTTTCTATAAAATGATTATTTTTTTATACAATTTCAAAATGTTATGAAACCCATTTTATTCTCATGGGTTACTTATGATAAGATGGATTATTTGATTTTAAGTGGCCCTCATATGTATAGATGATGATGGTTGGGGTCCTATATCACCATCTAATGCATTGGTTTAGGTTTATGTCTCAGGAGATAAAATGAGTAAGCATTAAGATTTATCCCAAGGCAAAGGGTACACATGAGGATTTATCCAAAGCCAAAGGGGTATACGGGAGGTTTTATCCCAAGACCCAGGGTATACTAAACAATTATCCCAAGAATGAGATGGTATATGGGTGGTTACCCCTAGCCTACTATATGAGGAATGTCTTAGTGGATAGCATTGACATATGATTTATATTCTTATGTTTATGAAACACTTTATGTTATAATATTATTCCCATTACTATGCTTCTTGAATCATGTTTAGCATATCATGTTTCCACACTTTTTCTATGGTATATATATGTTTATTTTAGAATACATATCCATCTATCATTAATTACAAACAACTATTACTATTCATAGTTCCTTTTAAGAAGATATTTTTCCCCTTCCCATGTTTTCTCATTGCTTATGATTTTACCCTTGATGTAATGTTGATAATTTTTTCATTACTGGGTGTTTGAGCTCACCTAATTCTTATGTTTTCCTTTACCTAGGTTATGAAGATAAGTATAACTTTTGGAAATTCTAAAAGAGATTATAGAGGAGTTCGATTATAGATAAATAATTTTAGATTAAGATTTCAATATAGATAATCTCCAACAAACTAAAACTTTATTTCATTGGGTTGTGTGACTATTTTTTATACGTATTAATTAAACCATGTAATCAATGTATTATTTATATATGTTTAGCATGAGTCTCCATAGTTAGTATCAAATTAGGTTTTATTTATTTTTGTAGATTAGTATAGTTTCCTTTGGTTTTAAGGTTTTATAATCTTAGTGAAAAAATTATGGATGATTATAAGTGGAGAATGATATACTAAGATGTTGGTAAAGTCTTAAGTAAGTGGTTTTACTAGAAATCTCATCCCTTCCTACACACTGCAAGTGGATGCAGGATCTAACACAAGTATGCCTAAGGGTAAAAACCCCTAAAAGGGAATATTTGGTATTAACTCAATCTCCACATGGTGCATGACAAATTGGCCTAACCATGTACCTGGTTTGAAAATATTGGGGGATATGCTTTAGTTAATCCACATTCTCTTTTTGAACCATTTTTTATTATTTAAATAAAAAACTAGTTCAATTAGTGAAGTATTTAGAGTGATGAACGTGTATAACTTATATTGAAACCTAGATATTCATGGTTTAGGTTATATATGTCATTTTTTGTTATTTATTATTTTATTATAGTTTTTATTCTGTTAATCTAATAATTTCATATTTCTAGATTTCCATTATTTAATGTAATGGTTGGAACCTAGAGGAACCGAGTCAATAATGGATATAATGGACTATGTGGACACATTAGAAACAATAAATCTAATGGGATGGAAAATTTAGTGAAAATTTTCTAAAAAATTTATCCCAACTTATTAACGATAATTAAAACTACGTGGATCTCCCAAATGCACCAAGGAAGTATCATCTTTCTATTTAGTTTCCTATGCATCAATGCCCATTTATCTTTAGTGGGTATCCTAATCCACTAATTAATGAGAAATAGATCAATACAGTAGAAAGGATATTTTACATTATATATATTATAGATCATAAAAAAGTTAGTTGTATATAGTTTGGAAGTTGAAGCTAATTAATGATCAACCCTGATCAATAACACAAGGAAAATGGAAGAAATTGATTCTATGAAATGGAATGAGTTTAAAGTGGCATTATTTAGTAAATATTTTTTATAAAACCTTTATAAAAAAATAAAAAAATAGTTACTTGAGTTGAATAAAAATGAATAAGAATCCATTATTACCTATAAAGAAAAATTAAAAATACTTTCAATTTGTGCCTCTGATTTTATCAATGACCATAAGGTTGATCATTTATTTGGTGGTTTAATGATGATTCTCAAAAAATCATTGGCTATAAGGGATTTTAGAAGCTATGAAGATATTATTTGATTTGAAATTGAGATGAAAATGGAAACTGGATACTATCATTGTTCTCATGGTTTAGGGGAAAATAATAGAAAAAAGGATTTACATGGAAATTCAAGTCCTAAAAGAATAAAGGAGAGAAAATTCATCTTTTCACTTGCAAAAAAAAAAGGGAAGAAGCATAGGCGGCACTATCTCTAAGGAACAAGTAAGTGATTCAAGTGTATAGGATAAGGTAATCAAGCATATGACTTCAGAATAGATATGAAGAGACCAAATAATGAAATGGATATATTTAATACCCAACTTAATGAAAAAGCTTCAATCCAATGATTCAATTGTAAAGAGAATGGGAATTATCACAACACGTTCAATGAATCTAGGGTTTATGGAAATAATCAACATCAACATCCACCTAATCTAATATAAAAAGGGAAAGTTTATGAAATCAACATGATTTAATTATATTGCAATAACAAAGTGTATCTTTATAATTAATAAATATATATCCTCTAATCTATATTAGTGGATATCTTATTGGATTTTGAATCTAGTAAATCTAGCATATCCATAGAGTTTTCTAAAACCATCAAATAAACTCTCCAATGATTTGATGTTATAAAGGAATAAAAAATTATCTTATTTTTGTATCCCAAGATGAGGTTTATGGAATATGATTAATTAAAGTATTACTATCCCTCTTTTAGATGAATTCAATGTGATTTTGGAAATGTATTTACTATCAAAACATATAATCCATAATAATAAATAAAATGGGGAAATCACATTTCATATTTCAAAAATTCCAATAATCATATATCAGTGTAAGGATGAATATGAGATCTATTGTAAACCTAATTCTATTATAGGATTTTTTTTATACCTAATCATGAGGTATATTTAGCTCAAATGATTAGAGAAAACTCAATATTAGGATTGACCTATTCTGAGGGAAAATGATATATTTTATAAGTTTTTTATAAAACTATAGATAATATATCAGGAGTAAATTTTATCTCTTAAATACCCTAAGTTAGTTTCATATTAATTAATAATTAAAATTTTGATGATTCAATTTATTTAAGCATGGGGTAATGTAAAACCCCAAGATTTTGTATTATATTTATTTAAATAAATATCATATTCAATAGATTTCTCCACACGCAACACAGAAGTAAAACAAGTTGGGACATAATCATTGGTAAGAAGATTTATTCGTAATAAAACCTCCAGTAAATAATAATAAAATATTGTAATCAATTTTTAAATTCAAACAAAATAGGATTAAGAACACTTAAAGGTTTAAAAGTGCATTTCTCAATAAAATCAATATTTCTTTATATATTTTATTTTCATATAAAATACAAATCTATAAATTTCTAAAATTTAATTTTTTAATTCATAATATCAAAATTATTCTATGATGAATTTTGGATATTTTTCAAAAATAATTGATTTTTGGTGAATAGTGAAAAAATACTGATTTTGCTAAAAACTATCACTTTTATGACATTATAATAATGAAATAATAACTTAATGGATTTTCAAAAATAAAATAAAATAAGTTATATATATTTATAAGTTAAATTAATCATTTAAAATTACTAGGTTTTTTTATAAAACACATGTATATCATTTTGGAAACATAAGTTATATTTGATTCTAAAAATAGATTTTATTCGCTTAAATTAAAAATTATTTTCTGAACTTATAGAAATTAAATTTATAAAAATTTATTTTATATTTTTTATAAACATTATTATATTAATTAAAATGTTCAATTTCAATTTTTTCATAAAATTTTTATTACTACGATTGATGTTAAAGACCATGGTAATGCTTAAACTGTTATTTTCAAATAATTGTTTTATTAAAATCATGTAATTTTTATCTAATCAATTAAATTAATATATTTTAAACTATTACACTAATATGATTTTTAAACACATATATAATTATATTAACATTAATTTAATTGGTAACCAATGAAAATTAAGATTAAGAACACATAATGGATAAATCAAAATTTTTCTACAAAAAATAGTGCATCTACATATAAAATGTTATCATTAAAAATTTTAATTTTATCTTATTTATAAATTGAATTAGATTATAAATTTATGAAATTTAATTTCATAATAACCAATTTTTTTGATATGAATTATTTTATATTTTTATTAAAACCTAAATTTCTTAGTTAAAAACTAGTTATCGAGGTAAAAATAAAAAAATTAAAAGTAAAAAACCTAAGAATAAATGACTTCTATCATGTTTAAAACATGCGCGGAAATAGTTTTTTGAGGATTTATCAACCAAAAATCAACCAAAAATCCATTATTTTTAACTTTTGGAGTCTTTTACCATTAAATTGTGTAATGATATCATTCAAAAGAAAAGGGGCTTCAACAAAAGTGACATTTTCATCACGTATAAAATGGGAAACTTTCACACCTTCATTCCACACTTATTACTTATAATTACTTCCCAAAACATTAACCTTTTCTCCTTACATAATCTTATTTAAATTTAATAATCCTATAGTCTCAAGTAGGTATCCTAATCCCTTTATTTTGTAATAAACTTTCAAGAGAATTTTCAAATTCCCAAAGTAAGTATTACTTCATCCTTACCATTTCTTCTTAATAATTCACTTTAAAACCTACCCAAACCATTGTAATGTGATAAAATAATTATAATTATAGTACTAAAGTGTTATATTGTTAATGTAAAAACCTTTATTTATTTATTTACATCCACATAGAAAAAGAAATAATGTTAACCTTGCATTGTGCGGACGACCGCCTCAACGAAGTAACATTTTTCTTTTTTAATATTTATTTTATTTATTTATACAAACCACATAAAATATGATTAAAAACTTAAAAATATAAATAATAATATTATTATTTTATAATGATATTATACACATCCTTAACCATACTCACACATCAAGATATAGCATGTTCGTGTTTTGGTCGGTTTAACCACCTACTTAAATAATGCTATAAAACTCTATCATGGATAATTATGGGAACATAAAAACTAATTTTATTATAAGTTAATAAGAAAATTATTACTGTTTTTTTATGGATTTTTTATATTATGTATTTAACTTATTATTAAAATATCATCTTTGATCTCTAAATTTACTAAAATAAGCTGACACTAATTCAATTTTCATGTAAACAAAAGAAAAAAATTATATAATAAAAAAATAATATATGATAATAAATATTTAATATTAAATAAAATATATAATAATAAGTTAATTATTAAGGTATTTAATAAACATAACTTAATTATTCATGAAGTTAGAAACATGCGCAAAATGAATCTGGAACAAGGTAAGGGGTTTTCTGGACTCAAATATTTTCTGGATTCATAATCACTCAAATTATATTATAATATTTCAAGACTAATATATTATACCATATGATGACTTTATATTTCATTTACACCTTATTTTATGTATATTTCATGTTTCACACAAAATTCTTCCACCTTGATGATTATATTGTTTCGTGAAAATTCATTTTTATTAAGAATAATTCCTATTTATTTTAATGGATTTTCCCTCCATATCAATGTTTTTACTTCCCATAAATATTATCCTTTCCTTGTTTTTATCTTAGATGATCCTATATTACCATTGATTCATTTTAAAATAAATATTTATTTACCCTTTTAAAAACTTAGGTTTTTGATAAAGGTGATTTAAAATATTTAAAAGGATTTTATTTTATATGATCCTATATTCTTCCCTTCTACATATAATTTTTGATATATTTTATATTTATTATCAAGTTATGTTTATTGGAATTTTTTTTAATTAATTTTTTAATATGTTTTCTCTTTATCTTTAAAAATGGTTTTTGGAAAGTGACTTGAAAAATTTTTATTTTTAAATATGATATTAATAAAAATAATAATAATCCTCATTTTTTTGTGATTTATATACAATTTATAAAGTATTATTCTATAATGGATTAATGGTTCATAAATCACCTTGTATGTTCTATTCTTAAATAGTCCTTTTGTGGGATTATGTTTTTGGTATCAAACGATCTTATTTTTTATACCATTTAGAAAAGTTATGAAACACATGTTGTTCTCATGAGTTGTTTATGATAAGATGATTGATTTTATTTTAAGTGGCACTCATATGTATGGATGATGATAGGTGGGGTCCTATATTTCTCTCCAATGCATTGGTTTAAGTTTATATCTCATGAAATCAAAAGGGTGCATGGGAGGATTTATCTCAAGCCTAATGGAACATAAGAGGATTTATCCCAAAACAAAAGTGTACATGGGAGGTTTTATCCCAAGCCCAGGGGTACATGGGAGGTTTATCCCAGCCCCAATAAGGTTCGCGGGTGGTTAGACCCAGCCTACTATGTGATTAATATCTTGGTGGGTGGACTTGACATATGGTTTCTATGATTATGTTTATAAAAAACTCTTATATCATAATATTATGTCTATGATTATTCACTTTTAATCATTTTTAACATATCATGATTCTACACACTTTCTCCATGTTATATGTTTTCTCATTTTAGATCACATGTCCTTCTATAAGGACTTATGGACAATAATTTTTCTTCAATTTTCCTTTAAATAATAAATTTCTCCCTAACCCATGTTTTCTCATATTCTTATGATCTAACCCTTGATGACATGTTGATAAGTTTTCCCTTACTGAGTATTTAAGCTCACACCTTTATTATGTTTTCCTTTCCCTAAGTTAGTGAGATAAGTATAACTTATGGACTGTTTATAAGGAAGTCTAGAGGAGTCTAATTATGGAGAAATTATTTTAAATTAATATGTTTATATAGATAGTCTCATGCAAACTAAATCATTATAGTCTTGGTTTGTATGACTATTTGTGTCTTTTATTAATTAAACCACGGTATTAATGTATTATTTATGTATTTTTATCATGGATCTCCATGGTCAACATACTTGGAGAGGTTGAAATATTTTTTGGAGGTTTTTTAAATGTTATTGTAATTTTTAAAAGTGTTTTAGATATATTTTAGGAAGCATCAAAATGATTAAGGAAGACCCTAAATTTATTTGATAAGGTTTTCTTTTTTTATTTTAATGAGAAAAATTAGAAAATAATTTTTTCAAAAGACTTCTAAAATAAATTAATATGACTTCAGTGGCTAGAGTGATGAAAATATACTAATTCTAGAGTTTTCATATGACTTGTATTATTTTTTAAGCCTTCTGTCCAGAATTTTGTGACTTCAGAAGTGTTGTAGAGACCCAATTTTTTCTTTATAATAATTTGAAATATTTCTATATATATTTATAGAGCTAGACATTGAGACGGTGTGTGATTCTGAGGACCAGTGTGCCTAGAATTAATTTTTCAAAAATATTAAATATATTTAATATTTCACATGCACAGTTAATCCAAGAAAATAGGATAAATCTTAAATGGTTGATCAAATAAGAAATTTGATACCATGGTTGGGTCTGAAACACAGTGTTTACCCTAAGCACAACATAAAGTGAGTCATCTCAGGATGTCCAGACCCCTCTCTCATCAACAGAACATTTAAGTGGATTAAATTAATTATTTAATTAAATAATAAAATCCATTTAACCTAAATTATATACTTATAAATATGTAATTAGATAGAATTATCTAGGGTTTTATCATAATTCTCCCACTATCAGTGAATATCTCCTCCCCTCCTCCTTTGATGAATCATTGGATCAATATGAATTGAAGCGCAATGAATGTAGCGGCTCCACCCAAACTCATTGGTGAGTGAATTATTCAACAGTGATTGATCCAAACTGAGGTAGGACCCATATTTTTGTGTTTTACACCATTATATTAAAATAATTGAGTAGATCCATCATTTTTATTGGATCTACACCAATTCAAACCCTGAATTCACCCAATAACTGAAACATTATTTTATTTCTAAATTGTTCATCTAACCTTAGTGCCCTGTTATTGTTCATCAGCCAAGAAATCTTGGAAAATGATGTATAAAACATTTTTTTATTTATTTTATCACCCATTATTTTCATTCTTCACTGATGGAATCTTGTGGTTCCTGGTTCGACAGTTTACAGGAAACCTGAGCTCGATCAGGTACTCGGATTCTTGGCGGATTGAAGAAACGGTGACAATTTTGTGAGTGAAGAATAGATTCGGAATCATTATGGTTCAAGGATTCTTGATCTGTTGGTTTTAGATAGAGAACTCGAAGGATGAACAAATGATTATGAGTAGATCATGTGACAAAACCCTTCCTAGTGAATGGAGCCAATTTCTAGAGAGAAGTGTCCTGAAATCATGATTTTTTTTCAGATCCAAAGTTTATGGGAGAAATCACAGTGATATCTATGGTGGTTGGACCATATTTGAATCATATACAAAGATCAAGAAAAATATGGATGTTCTATTAAAAACCCAACTACATTCCTTGTGTAAGATGAACGACATGGTGTGTAGGCTCCCTCAGTGGTGGCATTAGAGTTTGGGAAAATTTGGGGGTAACACAGTGTGTAACTCTCCCTCACATGCCATGTACCATATTACATGGACATGGGGTCCATGTACACAGACATAACCACAAGACATGGTCCTAGTTATGGTTAGTCATGGAATGACATGTAGTCAAACTACACAGCATGTTCTACTACATGGGATAAATTCATGTTCCAGGTAGAGATGCAGCTAGGATGTGAAGTGGTTACATATGTTGTATGGGTCCCCCACACATCATGTCCTACTTGATCCCTTTTTAAGATATTTTAAACATTCATATATCCATCATTTAAACTCGTATTTTGGCCTACGATTAGCCTTTCCTATGTGTTTTCCCACATATAAAGTGATTGTGACCTCGGGAGTAGGTTTTGAGATATGATATGAGATGTTTTGGGTTTGTCGTGCACTGAGGTAATACCCAATGATTGTAGTGATCATACAGAATCACCAAATAATTCCAGGTGTAACCCTATAATAGGATTGGGCAGTGGTGCTCCCTGATGAGAGTATCGGGCTTACCCTCCAGTGGTTCTAGGCAGTGGAGTTACCTGATGATATTTCCAAGTTACCCTCTAGTAGGATTGGGTAGTGGAGTTCCTCGATGTTCCAATCTTACCCTATAGTAGGCCTAGACTATGGTATTACCTGATAATTGTTCCAAGCTTACCCTCAAATTAGAATAGGCAGTGGAATTCCCCGATGACATATATTCTAGGAATAACCCTCTAGTAGGTCTGGGTAGTGGTGTTCCACGATGACTCACTGGGCTTACCCTCCAGTAAGAATGGGCAATGGCATTCCCTGATGATATTCTTGAGTGTAACCCTCCAGTCGGTCTAGATAGTGGAGTTCCTCGATGAGTATTAGAGTAGGACCCTCTTTTTGTACCAATTTATGGGATCCTTAATTATAATTTATGTCCCTCATCCTATACAGAATAGTGGAGAGACATGGTTTGACGTAGCTTTAGACTCGCAAGGAAGAGGAATGCTTTCCCCACTAAGATGTGTTTTTGTGATGTGGCCTAAAACCATGCAGGTGAGTTAGCGCCACCCCAAGCAGATAGTATCAAGTTGTGGTGATTGATTACCTTATACTTTATTGTTTAGGGAAGGCACATAAGATGTTGGGCATCATTAATGGACTTACTTTGGAACTATTGGATACTCTTCTTCTTGGGTTGAGCTACAAGATGGAGATCCCCTTACTCTCTTGTTTTAGATTCTTTGACTAGTCATATATATATATATTCTTTCTTCTAGATTCACCCTTTTTATATTGATAATATCATTCAAATAGTGGTTAATACACATATTTTATGCTACGTTCTTTCCATGTTTAGATTCTCATGGTTGGATGAGTCCATTATCCTATTATAGGTAGCAAAGACTCGATGAGAAGTATATCTTCTCACCAAGTTGTGGTCCTTGTTTTTGGATGAGTTTACTTTCACTCTCTTATTGGGTTGATTAGTACTCTTTCACTATACCTTTTTTTATTTACTGCTTTTTTATTCTATTTTATCGCTTATTGCTCCCCCTTCACCCTCTTTGGGGAGTTCTATTGGGTATGTATATACTCACCCCTGAATGGGATTTTCCTACATGTGTCATGTCTTTTATAGATGATGGACAGGTTGACCATGAATTTAGAGGATCTTAGAGATACTAGGTTCTTGGACCACGTATGGTGGTTGTATCTTGGGATACAGAAGCTAGGCTCTCACAACTGTATGTTATTTTCAATTTTTTTAATTCGGGATGTATTTCTGGTTGGGCATGTATTTTTTTCCTTTACTTTCAATTTACAGTACCATACTTTTGTACTGTCTATAGGTTCATTCATGTTTGGTTTATTTTATAGTTGTGTTGCATATTTTATACATTCCCTCCACACTTTTTCATTGAGCAGTTTGTGTGTGTGTGTAGGTTCTTTAGGAAAAGGCCTCTCTGAGTTTAATTATGCCTTCAGTGCTTTTCTCCACCCCCTGGTCTATAGAGGTGGGCTTGGGATAGTTTTAGCTCAAACCCTGGTATGGGCTGGGTCGTGATAGATTGGTATCTGAGGAAGTTAATTCCTTGAGATGTTGTTCAAAATTTTTCCCTTAAGAGGATTGGTTGGGTTTAGGGAAATAGTTTCAAAGTGTCTCGAGTGTGGATCTTAGGTTAGGGATTCTAGTGATGGTGTGGGCAGCCAACATATTTGTTCACCAGGACCTTGAATACCTATTTATCAACTCGGCATACCAAGACATTTGTTGCAGGGATCAATGGTACATGCATCATATAGTATTGAGTCTTTGTTTTTACTTCTTGAGTCATCTATCCATTGTTTTATATATATCTATATATATATATATATATATATATTCTCATATGACCACAATACTCCTTGATAAATTTCAGGATGCCTCTATGATGACATCCATCCATGATATCATCTATGATTCATGATGACAACCCTATAAGCGATGATTCCTTAGTTCATGGTCTATCCTACGACCCCCTTACTCTAGGTGGGAAGGTAGCATCACCTCCACCTATTGAGAAAAATATCATCCTAGTAGAGTAGGATGAGAACATGTGTAGGCTGAGTGCACTCTATGAGTTCCACTGTCAGAGACCGCTGAGGTTCTGCAGTGATATAGTTCCCTAGGCGGTAGAGGATTGGCTAGAGTCGGTGGTTTGTATCTTCAGGCTTATTCAGAATGTGATTGATCAGATGGTGGTTTTGGAATCCTGACTTTTCCATAGAGTGTTTGGGTATTAGTGGATCCTGGTTACACATATTAATGATGATTCAACACTCTCATGGGATGGCTTCCAGCAACTATTCAGTGAGGATTACTGCCCCTCCTGCTTACACTTAATACAGATCTAGAATCTACTGGAGCTTTAGCAGGGAGAGATGATGGTGGTTGATTACATGGTGAGGTTTATAGACCTTACATTCTACTCTCTTGACATGATTTGTGATGGATACTTCTAAGAACAAAAGTTTGAGAAGGGACTCTAGAGAGATATATGAGCCGACGTAGTTCCCTTGTTCATCTCCACCTATGTTTGGGTGTTGGAGAAGAAAATTTTAAAATATAGATTCCTATTGGATGGATTCCATGTAGTTAGAGATGGTACTAGGTGCAATAGGGTTGAGTCATCTATAGCAGTTGGCAGGCGCCAGAGATCTCAGAATAGGAGACCCTTCTGCAAGAAGGCTCAGGCACATGTTCATATGGGTTTAATACATCACAATGTTTTAGAGCATCCTAGAGAATGGTGGTGCTTTACATGTGATGGGTGAGGTCACATGGAATGGTAATTTCTGATAATACATATTGAGAAGCCCAGGTAGATAGATGTTGAACCGCCATGGTAGAGACAGAGCCATGATTAGTGATCTCCTAGGTAGGGACAAGGTGGTCCCTAGGGAGGCGGAGCTGGAAGAGGAGCAGGAGGAGCTATAGGTGTAGGATGGTGCTATGAGATCCTTCCACCAACACCACTAGGCAGCCCATGTTAGACTTAGGGAGATGGCGGTCAGGGTTGCGTATAGCTGCAAGCTTTGGATGTCTACGATCCTACAGAACACAATATGATTTGACATACGATATGTGTTTATTATACTCTTATCTCAGTATTATTAGACACATGTATCAGTCATTCCTTTTTCTCTCAGATCCTGGTGTGAGAGCTAGATCTCCTAGTAGAGATGCTGGCATATCATCTTCGTCTTGAGGTTTCTACAGGGAATGATTCTTCTATATCTTTCATATGTTATTAGTGCAATCTATCGCTTGGTGGAGAGAGGTTAATGTGGGACATTATGGTAATCATGACAGAACCCTATGATTTAATCTTGTGTATGGATTAGATTTCCATGGTCTAACCCTAGATTGAATGTCATCGCAGACTAGTCAGATTCCTATGCACTGATGGGATGAGATTATCCTTTTTTTGAGAGAGAGATCTTATATAAGGACAGATGGATGTTTCTAGTAGAAGGTTTCATCCTGTCACCCATCAATTGGTGAGTAAAATTCTTAGAGCAGTAGAATCTTCATGAATATAGGTTCCTTCAGTTTTAGAGTATTATATGGATGTCTTCCCCAAAGACATTCTGAGACTACCTCCAAGGAGGAAGATGGATTTTGGCATATACTTGCATCCTAGGACTACCCTAAAATCTTATGTGGCATATTGGATGGCACCTACCAAGATCTAGGATCTATGGTTGCATTTGGAGGTCCTTTGTGAGAAATTTTTCATCAAACCCATTATGTCCCCCCAGGCGGCTCTGATTTTATTCATGAAAAGGGTAGATGGGAGCTTACAACTTTGTGTGGATTATCGCCACTTGAACTAGGCTATGATAAATAAAAAGTACCACTTTTAAAGGATTGAAGACCTATTTAACCCGTTGTGAGGTGAAAGAAGGTTCTCTAAGATTAACCTCAGGTTTGGATACCACCAGTTAAGGGTTTTCAAGGGTGATATTCCAAAGTTTTTTTTTCATTGTCACTGTGAAAACTATGAGTTCCTAGTGATGCCCTTTTGTGCGACGAATTCCCCACCATGTTTATTTTTTTAATGAAATGGGTATTCTATTTGTACTTTGACCAATTTTTTGTTTTCATCATCAATGATATACTATTCTACTCTAAAATAGTGGAGGATCATGTAAAGCACTTGAGGGTGGTTCTTTATTTCCTTCGAGAGCACCAGCTTTACAGAAAGCTCTCGAAGTGCCAGTTCTTGATACATGAGGTTCACTTTTTGGGGAATATCATTTTTGAACAAGTTTTAGTCATGGATATAGAAAATATCAAGTAAGTTCTTTCTTTTGGATCTACACATAAATGTGTTAGAGATGTGGAGCTTTCTTTCCTTGGTCGAAACTATGGGAGATTTGTGGAAGAATTATCTAGAATTGTATCCCCTTTGACCACATTGACGTGGAAACGGTAGTCATTTACCTAGTTTGAGTAGTGATATAGTTCTTTTAAGGAGTTGAGATAGAGGATGACGAGTTCTTTAGTTTTGAGACTACCAAAGGAAGTCATTGAGTTCATAGTTTATTTTGATACCTCATGAGCTGGGCTTGGTTATGTGTTAATGCAATGTCAGGAATTCATTGAATATGGGTGAAGGTAGTTGAGACCTTGTGAGTAGAACTATGTGACTCATGACCTAGATCTAGAAATGGTATCATTCTCCTTGATAATGTGGACGCATTACCTTCTGGAAGAGCACTTTATGGTTTTCTCAGACCCCTAGAGCCTTAGGTACGCCTCCACATAGAGAGACGTGAACCTAAGACAACGATGCTGGTTGAATTTCCTATAGGAATATGACATTGAGATAGTCTATACTTTAAGTAAGGTCCAAATTGTATCATATTCCCTTGGTAGGAAGTCCCGAGCATGCCTAGTGTAGGAATATTTAGAGCAGTTAGCTTCCCTGTGGTTGACTCTATTGGAGCAGGAGGGTACAATTTTTCTTCAGTCGATGGTGTTGAATCCTTCACTCCTAGAGCATGTAAGAGATTCCCTACTAGGAGACATTTACTATGAGGACTTACATGATCAGATATCCACAGGTGATGAACTAGATGGATATTATAAAGTAGAGAATAATGATATCATATTCTATGGGAGAACAGTAGATCTAGTTACGATGTGGGAGGAGGTGATGCGGGAGTTCCACACTTCTCTCCTAGTTTTATATCTCATTGTGGTGAAGATATATAGAGAACTTTAGTTGTATTTTTGGTGGTATAGAATGAGATAATGTGTAACTGAGTTGGTATCGTGGTGTCTGACCTTTTAGCATGTGACATATGAGCACCAAGTTCTAGCAGGTTTTTTGTAGCCTCTTGAGATCCTGAAGTAGAAATAGGATGGAATATCCATGGACATAGTCATAGGGCCTCCATACATAGTGAAGGGCCATGAATCAATCTGGATGATAGTAGATCAACTCATTAAGTCTTTACACTTCCTTAGTATCAAGGATTAGTGTTCAGTGAAGAGTTTGGGGTAGTTGTACATACAGGATATTGTCCACCTTCATGGGATACCCTTGAAAATTATCTTCGATTGTGAAGTGTGTTTTACATCACAATTTTATAGAGGCCTCCATGAGGCATTCAGGACCCAATTTCAGATGAGTACAGCCTTTTACCTCTAGACTGATGGGAATATTGAGCACACTATCTAGGTGTTGGAGGATATATTGATGGATTTCATGTTAGACTTCAGGTGGAGCTGGGAGGATCACCTTCCCTTGGTATAGTCTATGTAAAACAATAGATACCACTCTACCATTGGAATGGAACCTTTTTAGGTCTTGTACGGGAGACCTTTAAGGTCACCCTTGTGTTTGGTAGAGATTAGTGAGTCACCTCTTATGGGCCCTGAATTGGTGTAGGTAACAATGAAGAAAGTTAAATTCATTTGTGAGCAGATGAGTATTACCCATAGAAGATAGAAATCCTATGTATATCACCATCATCAACCCTTTGAGTTTGAGTTTGGAGACTATGTTCTCTTGAGAGCCTCCCTATGATGAGTAATGCATAGGTTCGTCTAGAGATGCAATCTATCCTTGAGGTTCATCAAGCTATTTGAGATCATGCAGAGGGTTGGAAAGGTTTCTTACCACCTTTCCCTACCCCCACAGCTAGAGTGGTTTCACAATGTCTTCCACATTTCACGGTTAAGGAGATACATGCATGACCATATGCACATCATTAACTGGGGTGAGCTGGACATCAAGGATGGAGCCACCTTTTCGGAGCACTTAGTGGGGACCAAGGACCAATAGGAGAAAACCTTGCATGGACGGACCATCCCTTTGGTTCGCATGATGTGGAAACATAGAAATTTGTAGGAGAGTTCTTAGGAGTGGGAGAGCCATATGTGGGATCTGTATCCTAAGTTTTTCCCTTGGTTTTTCTTTTTGAGGATGAAAAACTTAAAGGAGGGAATTATGTAAAGACCTGGTTTTTTCCTTGTAAGACTTTGAAATATTTATATTTATATTTCCAGATCTAGGTGTTGAGATGACATATGATTATAAGGCCCAGTGCACTCGGAATCAATTTTATAAAAATATTAAATATATTTTATATTTTGTGCTTAGTTAATCAAAAAAATGGGATAAATCATAAATGGTTAATTAGATTAGAAATATGAGACCACATTTGGGTCTGTAATGCAATGTTTACCCTAGGTGTGACATAAAATGGGTCTGCATGGGACATTCAGACCCCTTGATCGTAAGAGGAATGTGAAAGTGGATTAAATTAATTGTTTAATTAATTAATTAAATCCATTTAACCTAAATGATATAATTATAAATATTTCATGAGGTAGAATTTTCCAGGATTGGCCCATAATTCTCCCACCGTAGTCAAATCTCTCCTCCCTTAATCCTTTAAAGAATCCTTGTATTAATTTGAATCGATGAAAAATGGATGCAGTGGCTCCTCTCAAACTCGTTGGCGAGTGCATTCTTCAACAGTGATCAATCCAAACTGAGATAGGACTCGTATTTTGTTGTTTTTCACCCTTATATTAAAATAATTGAGAAAATCCATCCTTTTTCTTGGATATGCACCAATTGAAACCTTTCATGCACCTAAGAACTAAAACATTAATTTATTTTTGAATTCCTCATCTAACTCTGATTCCCCATTCTTGTCTGTCGGCCAAGAACTCTTTTTCGGTGATGTATAAACCTTTTTTTGTTTATTTTCTCCCCTTTTATTTGTGTTCTTCACAAATAGAATCTCTTTCTTCCCAATTTGATAGTTTTTAGGTAATTGTAGCTGGATTGGTTATTAGGATTCGTGGCGGATCGACGAAATAGTGATGATTTTGTGAACGAAGAACATATCTAGAATCATCATTATTCAAGGGTGCTCGATCTATTGGTTTTAGTTTGATAACTCAAAGCATGAATGAATGGTGATGAGTAGAATATGAGATTCAACCCCTCCTGGTGAACAAAACCGATTTTCAATGAGTAGTGGACCAGAATCGTGATTCGCGGTGAGATCTGAATTTAATAAGAGAAATCGTGGTGGTATATAAGGTGGTTGGACCAAATTCAAAGTACAAATGATGTTTGATAAAAATATGGATGTTCTTCGAAAAACCAACTACACGTCGTGTGTAGGATTAACAACATGGTGTATATCCTCCCCTATCAGTGGTGCTAGAGTTTGAGAAACTTTAGGGGTAACACGGCATGTAACCCACCATCACATGTTGTGTACACCTTCCCTGGTTAGAAAACCTGTGTGATGGATCACACAAGCGGGGAATCCATGTAAGAAGACATAGACATGGGTTGACCACACGAGTGATATCCCATGTATACCAACATGTCATGTACTAGAGTATATAGACACGAGGTCCAAGCACATGAACACGGCCACAGGATAAGGCCCTTGTCCCGGTTAGTCAGGGAACAACATTTATTCCTCCTACACGTTGTGTTCTACTACATGGGATGAATCCATGTGTCATATAGAGACATGAATAGGCTTTGAAGTGGGGTCACACATCGTGTGGGTCCCCTCACTTGTTTTGTTCTACTTGAACTCCTTTAGGAGACTTCAAACATTTGTATCTCCTTTATTTAAACTTGGATTTTAGAATGTGAGTATCATATCCTGAGTGTTTTTCATGTAGAATAATATGGTTCCCTAATAAGTTTATTTCAAGATGTGATATAATTTTTTTTGTTTTTTTCATGCCCAAAGGTAACACATGATGATGGTATAAATCGTACAGAATCACCAGAGTATTTCAGGAATAACCCTCCAGCAGGGTTGGGAAATGGTTTTCCATGATGAAAGTATTGGGATTACCCTCCAACAGGGCTGGGTAGTGGAGTTCCCCGATGATCTTTCCATGTTACCCTATAGTATGACTAGGTAGTGGAGTTCCTTGATGTTTCAGGATTACCCTCCAATAGGGTTGAGCAGTGGAGTTCCCCGATGATAGTTCTGGGCTTATCCTCTAGTAGGATTGGGTAGTGGCATTCCCTAATGAAATCTTCTAGGCATAACCCTCTAGTAGGGATGGGCAGTGATGTTCCAAGATGACTCATTGGGCTTACCCTCTGGTAGGACTAGGCAGTGGTGTTTCCTAATGAAATTCCCAAGTGTAACGCTCCAGTTGGGATGGACAGTGGAGTTCACTGGTGACTATCAGAGTAGGACCCTCCTATCATACTATTGTATGGGATACTTCAAATTTTTGGCCCCTTGCCTATGCATCATAGTGGATATACATGGTTTGATGTATCATTAGACTCATGAAGAAGAGGTATGCTTTCCCCACTAATACACGTTCCTGTGACACGACCTAAAACCTTGTGGGTGAGTCAGTGCCACCCAAAGTGGATAGTATCAAAGTGTGGTGATTGAGTCCCTTGTACATGAGTGTTCAGGGTAGGAATGTGAGATTATGGTCATATTTGATGGACTTACTTTGGAAGTGTTGGCTAATCTTCTTCTTGGGCTGAGCTGTGAGATATAGATCCCCTTACCCTCTTGTTTGGTATTCTTTGATAAAGAATATATATATTATTTCTTCTGGATTCACCCTTTGGATTTGGATACTCTCTTTTTAGGAGACGTGAAGATGCATGGGGTATGCCAAGTGCTTTTTATGTTTAGCTTCTCATGGTTGGATGAGTTAACTTTCCTATTATTGGTAGTAAAGATTCTATGATAAGTTTATAATCTCACCATATTGAGCACCTTATGTTTGGATGAGTTTACTTTCACTCTCTTGTTGGGTTAAGTTGTACTCTTTCACTATACATTGTTTTATCTACTGGTTTTATCTTCTATTGTATCTCTTATTACTCCCCCTTCACCCTCTTAGGGGTGTTCTACTAGTTATATATATACTCACCCATGTATGGGCTTTTCCCACATGTGTTGTGTCTTTTGAAGATGATGTATAGGTCAGTCATGACTTTATAGGAGATTTTAGATACTGGGTTCTTAGACTGTATATGGTGTTCGTAGTTTGGGATATAGGAGTTGGGCTCTCTCATTTATTTATTATTTTTTAGTTTTTTTAGGTTAGGGAATACTTCTAGTTGGGCGTGTATTTTTTCCCTTTACTTTCAGTTTACGCTACTGTACTTTTTTATTATCTAGAGGTCCATGCACATGAGGTTTATTTTACAGAAATGTTGCATATTTTGTAATTTCCATATTCAATTTTTTATTGAATTGGTTGTGTGTATGTGTGTGTGTGTGTTTATAGGTTATTAGGTAAAGTCCTCCCCAGGTTTATTTATGCCTTCGGCACTTCTCGCCACCCCCTAGCCTATTGAGGCAGGCTTGGGGTAGTTAGGGCTCGAGCCACAGCATGGGTCAGGTCGTGACAGGTGTTTTTTTATGACATAAAATGTTTTATAATATTTTAATAATTTTCATATGACTTCATTTGAATCCAAAAATTTACAATGCCCTAGTATTATTATTGAGTGTATATATTTAAACCTCATTTTAATCTTTTATCAATGAGCGTAAGCCTTTTCTACTGAGAATAAACCTTTAAGGATAAGTGTAATATTGTACTAATATGTGTAACCCTTTTCTATTGAGTGTATGTATTTGAGTTTTAGTGAAAGAATTTGAATTTAAGAGTAAGGGTAAGTTATGTATCACTCTATAGGCATAACTTTTACCTGATACCAGCATAACAGTGAGTCTAAGTTTCTATCTCACACGTAAAGGTATCATAAAATTACAAGAGCTGCATAAAGTTTAATGTGACCTATTTCAAGATAACTGGTATCTACATAAGGTCTGTCTAGAAATATGTAAGGGTAATTATAAATGAAATAAAGGTTGGGTAAAGGTATGGTGAGTTTCTAGAATTAAAATATTTTAAGGAAAGAAAATATGAAAATTCATAAGATGGTCCTCAAAGGTTAAAACTATATATTTAAAATATAATTCATGTTGTTTCATGTGATAAATTATAAAGGTGATTATCTATTCATATCCATTTAATGTTTTAAGATTATTTTTTCTAAGGAATTTGAAATTTATATTTGTTAAAGAAGAACCTTTAGATATTAAATCTTGAGTTTTTTTGTGATGATGTTGTGTTATTCTTAGTTTAAAATAATCATTGGTGTCCGATTATATAATGATTCAAGATTATGATTTTTAGTATAAATATCCAAGATGATGAGTGTATGAGTTTTGTATTGTGGAGTTATTCATTAGGGTATAATAAGGAAAGATGTGAATTTGAGCTGAAACCATGGGAAGAAGAAGATGGGTATTACATGGAATTAAAATTTTAATTTTTTTGTGAATTATTTCTCATTGGTGATCAAAGATTAAGAAGGTTATTGAATTGATTTATTGGATAATGAAAAATAAGAATGATAGAAGTTATATTTTGTGTTATACATATAATTAACGAAAGAGAAGAATATTCATGAGATTGTGGTTCATGTTTGTGATCCTATAAAAATGAGGGAAAAATTTATCTATGCTTATGATTATATTGATGGAACGGACGAGAATAATGAATAGGAAAATGAATTACTAGAATTAAATTAATTCTAGAAGTATGAGATTCATGAATAGGTTCAGCACCTGATGAGATATAAATATATGCATTGATGAATACTGATGAAGGAAAGTGAGATGAATAGTTCTTAAAGACAAAGTTCAGAAGATATGATCTAAATCTATTTGAGATTGGGAAGTCAGTAAGTTTATTTGAGTTTGATATCCAAAAGTAGTTATGTTGGATTAGTATAGTAATTCCTTATTTTAATTATCCTAATTCATGTTTATTTTTTATTAATTAATTTTATGTTTTATGTTAGCAACATATATTTTATAGTTATCTATCAAAATACTCCTAAGTATTAGAGTGACAGTAAATCCAAACAAGCAATCATGAGTTAGAAGAGTAAAATCCCTAAGCGTTGGATCAACTGCATGAATCAATTTGGAACTCTATATATTTTTTATATGGATTGAAGTGACTTTGCGGCCGAGTATATCATTTACATTCCAAATTGATTAACCATGGTGGATTTTTTGCAAACTTCTCAACAGACAGCATGTGTAACCAAGAAACTGCAAGACCAAGTGAAGCAACCATATGGTAAATTTGTTTTATCAACAAAATAAAAAAGTATTAGAGTGACCACACATTTTTTCGGATTGAATTCATGATGTATTCAAGTGACTATATTATAGAGTTAGAATTTTAGTAAAGTTCTGCAGTGACTGTATAGACTTTGAGTGACCGCATGTTTAGATGAAGTAACCACATGTTCTATGTATCAACTTCATGGCTAGTAAATGAAATCAATCATAATTTTTTCCTAAGTATTAAAGTGATGGTTCTAGGTAGAATGGTCCACATGACCAAATTGTTCAAATAGTTGAATGGTCCGTGTAACTAAACGGTTATTGTATCCAAATACTTCATGTAGGAAAATTATTCAATACCACATATCTGATTGATTCACATTGATAAATTGGACACACTTCAAGTGACTATGTCTAAGTGGAATTATATTTTAATAATATATATTCTAACAGCCATCGTTTCATAATTAAATGAAAATTTAGAAGAATTTAATTTACCTAGTTTTCATGTCAATTATGGGGATCGATAATGATTATTCTTTAACTGATATATTGGAGGAAGATTTATTTATATAAAAATTAGACCATAGGTAAAGAACCAGGGGGAGAAAAACAAGAACATATTCATGCAAGTGCTCTGTTTAAATAACTTACGACAACCTATTTTTCAATTTTTCTTCACTACAAGATCTAAGAACCCTTTTCGATCTTTAAATCAGCTCTCAGAACTAATGGAATATTTCAAGAAGAGAAGAGAAAACTAGAGAACAACTGAACTTGAATTTGACATTGAATCAAACTTTCATCTCTCTCTCCCTCTTTGTTTTATATTAATTTTGAGTTATGATTAGATTTATTTTTATATCTATTAAGCACACACGCTAGTATATCATAGAAGAGTACCCTGATACTATTTCCTTTATTTTATTCATTTTTATACTCCCACAACAACTATGGAAGATACAATTTGATATCCTGGATATCCCTACAAACTATTGTAACCTATACCTAATCTAGGATGTGGATAATTCTCTTTATCTTAACAAATATGCTTAACAGTGAGTTAATATAAAGTGGTGAGGACTAGGTATCAACTTCATACTGTACATCTTGTTTTTATATTTTTATTATGTGTTTTAAGTTTATCCTAATCAGTTTTAAAACTATTTTTAAAATCAATTCTACAAAATCATAATTTGATAACTAACTTTTACTAGTGATATATATAAAGTTTAATGTTAGTATAGTAACCTCAAAATATTATAATAATATCAAGTAATTATAACTAAGTTTTGATCAAGCATTTAAGAGGTTATTTCCACTACTGAAGTCTTAATTTTTTGTGACTGACTATTTACGATGGAATCCCATTGTAAATAGTCACTCGTAAAATACAGCATCATAATTGTGGTTAATTGTAAAGATCCATCGTAAATAGTGGTTATTTGTGATGGATGATTCATCCATCACAAATAACCGATGTAATTTTTAAAAAAAAACATTTATGACAGACGTATATTCCATCAAAAATAATAGTTTTTTTAAATAAAAAAATTAAAATATATATTAAAATATATGAATATATATATATATAATTAAAATATTAAAAGAATTAAAATAATTTTAAATTTTTAAAATATATATATAATTAAAATTAACAAATATAAAATAAAATATTGAAATTAATTTAAAAATTTATGACTAATTAAAAAAATAATTATATTTAAAAATAATTAAAAAGTTTAAAATCAATTAAAAAAAGTTAAAACATTAAAAATATTAAAGAATAATTTAAAAAGTTACAAATATATAAAAATCATTAATATTTTCAAAATATTAAAAATAATTACAAAAATGACAAATAATTAAAAAAATTATAGATAATTAATAATTTCAAAAAATTATGAATCATTAAAAATATTAAGATAAGTATAAATCATTAAAAATATGAAAAACATTACAAATAATTTAAAATAATATAAAATAATTAAAAAAACATATAATTTAAAATATTTATACATACTTAAAAATATTTGGAAATTATAAAAAAATAAAAACATTTAATAAAATTAAAAATAAGAAAAAAAATTAAAAAAATTACAACTAATTAAAAAATTTACAAATAATGGAAAAAATTAATAAAGTGAAAATCATTAAAAATATCAAAAAAATTACACCTTAATTAAAAAATTCCAAATAATTAAAAATTTTAATAAAGTACAAATGATTAAAAATACCAAAAAAATTATAAATATTTTAAAAAAATTTAAAATCATTAAAAATATTAAAAAAATTATAAATAATGGAAAAAATAATTAAAAAAATTAAAAAAATTACATATATTTTAAAATATTGATACATATTTAAAAATATTAGAAAATAAAAATAAAAAAAATTAATAAAAATAAAAATAATAAAAATAATTACAAAATTATAAAAATTACAAATAATTAAAAATTTAATAAAATTAAAAATCATTAAAAATATTAGAATAATTAAAAACAATTAAAAATTAAAATTCAAAAAAAATATTCAAAAAAAATACAAATAATCGAAAAAATAATAATAAAAATAATAAAATATTAGTATAATTTAATATAAATTAATAAAAAATATTATAAATTACTAGAAAGGTGTAAATCATATATTTTTCAATTTTCAGGTCATAGCAACAATGAATTTGTGTCAATTATGTCCAATTGACAATCAAATTTGTTATTGCTCATGACCTGAAAGTTGACAGACTTTCATTTTCACTTTTCTAATAATTTATAATAATTTATATATACACACACACATAAAAATATAAAAAATAAGTAGGAATAATAAACAAAGTGAATCAAAGATGAATCTGTAAATTGATCAACCTAGGGTTCTCCAAAAAATAAATCTTGTAAGAAAATGCCCAACCTAGGGTTTTCCCAAAATAGAGAACAAAACATTTGCATCAATCCTATATACTACCAACCCTAATCACCAAATAATTACAAAAAACCATAATATTTCAACAATCATCAAATTTCAAATAATAATATAAAATAATAAAATTCTAACAACCCTAAACACCAAAAAAATATATTAAATCTAAATATCAAACAATGACCAAAATACCTAAATTAAAATTAAAATTAATGCAGAACCAGAACTTCCAAATAAGAAAAAATAAATTTAGATTAACCCTAAATGTCAAATAAATTATAAAAACGGTCAATTTTATAAACCTGGGTTTTCACAAAAATATTTTTTTCAACAATGAACCAAAATATGCAAAAATAATGATGAAGGAGGGAAGAAGAGTCCATACCTAGCAAATCTGAGCTGAAATCAGCAATAAAATAGAAGAAATGGGCATGGTTGGAGTTTCATAGAGGAGGGAGACCCACGGTAGTGTTGCATCGTAGTTGTGATGGAGAGGGACCGACAAAGAGGTGGGGTAGTACGATGGCACAGCAGAGTAGTGTGGTGGAGCGGTTTGGTGGCATAGAGGAGGGGCGGAGTCATGGAAGTTGTGCAAGAGAAGAGGGATAAGTAGGGGTCACTTGAGTTAAATGAATTTATTATTTGTGATGAACTATTTGTGATAGAATTAATTCCATTTCAAATAGTATTTTGGTGAAAAGTATTTGCGATGGGAATTGAATTTTACTGTAAATACTTCCAAGCCAATAGGTATTTGCAATGAAAGTCGAGGTCCGTCGTAAATGAGTTCGGCACTTCGTGGTGGGTGTTCCTGCCAAAACTATTTATAACAGAATAGTTTATTCCATTGTAATTAGTGATTATTTGCGATAGAATAATCATTCTTTCCCAAATAGTCTGAGTTTGGAGGCTATTTACAATGGGTCACTTGTCCATTGCAAATAGTCCATGGAAAATAATGGAATTTCCAGTAGTGTTCAAAACATTAAATTTGATATACCAATTTGATTATTTAACCTGGTATTTCCTAAATTGGGGGGGATTATAAATAAGTTTTTAACTAAAATTTTTATTTGATACTCAATTCACCCCTCTCTTGAGCACCCCACTCTGAACAATAATTGGTATCAAAGGTGATTTAATTATTGTCCTTTTTTCTTTTTTTTATACCTTGATCAACTCACTTAAATAAGATCATTGTTTTATTTTATTATCATAATACTTTATTTATGGATCATTCTAGTTCGGGAGGCCATGCTATAAAATAACACCTTATTTTAATATCCAAAATTATGCTCAGTTGAAAATAAAAATGGAAATTTATCTTGAGAGTATGTGTTTTGATATTTAGCCTATAATAGAATATCAACATGAAAACCCAAATTCTATTATAGTTTATTAGAGTGATTCCACTAAGGATTCTTATGACTATAACTATAAATCCATGAATTATTTATATTTTGGTTTGGGATTATATAAATTTAAAATAATATATAGTCGTGATGATAATTTTCAAATATGGGATACTCTTTATATATATTATGAAGGAACATAAAATGTTAAAGAAATGAGATTAAATACTTATAAAATTAAATGACATACATTCAAAATAAAACGTGGTGAATATATTTTTGATATATATCTTAGGTTTAATGAAATCATTAACACCATGTTTTCTCTTGGATATAATATGTATGAGAAAGATCAATAACTAAGGATCGTGATATTTCTACCTAATCATTAGAGAGGAACTATTGTCTCTATTAGAGAATTCCATGACATTGGTAAATTTTCAGTTTAGGAATTTAATGGAAAACTAATTATGTAAAAATAAGAGATTAAAGTAAATAATAATGATAATCCTAGATCTTAGAAGTCTATTTTATTCAAAGCTTCTTAATAAATATGAAAGGAAGTTATTAAATTTGATAACACTAGTGGTAGTGAATCTTATTCAAATAGTGATGAGGATATAGATCATCTAGTTAGAAGGTTTAAAAAATTATAGGAAAAAATGTTCTTCAGAAAATTGAATTTCAATGGTAAATATGATAATAAATGAAACTATTTGAAATATGATAACTTTGGAGAAGTTACTAGTTATGAATTCAAGAGAAAATGATACATAAATCTGATTTTCCAAAATTAAATTATAATAAGAAATATGAGGACCATGGAAAAAAATATAAGAAATCCATGAAGGAAAATAGGATCAATTTAAAGTATAGTTCAAGTGATTCAAAGTCATCTAGAAATTATTCTCATGAGAAGGAAAATATGTGATTTATGGGAATAAAATATGAGGTAACAAATTTTATTCCTATTCTTTTTGAAAATAAAAAACATGAATAATCTTACATTTCTATAGAAGATTTGTTTTAATACTATAATATGATAGAATAAATGTATAATGAGCTAAAGGAAAAATAAAAAAATCTGAAGAAACAACATGCTTTTTCTTTAATCGCTATATTGAAAAAGAAAAAAAATTCTATTAAAGGAAATTAATGGACTTAAATTGTCTAATGAAAAAATCAAGAAGGACCCTAAAATGTTAACTTAGGGAAGATAAAATCTAACCATGATTCAAGGTAAAATAACCACCCATAGATATACTACTATATTCGGTTGCCAACCTGGTCATAGAAAACATCACAAAAATACTTTTTCCCTAGTTATAAAACATCTATTTAGAGAAATCATACATATACACTTGGCCCAAATAAAATATTTATTTCAATAAGCCTTGATTTTTTATTGATATATCCATTAAGTATGGATTACCAAAGCATTATGTGATCGTATTTCAGGACCTAAGAATATCTGGGTACCAAAATCACTACTTAATTAATTTTTTGTGAGATAAATAATTGAAGAGTACTGGTAAGAACTTGTGGTATCTAGCTAGTGGATGTTCCAGATATATAACCAAGGAATTCTTAATTTATAAGAAACTTTTCAAAATTGATGAGAGGGTATGGCATTTCCATCAGTACCCGACCTGTGCATATCTACATTGGACAGCTATCCAAACAGCCATGTGAAGGTGGAGAGATGATCATGATGCAGATGTTGGGGAGGGGTGGTTCCATATAGTCATAGTCTGGGTTGATTCCTCTAAGAGATTCGGTTCATGTAATGTCATGAAAGTCTATGGTCTATTTAAGGGTTCCCCTTCAACCCTTAAAATGAGGATTATCAAAAATGAATAAAAATTTGAAGGCCTTCGGGCCATTCCGATAGGTAAAGGAAAGATTTTTGGCCTTATTACAATTGATAAATCTAAATCTATTTTAATTTCTAAATTTTTGTATGTTAATGTTTTAAAATAAAATTTTATTAGTATTTCCAAATTATTTAATTATGGTTTTCAGGTTAATTTTAAAAAGTATTCTTGATAAATTTATTATTCTAAGCATTCTTTATTATTTAATGCTTTAAGAAATGATAATGTATATACTATTAATTTAGATTATGTGTTTTCTCAAAATTCTTCTTTCTTAAGTGACTTTTATAAAGATATTTGTTATGGTACAGGAGGCATGGACATTGCAGTATACACTCTCTTAGAAATATTAATAAGAAATTTTTATTCAGGGATCCTCCCAAACCAGAATTTCCAAAATAAAAATCTGAAATCCTTGTCAAAAATGTAATCATTAGAATATTTATTTCAAACCAAAGAAATAGGTTTCTACCTTTTAACCCCTAGAATCACTTAGCATGGATTTTTTAGAGTATCTAGAGTTTCTATTTTAGATATAAATAATTATTCTTATGTTATTATTGATGATTATTAAAGAGTCACATGGTTATATTTTCTTTCTCAAAAAATTGAAGCATGTAGATATTTTTTAAAACATTTTAAGCTTGTAGAAAACCTTAGTGTAGTTACCATTAAGACATTAATAAGTGATCATGGTCATGATTTTAAAATATCAGGACTTTGATACCTTATACCCACAACATGGATATTGTTACAATTTATATTTTCCTAGAACTCCTCTAAAAATGTTGTGGTTAAAAGAAGAAATGGAACTCTTCAAGAAATTTCACAGTCTATACTTAATGAGTATGACTTACCTATCTAGTTTTGGTTTAAAGTTGTCAATGTAGCTTTCTATATTTTTAATAGGGTTCTTATAAGATCTATTTTCAAGAAGACTCCCTATAAATTATGGAATGGTATAAAACCTAAATTTAATTACTTTAAATATTTTATATGTAAATTAATTATTATTAATACACAATAGAATCTGAAATGTTTGTTTCAAAGAGTGATGAATTTATTTTCCTAGGTTATTCAACCTCAACTAAATCCTATAGTATTTAATAAAAAAACCAATGTTATAGAAGAATCTATACACATCCCCTTTTATAAAATAGATCCACATAAGCCTAATGTGTCTTTTGAAGGACTTGAGGATGAAATTCCAAATTTGAATATCAATAAACCCTCAAACACTCCTGACCAATCTGTAGATGAACATGTTGAATCATCTAAAGCTGACTAATCTGAACAACCTATTTTTAGGAAGACTTGGTAGAACCAAGTACCATTATTCCTAATACCATTAAAAATAATAAATAACGTTCTTTAGATGTTGTTTTTGTAGACCTAGATAGATGAATATATACTATATTTTCTCTTAGAAACTAGGTCAAACATCATGTTTTCTTATCAAATATTGAACCTTGAAACATTAATGAATCTATTGATGGTGAATTTTAGGTCATGGATATGTAATAAAAGTTAAATCAACATGAAATAAACAAAATATGGTAACTAGTATAATGACCTAAAGACTATAAAACTATTAATAGTAAATGGGTGTAAAGAAATAAGGTTGATGAATCTAGAACTATAGTTAAAAATAAATCTAGACTCATTACACAAGGTTATAGTTAAGAAGAAATTATTGATTATGAAGAAACCATTCCACTAATAGCAAGACCTAAATCTATTATAATACTGCTTTCATATACACTTCTCTAAATTTTAAACTATTTCAAATGGATTTCAAGAGTGACTTCCTTAATGTTTATATTATTGAGGATGTTTTTGTTAAACAAACCCCTTAATTTCAAAATTCTCATTTTTGAAATTATGTTTTTAAACATTATAAAAATATTTATGGTTTAAAAAAGGATACCAGATCTTTGGAATGATAGTATCAAAAATTTCTTGATTTCTAAAGTTTTTTCAAAAGGGATAGTTGATCTTAACTTATTTATAAAAATAATTTTAATTAATGTTTCAATAGTTCAAATATATGTTTATTATATTATTTTTGTCTCTCCTAAAAACTATTTGTGTATATAATTTTATAAAATAATGAAAAATGAATTTGAAATGGGTTTAATGGGTGAGTTAAAAAAAATTCATTAGTTTTCAAATTTTCCAAAGTAAGGATGAATTGTTTTAAAAAAAAAAGTACACAAAATATCATTAAAAACACTTTTTCTTGGATAGAACAAAAGTTAGTGACACTCCTATAAGTAAAAAATACAAATTAGATTTGGATTAAAGTTGAAAACAAGCTAACCAAATAGTTTACATAGGTTTAAAAGGAATTTTAATTCAATTGACTACTATCCAGCCTGATATTATATATAGTGTTTGTGTGAGTGTCCATTTTTAAGAAAACCTCATATAATCTCATCTAAATTTAGTTAAATGAATTTTGAAATATCTTAAGTATACAATTATTTTTGGATTGTTTTATTCTATAGGACATTATTTTGAGTTAGTTTGTTATTTGAATGCTAATTTTGGTGGATATAAGTTTGATAGGAAAAGAACCTCTAGAATATGTCACTTTTTTGGGAAAATATCTAGTATATTGGTGTAGAAAGAAATAAAACATTTTTTGACTCTCTACTGTTGAATATTAATACATGACTAAATGTAGTTTTTGTTCACAAATTCAATGGATGAAATACACATTATAGATTGTGGATATCAGTTTATACATATACCTATAAAATGTGACAACATAAGTACTAAGAATATCTCTAATAATCATGTATTTCATTACAACACTAAAAATATTAATATAATATATCATTTTTTGAAAGATAATTTTCAAAAAGGAGATATCACTCTTGAATTTATTGGCACAGAACATCTTTTTTCTAACATCTTTACAACACCTATGAATTGTGAGAGTTTAAATTATATCAGACATGAATTAGGGATGATAAAAATTGTCTAATATATTTTATGTTTAATATAATATATTTTGAATTAATCTATGGTATTTTGTTTATGTAATTTATCCACTTTTTTTATAATTAATTTTTTAATATTAGGTATTAATTTATATTAAATATACAGTTGATTGATTTTTTAAGCCTTTTTTCAATCAACCATAAGGATATATTTATTTTCTAGTCCATTTTTTTCTTTCTCATAACCTACTATTTTCCAATACCTAAATTATTTTAATAACCATGATTATAATCTTAATCATCTCTCTCCTTTAAAACCTAAACATAACTCAATTATGACCAAACCCTAGATTTTCAATAATTGAATCTTAGTCAAGAATAGTTAAGATGAAGCGTCATCCTTAGGATGAAACTCTAGAATCATAAATCACTTCTAAAATATCTAAATATAGATCTAATGGAACATCAAAACCCTTAAATAAACACCTACTATCTCATGAATTTTTTCTAGAAAAGGAAATGGATTTGAAGTGGTTTAGATCAAGTCAATCCTTAGTATGGAGAGATGTTCAACAACAAGTTTGGACTAAGATTCATGGAAAATTGTAGACCTTGTTATCCCCATTTGGTAAAATATTTCTTTGTGAATATTATTATTTAAGATGGTGAAAGATGGGATCATATTTGTATGGTTACTAATGTCCAAGAACAAATATTTTCTTCAACTTTGTGGGTTGTAAGTCTTTAAGTACCACATAAAGGTGATTATGAGGACTGTAAAAGTTATTTCCTTATCAATAATCCTCATTTTGAGTTTGAGAGAGCCTTTGAAGTTATGATCGGTAATAGAAATTATAGCAACCCATACTTTTCATACATAGATATTAAATTTTAACAGATTGATATTCATTACATAACATTAAAATACATGTCAGGATCATATTGGTTTAGTGTATTTGGAAACATGGATATATAAAGAACTGGTTCATAAGATATTTATATCATATCTCACTAAGATTTTCTTAAACAAAACCATTCTTAGAAATATCATACTTAAAACCTTTCTTCATAACCTAGGGAAAGGAAATATAAGATAGGGTAAGCTTAGATTCTTAGTAAGGCTAAACAAGGGTTATAATAATGATCGCTTAAACATAACATGATCATAATGGTATGAGAGCATGACATTAACATTTTAAAACCATAACCTATATATCAAATATCATAATATTGATTCATGTAATAAATCTTGGAAGTTTATAAGACATGAATCATAAAGGACTCAAAAAACATTATCCATGAGAGTATATCATTGCCATAAAACATAAGTTTTTAGTATAAAAATAATCATAGAAAATCATTTCCTTAGTCAAGGATAACTAATAATACTATAATAGTGGATTGGGTTTAATACTCATTCCATCATATCCTTAGTCAAGGTTCACTCTCAAGACTATCATAGTGGATAAATTCCCTTACCGAATTGGGTTCACTTCCCATTCAAGTCCTAATGATATCCTGAGATATCCATATTTACCCAATGAATTAGAGGACTATAGAATTCAGGTCCCACCCATCACATAATCTTAATCCATTCATATTTATTCCACAAGATAATAAAACATTCATAACATATCATAACCTGTGGAAAATAAATTAATTTCATAAAAAAATCAACAATTTATCATAGCATAACCCATGAAAAATGAATGGGTTTCATAAAAATCTAATAATCATCATAAGAAACCATACATATAAAGAATTATTATGGTATACTTGGATATTATACCCGTTAAATCATAATTAACATCAAATTTTGTTATCATAGATGAAAAATACCTTTAAAATGTCATAGGAACATTTCTCAAGGGAAATACACTTTTCAATTTGAAACCAGTTATTTAAAATATAAAAATCCCAAATATTAAGGAAAAATATTTCTTTAAAGAAAACTTGTAAAATTTTAAAGGAATACTCAAATCATTGATAATTCTTAGTGATAGAAAATTCTACTCATGTCATGTATATTAAAATAAATATTTATTTCACATTTTCAATAAAAACTCAAAAGCACCTCATTTAGAAAATGAAAAGAATATTAATTTTAAATCATTTTGTAATAAAGTTGAAAATGGTAAAAATTGATTTAAAAAATAATTATATATTAGTTAAAATATTCTTGAAAACATTTTTAGAAAACATGAAAATGTAAGAAAAATGGTTTTCAACTGAATATATAAATAAAGTCTATTTTCCTTAAAAATGTTATTTTATGTCTTGAAAACTTAAAGAGAAGAAAATTAAAGGAAAAAAATGTAATCTCTAGAAATAACCATACAATAAAAAAATTCATGATATTATTTAGAGGTATATCATGAAATTTTATTATTAAAAACATAATCATAAACAATCCTGATAAAACTGAGATTGTAACATAAATCCCTTACCACTTTGGTAACTTTTAAATCAATGTCTCATGAAAGAGATAAAATTAGATAGATATGTAAGTAAATTTAATTTTAATGAGAATCATAATAAATTATATTCATATTAAACCACATAAAATAAATAAGTGGTGAATGTGACATGGGTCTTACATAAATAAAAGTGTGATGAAAATATCTCACCTCTTTGTTATATTTTAAATCATAATCCTTGTGAAAGAATAAATTCAAATTAAACTTAATATATCATGATCATTATAATATTCATGATATATCATGTAAAAAGGGGATTTATATACACCTCAAAAAATAAGATAGGTTTATAACATAACATATGTCCCAAAGAAGACAATTTGAGATGATAAAACCTCACCTCAAGTTTAATTTTCTTCAAAAGCGCTCTAAACTTATGTATAATAAATTTAAATTATAATAATTATATAATATAATTCTTTAAAAAACTTATAATATCATATATTATACACTTATAACAATTCAACACCCATTTATTAATTATTATTTATAAAAATTTTGTTTTGGGGTGTTAACTGTTTCGTTTTTCATGATAATTTCAGTTCATTGCATCCATTCCTTATACTTTAATCATGGTTACATAATATTAAAAATTTTAATCATGATATAAATATCATATATATTTATTATATATATATATATATTCTTCCATAAAAGGTATAGATATAAAAATGAATTACACCATTTATGGAGACGGTAAACTGTGTATAGGCATGGATGTTATTTTCATTTTTTGATGAAAAGAATGAAAAAAGTTAAATAATAATTCATGTTACAAAAATAATTACTATATAATATATATCTATAATATATATTAATTAAATATATCTATATTATTATCTGTGTAAATTAAAAATGAAAAACAAATCACAACGCTTTGTGGAAGTGGTAGTCTACATGTATGCATGAGCGATGATATGGTTTTCTAAAGGATTGGAAGGTAAAAAGGTAGATATAATATTATAATTACAGTATAATAATTATTTAATAAATATATTATATAAACATTAAACCCATTATAATAATCATCCATAAAATATGGTGATGGAAAATAAATTATATCATTGTGTGGAGGTAGAAGCCCACACATACGCATGAGTGATACTTTCACTTAAAATTTGATGAAATAGAGAGTGGATGTTGGTGTTTAGATAATAATAATTAAATTTTATTATATTTAGGATACTTTAGTTACTATTTTATGATTAATACCATATATTTAGATGATTTAGATGAAAAATTAAATTGAAAGAGGTCGGGTAAGATGGTTACCTTTTCTTTGGTAGATCTCCTTTAGATCCTTTATTAAGGACCCTTGGAATGGTATTTTAAGATGAATAATATTATAAATTATATATAGGGAAGTTTATAAGATAACTTTGTAAAGTTTGGCTGATATAGATGGCTTAAAGTGGTGTAAATAAGTGAAAAGAGTTGTGTCCTTTTATAAGTGGGGGAGAGGACGCACTTGGAATTTCTTAAAAGAATAAAATATAATAAAATAATATTAATTTAAAATGATTCCAAATGGATATATATTTGATATTTAGATATGATAAGGTTGAAATATGTCCATAAAATAGGATTTATGAATGTTTAATTGTAAAATATACCCTTATCTCTTGGTTTATCCCCCCCCCCCCCGATAAACCCGCTTCAACATCAACCACTATAAAAAATTTACTTTTTTTACAATTCATTAAGAAAAAAAATAAGTTGAACTTATTAAATAATATTAATTATTTTTATTATAAATATGGAATACATTTTATCAAATTTTATTCATATAATTGGTAGAATTAAATTCAAAATTAAACTCAGAAAATGCGATGAAAAGAGATTTTCTAAAAAATCTTTAACTATAAAAAGTTTGTATATCAAAATTCAACATAAAATTGATTTAAATAACCTAAATTATATTATTAATAATATTATTTGAATAATTATTCATTTAAAACCATTTTAAAATTTAATTTAATGATTTAAATGATTTAAACTAAAAGGAAGTTTTCAATAAAAACGGTATTTTTCACTACTTATCAAAAAATAAATCTTTTCAAAAAATTCAAAAAAAAATCAGTCTAATAAGATTTTGACATGTTGATTTCAAAAATAAAGTTAATTTTTTAAAAATAAATTTTCTAAAAGTGGCCTAAATTAATTATACTATTTTCTCACAAAAAGTAATAAAAATCATTTTTGAGGGAAAATGTATTTTTAAAGAATATAATGACTTTACTAAAAATTGTGTATTTATTTATAATTATATTTGGTTTATCTAAAACTTTTATAAATAATTTTCAAATTTTGGTTATTTATATTCATTCTACCAATTTAATGGTTATGTTATAATGGTATACTATATTACAGTTCATTTAGACTTGGGGTTGTGTGTATCACAAGCTATCAAAGAAATTTAATTTATTTTAAGAAAAATATATCATAAAATATTGAGGTGTTACATTATACCCCCCTTAAAATTAAATTTTACCTATATATTCCATCACTTTGATACAAAAAAATGATAATACCTGTATTTCATCACATCTTCAGGTTCCCATGTTGCTTGTTCAAATTTCTGATTCCTCTAGATAAATTTAACTAGGTGGGTAGTCTTGTTCCATAACACTATATCTATACATTAAATGATTTTTAATCCTTTTTATTTATAAGAAATGTCATTCTCTAGAAGTAAAACCTTTGAGTTTAATATATAAGTAGGATCAAGTATGTACTTTATCGAGAAAGATACATGGAACTCATCATGAACTTGAGATAGGTTTGATGGAAGTTCCAAGCAATAAGCAACCATCCTTACTCGATCAAGAATTTTGAAGGTGATAATTTACCTAGGGCTTATATTTCACTTTTTTATAAATCTCATAAAATTATTCCATGGAGAAATTATTAGGAATACCTTCTCACCTACTTCGAATTCCATAATTCATTGATGATTGTCATCATAAATTTTCTATCAACTATGAACTTCATTAATGTGTTGATGAATGTATCTAACTTTCTCTATCATTTCTTAATTTAGCTTGGGTCTAAAAAACTCTCTTTATCTGACTTCATTACATCACATTGGAGTTTTGCACTTCATTCCATATAAGGATTCATAAGGATCCATATGAATGTTTTATTGAAAGCTATTATTGAAAGAAAATTTGACCAGAGGAATGTGTTGATCCCAAAAAACTTTTAAATCGATAGAATGTGACTGTAACATATCCTCCAGGGTTTGAATAGTTCTCTCAAACAAACCATCTATTTTTAGATGATAAGTATCACTGAAACACAACTCTAAATATATAGATTTTTGAACACTTCACCAGCACTTATAGGTAAACCTTGTATCTCAATCATATATAATATAATGTGGTACTCCATGAAACCTTACCACTTAATTTATATTCTATAAATATAATAAAGAGATTAATATTCTTTAATATAAATTAATTGTGATAACTTTATAAGGTTATTGAATACAAACAAAATATTATTATGGAATTTATATGTTTTAGTGAGTCAGATGAAAAAATATATCATGATTTTGTCCATTTACATTCTGGTATAGGTAATGGTTGTAACATCCCCTTAAAATTATATCTCTTATCCTTAAATTTCTAGAATATCAAGCACTGAGATACATACTTTTCAATATCTCTCTTTATGTTGTCCCACCAGAAATATTCTTTTATATCTCTATATATCATCCTACTTCTAGGATGAATAGATAATGATGATCTATGAGATTCATTTAACAAATTCTTATTAAAATATGGCATGAATGTGACGCATACATGCTTCATAAACCTTATCATTCCATCAAAATAAATGTTGAACCCAAGAACATTTCTCATCTTATATTAGAGTTCTATATCTTCATTTTGTGCCCCTTTAATCATTATTTGGATATATGGTTAAAAATTAATTTGAGAAAGACAATATTTCTCCCCCTCCCTTAATATTTCCATATTCATGCCTTACAAAACTAGAAATATTTTATTCTTTTTTACCCTCATCATAGATAATCTAGATTTATCATTTCTAATTAGAGCATCTTCCACCTTGTTCACTTCCCAGGGTGGTAATGTATCAAGCAGTCATAATATTTAATCAACTTTAATAGTATTCTTTATCATATATCCATCTCTTTCAAAGTTAATATATACTTTAAACTTTTATGATTAGTATATATATCAAACCTCTCTCCATAAAGATAATGCCTCTATATCTTGAATGAAAAAATTACATTATCTAACTCCAAATCATGAGTTTGGTAATATTTCTCATGATTCTTTAATTTTTATGACACATAAAATATAACCATATCATTCTGTATGAGGAATCATCCTTTTACCTTCTTCGATGCATCACTATAGATCACAAACCCTTCTCTACTGCTGGGTATTGTAAGCATAGGTTAACTAACTAACCTTATCTTTAGTTCCTTGACAATTTCCTCAAATTCATCTTTCAAAATGAAATTATATCCATTCTAAGTTAACTTAGTGAATAGATCAGTCATAAATGTAAAATTATATAGAAATAATTGATAATATCAATTCAAACGAATAAAATTATGGATCTTAGTCACAATGGTTGGGTTGGACCAATGTTCAATAACTTCAGTCTTTGATGGATCTATAGATATACCATTTCTTGAGATTATATGTCCCAGAAATGAATCTTTTTTATCCAAAATTAACACTTGGTAATTTTTTTATACAAATTATCCTTGCTTAGGGTATTAATTACAATCCTTAAGTGATTTTCATGCTCTTACTTACTCTTGGAATATATAAGAATTTCATTTATGAAGACTACCACAAAATGATCCAGATAATATCTAATGACTCTATTAATTAAATATATGAATATAGTGGTGGAATTAGTAATACCAAATGAAATAATTATAAATTTATAGTGTCCATACCTGATAGGAAATGTTTTCTTGGGTATGTATTTACTTTTGATGCTCAAATGATAGTATCTATATCTAAGATCAATCTTGAAAAATATTTAGCTCATCATAGTTGATAAAAAAATCATAAATATGGGTTATATGATACTTATTCTCAATTTCAATCTTTTTTTCTTGATAATCAATTCAAAGTCACATTTATCTATCTTTATTATTAACTAAAAGAACAATTTCACCTCACTATGACACTCTTGGAAGAATGAATCCCTTATTGAGATTATCCTAGAGTTGCTTCTTTAATTCCAGTAACTCAATCAAGGCCATTATATATAGAGTCTTTGAAATAGGTGTAGAATCAGGTATGAGTTTTATTGAAAAATCAACTTCACAATTCATAGGAAAATTAGGAAACTATTTTATAAAGACATCAAAAAAACTCTCATACAATAGGCATATCTTTGATGTTGAGTTTCTCCCCAACCATCTAAGATAAACACCCATTTTGAAAAGGAATCAAGACCTATATAATGGATTAAATTTCCATCATAATTTTTTATTCATCATAAAACTAATAGAAGATCATATTTTGGTTTGAAATATCAAAAGTTAATTCTCTTCCTAGACAATTGATGTGGGATTTATGTAAATAAATCCAATCCATGACTAAGATAACATCAAATTAAAATAGATGGATAATAAAAATATTTTAAGGAAGAAAATTCACAAAAACTTCAATTATAGAAGAATCATTGACTTGAAATGTGATCATCATACCATTAGGGGGTTTCACTACTAATTCAACATCTAATCTTTTAGGATCTGAATTTTCATTCCTTGATACTTTTCCTGATATACATGAATTCATATAACTAAGTATAAATAGGGTAATTTAATATTTTATCTTACCTATTACCACATAAACTTCATTATTCTATATTTAATCCCATACAAAAGAAAAAATGGTTATAATGACCATAAAGTATCTTTAATCAAAGTAATCAGTCATGAAAAATCATTTATAGGATGTCTAAATCATGAATGAAAAATCATTCATGGCCATCATCTATTCAAATACTTCATAGTGGTTTATAAATAAAATTTGATTTAACCAAATAATATCCACCATGAGTTTTAAACCATGTGTGTAGTAAGGGCCCACTCACCGTGCAACATAATGATAGTTTAGATATACCTAACCAACTCTTTTCAGGGTTGTTAATCTTGGATGCATCTGTACCAAAACCATGTACACTTATAGTATCTAGATATGAATGTTTTTATAGAAAAAACACACTCATATTTACCTTAACATAGGATATTCTCCTACATATAGTATTATCCTAAGGGTTCTCATTAATTTTTTATTATCCTAGTTTTGAAAGGTTACTAAACCTTTCTCTGATAAAAACTATAACAACCCATACTTTTCATACATAGATATTACATCTTAATAGATGAATATTCATTACATATCATCATGATCCATGCCAAAATCATATAGTTTTAGTGTCTTTGGAAAGTTTGATACATAAAAAACTGGTTCATAATAGATCTACATCATCTCCCACTAAGTTCTTCATAATTAGCACCCTTCTTAGACATATCATACTTAAAACCTTTCTTCATAACCTAGGGAAAGGAAACATAAGAAAAGGTTATCTCATATTATCAGTAAGGGTAAACAACGGAGATTACAATGATAAATTAAACATAAAATTAACATAATGGTATGAGAACATGAGATTAACATTTTAAAACCATAACTAGCATATAAAATATCATAATCTTGAGTCATGGCACAAATATTGGCAGTTCAGATGAAATGAATCATAATGGAATCATAAAAAATGATCCATGAGAGCATATCATTGGCATAAGACATAAGTTTATGGAATACACATAATCATAGAAAATAATATCCTTAGTCAAGGGTCATTTCCAAGACTATCATAGTGTATTAGGTTCACTCCTCATTCCATCATATCCTTAGTAAAGGTTCACTCCCAATACTATTATAGTTGATAGATTGCCTTACTAAACTAGATTCACTCCCCATTCCATTCCCTATCATTTATAATGGCATGGTATTTGATGCACCAATCAAATTAAAAATTTATATTATCCTACTACCACTGATAGTGTCAAGTTGGGTCAATCCATAAGGAAGCATGGTGTGATGTTCTAAGTGATAATATAATTATATTCTATTGAAAATAGTAGGAAAATGATGTTGATTTAGAAAGGTGTGATATAATCATGTGAGAAAATAAATGTTATGAAAAATAATACTAAATACATGAGAAAGTGAAAGAGGAAATTCAACAACTTGGATAAAATTATTTATTCTTCCATGGAAAATAATATGCATGTGAATCTATAAAATTGATTAGAAATATCTCATTTTCCAAGAGATTAATCTTGTAAAGGGATTATTCTTCAAGTTCTCTACTTCCAATAATCATCCAAAATAATAAAAAATTATTAATTTTCATCATAATCAATATCACCAATTAATTTTGATGTTTTTAAATTAAAATCAGCAGAGGTGTGATAAAATTTTAATAAAATAAAATGTGAAGTAAAAAAGATGTACCAAGAAATTCAATTCATCAAGCATATAATTAGTTCATTTATAGTTCAAGAATATTTCACATGTAATATGAAATAGATATATAAAGAAAATAAATAGAGATACCCAGGAAAGTCTGAACCAGGAGTAAGCCTGGTCCCGCAAATTTATTAAAGGAAAAGTGCAAGTAAAGTCAGTAGAAAATAAAAATGCTACATTACATCAAAACCATATGCATCCTTCTCCCCATCATCAGATAACTCATCACCAGGATCAGCTGACTCCGATTCAGAAGATTCGTATTTGTGCATCATCTCAAGGTACATATTTTTCTTCCGAAGCATTTCCTCAGACAACTTCTCTTTGACCGGTCGTTTCCCACTGAATCCTTTGTCCCTCTTCGGGGACCCTCCTCTTCGTTTTCCACTATACCCATTTGCAATGACATTTTCTTATGACCCTACAATCTTGTGTGTAGACCTTGTCTCCATTGGTTTGGGTAGATCCGTATAGTCTCTCTTTGGCTTCCTCCTGCTTTGAGTTTTTTCTCCCACTTCCTTGCTTAGGGTCTCATGAATTCCATTCTTAACAGCATCATTGTAAGATATTTTTTGACTATATAGCTCTTCTTCACAATCAGATCTATCCCCCCACTGATTTTTATGGGCCAAAGGAGGGTTGACATTTCCATCCTTCCCATCTTCCAGTTGAGATATCTTGATTGTGTCATCAGTGCAGGGACTTTTACCTTTACCACTCAATCTGTCCAGGCCAGCATTGCCTTCCTTCTCTATAATTTCCTCTGCCACTTCCATCTATTTTGCCTCATTTGATCCAACATCAGCCAGCACTGCAAATTTATTTGTAGAACAATTAAACAGTTCATGAGAATTTACCTACACCAGGACATTAGTTGTGTTCTTATGTTCAGACTCCAATTCCACAGGATTAGAGCTATCCAGCATCACAGCGCATCCCCTTACAATGTACTGAAAGTCATTGTTTGATCTCTCCACTTCATGCTAAATCTTGGATCCATATTTTAAAAAAGAAAAACGGTTTGGGAAATAAGGAATAGCCTCATCCACCCCAACCTTAATCATACTTGTTGAGGTGTTCTGGTCTGACATCTCAGGCTCACCCAAGCCCTGCTGAATCTCAAGTCCCCTGCCCATATACTGGAGATTACATACCCCATCCATGTCCCGGCCCTGTACATTGATTGCAGCATCAAGGCTCAGTTCATTATGATTACCATTCTCCTGGTTGGACGATCCAGAAACCTCTGGAGGGGTAGACACCACAGCCCCTGATATGGTCTCCTTTCTCCTAGATTCATTCACTTCCACCTGTAATCCTACCAATGGAACATCAACCTCCCCTGACAGCACCCCCTGAACCATCGGCTCAATGTCCCCAACTGATTTGTAGGGAGCGTGACAAACTTGAGGCCTACCAGCAGGTGAAGACTGATCGCTGCCTTTCCCAGCACCGGTGGTGACCACTTCTCCTTCTGAGGGAACACCCGCTGGTACAGCTAGGACATCAGAACTTCCACCACCCCTAAACCTCCTTCGACAACCATGTTCATCATGGCCCTGCTTGTGACAAAAGGAGAAGAATGGGATCCAGGATTCATAGACTATTGATTGAGCGTACATGTACTCTTCTTCAACTACAATCCAGACAAGCTCCGAAGGCACTCTTGCAAGGTCCATTTCCATGCAAATTCTAGCCGAAAAGGGATGAGACCTGGAAGCTGTTCTTTGATCACTGCATACAAAATGCCCTATCGAGTTTCCTATTGATCTCAATAACCCAATATTCTAAAATGGCAGAGGAAGTCCAGGCAATTGAATCCAAATTGCCGTGTAAGACGAGTCACGGTTCATGTGCACCTCAAAGGACCAGCGCAGTAAGTGGAACTGGAGGCCACAGAAAGGAATCCTCTTTTGCGAACAAGCCATTCCCAAATCTTCCTCATCCGCAAATAAAATAAGGAATTGACGCGGTCCCAGTATACTTACAAGCGCACGGTGCTTCAAACCCCACTCCGTATTGATTGCTTTTTCGAAGTGCTCCACCAGAGGTCGACGCTTCGTAAACCTCACGATTAGCACCGAGGAAAGTAAAGCTGAAGCTTCATGGAATTCCTTCACCCACATTTTTCAATTACTTATATTGGTATGCTCTTTTTCACTAAAAGCATGTCAACCATCACTGTATTTTTTTAACATGCACAAGAACTTAGTAGCGCCCTTCTAACAATCGAGTTGAATGCACATTCAGTCTGTTAAAAATTCATCTGGATGCATTACCAACTTGATTCATCCATTAAAAAATTATTTTGATACAGAATAAACTTTGACACTCAATGATTGGTTTTCTTCCAGCGTGCCATCTTTAGTCATGGAAAAAACAAGCAATATAGTCCCTTAACAAGTGCACTTCATCAACTAATGAGAACCTCATGGTATCATTTCATTGAGCATGATATATATAGTCTATAAAAATCATAATCAAAAGCTTTATTAGAAATCAAATTAGCCACACCTTGGACCTAAAATCAAAGAAAAACAATAACATATTTTTAATATGTATAGAAAAATTGAACAAAGTTCATGAAATCCCCTCCAAAACTTGATCCAAAAACATCTGAGTGAATCCATGTTCATCATCAGGTGGCTCAAACCTCATAGATCTTAAGAATTATTCATATTCTATAAACCAATACAATAACCCACGAATTTAGTGGGTAGATCCAAATCAGTCTAAATCAAGCTTTAAAAAGAAAAATGCACTTAGATTAGTCGTCATCATCACATTGAAACCTCATTTTTTATCTCAATAAATGTAGTCTGAAATTCGAAAATGTTCGGTGTGACAAATTCATGTATATAAGATTCAATTGAAATATTTTTTATGGTGGATATAAAATCATAATGTTTATTTATGCATATTCATCTCCAACCACACTCATTCTTATAATCCCTTTGAATTCAAAAATTAGGGCTTCATCTTCATATTCCTCAGCAAGCAGTGTCTCAAGCGGCATCGATGATGATACTTATTTCCACTTCAGTGTGATTTATTCCTCATTTACTGATAATATGAAATTATATATATGTTTTGAATTCATTTTCTTAATTATTATTTATTTTTCATTCGAAAATAAACCAAGTATGTGTTGATTATTGTAGAAAATAGGTTTTCAAGACTCTAGAGTAAAAGTTGAGGAAACTAGTCAAAAATGATCATTACATATCATGAAAATCACTTACACGATGTGTATGAGTCATTCATATCATTTCATAAGTCATGAAGAAATTAATGAATAAATTAAAATTCATGAAAAGATTGCATGACATGAATCCCCAATACACATCATGTAACATTCAAACACCACTTCCTGCTTAAAGTTCAAATCATGAGAATAATCATGTCATAAAGACTGGTTACAAATCATGAGATGAGTCAAATATACAAATATCAAGGATTAAGGCTGAGATTCGTGCTAGATCCAAAATAATCTGAGAAAACCATGGATTGGGATTACAAGACATGATATGCTTACATGTTGTGTAATATCCTGACTATTTACTTTCCAGTGTGCATACAAAAGCACATAACTCTTTTTACTCTAAAATTTTCTCTTATTCTCTTGGGTCTTTATTCCTTATTTTCTCTCCCAACTCAAATCTAGAAATTTTTTGCTATCATTTTGATTAATTCCAAGCACCATTGAATGTTCTACACATGTTCTTCATTCTGATCATTTCCATTCATTATTCTAAATCCATTTAACATTTCTATTTCCATTCAACAATAGTTACATGGATATAAAGGATGATAGTAATTATTTTCTCTTAATGAATGAGATTATTATGATCTTGAGGAAAAAACTACATAGAACCTCTCACAAGGGGCATGATCCCGCCTTTCATACCATCAATCATTCATATACCAAAATTGGACCTGAAATCTATTCCAAGTACACTAAAGTATCTTTTATAGATACAAAATCTTCACTTATAGTCATCATTAAATCATACTTAAAATAGCCACAAGAGGAAAATTTGATCAAAGTCCTACAAAGACATAAAAAATCAATTTCTTAGAAAGTGGCAAACATTAAAGGGATTATCCCCACAATGTGAACTCATAAAATTTTATTATAATAAAATGAGAAACCCAAATGCCAGCCCTATAGGTGACTCACCCCACCAATTAAGGAGTTAGTTGAGAAATAAGTACTGAAACTTATGGATACTGAAATAATTTTTTCAATATCTGATAGCGAATGGTTGAGTCTGCTGTAAGTAGTTCCAAAGAAAGGCAGCCTCCCTATTATCAAGGTTTATGAAAATGAATTGATTTCGACTCACACCATCACTGGATGATGAGTATGCGTGGACTATAGGAACTTAAATAAAACAACTTGGAAAGAATAGCCTCCTTTTCCTTTCATGGATCAAATTCTAGAAAGACTCTCAGGACATGAATTATATTGTTTCTTGGATGGATATTTAGGATACAATAAAATTGCAGTTGACCCAGATGATTACTCCAAAACAACATTCACATGTCCATTTGGTAACTTCGCCTATAGACACATGTCATTTATTATATGTAATGAACTGGATACATTTCAAAGGTGTATGAAACATATGTTCCACAATATGGTGGAGGAATTATTGGAAGTTTTTATGGATGATTTTTTAGTTTATAGATGATCCTTCGATGTGTGCTTAAGAAATCTTGAACTAGTCCATGAAGGATTCTACTGTCACTTCAAAAAAGATTTTATGAAAGTTACCTGCCCTTTCACACACATATTAGTAAAGTATACACCTTTTCAGTTCACTAAAGTTTGTCAATGGGAATTCAAAATTTTAATGAAAATCCTTGTGGTTTCTCCTATTATCATTTCACTAAATTGGGACAAAGACTTTGAGTTGATGTGCAATGCAAGTGGAATCAGTATAGGATAGTAGGTCTTCCACACTTTATGTCACATATATTATGCCAGTATCACCTTTACTAAAGATTAAGTAAACTACAAAACCACCAAAAATAAACTCCTAGTAGTAATATTTGCATTCAAAAAGTTTTTCTATTACTTAGTTTTTTCAAAGCTGATTGTGTACAGCGATCATGTTGCCCTAAAATATTTAATGAGTAAAAAGGATTCCAAACCAAGATTGATACGTTGGATCCTATTTTTTAAATAATTTGACAACATCATCAAAGACACCAAGGGAACATATAATGGTGTCATTGATCATCTATCAAGACTCTCATTGCCCCTCATTAAGGAAGATGATAATTTGGACATCAGGGATGAATTCCTCGATGAAACTCTTTTTAGCCTAAACAAAAAGGTACCAACATTTTTTTCTGACATTAAAATATACATCTACACATGATACCTTTACCCAGACCTCTCTTACCAATAAAGTACTAGATTTTTAGTTGAGACTTCACATTAATATTGGGATGAACCACTACTTTTTAAGCATTGTATTGATGGATTGATGTGATGTTGCATCCTAGAAGATGAGATCCAAAGTTTTTTAAACATGTTTCACGCCACACAAAATGGAGAACATCATAGACCAGAACGCACAGTAGTAAAAATCTATAAAAGTGGACTTATTTATCCCACACTTTAATAAGATGCAAAAAAATATTGTCAAAGTTGTGATCAAGGAAAATGAACTGGAACCATTGGGAAAATAAAAAAATATCCCAAAACCTTATCATGGAAGTTGTACTCTTTGATATTTAGGGAATAGATTTCATGGTAACATTCCCTAATTCACGTGGAAAGTTTTATATCCTTGTTGGCATTGACTATGTCTTGAAATGGGTAGAAGATGAATCTACCACTAATGACACAACAAAATTGGTAATTAATTTATTAAATAAAAATGTGTTTTCCAAATTTAGATTTTCCATAATACTCATTAGTGCTCTAGGAACACATTTTACCAACCAATCCATTAAAGTGATACTAGAGAAGTACAAAATCTGATATAACACAAGCACTCCCTACCACCCACAAACAACCAGGAAAGTTGAATTTTCAAATAGGTAAAAATAATAATTGAAAATATCATAAACAAAAATCAAAAGGACTGGAGTATAAAGTTAAATGATACACTTTGGGCATACCACACTGTGTACAAAACACCCATTAGCACCACCCACTTCCAAATAGTGTATGACGAGCCTTTCCATTTTCCTATAGAACTAGAGCACTTCTCATACTGGGAAATTAATAAATTAAATATGGATTATAAAAAATATTGGGAATTTGGGATGCTATAATTTGATAAACTATAGGAGATAATAAAAATATTCCTATGAAAATTATAAGATTTATAAAGGGAAAACCAAGAAATGTCATGATCAGCACATCGTACGATAGATTTTTATACCAGGGAATAAGGTCTTATTATTCAACTCCTAATTAAAATTGTTCCCTAGGAAGATGGAATCAAGATGGTCAGGACCCTTTGTGGTCACACAAGTATTCCCCTATGGGACCATCAAAATTTAGAGAGGAGGAGAACCAACATTTAAAGTCAATGGTCAAAGATTTAAGACGTATCATGAGACCTTCCATGAGGTATGTTTCATCACTTTAAAATTCATTTGAGTACCAATGAGTCAATATTTCAACATTAAATGAAGAATTTATTGGGAGGAAACCCAGGATAGGTCACAGTAGGTTAGAATAGAATAGAATAAGATTTAGGGTATCTTGGGGCATGCTAAGAGCAAATGACCCGGATTTGGTTCCAAAAATGTGCAAAAATACTAAATTAAAATTTGTTTAATCAATTACATGATGTGTACGATTCACTACCCAAAATGATTTAATTTGTGAATTACACATCATGTAACCAAATAAATGTAGAGTAATTCCATGGCTTATTTATGTCATGAACCTGGGGTTCACAATGCACAACAACCCCCTCCCTCGTTACCCTCTCTCACTGCTTGAACCCAAACCCAACCCACCTTAGGCCTCTCCTATACCTCGTGCCTCCCACTCATCCTCCTACTTCATCCAATCATCATCCCACCCAAACCCATACCTCTCATCCTATTTGTTCTCTTTTATCTTTCACAACTATAATGGCCCGCATAAAGACTTTATGCACTCATCCTACTGAATCCGAAACTGAGCACAAAAATCCACCTCCGATCAAGCATTAGAGGGGTGTTACACCTCCATCACCCCCATATATTCCTCCTCTACCTATTCTTTGGACTCTACAGTACCATCTATCCCAGAGGATTCCCAATCAACCTCCAATGGTTCATAGGATGCCAATTTCCCCCACCTTCACCCCATACTTTAATTTTCAAAACCACAACACCACGGTGCACTAAACTATTTGTAGGAAAATCCAATGAGGACAAAAAATCTATATATTTAGCTATCCTCACATCCCTTTACATTATCCAGGAGTTCCCCCACCACCTTTACTTCCAGTACATCACACCTACTGTTGATGTTCACAAGGAAACCTATAGGGGTCTGTTACTCAAGTTCCTTGACACTTTCAAGGTTTCCATCGATAGACACCACTTCAAACTAGTCGGATGACCACACATGATTTATTTCATAGAGTTTGGCATCAGGATTAGTATTTATTCTGCCAACTTTTTAAATTCTAAGGTATTCCTGACCTTGTAGCTCAAGACATGAAAGTTGGATGAAAAATGAATTTGGAGGATGATTTCTCAGGATTCTCACACTGAGAATGATCCTCACATTACCAAATCCACATAGCTCAGAGGTGCAGCACTCTGCATTCTATATTGGGAATTGACGCATTCCTAGTTGGCTTGAGCCGAGTCTCATGGTAGCATCATCCAGCTGGACATCCTTATCCTTTCTACTGCCATGGGATGCCTTACCATCAACATGGAATCATAGTTCACATTTTACTACATATCTCATGCACAGTGGGCACTGAAGGTTCCGGGTACAGCAGAAGCGTGGTTGGGATGGGAAAAAACTTCGATTTTTACAATGATCAATGATTATTCTGGGATCAATACGATGATGAATGCCAGTCTCCACAGAATATAATCAAATATTTAGATAAAGAAGAAAGAGGCATGAAACCTTAGAGAGGATCTCGCACATCACGTTTATAATTAATTTAATTAATTTCATAAAGAAAAATAATACCTGGATCTTTGGTATTTTTCTTCGTTGATGATGTTGATGATCCGGAATGACCCTTCCTGATTATCTCATTGCACTTGTAAGGATCCAAACTAGAATCCCTCTAGTGTTGATCCACACATGTTCCGATGGCCTCCGATCGGCACCGCTCATTCTCCGGGTGCTAGTGTGGGGAAGCGAGTGTCTTGTGTCGGTCGTTCTTGATCACTTGTTCTTCGATCTTGAAGAACGTCTCTCGTTCTTGAGAGGGGAGAGAAGAAGATTCGAGAGAGAAATTGTTTGGCTCAAAAATTCTCAATTCACTAGGTGTGTGGTGTGTCGTATGGAACAATAGGGGTACTTGCCTATTTATATACATGGAATTTCAATTACAAAATTTAATTGCATAGAAACAATTAAATACATTCATGAACTTAGAGAAAACTCATGCATTTAATAATAATACTGCATCATTATTTATGGTGCTCCAACTTGCGCAAAATAGAATAAATAAAATTCCGCATCACAAAATAATAGAAGCGTTATTTTAATTTGTGCCAACTAGTTAAATAATTATTTACCATCTTGAAAATAAGTATTTTACTGTCGGACTGACCTTGGTCCGCTCAAACTTCACTTCCATTTATTGAACACCCAAATAAATAAATAAATAATTTATTCTCTTAAATAAATATTTTATTTACAAACTAGTAAATAAATATTTATTAAATGTTTAATAAAATAAATAAATATATTTTATTTAATTTATGTGATCATTTTAACTTGAATAAAATTATTCCATAGTCCTGAGAATAATATTTATTTCATTAATTAAATTCAAATAGAATTTAACTGAGACCACCAAAAACATTTAGTGTGTGACCCTCTAGGATTCTTTCTTGTTGGCATTAGGCGGGCTTGACTAAAGTCCAAGAGTACTGTCTAGAAACGGGTCAAGGAACCCAAGAGAAAGAATGTAAAGTTGCAACAATGACATACACATATGAACACTCACTGTGTAATATAATCCCTTGTTCGCAATATCTCATCGAGAAGGTTTCATGATTGTATCATCAACTTTTATGCTTGATATGTCGATCTTTGACTACCTGAAATAAACTCGTCATTACACCATGGCCATGGAATTTCGCAAGATGGTTCTATTTCAATCAAAGGGCTGAGATGTCAACTTCCATAAATGGAAGGGACAAATCCTTCCTCAACTTATCCATTAATAACATGTCACTCGTGACGCACCCAATGTACCCTAATTCCCGCCAACTGTATGCGTGATAGTTTTCATTAGTAAATAAAAGTGTGTGAGTCATGACACATATTAATGATGATCTTAAAGTCTAAGGATCATTACACATTCTCACAGATAGAAATATCTGATGACACCAAAACATGCGGAATTCCTACTAGCGGGTCTATTCTCATAATATCCTATCTTGGAGATTATCAAGTGCGAACTTCATGAGAGGAAGTATCATCTGCTTACGAGTACTCACACCTAACGGTCTGCATGCTATGTGTCCCATCATATCATGTCATCCAACCGCAGAACTATATTTAAGAATATTGTTATAGCATTTCAAGGTTCTCATCATAGTGGGGAACTTCCATGACCTTATCAATGAAATAAATACTCTAGGACATTATTACATCAAAGTCATACAGAACAATGAACAATATGTAATAATACATTAAATATCCATGTAATCAAAGTAAAACCAGTTGTTTCTAAGACACCAACTCTTATAAACTCCCACTTGGACTAGAGCTAACTACCTACGACTTTCAGTCTGCTAGACCTCACATGATGATCATGCTTCTACTGAGTCAAGGATTTAGTTAAGGGGTCCACCACGTTGTTTTTCATGGAAATATTACTCACTGCAAATTCACCTCTCTGAGAAAAATACCTTAAGAGATTATACTTTCAAAGTATGTGCTTTGTCCGCTGATGTGACCTTGGATCTTTTGTGAGAGCCATCGCCGTAGTATTATCACAGTATAGTGTGATGGGGTCTTTACTGCTAGGTATCACATCTAACTCCTGGATGAAGCTTCGCATCCAAACTAATTCTTTAGCTACCTCAAAAGCTACTATATACTCAGACTCTACTGTAGAATATGCGTCCACACTTTGCTTTGAGCTCTTCTAGCTCACTACACCTCCATTAAAAGTGAAGATGTATCCTGTTTGTGACTTCATGTCATCTTGATCATTCTGGAAACTAGCATCTGCATATCCTCTAATGAATAGTTCCTCATCTTCTCCATAAACCAGGAATATATCCTTAGTATACCTCAGATACTTTAGGATAGTCTTGACTTCCATCCAATGGTGGTTACCTAGGTCAGCTTGATATCTGCCTATCACACTCAATGTGTAGGCGACATCCATCCTAGTACATAGCATGGCATTCATGATTGACTCAATCACTGATGCATATGGAGTACTTGCCATTATCTTTCTTTCCTTATGTGTTTGAGGACACATTTTCTTGGAAAGATGAAAACCATGTGATGATGGAAACAAACCCCTCTTGGATTGTTCCATACTGAATCTCTTTAGTATCTTATCAATGTATGTACTTTGAATTAGGCCCAGTAATCTCTTGGATCTATCACGATGGATCTTGATCCCAAGAATATATGCTACCTCACCCAAGTCTTTCATGGAGAATCATTGATTCAACCATGCCTCAACAGACTATAAGACTGGTATCTCGTTTCCAATGAGTAATATGTCATCAACATATACTATCAGGAAAATGATTACACTCCCACTAAACTGTTTGTAGACACAAGGATCACATTCATTTTTTATAAAAACCAAATTTTTTATGGATTCATCAAAACGAATGTTCCATGACCTGGATTCTTTCTTTAATCCATAAATGGATTTTTACAACTTTCATACCTTATTGGAATCCTTTGGAGTCACAAACCTTTCAGGTTGTGTCATGTAGACATCTTCCTAAAGGTTCTTGTTAAGGAATGCTATTTTGACATCCATTTTCCAAATTTCATAGTCATGGTAAGCCACAATAGCAAGTAGAATTCTGATGGTTTTTATAATTGAAACTGGTGAGAAGGTTTCATCGTAGTCAATTCCTTGACATTTTTTAAAACCTTTTGCAACCAGTCGTGCCTTATAGGTACCGACTTGTCCTTCCATGTCCAGTTTCTTCTTGAATACCCATTTTCAACCAATAGGCTTTACATCACCTGGAGGATCTACCAAAATCTAGACTTGGTTTTGGTATATGGAATCCATTTCAGAATTCATGGATTCTTTCCACTTGGAAACATCTATGCCATTTTCTACTTATTTGTAGGTTAGAGGATAATTATTATCAACTAATAATGAGTCACCATCCTCGGTAACTAGAAAACTATACCATTCCAGTTCTCTAACCTCTCTTGTAATCCTACGCAGTACTTGTGTCTCTGGAATAGATTCTTCTTCCATGGGGATTTGTGGAATCTGTTCCTATACCAACTCTTTTGTACCTTGAGACTCGACTTCATCGAAGTCTATCTCACTCCCACTATCACTTTTGGAGATATGATCCCTCTCAAATAATATGGAATGTCTTTCCACTATAATCTTTTTTTATAAGGGGTTGTATAGGTGATATCCCCTTGTTTCTTTGGGGTATCCTATAAAGGTACACTTTGTGCCTCGGGGTGTGAGTTTGTTACCTGGAGAGGCCTTACCAAATGATTCGCTACCCCATACATGTAAATTTGATAACATGGATTTTCTTCCACTCCAGAACTTGTATGGAATACCGTTTATCGATTTAGTTGGTACTTGGTTTAGTATGTGTGCCGCTATTTGTAATGCATATCCCCAAAAGGATAATGGAAGACTCGCATGACTCGTCATTGATCTCACCATGTCCAACAGGGTGTGGTTCCTTATTTCTCTCACACCATTCCACTTGGGCATGTTTGGAGGAGTGAGTTAGGACAGGATCCCAAAATCCCATAAGTAATCAATGAAGTCTTGATTAAGATATTATCCACCTCGGTCTGAGATGAGTTTCTTAATCTTCTTACCAAGATGGTTCTCAATTTCATTCTTGTATTCTTTGAACTTATCAAAATAATCTGACTTATACCTCATTAAGTAGATATATCCATATCTACTAAAATATTTTGTAAAAGTTATGAAGTATGAGTACCCTCCCCTTGGTTCAACTGGAAATGGTCCACACCCATCAGTATAAACCAATTCAAGAATTTATTTAGCCCTTTCACCTTTCCTACTAAATGGGTATTTGGTCATTTTGACTTGTAAACATGCATGACATATTCCAAGTGGTTTTAGTTCGAAAGAGTCTAAATATCCATCTTTATGTAAATTTTTCAAGCATTTCTCATTTACATGACCTAGCCGGTGATGCCAAAGCTAGGTGTGGTATGAGTCATGTGAAGTATCTTTGTTATCGATTTCCATTACTTGGTTTGTGTAATCCAACATGTAAATTCCTTTGTATAAATGTGCCCTACCATAACAAATGTTATCTTTGTAAAAGAAGCAACATTCATTTCCAAACTTGAAAAAAAAATCCATTTATATCTAATCTGGATACAGAAATAATGTTTTTAGTAACAGAAGACACATAATAACAACCCTTTAATACCAAGATCATCCCAGTTGGTAACGTGAGGTGGTAGTCCCTGATAGCTACAACAACAAGTCTGGCTCCATTGGCTTCTCGTAGATCTACCTCCCCTCGATCAATCTTCCTGAATCTACTTGGTTCCTATATTTGGATACATATGTGAGTACCAAAAGCTATATCTAATACCCAATTTGTAGAAACGGATAGATTTCATTCGATAACAAACTCACATGAAGATTCCCCTTGCCTCTTAGGCTGGGTGTAGTTCTTCTTCCAGTGGCCTTTCTTGCCACATGTGAAACAAACAGCCTCATGTCCCCTTGCTTCCCCTTTTATCTTCCTTTTCTTGGAAGGCCATGAAGAAGATTTGAGATTAAAGCTCTTCGCCTTCCTTTTCCTCTTATTCACCATAAGGACAGAAGGATTTTCGTGCTTCGTATCTTTTTCCACTTGTATAATGAGGGTAAGAAGTTCAGATAGATACTTCTCAGTGTTGTTCATATTGAAATTGACAACAAAATTAGAGAAGCTCTAAGGGAGTGATGCGAGAATGAGATCGGTGCCCAGTTCTTTGGGGATTTTAAACCCTAGAACCTCCAGGCACTCAATGTAGCCAATGAGCTTGACTACATGAGGCCCAACTGGGGCACCTTCTCTAAGATTACTCTGAAAGACTGCCTTAGAGATCTCAAACCTTTCTGGTCTTTCTCTCTCCTGGTAAAGACCGCAGAGGTGCTCAAGCATGATATAAGAATCCATGTTTTAATGAGACTTCATGAGATCACTAGACATTGATGATAGCATCAAACATTGAATGTCGACCACTTCATTCATATGTTTTTCAAAGACCAGGAAATCCTCATCACTCGCCTCCTTGGCAGGCGAATCAGGTGATGCTGACTCCAGAACGTAAGACTTCCGTTCATGGCGTAGGATAACTCGAAGGCGTCTAAACCATTCCTGGAAGTTACTGTTGGTGGGGATGTTTTCTTTATCCAAAATTGATCACAGGGATAGTGTGGTTGATGAGTTTTTCATTTTTATTCTACAATTAAAATATCATATCATTAGTACTTTCTTGATTACATTTTATGAGAAATAATAAATTTTATTCTCCCACTATTTTATCAAGTCCCAATGGCCCTCACCATTGAACTCAGAATGTCCAGTTTCCATAACATTCTAATGGAAAGGATTCATATTCCCCTTCTCATAACCCCAACAAGGGTTGGTCAAGATATTAGAAGGTATTTAGGCAGGTAGTTCTTTGCCAACTGTGGGCTTGCAGTTCCTTGATCTGTTGAGTGGACTCCCCAATCCCGAAATCGTGACTTTGGATTTCCTCAACTCTTGCCTCCAATATTACACCAAGTCTAGCAAGGGTTACTCCTCTTGATGTAATATGGTTAAGTCAACCTGAAACCTTTCATAAGGGCTTTCGGTATAAAAGTAAGTGTCCCAACAAGGGTTGGTCAAACACATAGTTTTATTTAGTTTTGCCCTTAATCAAGTAACAGAGGGCTTGGGCTGACTTAATATTTTATTTGAGGGATTTTTATTTCTTATGTGTGAATTGCTTATTATCACATGATTGTTAATATCAAGTGGAACTTACTCAAGTGATTAACCATGTCTATATAATATTTAAGCATAAGCCTAGTTTATTTTAGTTCTATCTTGTATGCTTTGTTTAATTCATTAATTATGTGATCGTTACAACACATCCATAATGATAAGACATGAAAATGACAGAAATAAAATAAATGATATGATCATGATCTTGTTCTATTGGTTATTTTATCTAGTGATTGATAAACTAAACCAATACCTAGGGGAGAAAACACCTTGAACCTTTTGGGTTCATGTTTACAACTTTACACCTATCCACCTTTGAATCTCCTTGGATTGGTTTCACCTTGGATCCTGACTTGAGGCACCTCCACTAGCTTGGGAGCTCCATCCATTATATATGCATTTATCTCACATGCGGGTGAGGGGTAAAAATGGGGTTTTACATAAAAGAAACCTTGGGTGCACAGGCCCTACATATTAATGAGGAGAAGGCTCGCAGGCCAACAAATTTAATTTAAATAGATAAATTAAAAGAAACCATTAAAATGCAAAAGGTCTTAGTCTAGCTCATGATCATCCATACATGCAATGATATTTACACATAAATAAAACTATAATTTAATTATTTAATCATTCTTGTTTAAGATAAATCACGCTTGAATCAATTAATTATCATCTTTAATTAATCAATCCTTTTATCTTAAATCTTTTTCTGAATTTCCTTGAGATTCTCATCCATCATAACTTTGTATGTAACTTGTACCTTGGAGACAACCCAGTGAATTCCCTTTCATAACTACCAAATGAGTATAAATGAACATTACACAGATGTTAAATTAAACATATATATATATATAACACCTATCATGTGTTTTGCCTCATCTCTACGCCTGCACTATGGTAAACGTCTCAAGGGTTTTTATAATATAATAATAAATTTTAATAAATCTACGTAATTTGGATGAGTACATGGCCTGTAGTTCTAACTACATGGCGTGTACTTTTGTTCACCATCTATCTGAAGTACACGCCTGGGAACATGGCGTGTAGACGTACTTCGGAAATTTTTGGAGTACACGGCGTGTTTAGTGGGACACACACCATGTAGTATTCGTGTTACACGGTTTCTAGCTGGGAAATCCATGTACGGGGTACACGGTCCAACCCATCCCGAAGGGACTACACGTCGTGTTCGGTGGACTACACGGCATGTGATCCAAAAACTGTGTGCCACCTATTCTGGGTCAACACACGGTGTCATTTATGACTTAGGTAGGATCCATTTACACGGCCTGATTTGGTGGACCAGTCCAATGCATTGAACCTAGACTACACAGCGTGTACTTTCAAATACATGTCGTGTATTCTGGTGTTGTACGGCCAGGAATGTTTGGCACCTCCAGATGAGATCCTCTATTTTATTTTAATCAAAATTAAAAGAAAAATTTGTTTTTGTAAGATGAACAAGAAACGAAAGAGGAGGAATAGATCTCGAGATTCATATTTAAAGAATGATTAACTTGAATTGAAACAAATAAATTATTAATTGTGTAAGTCATCAAAGAAATATTTAAATAATTATAAACTATGATGTAACTGCTCTGATACCACTTGAAGGTTTCGGGCACAGCAGAAGCGTGGTTGGGACGGGACCCAACTTCGATTTTTACAATGATCAATGATTATTCCGGGATCAATACGATGATTAATTCCAGTCTCCACGGAATATAATCAAAGAATTAGATAAAGAAGAAAGAGGCCCAAAACCTTAGATAGGATCTTGTACATCATGTTTATAATTAATTTAATTAATTTTATAAAGAAAAATAATACCTGGATCTTTGGTATTTTTCTTCATTGATGATGTTGATCGTCCAGAATGACCCTTCCGAATTATCTTGTTGTACTTGTAAGGATCCAAACTAGAATCCCTCTAGCAGTGATCCACATGTGTTCTGATGGCCTATGATCGACATCGCTCGTTCTTCAGGTGCTAGTGCAGGGAAGTGAGTGTCTTGTGTCGGTCTTTCTTGATCACTTGTTCTTCAGTCTTGAAGAACGTCTCTCGTTCTTGAGAGGGGAGATAATAAGATTCGAGAGAGAAATTGTTTGGCTCAACAATTCTCAATTCACCAGGCATGTGGTGTGTCATATGGCACAATAGGGGTACTTGCCTATTTATATACATGGAATTTCAGTTACAATATTTAATTGTATAGAAACAATTAAATACATTCCTAAAATTAGAGAAAACTCATACATTTAATAATAATATCATGTCATTATTTATGGTGTGCCAACTTGCACAAAACAGAATAAATAAAATTCCGCATCACAAAATAATAGTAGCGTTATTTTCATTTGTGCCAACTAGTTAAATAATTATTTACCGTCTTGAAAATAATTATTTTACTACCAGACCAACCTTGGTCCATTAGAACTCCACTTCCATTTATTGAACACCCAAATAAATAAATAAATAAATTATTATCTTAAATAAATATTTTATTTACAAACTAGTAAATAAATATTTATTAAATGTTCAATAAAATAAATAAATATATTTTATTTAATTTAAGCGATCATTTTAACTTGAATAAAATTATTCCATGGTCTTGAGAATAATATTTATTTCATTAATTAAATTCAAATATAATTTAACTGAGACCAATAAAAACATTTAGTGTGTGGCCCTCTAGGATTCTTTCTCGTTAACATTCGGTGGGCTTGCCTAAAGTACAAGAGTACTGTCTAGAAATGGGTCAAGGAACCCAAGAGAAGGAACGTAAAGTCACAACAATGACATCCACATACGAACGCTCATTTTTTAATATAATCCCTTTGTCGCAATATCTCATCAAGAAGATTTCAGGATTATGTCATCAACTTTTATGCTTGATACATCATTCTTTAACTACCTGAAATAAACTCGTCGTTACACCATGGCCATGGAATTTCGCACAATGGTTCTATTTCAATCAAAGGGCTGAGATATCAACTTCCATAAATAGAAAGGACAAATCCTTCCTCGACTTATCCATTAATAACATGTCACTCATAACGCACCCAACGTACCCTACTTCCCGCCAACTGTTTGTGTGACAGTTTTCGTCAGTAAATCAAAGTGCGCGAGTTGTGACCCATATTAATGATAATATTAAAGTATAAGGATCATTACACACATTCACATATAGAAATATCTGATGACACCAAAACATGTGGAATTAATACTAGTGGGTCTGTTCTCATAATCTCCTATCTTGGAGATTACCAAGTGTGAACTTCCTGAGAAGAAGTCTCATATGCTTACGAGTACTCACACCTGACGGTTTGCATGATATGTGTCCCATCATAGCATGTCATCTAACCGCATAACTATATTTAAGAATATTTTTATAGCATTTCAAGGTTCTCATCATAGCGGGGAATTTCCATGACATTATCAATGTAACAAATACTCTAGGACATTATTACATCATAGTCATGCAGAAAAATGAACAATATGTAATAATACATTAAATATCCATGTAATCAAAGTAAAATCATTTGGTCCTAGGACACCGACTCTTACAGGCATGAGGTATGTTGATGGGTGGATCTTTTAACACCCATTTTGCCTTGCTTCTTGGTATATTAAACGCCTCCCTTACCCTCACATATCTCTATCTCATAGATTCCATTAACTTCCTCATGCTACAAAAGATGTATTTATTGACCAAGGATAGTGATATTTACCATTGGGAATAGAGATAATTTGATGCTCTAGACGAGGCACCCAAAGATCGTGGCGTTGATCCAACACTTGCTCCTTCCATATCAGATCCAGCCACCACCCATGCCATGTCCACCACCATCCTAGACCCTATTGTTGTCACTAAAATTCCCACCCCTAACACCACCTATATTCCTTCCCCTACCACCATTATCTTTCTCACTACACCACCCACCCCGTCTTATCCAACGGATCTCTAGACTATGCACCTTTTCATCCTGTATAATTTTCATCGGATTACCTAGAATCTAGGTATCAATTTCATAGATTTTTATCATTTTACTACCCCTACACCACCACCATATACCACATCCTCTCATACTCCACCTATAACAGGCCCTTCATCATCCACCATTCCTACCCTAGCTACCACCCCGACCAACCATCCCTCTGAGCTGACAAACCTTACTGCCCAGCAGGAGTTCTTGGTAGAGCAAGCCCAGTGGGGAAAGGGACCAGCCCCACCACCATCCACTGAGGTTCCATTAAATAATATAGCTTCTAGATCCATATCCACACTCAAGATCAGTACCTCACCACCACCGGCCACTATGATAGCTTCCAGAACCATGGTGCCCACTCCAACAGTTGACCCGCCATCCCCTTCCTCTATTTTGTTTATCATGGGGGGAAGTTTTATCCACCCACTATTTGGAAGCATACTATAGATGAGTATCGAAATGATTTTTATTACTCTTAGTTTATCCTAGTTCACCCCCCCCCCCATTTTTTGTATGTTATATGGGTGATCGTATTTTTTGTATTATCTGTATTCCATATCACTGATGTATCATTTCACTTATTATATACATGGGATACTATGTTGATTTACTATTGATTAACTTATTTTTTAATTAATTATACTATTATATTATCCATGTTTAGATCTTCTACCTCTTCTATGGTCAGCAATGTGCCTTTTCTGACACTATCTTCCCTCATTTTATGATGAATCAACATTTGGTTGATATCGAGCGCCAACTTGAGAAGCTATCACTAGAGATCTGTGCTCAACCGCCATCACCACCACGGTGAGAAAAGATGATAGTCCTTCCACACCAAATTCATTCGTAGTGTGCTCCTGAGGTGGTTAATCCTACCAAGTTTCGGTGAGATCTCAATGACACAACCACCAGTTCTTGTAGGAAAAAGAGGACTTATGAGCAGATGGACCACACTTGATTGATTCTTTTTTCCATTTGTCTAGATTAAAATGAATTTTTCATCTCTTTATGAGAGGTAAACCATATTTCCTTTGTTTTATTCATTCTTTCTACTTAGGATTTTATATTTTTCCACTAGTATATATTTTTATTACAGGTCATTTTGAACTAAATTGTACCCATATATCTGCATGTATTTGAGATATCTTTCATTTCTATTCATTGTGTGCAACATCCCATCTTACTACTTCCAAAATATTTAACCCATATAGAATAATGTTTTATCCAGTGTAGTATTAGTCTTTCTAACCCATTATTCAGGTATCCCAATTCAAAAACAAGATTCACCAATTTTTCCCATGGAATGACACTCGTTATAGGGATCTCTTGATTCTTTAACATTCATTTTCAAAATTTCCATTTCAATTTTTCTATAATATATGTGTGATACCTATCCCATGGTACTTTCTAGGGAAGTGTGGAAACTATCTCATTTTAAGTGTGGGGGAGTCTTCCTTGAGCGTTAGTGTAGGTACAATTGTATTTTTTCTTATTTTCATTTATCTAAGAGACATTTTTCTTTAAAATAATGATTTAAACCTAAAAACTCATTACACTCATTCATATAAAAGATAAATTTAAGTTTTAAATTATTGAAATTCAGGTTTTACTCCTGTTTATATTTTTAGAATTATTTTTGAGTTTAATAATTTAATTCAAATTCAAAAAAATTGATAATTATTTTGATTGAATTATTACTTAATTTTATACCTTGATTGATTTTCCAAAAAAATATGTTTCATTCCCAAGAGGATTTTGATCCTATGATACCATTTTCTTGTCTAAAAATATTTCTTGAGTGACACCTGGGACATGTAAAACTATCAGAACTTTCATTTAGATCTTATTGATACTATGACTGAAAAAATACAATTTTAATAGGATTGAGGCAATATTTATTAAGACACTTTTTCTTGAGACCCATCTTACATTATTTCCTTTATTTAGCCCATATTTTTCATGAATTTCATTTTTAGGATACATCTATTCCAAGACAATTTTCCCGTCCTACCCTACTCTTGTTTTTAAGACAATTAATCAGTTTGTATTGTGTTACTTACCAGAATAATTTTTTATGATCCATGAATTATTTTTGGCATTTTATTCTTATCCAATTCATTTGAAAAATATAAAAAGAAAAAGATAAATATTTTTAGTTGTGTATTAGGAAGGCAAAAAATTATCACTTCTAAACTGATGAATCCCCTGAAGGGTTATATATTGTTAAGGGATGAATGTGAGATCTAGCCTAAAGATGAATTTTTAATAATGAATATAAAGAAAAAAATAATGAAATATAGTACATTTTTTATACATACTTGATACACTTATGGATACAGTTTGAGATTTTTGGAGCATATACACTTTTTTGATCTTGAAGGAACCACATAACTACACTATTTCTGCTTTTCATGCATTAAAATTTATATCTTACCTTCCTTTGAGCCTAATTTTCACTTTCTACCCAACTTCCCTCGGCCTCATAGTTTTTTAAACCTCTTTTGTTGAATCCCTTATGATTAATTTTGTATTTATATTTACGAATTTGAGATGATAAAACCAATTCAAGATTATGGTTAGTAACATGTATTCATGTTATGAGCATAACTCCAATTACATTTTACCTTAAGTGATGAGAGAAAATTCATTGTGAGGTAAATTGAAAAACGGGTGTGGAATTTAAGAAACAGTTTTGAGATTGTAATTAAAAGATTGAGAATATGAATAAATAACTGAACTGTGAGAAATGACTGATTTTCTTTATAGGATTGGTTCTGGAATATTGACTTTTTCAACTTACACTTAATTTTATTTTCCTGGTTGTAATAATTTTTCTTGTTCTAAAAATTTTTTCTTTTGGAATACCTATTGAGATGCATTTTTATTGAAGACAAGTAATTGTTCAAGTGTGGGGAAATTTGATAAGATAAAATTGTATATACATTTTGAATTCATTTTATTAATGATTATTCATGTTTATTCGATAATACACTAGGTATATGTTGATTATTTCATAAAATAGGTTTTCAATACTCTAAAGGAAAATCTTAGGAAACTATCCAAAAATGATCATTACACATCATGAAATCACTTACATGACATATAGGAGTCATTCAAATCATGTCACAAGTAATGAAGAAATTGTAAGTCATGAAAAGATTACACAATGTGAATCCACAATACATGTCTTGTAACGTTCAAGAACCACTTCCTGCTTAAATTTCTAGTCATTAGAAGAAGCAAGTCATGAAGACCAGTTACATGTCATGACATGAGTCAAATCAACAAATCTCAAAGATTCAAGATGAGATTCACTTGAAATACAAAATACTTGGAGAAACCCATGGTTAAATATTACACTATGTGATATCTTTACATGTCATGTAATATCTCAACTATTTACTTTTCAGCATGCCTAAAGCAGTGCATAACTCTTTTTCCTCTTCAATTTTCTCTCATTCCCTCTGGCATTTCTTCCTTCTTTTATCTCCCAACTCAAATCTAGACAATTATTTCTATTGTTTTGATTAATTCCAATCACCTTTGATTATTCTACACAAATTCTTAATTCTTTTCATTTCCATTCATTGTTCAACATCTGTTTAAAATTTCCTTTTCCATTAAAAAATGGTTACGCCATATGTTCTTGATTTTTTACTATTTCAAGTAAATTGTTGATTGATTTATTGCTTGTTTTGATTAATAACCACTTGATTCTTGAACCCTCACTTGAATATTATTGTGTTTAAACTATTTTCTTAATCTTACAAGAATGTTTGTAATTGTTTCTTAAATCTCAATTATTACCATCATAAGCAGATAAATCGCTTATGGTAAGGGTCGAGAGTAGGGGTGTTCTAAACTTACTGAATCTATAAATAATAACTTGGTAACCCTGAGACTAGTAATCAGGTTATATAACAAATTTTTATTCAATTATTTTAGGAAAACTTGACCATGGGATGTTTAAATGAATGAACTTAACCTAATTGGGGTAGAGTAGGTTATGATCATTAGCCTGTGATTATTTCTACCATAGAATCTAGGATTAATTCATCTAGGTTGTTAGTTATTTACTGACCAAGTAATAGTTACATCTTAGATATATCTAGTTGGTTTGACTATAAGAAACTAGTGATATTTTCACTGCTTCATAGCCTAAGCCTTAGGACTATTCCAAGTTATGATCTAGATTATCCTTTTTACCTAAACCCTAAAATTGATCATGATCCCTATCTTATTCATGAATCCTAAACCAAACTCAATAACTTTAATCAAATCCCAAACCCAAACCAATTCATTATCACTCCTACACAAAGGGTTAGGAGTCCATGTTTCTTGTTTTCCAAAAAGTTCCTCATTGGATTGACCAAGTACTATCACTATACCACATCATTGTATCAAGTATAGTTTAAGATAAATCTAAATTCTAATCTGAATGCATCCCACATGAATTAAACAATGTGTTTGGGTGTGTCAGTTATATAATAACCATCCAATTTCAAAATCATCACATTGGCTTGAATGGTGTTGGAAACATCATCTCCCCATCTTAGTTTTACCCACACATAGAGATTTTTTTTCCAGAAATCAGGTTTGTGCAGGTCCTCTTCAAAAAAATCAAGGGCTTGGTGTCCTCTAATTCAATGGAGGGTTAGCTAGATCTTAGGTGGTCTTCCTTTGATGGAAATCTTGTTCAATAACTTATCTTTAGTGAAATATAGGTGGATCTTCAAAGGATGCAGCTCAACCTTTCTCGGTAGGGTTGAGTCCATTTTTCTTCTTACGGATGAAAGGCCACACATGCGGTTGAATTGGAAATGTTGTGCGGTCGATCTGATTTACTAAATATTCCAAATGGGTTGGCATGGTAAAAAAATTCTTCACATGATTGATTCAATTGGACTTGCAGTCATTCCATCCTTCACAAAATATTTGATGCACAAATTTATTGGGATGTGCAGTCAATTGCCCAAAATATGTGCGGTTGATAGGTGTCTTCTCATGGTCGCTTCAATTTAAACATGTGGTCGATCTCAGAATGAGAAAATTCAAAATCTACTGCTACCTCACATGAAAAATTAAAATTAAACAAATTAATTAAAAAAATATAAATAATATATAATTTAAAATTAAAATATTGAAAGACTAATTATGAAATTTTTAATTAAACATAAATTTTTAATCAAATATTTATTAAATGTTAAAAAAGATAAAACTAAATATTATAAATTTAAGTTCAAATTCTTAAAAATAAATGATTAATTAACCTATTAAAATAAATAATTAATAATAGAATCATAAAAATTGTTATTTAATTCACATAACACAAAAAATCAACCTATACTCCTAAGAATTTAAATTTAAAAATAAAATTATAAATAAATAAATAATTCATTGAATTAATCAAGGATGATTTAAAATAATATCAAAAAACTATCATAATTTTTATTAAATACTAATTACACTTAAAAAATAACCACTTTATTATAAATCATCAGTTAAAGTCTAGATTAATCCTAAAAACATAGGAAAACACAAGAGAGGATGTGGAAAACCACATGAAATAAAGGCCATGTCAAATTCCCCCATACTTAAGCATGGTTTATCCTCAATAAATCATTTTTGAAAATTCAGTGGAAGAAGTTTATTTCGGTTTGAATAATTAAATTTACACTAAGAATCCGTTTTCAAAAGTATTTTTCCCTATAAACTCTCTCAAATAGGATAAGGGATTTTATCTTCTCAAAATAAGATTTTTGATCAATAGTCGGTTCTTGTTTTACAAAAATGATTAAGATTAATTTTTTTTAAATTTTTTAAACATTCATCACTTGGTATTTAACTAAGATGTCCAAACTTGTAACGACTATAACTTTTGAATAATATTTGTTTCCTGAATTTGTGTGTTATTTTATTTTATACTCAACAAAACTATATCCTTTAATTAATGAAGTGAGTATAATGAGACCATTGGGTTTCGACAGGTATATGACCATTGGTCAATATGAACATTGAAAACTATACTCTTAACATTGTCATTATTGTTTATAAATACAAATGATCTTGGATAATTAATACAGAAAGAGGAGTTGATGGCCTCATCTAGTAGACTCGGGCCATACGAAGCCCATCTGCCAGAGCTTGGGAAGGAGGTAGCATCTCTGAGCTTTGCTCTAGACCAAGCTCAAGCTGAGCTTAAATATGTGAAGCTTGAACGGAATCTCCTACGGGAGAAGTTCAAGTTGATAGAAATCACCACTCGGGAAATGTTGTCTGAGCCGCCCAAATATTTTATCACCATAGCACACCTTACACCTAGATCTTATGCAGGTGTTATAAGGGGATATGTAACAAGACCTTAGTTATGTTGTGTAATCCTATTGTATAAATAAAATTGTTATTTCTTATTGTGTTAAATTTGTGGATTTCAAATTTTAAAATAAATATAGGATGAAGTTATAGAAGTTCCATATTATTGATGAAATTTTGAAAAATAGGGTATTTTAAAATATTTTTTATACATTAAATAATTAATAATGTGAAATGATTTTCAAAAAAAGGTCTTCTATAGTTGTGATCAGTAAGAAATTTAGAGTCTAATAAGATCAACTTAATTTTTAGTGAATAGTAAAGTGTGAATAGTGATATTACCCTTATGAATAGTAATGTGACATATGGAATAGTAACCTCACTTAAGAAAGTATAAATGTAATTTAGTCATCTTTTTTGGTAATGTGATATTATAGAATTAGTAAATAACTGTTTCAAGAATTATTAGTTAAGTATTTGTATTTTTTCAGGTAAATAGTGTTTTTACTTAAAATTTAAATATCTCATAATTAGAAGAAAAAATTCACAAAATGGAGTTCATTTTTGAATTCAAAGAATCGATATATGGTTAGGGTGAATTTATGATATTTTTATAATATGTTTTTTTTCGGTGAGTAGTAAAAATACAATTTTGAGTTTCGATGTGATTAATGACATCATTAATGGTGTAATAATGATATAATAATTCTGGTAAACTTTTGAATAGTAATATATGTTATGAGGTGTCCCAAGTGTCCAATATCATGGGAAAATACCATGGGCAAGCCCATGGTTTTCAAATACCACTGATGAGGTGTCCCTTGGAAATTAATTAAATATTCCCTCACTTTTACTATAAATACCAACTCATTCCTTCATTAATTTCATTCCAAATTCATGATCAATGAAGCTATGTCCTTTTTACCTCCCAAGTATTCCTCCCAAGGGGCCCTCAAGCCCCCTAAGGTCCCAACCTTCAAGCTTTCGAAGTTACACTTCAAGGTAAGGGAACCTTTCACCCTTCTCTTTTAAGTCATGACGTCCTTTATGTTATGTCTTATAGTTTCCATATTATTATGTTGGGGTATGTTATAATATGTCCTTATTTTTTTAAATTTTATTTACAAATGATTAGATACCCTTTCCACTCTCATCAACTTATTTTTCTGAATTTTAAGCGATATCATTAGGCTGCCGAATTTATCATAAAAGAAATTGCATTTTCTCTTTTCTTTCAAGTTTCCTTTTCATGTGGTATGTCCTTAAAATATCCATAACATGTTTTTATTTCTTTTTATTATGTACCCATATTTTATTATGAGTTATTTTTGATTGGGTGACCCTTTTACCCTCTCTTTTCAATATTTTCTAAAACCATGTTGTATAGCCGTTATGCTGCAAAATTTTCATCTCAAAATATCTCTCTTTTTCTCAATAAATTCTCTTATTTTATTTATGTGAATACCAAAATCTATTTTTATTTTTAGGTGTATTCATAAATAAATAAAATTTATCTATTTTATTCTATAATTGACATATATATAACCCTCACTCCCTTTCCATGGGTTATAAATTACATAATGATCTAATTTTTAAGCACTTTTAAAACATCATGATTTTGAAGTGAAACCCATTTCTTTTACTCTCTTTGGGTTATTTATGAAATGTATGATTATGATCTATGTGGATAACATGAAAATAAATACATATTAAGAGTATACCCTGATAGCGCTCCAATACATTGGGTAAAGAATTTAATCTCTAGAGATGACAAGTTTCACGATACCTTGGTGAATAACCTTGGTAATTTTTATGACACCTTAGGGATGAACTTTGGTGATATGTTCATGAATGTATAAATTAAATTTTGTATCAACATTATCAAGTTATGATTCATGTTATTATTACTATTATATGCCTCTTTTTCATTCATTTATGATATCCCTCATGTTCTTATTTATATTGCTCAAGGTCACATGTAAACTATTTCACTTGTTTTCCTTACTGGGCCTTATGTTCACCCTTTCCTTTGATGTATGTCTCCAGGTTATGAGATGTATTAATTGTACACAGAATTAACTTTTCAATAATCTTTTAAAGGTTATTTAAAATATTTTTTTAATTTTTCATGTTTTATGTTCCTGATTTCCAAGACATTAGACTTCAAAGATCCTCTGTTTGTAAAATGTAATGAAAATTTATGTAATAAAAAGGTAGTATTCCATAAAAGTTTTCTTTACCTCTAGCTAAACTGACACACCTAATTAAAAGGAATATTAAATAGATACTCTGTTTGGATGAGAAAGTTTAATAATTAAAAACAAGATAAATAGCTCATCCAACAACTTAAATAATTAAATAATGAAAGGATGAAAGAAAGAAAGCTCAACTTGGATTAGGATTTTCATTTCATAGATCATGTAAATTCATGGAATAAAAGTTTAAAACCCAGTTAAGAATTTCAAAACCAATGATGATTATAAATCCTACTCCCAAAATTTGATAAAAAAACAAAAAAAAATAAGAGATCAAGAAAATGATGGACCTAATTAAATCTATGGAAAAGTAGAAAAAGTTAACCTCCTCAAAGTAGTAGTTCAAATCTCAAACTTTTGAAAAAATTTAATCCACTAAATAAGAAAGTCAAGGCTTGGAAAAATCAAAAATTGAAAATTTTAAGAGGTTTTGATGGGTTTACTTTAAAGCGTTATATAGCAGAAATTATGATTTTCTCCCCCAAACTTAAAATCCAACTTTTTCCTTAAATTTTAATTTTAATGTGAAAGAAAAAAAACATTTAAAGTTAAAAACATTTTGCAATTAAATAGTTTAAATTTATGTACAAAGGGTTATAGGATAGTTCAAACAATCATGTTTTCTATAATAAATATTTTAAAAATAGATAAAAAAGGTGCATACATTATCATTAATGCATAGTACAAAAATTTTCCAATAAAGTTCAATACATTAGCATGTTAATCATTGAGTACAAAGTAGGAGGGTTTCAAAAAGTTGGAAATTTTATTTCCATTAGATTTTCAACACTATATAAAATATCATGATAAAAACACACAAAAATATGCACATCACTTAAACAAACACAATCAGGGGAATCACTATAGCATCTCGTCTTTTTATAACATAAACTTTCATTTCATTACACGGAACTGAGGATCTTTAAGGTTTAGTGTCTTGGAAACAAGGAACATAATACATGAAAACAACATAAAACATTCTTCTTAAACACTTGAAAGGCTTATACTTAAGTTCATCCTAGGTTCATTACTGCATCTCATAACCTAGGGACATACATCAAAAGAAAGGGTGAGCAGAAGGCCCAGTAAGGGAAACAAGAGAAACATTTTACATGTGAACATGAGATACTTCAATAAGGACATGAAAAGAACTTTAAGGCATGAGAAAGAAATCATGAGATATATCATAATAAAAATAACATTTTTCATAACTTGAAGATGTGGCTGCAACATTTAATATTGACAATCATTTCGTTTCACCAAGTTCCATCCCCAAGGTGTCATTAAAAATTACCAAGGTTATTCACCAAGGTATCAGTCTAAAAAGTCATCTCTAGAGATTAAGTCTTTACCCAATGCATTGAAGCGCTGTCTGGGCGCACCCTTGAAATGTCTTTATTATCATGTGAGCCACATATATCATCATCAATCATTTCATAAACAACCCATATATCATAAAAGAAATGGGTTTCATTTCATAATCATAACGTTTTTAAAAACTGCTTTAAAGACATGATCTTTATGTCACTTTAAACCCACTGAAAGGGAATGCGGATTTCATGTATGTAAATCCCAGAATTTAAAATAGAACATTTTGATATATATGTGAATATCCCTGTAGAAATAAGAGCTTTGATTATTCACTTAATAACATAAAATAATTTTGAGATAAATAGAGAGAGGCATTTTGAGACGAAAATTCTGCAACATAACGGCTATGTTTCGGGGTTTTAGAAAACATTGAAAAGAGAGGGGACATGAGTCAAACATTCATAAATGATCCATAAAATAGTATAGGGACAGAATAATAAGGGTATGTGAACATGGTAATGAAATTTGAAGGACATACCATTTTAAATGAAAAACATGGAAGGAAGACAAAAATTAGATTTCTCTTATGAAAATTCGGCAGCCTAACGGCGTCACTTAAACTTTAACAAAAATGAATTGAAAAGATCAAATAGGGTCCCTCATCATATGAACATAAGAGTTCATTATGATAGATATATAGATAATACCCCAACATAATTAAAAAGGAACTTGAAATACTTGACATGAAAGTATAACTTTGAAAAGAATGAGAAGGGTGAAAGAATCCCCTTAAAATTTCGGCAGCCTAACGGTGCCACTTAAACATTCTTAAAACGAATTGATGAGAGAAAGGTGGGGTATATCATCATATGAACATGAAAAGGGAAGTAATATGAATATATAAGAACATCCTCCCACATAAGAACATGGAGTATAAAAGAAATGACATAAAAGAGATTACTTGAAAAGAAGAGAGAGGTCAGATCCCTTACCTTAAAACGTAACTCTTAAAACTCAAAGGTTTGGACCTTGAGGGCTTGGGGGCACCTTGGGAGGACTCCTTGGGAGGTAAGGAGACCAGAATATCATTGAGGATGGTTTTTGAGTCGAAAGGATGAGAGAAGGGCTTGGTATTTATAGGGAAAGTGAGGGGACAAGGCATTAATGGCCAAGGGACACCTCACAAGTGCTTTACTGAAAACCATGTGCTCTCTCATGATATTTCCCATGAATTTAGGCCACATGGGGCCCCCAAAACAATAATTCATCACCTAAGGTCGGCCAACCCTTAAAATATCTCATTACATCACCATGACACAGCTATGATGTCATTAGACATACCGAAACCCTAAAACTGCTTTTTTTTACTATTCACTGAAAATTCATCTTTCTCAGAAAAATCCCAAAATTTCACCTTAACCAAATATCGACGCTCTGATTAAAAATATGAACTCCATTTTATAAAAATAATTTTCTAAATATTTTGAATTTAATTTTTAAATAAAAACACTATTCACCGAAAATTCATTTCTTTAGAAAAAAACCCAAAAATTACCATAACATAATATTGGTGCTCTGAGTTCAAAAATAAAGTCCATTTTATAAAAATATTTTTCTAAATATTTTTAATTTAATTTTTAATTAAAAAACACTATTCATCCCAAAAAACTAATACTTGATTAATAATTTATGAAACCGTTATTTACCCATTTTATTGAATCACATTACTTAATCTAGGTGTCTAAATTATATTAAAACTTTCTTTGAGTGAAATTACTAATCCATTTGGTCACATTACTAATCCTAAGCGTAAAATCACTATTCATAATTTATTATTCAACAAAAATTAAGTTGTTCTTATTAGACTCTAAATTCCTTACTGAACACTTTTGTAGAAGACCATTTTTTGAAAATCATTACACATCATTAATTATTTAGGGTTTACATAAATATTTTAAAATATACCTTTTTCAAAATTCATCAATAAAATATATCCTAAAATTATTCGAACAATTGAAATTTCACAAACATCACTAAAGGAAGAAATCTCAATTTATTCATCCCAAAGGATTACACAAAGAAGCTAGGGTCTCGTCACATAGCCCCTTATAACACCAGCATATGACCTAAGTGTAAGGTGTGCTATGGTGAGAGAATCTGAGGGAGGCTCAGATAACATTTCCCTAGTAGTAATCTCTACTAACTTGAACTTCTCCCGTAGGCGTTTCCGTTCAAGCTTGACACGCTGGAGTTCGGCTTAGGCTTGGTCCAAAGCGAAGCCCAAAGATGCCACCTCCTTCCCAAGCTCTGATAAGTGGGCTTCATAAGGTTCGAGTCTACTGGATGAAGCCATCGACTCCTCTTTATACATTAACCATTAACATCTCTATTAAATCGTTAAGAGTAAGTTAATATACTATTTAAAAAGTTTGGGTCGTTACATTCTTCCCCCCTTAAGAAATTCCGTCCCCGAAATATATACATGAGGCCTAGTCGAAAAGGTGAGGGTACTTTTGCTTCATTGTTTCCTCAGGCTCCCAAGTCGCTTCTTCATATTTATGATTCCTCCACAACACTTTCACAAGGTGGGTAGTCTTGTTTTGTAGAACCTTTTCTCAACGGTCTAAGATCTCCACTGGACGCTCCTCATAAGAGAGGTCATGTTCCAGTTGTACCACCTCTGGGTTCAGTACATGCGAAGGGTCGGGTATGTACTTCCTCAAGAGAGATACATGGAAGACATTGTGAACTTGAGCTAGGTTTGGTGGAAGTGCTAGACGATAGGCCACTGCTCTTATGCGATCAAGGATTTCATAGGGGCCAATGTACCTAGGGCTGAGCTTCCCTTTCTTCCCAAACCGCATGACTCTCTTCCATGGAGAAATTCAAAGGAAGACTTTGTCACCAACACCAAACTCCAAGTCCCTCCGACGATTGTCAGCATAGCTCTTCTGCCGACTCTGAGAAGCCTTTATGTGTTGTTGGATGGCATGAACATGTTTCGTCATCTCTTGCACGAGATCAGGCCCAAGAAGCTTTCTCTCACCAGTTTCATCCCAACAAGTAGGAGTTCTACATCGCTTTCCATACAGAGCTTCATAGGGTGCCATATGAATACTCGAATGGAAGCTGTTGTTATAGGAGAACTCCACTAATCGGAGGTGTTTATCCCATCCACCTTTAAATTATATTGAGCATAATCTCAGCATGTCTTTGAGTGTCTGAATAGTCCTTTCAGATTGGCCATCAGTTTGAGGATGATAGGTCGTACTAAAATTCAATTCAGTATTCAGAGCATGTTGAAGACTTCTCCAGAATTTTGATGTGAATCTTGGATCACGATCAGACATGATGGATAGTGGTACCCCATGCAGCCTTACCACTTCCCTTACGTATATCTTGGCAAGCTGATCCAGAGAGAAATCTTCCCGAATAGAGATAAAATGGGCTGTCTTGGTGAGACGGTCCACAATAACCCATATCGCATTGTTTCCTTTGGATGTTTTTGGGAGACCAGTTACAAAGTCCATAGTGATATTATCCCACTTCCATACTGGTATGGGTAGCGGTTGTAATACCCCCTTAGGAAGTTGTCTTTCTTCCTTTACTTGCTGACACACCAGGCACCTTGTAGTGTAATCAGCAATCTCCCTCTTCATGTTATCCCACCAATAATGATCATGAATGTCTCTATACATCTTAGTGCTTCCCGAATGTATAGAGAAAGTAGAGCTATGAGCTTCATCCATCAGTTCTTTCTTTATCTCTGGAATAGATGGAACACATAGTCTTGTACGAAATTTCAATACACCTTCTTGATCAATATTGAAGTCAGGGAACTTCCCATCCTTTATAGCCTCAAACTTCTCCTACATCAAAGGATCTTCTTTCTGAGCCTTCTTGATCTTCTCTAGTAATTAAGGTTGAGAAATCATTTGGGATAGGGTTGATGATGTCCCTTTCCTTATAATTCCCATGTCCAGTTTTACTAGATCTTTAATCAAGGGATCTCCTAGGATCCTCATTGTTGCTAGAACAACAGGGTCTTTCCTGCTTAATGCATCCACGACTTTATTTGCTCTTCCAGGGTGATAATGAATTGAACAATCATAGTCTTCAATAATCTCCAACCATCTCCTTTGTCTCATGTTCAATTCTTTCTGTGTGAAAATATACTTTAGACTTTGGTGGTCAGTGTATATATTACATTTCTACCCATAAAGATAGTGTCTCCATATCTTTAGAGCAAAAACAGCTGCCGCCAGCTCTAGATCATGCGTAAGATAATTCTGCTCATGAATCTTCAACTGTCGAGATGCATAAGCAATTACCTTGTCATTTTGCATGAGGATGCACCCAAGCCCTTTCAGATATGCATCGCTAAAAATAATGAATCCTTCTCCGATAGAGGGTAGTGTTAACACGGGTGCAGTAACCAATCTCTTCTTCAGCTCTTGGAAACTTTCCTCGCATTCCTTTGTCCAGATGAACTTAACCCCTTTTCGAGTCAACTTGGTTAGTGGATTAGAAAGTCGTGAAAAGTTTTTCACAAACCTCCTATAATATCCCGCTAAACCAAGGAAACTATGAATCTCAGTTACTATTGTGGGTTGAGGCCACTCCTCCACAACCATTGTCTTTGCAGGGTCTACCGATATTCCTTCATTAGTTACGATGTGCCCCAAGAAAGCCACTTGTTGTAACCAAAACTCACACTTGCTAAACTTTCCAAAGAGCCTCTCCTTTCGCAGAGTTTTCAAAATAACCCTTAGACGATCTTCATGCTCCTCACGACTTTTTGAATATATCAAAATATCATCAATAAAAACTACCACAAAGTTATCAAGGTAGTCCTTAAAGACTCTATTCATCAAATCCATGAAAATAGCAGGATCATTATTCAAGCCGAAGGTCATAACAGTAAACTCATAATGCCCATATCTTGATCGGAAGGCGGTCTTTGGAATATCTTCCTTCTTCACCCTTAGTTGATGATAACCAGATCGAAGGTCAATCTTAGAGAAGAATTGAGCCCCATGAAGCTGGTCAAATAAATCATCAATTCTTGGAAGAGGATATCTATTCTTCACTGTGATCCCGTTCAGTTCTCTATAATCAATTCATAGCCGCATGGATCCATCCTTCTTCTTCACAAAGAGAACTGGTTCCCCCCAAGGAGACACACTCGACCGGATAAAACCCTTCTCCAACAAGTCTTGGAGTTGTTTCTTTAACTCTTCTAGCTCCAAATTTGCCATTCTATATGGGGTCTTTGATATCGGTTGAGATCCAGGTATGAGTTCAATGGAGAACTCTACCTCTCTTTCTGGGGGAGGTCCAGGTAACTCCTCAGGAAATACATCCATGTATTCCTGAACAATTGGAACATCTTCTATTGGTATGCTCCCTTTTCCTTATTCATCATCACCGATTAACTCCATAAAGAAAGCTATAGGAGGTGCTTCTAGATATGGATCAGTTCGGGATATCTCTCCTTGGAAGATAACTGTAGGTTGTTTATTCAAGACTACTGAGATTTCCTTACTTCTGCATTTGATTCTAGCATTATACTTTGAGATCCATTCCATCCCTAGTATAACGTCTAATTCCAACATGGGAATGACTACTAGATTTGCAATAAGATTGTGCTCACTAAAGTAAACACTAGAGTCTCTAAACACTGTTGATGCATGGATAATCCCACTTGGAGTCTTGACTGACAACTCTACCTCAAGAAATTCAGGGATTGATTCTATATTCTTTACAAACTTGGAAGAAATAAAGGAATGCGTAGAACCAGAATCAAACAAAGTAGTTGCTAGTTTTGAGAGGACTACAAGAGTACCTGCTACCACGTCATTCGGAGCTTCAACTTCAGTTGTTGTGATAGCAAAAGCACGACCATGCTCCCCTGGCCTTTGCGGAGGTTGATGGTGATTCCCCTCCACTGCCCTTGGATTTGGACAGAGATTAGCATAGTGCCCAAGCTTTCCACACTTGAAGCAATGGACTTCGGGTAAGTCCATAACCATCTTTCCTCTGTCGTTAGTGTTGGGGAGTTGAGGCTTCACCTCACTACGACAATTCCGAGCAATATGGCCTCCTCTTCCGCACTTGTAGCACTTTCCACTTCCGACCAAGCAGTTCCCCGGATGCTTCTTCCCACATTTATTGCATGTGGTAAGTTGCATTTTCTTTCCACCTCTTCCCTGATCAAAAGTCTTCCCTAAACTGGGCTCCAATGATCCCTTCTTTTCATTTGATTTATGAGACCACTGCATCTCACCAAACTCCAGCTCGACTTTCATTGCACTCCACACGATCTCCTCATAGCTATCGTAGTCCCGATTGGCTAAATTCTTCCGCAGATGAGGTCTCAGCCCACCGAAAAATCTATCAACCTTCCAACTTGGATCCATGAAAAAGCTAGAGTTATATCGTGAAAGTCGGGTGAAGTTCATCTCATAGATTCCGACAGATTCGTTCTCCTTCTGCTTCAGCTCGAGAAACTCTTTCTCCATTCTCGTTCTCATGGAACGAGGGAAATACTTATTAAAGAATATTCCCCAGAACTCTTCCCACTCCATAGCTTCCATCTCTCCTCTAGGCTTCGTGTTTTTGACCAATGACCACCACTGATCAGCTTCTCCCTCTAGGCGATAAACAGCAAGGGTGGCTTTTTCTTGTTCCGAACAAAGGAGTACAGAAAAAATCTTTTCAATGGAGCTTATCCATTGTTCCGCAACCAAAGGGTCAGTAGATCCACTGAATTATGGTGGTCGTTGACGCATGAAGGACTCAACAGAGTGTTGTTCCCTTCGTGGTGAGGTCGGCCTCTCAGCTTGATTCAAGTTATTACTCATAAATTGAGTCAATTGGTTCATCATTCGCATGAATGTTTCCATTCCGGCTTCCATCGTAGGGTCGTCAGCACATGGTGCATTGCGGTCACCATCGGCACGGTTCCTCCTATTGCCCTCCATTTTCTAAAAGAATAAAACCTTAGTAAGAAACTTATTTCATTTATAAATCTTTTAACTAAGACTTCATTCTTAGACAATTACACTTCTCTATAATTCCTTCATAATGATTCATAAAAAGCTTGTGATTAACCAAACATATCCCCCGGGAGTGTCGTAACCAAGAGTGTAGCAAGGCCCATTATCGTGCACCAGTTCCCGTTCGAGTCTAGCTCAAAGCGGTGTTTTCGGGTTTTACCCATATGTACATCTGTGCCAGAGCCGCCTCTACCTGCTCGTATCCAGACAGGGACGTATTTGTTTGATAAACCACTCACTCAATACTTACCAAAATACCAAGAAGTTTTCCTATATTTAAACTTTTCTATAGGGTTCTTCCTAAAGTTTTTATATCCTAATTTCCACAAATAACTAAACCATCCTTTGATACCAACTATAGCATCCCGTCTTTTTATAACATAAACTTTCATTTCATTACACGGAACTGAGGATCTTTAAGGTTTAGTGTCTTGGAAACAAGGAAAATAATGCATGAAAACAACATAAAACATTCTTCTTAAACACTTGAAAGGATTCTCCTTAAGTTCATCCTAGGTTCATTACTGCATCTCATAACCTGGGGACATACATCAAAAGAAAGGGTGAGCAGAAGGCCCAGTAAGGGAAACAAGAGAAACATTTTACATGTGAACTTGAGATACTTCAATAAGGACATGAAAAGAACTTTAAGGCATGAGAAAGAAATCATGAGATATATCATAATAAAAATAACATTTTTCATAACTTGAAGATGTGTCTGCAACATTTAATATTGACAATCATTTCGTTTCACCAAGGTCCATCCCCAAGGTTTCATTAAAAATTACCAAGGTTATTCACCAAGGTATCAGTCTAAAAAGTCATCTCTAGAGATTAAGTCTTTACCCAATGCATTGGAGCGCTATCTGGGTGCACCCTTGACATGTCTTTATTATCATGTGAGCCACATATATCATCATCAATAATTTCATAAACAACCCATATAGCATAAAAGAAATGGGTTTCATTTCATAATCATAACGTTTTTAAAAACTGCTTTAAAGACATGATCTTTATGTCACTTTAAACCCACGGAAAGGGAAAGCGGGTTTCATGTATGTAAATCCCAGAATTTAAAATAGAACATTTTGATATATATGTGAATACCCCTATAGAAATAAGATCTTTGAGTATTCACTTAATAACATAAAATAATTTTTAGATAAAGAGAGAGAGGCATTTTGAGACGAAAATTCTGCAGTATAACGGCTATGTTTTGGGGTTTTAGAAAACATTGAAAAGAGAGGGGACATGGGTCAAACATTCATAAATGACCCATAAAACAGTAGAGGGATAGAATAATAATGGTATGTGAACATGGTAATGAAATTTTAAGGACATACCATTTGAAATGAAAAACATGGAAGGAAGACAAATTAGATTTCTCTTATGAAAATTCGGCAGCCTAACGGCGTCACTTAAACTTCAACAAAAATGAATTGAAAAGATCAAATAGGGTCCCTCATCATATGAACATAAGAGTTCAGTATGATAGATATAGAGATCATACCCCAACATAATTAAAAAGGAACTTTAAAGACTTGACATGAAAGTATAACTTTGAAAAGAATGAGAAGGGTGAAAGAATCCCCTTAAAATTTCGGCAGCCTAACGGCGCCACTTAAACATTCTTAAAACGAATTGATGAGAGAAAGGTGGGGTCTCTCATCATATGAACATGAAAAGTGAAGTAATATGAATATATAAGAACATCCTCCCACATAATAACATGGAGTATAAAAGAAATGACATAAAAGAGATTACTTGAAAAGAAGAGAGAGGTCGAATCCCTTACCTTAAAACGTAACTCTTAAAACTCAAAGGCTTGGACCTTGAGGGCTTGGGGGCACCTTGGGAGGACTCCTTGGGAGGTAAGGAGACCAGAACTTCGTTTAGGATGATTTTTGAGTTGAAAGGATGAGAGGAGGGCTTGGTATTTATAGGGAAAGTGAGGGGACAAGGCATTAATGGCCAAGGGACACTTCACAAGTGCTTTACTCAAAACCATGTGCTCTCTCATGATATTTCCCATGAATTTGGGCCACATGGGGCCCCCAAAACAATAATTGATCACCTAAGGTCGGCCAACCCTTAAAATATCTCATGACATCACCATGACACAGCTATGATGTCATTAGACATACCGAAATCCTAAAACTGCTTTTTTTACTATTCACTGAAAATTCATCTTTCTCAGAATAATCCCAAAATTTCACCTTAACCAAATATCGACGCTCTGATTACAAATATGAACTCCATTTTATAAAAATAATTTTCTAAATATTTTTAATTTAATTTTTAAATAAAAACACTATTCACCGAAAATTCATTTCTTTAGAAAAAAACCCAAAAATTACCATAACATAATATCGGTGCTCTGAGTTCAAAAATAAAGTCCATTTTATAAAAATATTTTTCTAAATATTTTTAATTTAATTTTTAATTAAAAAACACTATTCACCCCAAAAAACTAATACTTGATTAATAATTTATGAAACCGTTATTTACCCATTTTATTGAATCACATTACTTAATCTAGGTGTCTAAATTATATTAAAACTTTCTTTGAGTGAAATTACTAATCCATTTGGTCACATTACTAATCCTAAGCGTAAAATCACTATTCATAATTTACTATTCATCAAAAATTAAGTTGTTCTTATTAGACTCCAAATTCCTTACTGAACACTTTTGTAGAAGACCATTTTTTGAAAATCATTACACATCATTAATTATTTAGGGTTTACATAAATATTTTAAAATATCCCTTTTTCAAAATTCTTCAATAAAATATATCCTAAAATTATCCGAACAATTGAAATTTCACAAACATCACTAAATGAAGAAATCTCAATTTATTCATCCCAAAGGATTACACAAAGAAGCTAGGGTCTCGTCACATAGCCCCTTATAACACCAGCATATGACCTAAGTGTAAGGTGTGTTATGGTGAGAGAATCTGAGGGAGGCTCAGATAACATTGTCCTAGTAGTAATCTCTACTAACTTGAACTTCTCCCGTAGGCGTTTCCGTTCAAGCTTGACACGCTGGAGTTCGGCTTGGGCTTGGTCCAAAGCGAAGCCCAAAGATGCCACCTCCTTCCCAAGCTCTGATAAGTGGGCTTCATAAGGTTCGAGTCTACTGGATGAAGCCATCGACTCCTCTTTCTGCATTAACCATTAACATCTCTATTAAATCGTTAAGAGTAAGTTAATATACTATTTAAAAAGTTTGGGTCGTTACAATCACACCCCCCATCAGGGGAATCACACCCCCCATACTTAAGTTCACACTGTGGATAAATTTAAAAACATTGCAGATCAATTTTTAGCTCACAATAAACATGAAGTGGTACATCAACAAATAAAGAAGAGCATAACAGTGAAGCAAAAATTAAAATAAACACCCCTTGATTAAAGAATATTTATTCAAATGAAGTTCATTCAAAAGTCTTCCTATTTAACTCTGAATGTTATCCCTCTGGTAATTCAATTTTTAGGACCTATAATTTTAAGAGGTAATAATTATATTTTAGAAATTTAATCCCAAAGGAAAATGTGACTAGGGATAGAATTTTGGGAATTTTTATCCATATTGCTCTAGTATGAAGCTTCTTTTTACAAGTCAAGGTACACTCGGTCTCTTCTAGTTAAGCACTACAAAAGTAAAAAATTAATCAACTATGTACTAAAATCCTTGAAAATAAAAATATGAAACCAATGTGAGAGAGAGAGAGAGGGAGTGAGTGAGAGTGAATCCTCAATCCAATATAGGAGAGCGGTTGATTAGATGAATGAGCATGATATAAAAACTTGATGGATTTTATTCAAAGAAAAAGAAACAAACAAAACAATAATTTTTTTATTAAGACATGTATTTCCTCCCAAGAAGGGATAGATTTATAGTCTCTAGATGGACTTTCATAGAAACTAATCATAGTCACTCTGTGGGTGTTTTTGTTTATCTATAAACCACCAAATGTTTTTTTCCTAATTATTTTTTTACAGTTAATTGATATTTATGGGAATAAAAACATCTAAAAATAGAATTAAAATATTTGAAAGCTGTAAAAATCCCTAAGACACCCCCTTTATCATTTAGTGTCTGATCAAAAAAGTCTCTCAGTATAGTAGATGATTTATCACCCAAATCCAAATCCATAGTGGTTTCAATACATTTAGGTTCTCGTGGATAGACTCCCTCAAGTCCTACCAAGAAATCCTTAAGTTGAGTAACAGAAAACAAATCTTAAAAATTACTCTTAGTAGGAATGATGACCACTTCCAGATTTAATTCAAGTTTGACACTTTTAAATTTATCTTGGAGGGAAATATGAGAATTGGGTGCTCTAATGGGTGTATCATTATCCTCACAGTTTTCTCTCTCAAAATCAACCTCAATTTTTTTTTAAACAGGGGTGCAAGTGGCTGATTTTAGACAAATTGGTTCAAGTGAAGCGGTAATAATAGAATTTGGAATAGTTTTAGAAACATTTGAACTCAAGAAAAATTTAATTTTTAACTTACTCTTAGATTTTAAAAGATATTCGGCACCCAAATCGGATGAGGAAGGAATTGAAAAACATGGGATATAATTTTTTGATCAACCAAAAACTCAGGCTTTACCATATTATAAATTTCTTCCAAAAGTTCCTCATTTGAAAATAGAAAATTATCAACCACTACTTTTGAAGAACTAACTCTTCTAAATCAATATAATGTGTGTCCAACCTCTGCTTCAAGTTCACAAATAAAAATTTCACTATCTAAAAGAAAGTATGTTGAGTGTTCCTATTTAGTTTTTGGGGATGATTTGTTCAATTCATCTTTATGAAGAATAGTTTTAAGTGATTCCAGAGTTTGACAATCTCCCCCTAATAGGTTGACACTATTTTTCTTTTCATTCAATAATTCATTAGAGGATTCAAAATTAATTGAACAAGAGAGTGAAATTTCATCAATGAATCTTTCTTCAAAGATCTCTCACTCATCCTTTTCATCATGTAATAGTTCAAAGATTGTTGGGTTCAAAGTTTCAAAACATGGATGTGTAGTTTTCAAATCAGATTCAAGAATTTCAAAATCATTGATTTTCATGTTTTTATTCTCTTCCAAAATATCCCTAATTTTATGTTTAGGTTCATTATTCAAAATTTATGGAAGACATGGTGAAAAGTTTTAAACATTCAAGTTCTTATTTTTCCAGTTTCTCTGAAACCCAAGCTATCACATTCTCAAAACTCATGTAATAGTGAACGTTTTCAAAACTAAGAATCATGTAGATATGGGGTATTCCTCTTCAATGTCTTTTAGTTATCTCTCAAAAATTTTGAACTCAATTACCTTTAAGTTCTTGACATATTCATCAATGAGGTTTTATTTATTCAGAGAGTTGGCTATTTCCATATTTTTTTCTTCATCGGTTTTAGATTGTTCCCAATAATTGGTTTGTTGCTCAGTTTCACCCTCACTCTCCTCTATAATATCATTTTTAAATTTTCCCAAGTCATTTTCCTCATTAAAAAATTCATTTTTCTTTTGATGTTTCATCTTTTCCTGTGATTCCCACATTTTAGTTTTAATTTTTTCATTCTGTCAATGTGTGCTTCATCAAATTTAGCAAAAAAAATTGACATCATTTCTTCCAGTTTCAAATATTCTTTGGGTTCAGGTTCATAAAAGTCAAAGTTTTATTCATATTTATCAAGCTATCGCGGCACGTTATAGACACACTACCAAGCAGTGTGCCTATAGTATCCACAACGAACACAATAAAATTTATTTTGTTAACCCAAACAACTTTGACGTTGAATTATTTTTTACAGAAATCAAAAACAACAATAATTTGGTTTTCACTTACAGCACAAAACTCTTTCTACAATAGCAGAGAACGTCAATTATGATTTTAAAGCTTAACTTACATGAAAGGTAGCGGGAATTGCAAATAAGCTCAAGAAGCAGGTTTTTAAAAATTATGTTTATTTGATTTTTATTGGTTTTTTTTATACTAAGACACTCGGTGAAAGCCTTACCCGACAATGATGTCAAAATTTGACAGTGGTGTGGTCATTGACCCGATGGTCAACTTAAAAATTTATGTTATCCTACTTACTACTAGATAATGGTAAGCATAGTCGATCTACAGAGAATGCTAGTGACATGTTCTAATGGCTAATCTAACTCTATTATATTGAAAACAACGAGAAAAAATGAGGTTGATTTTGACAAGTGTGAGAGAATCAAGTGAGAAAAACAATGTTGGGAAAATTAATACTAGCTACGTGAGAAAGTACTAGAGGAAATTCAACAACTTGGTTAAAATGATTTCTTCTTCCATGAAAAATAAATTGCATGCACGTCCACAAAATTGATTCGATTAATCCCCTTCTCCAAGAGATTAATCTCGTAGAAGGATTATTCTTCAATTTTTCTACTATCAAGAATCATCCAACCAAAATAAAAAATTGAAGAATTGTCATCATAGTCAATCTCACTGATTAATTCTGATGCTTTGAAATTAAAATCATGAGAGGTGTGATACAAATTTAAGAAAATAAAATGTTAAAGAAGTAAAAAAGATGAACCAAGAAATTCAATTCCTCAAGCACAAAATTAATTCATTTACAATTCAAGATGGACGCACGAGCATTATGAAATAGAGATGCAAAGGAAATAGAGATCGAGATTCTTTTCTGTTGAGACGAAAAAACTCACTCCCGGTTTCATCTTCAACTTCCTCCCTTCGATGAAGTCCAACTCGTGCTCGCCAACAGTATCGTCTGCTCTCAGCTTCAGCTTCAGAGCATCTCGGATAATCCACACTGTGATTCTCTAAAAGGCCGGAAAATCCCCCCTTAGAAGGGTGTCCATTTCATATTTTATTTTCATTCTTTTAACATACATCACACATTTTTCACTGACTTAACTCGGTCTACTCTTTTTCACTGAGCAGGTGTTATTCGTTAGCTGTATTTTTTAACTTGCATGTGACCTCAGCAGCAAGGGTCGGCTTTGGGGCAAGCCCCACGAGAGCCCCCTGGGCTAGGGCAACACCCAAACAATGGGAAAAAAATACAAGGGAAAAGACAATTTTTTTACCATTTCACTGTAGCTCTTAATGCATTTTAGGGCAAAAATTCTTATGTGGTCTTGGGCAACAGAATTTACTGACCGTCAATAATGGCAGCACCCTTCTAACAATCTGAGTCAGATGCAAATGCAGTCTGTTAAAAACGTATCTAGATGCATTACGCAGGATCCATCCTTCACATCAACGACTACGACACTCGATGGATGATTTTCTTCCAGCGCACCAACTATGGGCTTGGCAGAAACAAGCGACAGACTCCCTCAGCAAGTGCACTTCATCAACTAATGAGAACCTCATTGCAGCATTTTATCGAGCACGATATGTGCAGGCCATAAAAACCGCTATCAAAAGCTTCATTGGCAATCTGAGTAGCAACACCTTAGACATGCAAACAGAGAAGACCAACAATAACAGATCTTTAATGGGCATAGGAAAATCGAATAATGTTAGTGAAATCCCCTCCAAAAACTCAGACTACAAACATCTGGATGAACCCATCTTCACCATCGAGCGGCTCAAACCTCTCAGATCTGGAGAATTGGCCATCTTCCGCATACCAGTCCGGCGACCCATGACTTCAGTGGGCAGATCCCAATCAGTCTCAATCGAGCTTCAACGAGAAAAGATGCACGGATTGGTCATCATCAACACACCAAAACCTTATTTCTGATCTCACCGGATATTGTCAGGAATTCGGAAATGCTCGGTACGTCGACTTCGTGCGTAGAAGATTCAATTGGACTCTGTGCAAAGGTGGATAGAAAATCAGAATGTTCAGTCGCGCATCTTCATCTCTAGCCGCACCCGTTCCTACAATCCCTTTGAATTCGGAAATCAGGGCTTCCTAGTGGCGTCGATGTCGATTCTTGTTTCCACTTCAGAGCAATTTCTTCCTCAGCTACACAAGAACCATCCAGCGTCAAAATCATCGCCTCAGCTCGAATGGTGTCAGAAACATCATCGCCTCGCCTTCTGTTCATCCACACAGAGCGATTCTTTGAAGAAATCAGGTTTGTGCAAGGCTTCTCCAACAAAAGCAAGGGTTCAGCGTCGTCTCCTTCAACGGCGGCTCGGCCGGATCTCGAGTGTACTTCCCCCGATGGCGAGATCGAACGATAAATTATCTTCGGCACAAGATAGGTGGAGCTTCGAAGGATGCAGCTCAACCTTGCTCGGTAGGTGTCTTTTCACCATTGCTTCAATTTAAACGTGCGGTCGATTCTGGACTGCAAAAATTCTAACTCTGATGCTGCCCCCACATGAAAAATTAAAATTAAACAAATGAATTAAAAATAAAAATGCTAAACATTACATGATTTTAAATTAAAATGTTGAAAGACTAATAATGAATTTTTTAATTGTGAAATTAGGTATTTTAATTTCAGTTGTTTTCATATTAAAATTGTCTGCCATTTTAATTGATTTACAAGCATTTTTTTTATTATGCTCATTTTTATTTTTCAATCTTGTTTTGGGCATTTTGCGGAATGGGCTTATTTGATTGGCTCGTGTATATTTGATCTGCTCCATATGCCTATGTTCACCCGGCTATCTGGATGAAGTATTGACCTTCACATCTAGGCGTTGAACTTGGCCACCGCCCCTTGGCTCTCCACTGCCCATCTGATTAGGCGGTTTTGTGTTCGTCATTGGTTAGGGATGTTTTAGGTTTGGCTTCATGACGGTTTCTCTGTGGCTCGACTCGACTATTAGGTGGTTTGACTTTCTAACATGGGGTTTCATCACCCTCTGCGATGCCTTCATTTGTTCGTGTGAACAGATCTGAACCTTGCTCTTTCGCCGTTGGTGGTTCTTTCTCTCGCTCGCAGGGGTTCAGTCATGGGATTTCATCACCGGTTTTGGCTCCATCATTTGACAGCGAACATATTTGATTCTCTCACTCTCATTGTTGTGCGGTGGTGCGATGCCTCTGGTGGAGCTTCGACAGCGGGTTCTTTCAGCTTCAACGATCCAGATCCACAAGGTTCTTCGCGAGCAACAGATTCAATGTTACACAAAGGAACCAACGTCCCCTTGATTTCCGTCTGTGCGCATTCTGAAGAGATTGGGAGTGTCAGGTGTTTTCTAACCCCAGCGTTGTAAGTAGTTTACATTTTCTTGATTCTTTTTTTCACAGTATTGCAATTGTCTGCCTTTGCTTGGTGTAAATCCAGTTTTCTTCTTTGAGCATTAGTAAAATCGGCATGCGTGGGGTAGTGTTCTTGTCGTACAGAAGGCCTCAAAGGGACCGAAGCACGTTAAATACTTGTGTTGTTTACTGTTTTATGCATTTCTTGTATTTTGTTTATACGGTTATGTGGTTATCATCATCAAATTGCAAAGTTCTAGATTTGGTTTTTTGTGTTGTTTGGTTGTTTGCTTCTGTTCGCATCACCTCTCATCCATAACAAGTGGTATCAGAGCCTCTCTGGGTTACTTTGTCTTTCGTTTTCAATTACTGCTTCCAGTTTTATAGTTCTGGTTTCTTGCTTCTTTTCCGCATTAATATCTTTGCTTAATTCGCGTTTGTTTACTTAATTATTGCTTGCTATTGAGACACTTGCATCCATTTGAATATTGTCGCATTATGTATCCCATTGTACGTGTATACCCAGTGAGATTGGTCGGTTCTTGGGGGGTGTACACCTAACATTGTCATCAACCACTCGACATTTATTCACTTGGATAAACAAGTTTACAAGGAGATACAAAATCGAGAAATTTGATGGAGACAACAATTTCAATTTGTGGCGAATTAAAATGAGAGCTTTACTCATACAACAAGGCTTAATTGATGCCTTATGTGGGCCCAAGAAACCCATCATGGTTGTTAATGAAACTGGACAGACTGTTGTTGAATACCAAGAAGTCCCCCCTGATGTGCGTGTTAAGGCACATAACTCTCTTTTATTGTGCCTAGGAGATAAGGTCTTTAGAGAGGTTGCCTTCGAGTCCACCGCTGCCGGTATTTGGCTAAAATTTGAGAAACTATATATGAAATTAGTTGGAAGGCTCTATAAAAAACATCGCATGTTTACTTTTACGATGAAATATGGTGATTCTATCAAATCATATCTTGATGAGTTTAATAAAATTATGCTAGGCCTTACCAATATAAATGTAACAGTCGATGATGAGGATCAAATAATGATCCTCTTAATTTCTCTTGACAACAATTATAGTTCTTTAGTCAAAACTATGATGTATGACAAAGACTCACTAACCCTAGAAGAGGTTAAATCAGCTCTTCTTTCAAAAAAATTGCAGAGTAAGAATGGGTTAGGATCAGAGGAAGAGGGGCTCAATGTCATGGGTAGAACAAATAATAGGGGTAAAGGTAAAAATAGTGATAAGGGTAAAAGGAAAGGTATAAGTCAGTTTAATACTCTGAAGTGCTATCAGTGTGGTAAACCATGTCACTTTAAAAGGTATTGTCCTGAGAAAAATGATCTAAAGGGTAATGGGGCTCAATCTAATGTAGTTGAGCCTGGTTTTGATGATGTTGATGTTCTGTAGTTTGTCTAGTGTGCTGTAGGGGGTAAAGTTGTGGGTTTAACTCTGGGTTGTTTTGTTTCCTTCTTCATGTCCTAGGAGGGTTGGTCTTCTCGGGAGGTAACTAGGTGTTAAGATAGTGAGGTCTTGGGTAGTGGTTAGAGAATCAGGTTCATGGGTAGATGTTTGGATGATCATGAGACTCCATGATGGTGTTGTTGGTATCTCTTTGATGATATTGGATGGGTACCTAGGAATTAAGTGCTTGATGTCATTGGTTGGCTAGATTTAAGGGGGTTTTACTTAGGTCAGTAATGGGCTTCCCTTGCTTGCTGGTTTTGTTTTCTCATGGTTATGAGTTGGCCTTTAGGACCGAGGCTGTATGGGCTATACAGTGGTCTAGGTTAGGATGTGGCTTCCCCTATTGCACAGTTATAGGCAGTGTCTTCTCCTTAGGTGGAGAGTTTTCCAGGTCTGTTTTAGATTCAGGTGGAGTGAGTGGCTTGCCCACTCTAAGCCTTGTTTGTTTTCATTTGCATGGGTTGTTATTTTCTTTGCTGCTATTGTTTACATATGAACTATTTCATTCTGAGTTTATGTTTATACCTTATATTTTTGTTTTGCTTTGAGAATGGGTACTGCTCATTTTATTGGTGTTTTATAAGCACTAAATCTATCTCGAGAACCTCTGGTTGGCATGTGACTAGCATGAAGTTGAGGTATGTGAAATAGAAAACTCAGGTATGTGAAGGTATGTTCATTTTATGCAGTTATATTAGAAGTTTTAATTCTGAGCATGTTGTAGTAGTAGCTTAGACGCAATTGATGAGGGCAAGTGTGTGTCACATTGATCCACATTTTGGACATAAGCAGTGTATAGTTTGACTAGCACTATTTAATGTCATATTTGTTTTGCTTAAGGTTGTTTAACATAATTTCCCAATTAAATTGATAGGTTAGGTGCAAGAACATCGCTAATTTTAAATGAAAATGGCGGAGATTTGTGAAATTGTGTATTTTAATTTCATCTTTTTTCTTATTAAAATTTCCTACCATTTTAATTGTTTTACAAGCTTTTTTTTTATTATGCTTAATTTTATATTTCTATCCTAGTTTGAGAATTTTTCTGAATGGGCTTATTTTCTTAAGCCATGTATATTTGGACTGATCCATATGCCTATATCCACCCTGGCTATTTGAGTGAAGTATTAGCCTTCACATATGGTCGTTGAACTTGGACAACGCCCCTTGGCTCTCCACCGTCCATCTAGTTAGGTGGTTTTGGGTTTGCTTCTGGTTAGGGTTCTTTCAGGTTTGGCTTCGTGGCAGTCCCTCTGTGGCTCGACTGTTAGGCGGTTCAACTTTCCGGTAGGGGGTTTCATCAGCCCTACGACGCCTTCATTCTTCTGTGTGAAAAGATTTGAACCTTTCTCTCTTACCACTAGTGGTTCTTTCTCTCTCTCGTAGGGTTTCATTCAGGGGTTTTCATCACCGGTTTTGGCCCCTTCATTCGACGACGAACATATTTGATTCTCTTACTCTCATTGTTGCATGGTGGTGACATTCCCCTGGTGGAGCTTCAACAATGAGTTCCTTCAGATTCAATGATCTAGATCCACAAGGTTCTCGACGAGCACCATATTCAGTGTTACACAAAGGAACCAAAGGCCCCTTGATTTCCATCCCCGCACAATTCTAATGGATTAGGACTACTAGGTGTTTTCTAACCCCAACATTGTAAGTAGTTTACATTTTCTTGATTATTTTTTCATAGTATTATAATTTTCTTCCTCTGTTGTTGATTCCATTGCCTCTATTTTTTGTAAATACAATTTTCTTCTTTGATCATTAATAAAACCGACGTGCGTAGGGTGATGTTCTTGTCATGCAGTTTGTCCCAAAGTGACCAAAGCATGTTAAATACTCGTTTTGTTGATTGTTTTTGGCATTTTATATATTCTGTTTATATGGTCCTATGGTTATTATCATCGAATTGAAAAGTTCTAGATTCAGTCTTTTGTTTTGTTGTTTTCTTTTATTCACACCACCTTTCATCCACAACATTAATTAAACACAAATTAATAATCAAAGATTTATTAAATGTTAAAAATGATAAAACTAAATATTATAAATTTAAGTTCAAATGATTAAAAATAAGTGATTATTTAATTAATTAAAACAAATATTTAATAATAAAATCACAAAAATGATTATTTACTTCACTAAACACTAAAAATTAACCTATTCTACTAAGAATTAAATTTTAAAAAGAAGATTAGAAATAAATAAATAATTAAAAGAATTAATAAAAGGATGATATAAATTAATAACAAAAAACCAACATAATTGTTATTAAATACTGATTACACTTATAAAAACCACTTTATCAAAAATCACCAATTAAAGTCGAAATTAATCCTAAAAACACATGAAAAACACAAGAAAATATGTGACAAAACACACGAATTAAAGTCCACTCTATTATTGCATGAGATATACATCCTTACCCCATGGATTGAAGGGATATATAATTTCAGGAACACCCATCACATAATCATAATTCATTATTTGTTCTACAAGATCATAAAACATTCATCATATATCATAACCCATGGAAAAGAAATGGGTTTCATAAACATTTCAACAATTCATCATATCATAACCCTTAAAAAATGAATGGGTTTTATAAAAATCACATCATTATAATCATAAAACATCTAGAGAAACAATAAGGATGGTATCATTAGATCATATCCCCATTGAATCATAAATAATATCAAAATATGTTATCATAGATGAAAAATGACTTTAAAATATCACTGGACATTTCTTGAGTAAAATACCTTGTTCACTTTGAAATATTTTTCGTAAAATATAAAAATTCCCTAAATATTAATGAAAACATTTTCTTTAAAAAAACATGGAAAATTATAAAGCAATCTTTAAATCATTGAGCAGTCATGATGATGGAAAATTATGTTTATATCACGCCGTTGGATGGAAACAAATATTCCTTTCACATTTTTGGTAAAAAGTCAAAAGTACCTAAATCATAAAAAAGAAGATTCCTTTTAAACCATTTTTTAAAAATTTAAAACATGGATAAAAATGATTTTAAACAATCATTTTAGATTAGAAAAAATATTCTTGAAAACATTTTTAGAATACTTGGACATGGAAGAAAAAGGATTTTCAATTGATGAGAGAAATAAAGTTGTTTTTTCAGAAAAAATGTTCTTTTGGTCTCTTAAGTACTTAAAGAGATAAAAATGAAATGAGAACAAGTAATATCCAGAAATAACTAGAGAATAATAAAATTCATGATATTATTAAGAAGTAGATAATGAAATTTCACCTTTATAAACTTAATTATAAACAACCCCGATAAACAATGAGATTTTAACATAAATCCCTTACCATTTTGGAAACTTTTGAATCAAAACCTCATGAAAGAGAGAACCATATGTGGATATGTAAATTAGAATAACTTTCATGATAATAATCATAAAATACATTCATATTTAGTATATACACCTCATTAAAGAAACAAGTGGTGAATAAGACTGTGTCTCACAAAAATAGAAGTGAGATGGAAATCTCTTATCGCTTTGGTAACTTTTGAATTGTAAGCCCTATGAAATAATAACTTCAATTGAAAATTTAAATATATTAATAATAATAAGATTCATGATATATTATGTAAATTTTTTTTGTATATACATCTTATTAAAGAATATAGGTGAATAACGTAACATATGTCCCAAAGAAGATAATTTGAGACGATAAACCCTTACCTTAAGTTTGACATGCTTCAAAATTGATCTAAAATACTTTATAATAAATGTAAATTTATTATAATTCTATACTATAATAATTTAAATACTTATAATATTATATATGATCCACTTTTAACATTCCAATACCCATTTATTAATAATTCTTTTTTAAAATCATCATTTCTGGGTGCTAATTGTTCCGTTTTTCATGAGAATTTCGGTTTGGTAGTTCCGGTCCTTTTAACTTGACCATGGTTCCATATTCTATATAATTTTAATCATGATATAAATAAAAAATATTCATTATATATATAATTTAGAGACATAAAAATGAATTATACCATCCATGGTGACGATATTCCATACATATGTATGAACAATGTTTTCACTTTTCGACAGATGGAACAAAGAAAAGTTAAAAATAATTAACCTTTAAAAATAATTATTATATCATATATATAATATATATTAATTAAATATATCCTTATTACCATCAATGTAGAGCATAAATTAAAAACAAATTACATCACTTTATGGAGGTGATAGTCTACATGTACGCACGAGCGATGTTATCATTTTCCAATAGATTGGAAGATAAGAAGATAAATATTATATTATAATTAAAGAAAAATTAACTTTTCATAAATATCATATATAAAATTTAAACCCATCATAATAACCATACATGAATGTTGGTGATGGAAAATGAATTGTATCGATACGTGGAGGCGGTAGCCCACACGTACGCATGAGCGATACTTTCACTTCTCATTTGATGGAATATACGGTGGATGTTTGTGGTTACATAATAATAAAAAATTTAAGTATAACGGGGATAATTAATTTATTATTTTTTTATAAATAAAATATATTTATAGGAGGTATAATAAGAAATAAATTGAAACAGGTTGGGTACACGATTACCTCTTCTTCAGCAGACCTCCTTTAGATCCTTTCTTAAGGACCCTTGAAATGGTCTTTTGAAAAGATCTAAACCACTAATTCATGGATAGGTAAGTTTAGAAGATAATTGGATAGGAATTTATAGAGATATATGTCTCAAATTAGTGCAAATAAGAGAAAGGAGGGGTGTCCCTTTATAAGTGTAGGATATGACACACTTGGAATTTCTTAAAAGAATAAAATTTAATAAAATCATATTCAATTAAAACACTTCAAAATGGAAATATATTTGAATGTGGTATTTGATAAGGTATAAATATATCCACACAATAGGATTTAGTCATGTTTAATTGGAAAATTTACACTTATCTCTTGGTTTAACCCCCCTCTAGTAGACCCATTTTAACCTTAATCGTGGTAACAATTTTTTTATTATTTTTACTATTCATTATGGAAAAAATTAACTTGACCTTATTAAATAATATTAATTAATATAATTACAAATATGGAATCCATTTTATTAAATTCAATTCACATAAGTGTAATAATTTAATTCAAAATTAAACCCATAAAACATGATGAAAAGCATTTTTCCAAAAACAAAAGTTTCCTTAGGTATAAAAAGTTTTTATGTAAAAATTAAACATAAAATTGATTCCAATAACATAAATTGAATTATTAATAATATAATTTAACTAATTTTACTTTGAAAACCAATTAAAAAATATAGAACTTTGTAAATTATTTAAATGAAAAGGGAGTTTTCAATAAAAATATGCATTTTTTTTACTATTTATGGAAAAATAAATATTTTCAAAAAATTATAAAAAATATACTCTAAGATAATTTTTAAATGATGATTTTAAAAATGATTTTTATTTTTTCAAATACATTTTCTAAAAATAGAATAAATTAATTATATTATTTTCTCACAAAATGTAATAAAAACCATTTTTGAGGAAAAATGTATTTTTAAAGCATATAATGACTTTACTAAAAACTGAGTACTTATTTATAAATATATTTGATTTATCTAAAACATTTATACATAATTTTAAAAAATGGGGTTATTTACATTAATTTTTCCAATTTAACAACTATTTTATAATGGTATACTATATTATGGTTCATTTAGTCTCAAGGTTGCATGTATCATAAACTATCGAATAAATTAAATTTATTTTAAGAAAAATGTATCTAAAATCTTAGTGTTTTACAAAAATCATAGAAGGCATAATTATATTGAGTTCATTGGTGAATAAAATTTGGTTCTGATGTTTATTCAACATGTGATTTGTCCCAAAAGGGATATTTTAGCATTGCAAGGCATCATGATATGTTCTTTCTTATCTGATAGTGAAAGGAGTATAGATTAGTTTTACTATATTTCTTATGAGTCATATAGATGATTTAAGTAAAACCACTTCTCAATTGAACTCTTTACCTTATCATAAGTTCATTTTGAATCTTCTTGAGCTTAAGGGACTTATTCCTTAGGGGGAGGAAAATTTGATTACTTCAAGTGGTATTTTCATGAATCAAACTACATGTAAAAGAATAAAATATGGTTGGAACCCTTGGAAGAAGATGTGGGTTTCAGATGATGACAAGTTTTATGAGAATTATAATACTGTGAAGAATTCAACCTTACCAAGTGATACAATTGATCAAGGTTTGGAACTTGATAAAGTGATTGAGGTAGATTATTCCTCTGTTGATATTGAAGATGACGTGGAAGTGGATCTTAACGAGGAATACTTGAAGGGTTATGAAAGAATGGTGGATCAGTCTCTAGTGGCTTCAAAAGTTATAGTACCCATGGAAGGATTAGAAGCTCCTGAGGGGGATAATACCAAAGGATATTGGTTTTTCAAACTAAATTTTATGAATTCTAGATGTCATGACAATGATCCTCTTGTAGATAATCCACTAATTTTTGAGATAGGCGGAGAATCTATCTTTGACTCTACAACTTCTAGAAAGGATAAGTCTCACGAGACCCATCTAATTAATTTAGATATACTTGATCATGATAGTGATGGTGGGGATGACCATAATGATTACATTCCACCCAAACCTGGTGAAAATTCCCTATCTTATTTTCCCCAAATATCTAGAGATAGTTTATCAATATCATACTTAATCTGTTCTTGAAGAATAAGAAAATATGGAGCTCTTGGTTGATGATGTCCTACAGAATATGTTTGGTTCAACTCCCACCAAACCAATTAATCCCTTTTCTCTAGTTTATGATTTGGATTTTTCCATCCAAGGTGATCATGTTTATGATTCATATCCTTGAACAAAGACTATACTTTTAAATGATGCTTATAGTTTGACTCGAGAGATTCAAAAGCCTAAGATTGACTCCTCATATGGTGAAGGATCTATATTAAGACACTCTAATTTTGTTTTTAGTGGCTCAAATACAAGCCTAGCTCTATCCCAACATGATACTTATGTTCCCACTTCTGTTATTACTTCATCTAACTTTATTCAGTTTAAAAATTACCTTCTAGAAGTGTTAAAAGAAATATTTTTAGGTTTAGGAAATTTTGGTGAATATATAAAAAATAGGATATATCCTTTTAAATTTCATGTGTAGTTTATCATATTTAGTCAAATATATTATTAAAGTATATCAAATGGATATTGATCTTGAAGGTTTTAGAGCTCAAGTTGGGGCTCTCTAAGAAGATATGATAGAAATGTTAGTTAATCTTGATTAGATATTTCTTAATGAAGTCATAAGTTTTTTCAGAACTCTTTCTCCTCTTCCTGAATCTATGTCTATAGATGATGATATCATTTAATGAATTGTGTTTGAGGAAATTCAGACTATATTGGAAAGTTTTGAAGAGGCAAAAAATTTGGTGCAGATGGACCTTTCTTCTCATGGTGAGAAGTTATTTGATATGGTTAAAGCTGAGATAGTTAAGACTTCCAAGGGTAAAGATGTAATAAAGAGAACCATCAAGTATTTTTTTAATCAAATTTTCACCAAGTTTGATTTATATAACCAATTTATGTATTTTTCTAAATATTTGAGGATTCCTCCTTTAAAATAATCCTTTAAGTCTATTATGGAAAAGTTGTTAGTAATATCTCCTCCACTGGATAAGTTCATGATTGATAAGAATGAGTTCATGTAGATCACTGAGCATATATCAAGAGTTGTATCAGATATCACTCATCTTTTAGAGTCTTATATATACACAGAAAACACTCTCATCTTAACTCCTCTATCTCTTTCTATGTCTTGTGATTCAACAACTACAACTCCAGCTTCTACAGCTCTTACAACTCCCTTTGGTCTCATTATTCCTCAATCTATCCACCAGATCAGACCTATTTCCAAAGGAATTATCATTCCAATATTTTCACCTTCTCCTCATCCCATTCTTGCACCTTCTCTTTCTCTATACAAGGATAATGTAATATACCTTTTGACCCTTCAAAAACTAGATACCCTATAAATTCTGATTCTTATTAAGGCCTTTAATATGAATCTTGTAATTATTCATAACTTTTTTGACAATCAATGTAAACTATTTTATTCCTTATTGTCTCTTTATATACTTAATTTTATCTATTTTTTTCATGTATCTTCATAACATCATCTAATGAAATTTTGATATCTACATTAGAATTATCAAATTCTCACATGAAATACTTTTGATAATACTAAAAGGGGGATTAAATACTATATTGAATGATGTGGTACCGTGTTTTATTTTTATCATGAATAATGTTTTATTTAAATGGTTATCTATCCTATTTACTTACTTATTTATTCCATGATTTTTTATCATAAAAAAGGGGTAGATTGTTGGATTAGTACAATAATTCCTTATTTTAACAATCTCAAATAATGTTTATTTTATTGTTATTGAAGTCTGTGTTTTATGTTATCAACATGTATTTTCTGTTTATTTATGTAACTATTCCTAATTATAAGAGTGAGTGTAAAGCAATACAAGAGACCATGATTCAAAAGAGTAAAATCTCTAAGTAACAGACTGACCTCATGAAGCAATTTAGAACTATACAGAATTATTTTAAGGATTAAAGCTACCACATGATGTATTCAAGTGACTATATGAAAATGATCAAATTTTGGAAAATTACCTTAGAAACTGTATATACTTCAAGTGACCAGATGTTCATATGAACAGACTACATGCTCTAAGGATTACAACATGACTTGTCAAGGAAATTAATCAGAATTTTTGAAAAAGTATCGGAGTAACCATGCTAGAAAGAGTGTTCCATGTAATCAAATGGTTCATGTAGTTGAATGGTCCATGTAACCAAATGGTTCACATAACCAAATGGTCCATATTTACAAATTGGTAATGAACACATTTCTGATTGATTAACAAAGGTGAATTGGATACACTTCAGGTGATTGTGTCTTAGTGGAATTATATTTTAATAATATATATTTCAATGACCATCTATGAGGAATTAAATATAGTATCAAAAGAATTTAATTCACCCTGATTTCATTATGAGTACGAGGATTAATAATGATTATTATTCAATGAATACCATGGAGGAATATTTCATTATTTAAAAGGAAATTTGTATATAGATAAATGGGGTGTCTAAAAACAAGAACATGCTTGTGCAAGTGATCTATTTAAATAACTTATGACACCTTATTTTTTAACTTTACTTCACTGCAAGATCTAATAAAAATTATAGATCTTTACATATTCTCTTATAACCAAAGGAAGATATTGATAAGAGAAGAGAACACTACAGAATAACTAAACTTTAATCTAACACTACATAAAGAATTCATCTCTCTCACTCTCTATCTATTTTATATTACTTTTTAATTGAACTTAGAATTATTTCTATATCTATTAAGCACAAACTCCTTTACATCATAATAGAGTACTATGAAACTATTTTCTTTATTTTTATACTCTCACAAAAACTGTGGAAAAGGCTGTGTGATATCTTGGAAAAACCTACATGCTATTATAAACTATACTCAAACTAGACTATGGATAATCCTCTTTATTCTAATAAACATGCTTGACAATGGGTTACTATCATGTAGATAGGACTAGGTATTGGCTTGAGAATGAATCTTTTTTTATATTTATGTTGTGTGTTTTATGTTTTTATTACAATTTTAAAAACCTTTTTTCAAATCACTTCTGCAAAAGTTATACTTTTATTGCTAACTTTTACTAGTGACATATTTACTATTTAATGCGAGTAAAGTAATCTCAAAATATTAGGATAATATCAAGTTATTCTAAATTAGTTTTGATCAATCCATTTAGATATTATTTCAAAACATTAAATTAGATATACCTACTATATTAATTAATTGGGGTATTTTTTTATAAATAAGCATTTAAATGAATTTTTATTGGATGCACAATTCACCCCCTATTGAGTAATCTAATATGACCAACAAGTTCTATATCATAAAATATATGAATTGAGATACTATTCTTGAATATAGAGGAGGATAATGGAGAAAAACCTATATTTTCTATTATTGAAGCAACTATACTCTCAATGTGATCATTCTTATTCTGGTTACATTTCATATATAAAGGAATTGTGAAACTACTTAATCTGATGCGACTCTGGACAAGCATAGTGAGATTCTATTCTAATATTTTAAGTGTGTAATCTTTTTTGATTATACTGAATAATTTTTTGTTGGGGAGACTAACCAACCGTGTTAAGGAGTAGGTTTCCCATGAAGGAGCCAAACCTTTCATAAATCCTTGTATTCATTGTTCTTTTATTTTATACATACATGATTGAGGTTGAGAATTTACATTTGAGTGGTTTGAACTTTTACAGGTTATAGAGGTTATTTTAAAGTGAAAATAAATTATAGAAACTATGTTTCTACTGATTCATTCCCCCTTCTCAATCGAGTAACCCAATCCTAAGGCACTTCAACTTGTATCAGATCAAGATAACCTCTGTTAGATTCAATCAAGTGATAATAATTCACAATTTGAATTCTTTGAATATCCAGGGTGTTCCCACATTTTATGGAAAAAATTATCATATCTAAAAGAAAGAAAAATTTCTATATCTTATATCCCTTGGATTATAGGTGAGATGTCACACCTCGACCCGACATCTTGCGGTTGTGAATATTATTTTTATTTATCTTTATGTTTTTGGGTTCTTAATGTTTTAAAAAAATGTTTTAATAGAAATAATAAAAATGATAATATTATTATTTTGATGATTATTTTGATTATTATTTTGATTATTATTATTATTATTATTATCATTTTGATTTTGATTATTATTATTATTATTATCATTTTGATTTTGATTTTGATTATTATTATTATTATTATTATGTAAGTTTTTTATGGAAACCTAGGCCCCCTCTTCCTTCCCCTTACCCCCATACACATCCAAACCCCCTCCCTCTCCCTATGCACACAAACCCCCTCCAACCTAAGCCCTTCGATGCACACCCCCTCCCTTGCAGCTCTCTCTCTAGGTGACCTCCCCTCACCAGCGTGTCTCTATCTGACCAAGCTCCCCTCTCCGGCATGCACTGTCCGGCCGCGTGACATCTTCTCATGCTCAACCCGACCTTCTAACCCCTATTTGGTATTCTGTATCCTTTGGCACACCACCCTCCTCTGACGGTGGTGACGACTTTCCCCTATGGTGGGTTTTCTTCTTACTTCTCCCGATTTAGGGTTCTTATGATGATGTTTTCATTTTTTTTTCAAATTATAGTTGTTGGAATTTAATTTTTGGGATAGATCCTTAAATGATGGGAATAATCTCACTGTGTTAAGTTGGTTTTGGTATCATTTGGGTGTGGTGGTGGTGGGATTGATGTTTCACATCGGATTTCTAGAAATTCATCGCCACTTGAGGTAGGTTCCCACTTTCTCATACTTGTTTAATTTAAGATTCATCTGTTTCATGTATTTCACACTGTCCAAGATAATTAATTTGTGACTTGAAATGTTTAGAATAATTTTATTTCTGTTAAATTTCTTATAAATGAGTTTTTCATGTGAAAATTTGATATATTGTGTGTGAAAATATTATTGTGTTTATTGAAAATAGTTTATAAGTTGTTTGAATAATTTAATAAATTATGAAGATGTTTTGAATCATAGTTTGAAATATTCTTGACATGAAATTGGACATAAAGAGAGGGTTTCAGGTGTGTTTTTGATGCAAAATCCTTGCGGTGTTATTTAAAATTGTTTTATAAAATGTTTTAATGGTTTATTAAAGTATAAGAAAAGTGAAAAATATGTTTTTGTGGGTACTTGAGGTGTGTGTGTGTTGAGAAAATATTATTTATAGGAAATGTACCACTTCAAACATTTTAACCTTATTGTACATTTCTCAATATGTATTGTAAATTGTTTTAAAAATGGGAAGTATGTTTTAAGGTTGATTTGCTATATGTTTTGTTTTAAAGTGGATTTTACTACTTGAAATTGAGTGTGTTATTGGTTAAAACCCTTGATGTGTTATTTTGAAATGTTTTATAGATTGTTTAAGTGTTTAATTGTTTTATTAAATTATATTTTTAGTGCGTGGATCCTGCTTCGTGGTTTGGAGTCGCTGGGTCTAAGGTGAATCACCTATGTTTGCATAGGTAAGTGTATATATATATATGTGGGTTCCCCCATTACATTTATACTCATCCATGGAAGTGGATATACATATATGGGGCTAGGTGTGCCCATATATATATATATATGAAAATTCATATGTTGGTGAGTAGTGACTAGTATATGCATATAAGAATATGTGTAAGAATCACCTTGCACTTGTACATGGCCATGAAGGTGTGTGCATAGGGGCCAACTATCCTTACATGTATGTGAAGATGCATATACTTAGTAGGAGAGCATCAGATTTTAGTTAGAAAGCGCCAAGAGATGAAGTGGGCAGCTTGGTTCCACCTTGAGGTAGGTCCCCTATTCTTATGCCTCTAATTTGAATTCCATAATTTCTTTCTTGTTTTAAGAATATGTTTTATATTCATGCTATATACACATGACATGAAATCTGGTTGCGGTTGCAAGAAATGAGTATGCCTTTGTTTTGGAAATTGAAATGTATTTCTAACACCCTTTGGTATTAAGTGACTATTCTTGAAAAGTGATTTCCTAAGTGGTTTTTAATTGGTAATAAATATTTCCAAAGGCATGTGGACTTCTGGACAATTAGTTATAAAAAATGTTCCTTGTATGTAATTAATCCCATTTGGATCCTTAAGAATGGTTTATGAAAAATAAAAACCTATCTTGAGGCATGTCCCCTTGTTTTAGAAAATTATGTGCGTGTTGAATGTGTGATTTGTGATATGTTCCTAGTAAAGAGTCTTGTTCATTTTTGGTGTGATGAAAAATGGGGGGATGCGCTCAAGTAGGGAGATCAGTGGTGAGAGGTTGTATGTGTTTTTAAGTAAAGAAAATGATAAGTACATATATGTTTTCTTGATAAAAACTCACCACCACTTAAAATGGAGCACATTGGGAAACCTTGGTATCTAGGTGGGAAGACTGGGACTAGTATGCTAGATGATACATAAGTGGTTTGTCCCGGTTTCATCTAGCAGGTTTGACGCTACAACACTAACAAAACATTTGTGATTATTGGAGACCACTAGGTTATGGGTGTGTTCCCTAATAGTGGATCATGCACAAGAATGTAGATCCTTTTGGTTCTTATGCCACGTTTCACTGAGGTATGAGGATCCTAGGATGCCAACTAACACTATATACTTAGGGATTTCCCATGGTTCTTGTGATGTGATTTCCATTTTAGTCATTTCATATTTGATGTCTTATTTGTGAAAACCATATTTTAATCTAAATTGGTTTCTTTTCATTTCAAAATGTTAATGCATGCCTGGAACCTATTTTGGAAATGTAGTGGGGGATAAATGCTTTACTTGAAAAATACAAACTTGTTACTTGAATTTTAAAATAATGAAGAAACTTATTTTATTATGTCCTATTTTCAAACAAGCATGTTTTGGATTTCTTATAAAAGGAAAGGGCATAGGATGTTGTTGTATCTTGGCATTCCTACTGAGCATATCAGTTCTCATGCCTAATTTTCTTTTTAGTTTTAGGTTACTCTAGTTTTTGATCACTATTGGAGTGAGTGTAGTTTATGTTCTGTGGTGACCCATAGGGTCACTTAAGGTATGTCACGTTGCTTCGTTTATTCATTTTTTTACTGCCAGTTTGTTCAGTTTATTTTCTTTTATTTATCTATTTGTTTAGTTTATGATTATTTATCTATCTTTTTATGGGACAAATCATTCCCAATTGGTTTATTTTGATGTTCGACACTAGTTTCCAGCCCGTGGGGATCATGAACACCCTTTGGACCATGCCATAAACTATATCATGTGACCGGTTCAGGGTCGGCCTAGGTTGGTTTCTGACAAAAATGGTATCAGAGAAGGCCCTTTTTATTTTGGGTGTTAGGTAGCTTGGTGATTAGGTGTTTCAGGACTCAAAAGGTAGGTGTAGGAAAGACGTCATGAACCGTTTCCCATCCTGAGACTTGAGTGGAAAGGGGTAGTCCGGGATTTGTATTTTGCTTTTTTCTTAGTCGGTGTGGATAAAGGATGAAAAAGGAAGTGATCCAGTGTTACGTGATGAGCTCCCATGGAGTAGTGACCCATGTACAACCCAAGTGCATGGTTCAAGATACTTCCTGTGGTGGATTCTCACTTAGTGCATGGTCTTCTAAGCCATGTTACCAAGTTTACATAGCCACTAGTCCCTTATTTTTGGAAGCTTTGATGTGAGTTATGTTTGGTATTAGTTTTGAATGACTAGGGTGGATTTCAAAAAATAAAAATAAAATGGATCATAGAAATGTAGTTTTCAAAAGGGAATGGGGTTTTGGAGTGGAAAAGTGATTTTGAAATGGGAATTGTTTTCTTTTAATGGAATGTGTGGTTTCAAAGGAAAAAATTGGAGGTGTTTTGGAAGTTATTTTTGGGATCTTGGTAATAATTTTTAGAATGTGAATTGGAAAATATTTATGAATTTGGAAATGTATTGCTTTAATGATAAGTGAAATTTTCAAATTGGTTGAGAATTTTTTCTTTACATTGAGTGATCCATTTTGAAAATGAGATGTATTTTGAATTGACCCTTGGTATTCCTATGAAAGATCATGTATATAGAGGCACACACGTGGAACAACGATAATTGGTGGTATGTATGAATGGGTGCATGAGATAGAACAAGGGTATATGTATATGTGAGACTTCATGGGATACCAATGGTGGATATTTAATTTTTATTGGTTACTGAAAAATGGTTTTCAAGAAAGGTAATTTAAATGTTTTGAAAAGTGTGTGAGTAATTGTTTAGTGTTCTCTTTTCATGTTTGGTATACTTTTTCATGGGATCTTGGTTTTGACATGCTGAATTGTGGTCAGAATAGTGGTCTGAGTTTGAGCTTTAGTTTGTGATTAAAGTTTGGAATTTTTATTTATGATGAGTTTTGATTCAGCTTCGTGCTTCTTGTTTTTGAGTATGCCACCCAAAAAAGTCCTAAAGTGTTCTAGTTAGTCTATTATAGTTTTTGGTTATACCCAAACTCTTAGCTGAGTGGTGGAATTGGATTATTTTATATTTTTTGTCCACCTTCCGTGGTGATCATGATATATTTAAGTTCGTGGAATGGATTGGTGAAATCATTGGTGTTTTTGGGTTATTGGGAACTTCTAAATATATGTGAGCTTGTTCTAGTTCGAGTTCATTTTAGGGTTCAACTTTGGATTGGTGGAGGAGATAATCCCTACGTCGTTGCATGATGGGATTTATTGGAAGGTGTTTAAGACCACTCTCGTTTGATGGTTTATACTTGAGGAAGTGAAGGTGAGGAAAGTGGCAGAGATTGTGAGTGTGCAATAAATCCAAATAATAGTAAATTCTTATGTCGGGCATTTCAAGGTGTTTATTCCCTTTTCTTTGGAGGTAGTGTCATGGAATTAGTTAAAGTTTATCTTGTGTGGGGTCTTCATCTAGGGTTCAAGGATCGATTATTTTTTGTGTTTGGGAAGGTTTCCCATCTGGTTAGGAGAGAGAACTAGAGGAACCTATTTAAGACAAGTCTTATTGTAAATTGCATCTTCTATTAGTCTATCCACTCTCTTATTTACTTCTGGTGTGTCCGGTTTGGGTACTTTAAGTCGCCTTGTCATCATCCTCTGAAGGCTTGCCAACTGTGTAGCCTTTTGGGACACATAGAGAGGTTTTGTTAGCAACATCATCAGGAGTCTTGACCGAAGGATGTCATCTCTTGAATGCTAGGCAACAGATGCTTCATGACATCAGAGCTCTAACTACAGGTCTCAGAGTGAAGCATTTCTAGTAGTTAGGAATCATTGGGTGTGAGGCACCTTGGTCTAACTTTTTTCTTCAATGCTGAAATTAGGACAATTTAAATTTCTCTGTTGTAGCTCCCTCATATTTGACGGTTCTGTTTTTCTGTAAGAGGCATAAAGGTTTTTTTTTCTCATTTTGGTCTTTTTTCTTTGAATACCCCACCTTGTTTTTAAGAAGTCATGGTGATTTCATTTTATTGTAATTCTAGTAGTTGTGATTCCTCAAATGGGAGCTTTGAAGGTTATATCTTTATGTCTATGAGTCCCAAGATGATTGTCTCTCTTGTGTGGCTAGATCCTTTGGTGATCCATTCTTATTTTAGGAAATGATCGCTTTGGAGATACATGCATCTTGGGAAATAATGAATAGGTGTTTAGTCCGTTGCTCAGTTTGGGATCCTTTTTCGGGAACCCTATGTGGTGGGGGTTTGGTTTGTGTGGAAAGTTCGTGGGTCGGTTTGTGTTGGGTTTCCCATATCTATCCATGATAGTAGGACAAAGATGGTTAGTTCTTAACTGGCGGGAAGACCCACCATGGATCTTGACGTTCCTTCTTCAAGATTTGTTTTGTGTGAGAGTTTTGGTTTGTATTGGTGGTTTCCTCTTTGAATCAAGTTAGTATTTCCAGAGTTAGACCATACTGAGAGTATAAATGTTGGTTGTTCTAGTTGGGTTCTAATGTTTGGGAGAACCCTCCTCATTTCCTGATGGATCTTCTCTTTTTAGTTTCCCTTAGAGTTGGTCGGGTGTGACTGATAGAGTGAAAAGTCACACTGATTTCATGATTTTGTTGGCCTTGTTCAGTTTCAAACTCGAGTTTGATTCCTCATTTGGTAGGGTGACTTTCTAGGGGCATAATGTTTTTATGGTAGGGAGAATTGTCACACCCTGACTCGGAATCTTACAGTCATGAATATAATTTTTATTTAAATTTTTGTTTTTGGGTTCTTAAAGTTAAAAAAAATGTTTTAATAGAAATAATAATGATAATATTATTATTTTGATTATTATTATTATTATGTAAGTTTTTTTATAGAAACCTAGGTCCCCTCTTCCTCCCCCTTACCCCTATACGTGGCCTAACCCCTCCCTCTCCTTGTGCGCGGAAACACCCTCCAGCCGAAGCCCTTCAGCGCACACCCCCTATCTTGAAGCTCTCTCTCCGGGCGACCTCCCCTCTCTAGTGTGTCTTTCTCTAGCCAATCTCCCCTCTTCGGTATGCACTGTCCCGCAGCGTGACATCTGCTCATGCTCGTCCTGACTGTCTAACCCCTCTCTGGCATGTCGTCTCCTCCGGCACCCCACCCTCCTCTGACAACAGCGACGACTTTCCCCTATGGTGGGTTTTCTTATTCCTTCTCCCGATTTAGGGTTCTTATGATAAGGTTTTCATTTTGGCCAAATTCTAGTTGTTGGAATTTGAATTTTGGGATAAATCCTTAAATTATGGGATTAATCTCGCTGTGTTAGGTTGGTTTAGGTATCCTTTGGGTGTGGTGGTGGTGCGATTGATGTTTTTCATCATATTTCCAGAAATTCGTCATCACATGAAGTAGGTTCCCACTTACACATACTTGTTTAATTTATGATTTAACAATTTCATGTATTTCACACTGTCCATGATAATTAATTTGTAACTTGAAATGTTTAGAATAATTTTATTTGTGTGTAATTTCCTGGAGATGGGGTTTTCATGTGAAAATTTGGTATATTGTATGTGCAAAGCTTATTGTGTTTATTGAAAATAGTTTATAAGTTGTTTTAATAATTTATTAAATTATGAAGATACTGTGAATCACAGTTTAAAATAGTCTTGATATGCATTTAGACTTAAAGAGAGGGTTTCAGGTGTGTTTTTGATGCAAAAGCCTTGGGGTGTTATTTAAAATTGTTTTATAAAATGTTTTAATGGTTTATTAAAGTATACGAAAAATGAAAAATATGTTTTTGGGTACTTGAGTTACATGTGTGTTGAGAAAATCTTTTTGATGGGAAATGTACCACTTCAAGCATGTTATCCTTGATGTGAATTTCTCAATATTTATTGTAAATTGTTTTAAAAGATGGGAAGTATGTTTTAATGTGGATTTACTATACGTTTGGTTTTAAAGTGGATTTTCATACTTGAAATTGAGTGTGCTATTGGTGAAAACCCTTGATGTGTTATTTTGAAATGTTTTATAGATTGTTTAAGTGTTTAATTGTTTTATTAAATTATATTTGTAGTGTGTGGTCCCTACTTCGTGGTTTGGAGTCACCGGGTCTAAGGTGACTCACTTGAGTGTTCATAGGTAAGTATATATATATATATATATATATATATGTGGGTTCCCCCATTACATGTATAGTCATCCATGACAGTGAATATACATGTATGGGGATAGGTTTTCCCATGTATATATATATGAAAATGCATATGTAGGTGAGCGATGACTAGTACATGCATATAAGAATATCTGTAAGGATCCCCCTACACATGTTCATGGCCATGTGGGTGTGTGCATAGGGGATATGTGTCTTTACATGTATGTAAAGATGTATATAATTAGTGGGGGAGCAACAACTTTTATTTAGAAAGCACCAAGAGCCGAAGTGGACAGAATGGTTCCACCTTGAGGTAGGTCCCCTATGCCTATGCCTTTAACTTGAATTCAGTAATTTCTTGATTGTATTAAGAATATGTTTTATATTTATGCTATATACACATGCCATGAAATCTGGTTGCAGTTGCTAGAAATGAGTATGCCTTTGTTTTGGAAATTTAAATGTATTTCTAATGCCCATTGGTCTTAAGTGACTTTTCTTGAAAAGCGATTTCCTAAGTGGTTTTGAATTGGTAATAAATATTTCCCAAGGTATTTGGCCTTTTGGCCAGTTAGTTATAAAAATATGTTCCTTTTATGTAATTAAAACTATTTGGCTCCTTAAGAATGGTTTATGAAAAAGAAAAACCTCTCTTGAGGCATGATCCCTTGTTTTAGAAAATGATGTGTGTGTTGAATGTGTGATTTGTGATATGTGCCTAGTAAAGAGGCTTGTGATTTTTTGGTGTGACGGAAGGGGGGGGGAGATGATCTCAACGAGGGAGATCAGTGGTGATAGGTTGTATGTGTTTTAAGTAAAGAAAATGATAAGTACATTTATGTTTTCTTGATAAAAACTCGCCACCACATAAAATGGAGCACAATGGGAAACCTGGGTATCTAGGTAGATGGACTAGGACTAGTAATCTAGATGATACGTAAGTGGTTTGTCCTAGTTTCATCTAGCAGGATTGATGCTACAACACTAACTAAACATTTTTTATGATTAAAGACCACTAGGTTATGGGTGTGTTCCCTACTAGTGGCTCATATACAATAATGTAGATCATTGTGGTTATTATGCCACATTTCACTGAGGTATGAGGATCCTAGGACCCAAACTAACACTAGATACTTAGGGATTTCTCATGGTGCTTGTGATGTGATTTCCATTTCAGTCATTTCATATTTGATGTCTTATTTGTGAAAACCATATTTTAATCTAATTTGGTTTCTTTTAATTTTGAAATGTTAATTCATTATTAGAACCTATTTTGGAAATGTATTAGGAGATAAATTATTTACTTGGAAATTCAAACTTGTTACTTGAATTTGAAAATAATGAAGGACATTTTTTATTATGTCCTATTTTCAAACTAGCATGTTTTGGATTTCTTATAAAAGGCAAGGGCATAGGGCGTTATTGTATCTTGGAATTCCTATTGAGCATATCAGTTCTCATGCCTACTTTTCTTTTCAGTTTTAGTTTCCTATAGTATTGGATCGATCTTGGAGTGAGTGTAGCTTATGTTCTGTGGTGACCCATAGGGTCACTCGAGGTATGTCACATTGCTTCATTTATTATTTTTTTGCTACTAGTTTGTTCAATTTATTTTATTTTATTTATCTGTTTTTTCAATTTATGATTATTTATCTATCTTTTTATGGGCCAAATCATACCCAACTGGTTTATTTTGATTCCCAGAACTAGTTTCTATCTCACGGGGACCGGGAACGCCCTTCGGGCCATGCTACGGACTGGCTCGGGAGACTTGTTTCGGGTCGACCCAGGTTAGTTTGTAACACGAGAGATGTTACATTTTTTGGTTTTCCACCCATTAAAGAGAATGATTCATTGAACCTTGCAGATAAAAAATATATAGTTTTATGGAAAGGTACAAAATTTTATTCTTATACCTATATCAAAAAAGGTTAATACAAAGGTTATAGGACTTCAATAAGCTGAAAATTTTTAGGACAAGTTAGAATATTTCTATTAAAGAAATATGAAATTCAAGGAGGTAAAATTAAATATCACCAGAAGGGAGTTTAAAAACATCAATATGGATGAGTAAGAGAACATTTATAACTATTATAATTGGGTAAATTAAGTTGTTATAAATATATGAGGGTTTGGTGAAAGACATAATGATTTTGTAATCATTAAAAATATCATGCAGAATTTACCAGATAATTTTGATTATAAAACCTCATCACTATAATATGGAGAGAATCTTTCCATAGATGAATTGCATAAAATTCTCATAACTTATGAAATGGGAAAAATTACACCCTTAAAAAAAGGAAGATAAAATGTCCTTTGAGGCCATCAGAAAGATAAAAATAAAAGAAAATGTTTATCGTCATGATGATTCAAGTGAATCTAAAAATGAAGAGGATGATAATGACTTTCAAAGAATAATTAAACTTATTTAAAATAGGTTAATAATGGAATAATCAAGAATAAATTCTAGTTTCCACTTAGATGCTACAAATGTAATGGAATTAGGAAAATTTCTCTTAAATGTCTAAAGAATAAAGGAGAATATATAGAATCTAAAGAAAATTCGAAACCATACAAGAAAAAGTGGGATAAAAGTTCAAAATAATAATCCAAAGCTGTATGAAGAAAGAAGATATTTTCTAGAATTAGAGAAATCTGATCATAAAAGAAGAATGAGGTGATCAATAATTTATAAGTGATTTTAAAAGTAAATCTACTGAGAAATTTTCTAATTTCATGGATTATATTTCTAACAAACCATCCCGGGTTGACTTGACATGTCACCTAATCTGGCTCACCATAAGACTCAAGCACACCTCCTCGAATGCCAAAGGTCTTAGACTAATGGAGAGGTTCTATAAGGTGTATAATGGAGACTATAACCTTTGGTTATATTTCAATAATACTATAAAAATAACCAAACTCATACATAGGTATCAACATTAGAGTACACATAATAAATAAAATGAAAAAATTCAAGATATACCAAATGGAATGCATCATACGATCATACATACTCTCAAGTATATAAAACATAAAATATCCAATCACAAAATAGGACATACATATATAAAAAATAAAAAACCAAAAGAATACAATATGTTCTACTTCCAACACTGAGCCAAAAAATATACCAAGTCTCCATGATGCTCGAGCTACACCAGACCAATCTTGAGTCTCCACATGATAATATCATCTTGATCAATCAATATTGGGCCTCAACCCCATACATCACACAACTTATTCTCTAACCTCAAAGTAGACATAAAGTCTACACACACACCAAGATACACGTACAAGGGGTGATAAATAAATCTCAGTAGGCCACCCCCAATGATGAACATATAATCTGTTATGACACAACAATTTTACTTGGTTCACCCTCACTGGGATGCATAAAAGGAGCATATAATAGAAATGTTCCTCTACATAAAATCCACTAAATCTCACTTCTAATACATGGTTCAAAATGGACTCACTGTCCCTCTTGGTTTACAACCAATCACAATTTGAAAGCTCACTATTCTATCAACTAAAGTGTTCTCACTGCTCCTTCAAATGATTATAATTTTGATCATTTGAATAAATATGTTTTATACCTAATTTTTTGCATATTTAAGTTCCAATTTTATCCACTTGATGAATACCAATTTACCATAGATTTACTGGGAAATCCCTTTTCAACACTTTTGTGATGCTCTCTACTTTCATGAATCTCACACAACCTTTGCAAAACTTCCCAATTATTTATAAGAATATAATTCTTTCACGAACCCCACAAATTTCACAAATATCAACACTTTCATGATTCTCACATATCCTTTGTGAAGATCCTCCCTTTCATGAATCTCACTTAGAATTCATGAAGCTCAACCCTTTTATGAATCTCACAATTTTCATGAAGCTTACAAATTATTCATGAATATCAACACTTTCACGATGCTTAAAAATTTTGGTTAGCTTTCATAACCTTTACAAACACAATTTATCCATTTTTTTAAAAGAAAAAACTTTATGAATCACATTCAAGAATTCAGAGCCTTTGTATTTTCATTAAGGATTTCTCTAATAAGATGAGGGGGTCGAGGCCAATTTATAGGTGTTTCCTCTCTTTCACGAAGCTTCCATTCTCACCTCCATATTTTTATGAAGCTCTTGATCCTTGTTCACGAACCTGACCATATTCATGAAGCTTTAGGTAAATTTTCCATTTATGAAGCTTCTTGTAGTCATGGAGATTTACCATCAACCCTTCATGCTCATCCTCCTTTTGTGAAGCTCCACACCTTTGTGAAACACCAAACTTTCATGAAGCACAAGACCTTCATGAAAAACCTAACTTTGTGAAATTCATGAATTTTACATATTTTTATGAGGCATTCATGGAAATAAAATTTCCATGAATCTTGTGTCATCCTCTAAATTTTGGACCCCAAAACTTGGCAAACATTAGGAAATGATGCCACCTTGTACACACAACTTTATGTACTGCCTCCAGAGTATCCATTCCTTTGTCTTAGATCTTTTTCAACATACATAGTCAAAAACCATGATGAAACTCCACAATTGACCTTGTCCACTTTATTTTTCTGCAAGCACAATCAACCCAAAAACACTACAAAGTTACCTTCAGGTATTTTTCCCAACAATCTCCCCATTTGGGTTTGTTGAAAAATCTTCACTCATTGATACCAATTTAAATCCTATTTAATATTCAACCCAAAAATGATTCTTTCAATTTATATAGAGATCAAATATTTAATAAACACACACTATAAGTACACATGACCAACGATCGACATGAGAAACAAGAGTAACATTAAAATTTCACCAATAAAACACTTCATTCCAAAACCATTCAACTCCTTTCATCATGAAACCCATCTTTCGTGATATATAACCTTTGATCAATCATCGTTAACATCCTAAGAATTAAAACTCCCCCTAATTTACTTCTCCCCATATCTGATTCTCCCCACTTATTGATCAATATATTCTCTCCCCCTTTGTCAATAAACCCAAAGGTCACTCCTTTATGGCTGCATCATTGGAAAGAACTCATATCATCTCATTAGGGAAAACACACCATACCTTGGGGAGAGGGGGTCTTGCATCCACACTTTTTCAAGCGAGGGGAGTCTTTTGAACTCCAAGATCCATTTGATGCCTCTCAAACACCACTTTGATTATAGAATTTGTCAAAATGTCCACAACCTATAGTTCTGAAGGCACATACTCAAAATTCACAAGCCCATTCTGCACCATATCCTTGATAAAATGATACTTGATTTCAATGTTATTTTACCTTGAGTGATGGACTTGATTTTTTCTAAGATTTATAACACTTGAATTGTCAAAATGGATTCTTATCGAAGACTTCACTTAAACTCCCATATCACCAAGCTATTATTTTATCCACAAAAACCGTGTGCAAGATTTAGTGGACACAATATATTCATATTCTATGACGGTCAATGAAATACAATATTGTTTATTTCTTATCCAATAAATATGAAATCCACCAAGATGGAATGCACCACCTAGCATTTAATTTCTATCATCTACTGAACCGACATAATCTGCATCTGTATATCCCAATAACTCTTGCTGATATTTTTCATTGTACAATAAACTGAAATCCACTATCCTCTTGATATACCGAAGTATTTTTTTACTGAAAGTAAGTGGATTTAATTGGGATTAATTTGATACTATGCTTCTTTTAAGGTTGAAAAAACAATATTAGGTCTTATCATTGTAAAGTACAATAGAATTCCAATGATCTGCTTATACTGTGTGATACTAACCACCTCGCCTTCATCATCTCATGATAGTTTCATCTGAGTGACCACCAGAGTCATTATATCCTTGGAATTATTCATTCAAAATTTTATCAAAACCTCCTTAGCATATATAAATTGATAAATTAATATGTCATTCCTTTCTTGTGTCACATGTAAACCAAGGAAAAATGCCAGTTCACCAATCATTGACATTTAAAACTCACTTTTCATGAATTATGTAAACTGTTACCATTGTGCTTCATTTGATCCACCGAATATTATGTCATTAACATACACCATCACCATCATTATTTGATTACTATTATTGTTTACATAGAGATTTTAATCAACTATACCATGTTGAAAACTGAGATTCTTCAAAAAATGATCCAGTCTTCAATACTATGCTCTCGGTGATTGCTTTAACCCATATAGAGCCTTTCTTAGCCAAAATATTTGTTCTCATCTTCATGTATGATAAAAAAATCTAGATAATTGACATACACTTCTTCTTCCATTACCCCATTCAAAAATTCCTTCTTGATGTCCATATAGAAAAATTTGAACCTTATTTGCACTAAAATTGCCAACAATAATCTAATTGTCTCTAGCCTCGTAACAGGTGATAATGTTTCATCAACATAGATACCCTCTATATGGGAGCACCCTTTGCACACAAGTCATGATTTGTTTCAGATTACTATAACATCTTCATTCACCTTGTTTTGAAAGACTCATTTGGTCTTGATGACATTCTTATATGTTAGTCTCAAAATAATCTCCCATGTCTGATTATTCTTAATTTGGTCAAGCTCTTCATTCATAGTCTAAACCCAGTTGTCATGTCCAGCTGGTTCCTCAAAGAATTTAGGATCTAATTGTTATATAAAAGATATTTAATATAAATAATTCATTCTATATGTTTGAATGGTCATTTCATGATCACCAATGATATTTTTCCTATCAATTTCAGTTTGAATATTCGGATTCCATGAAGATACATATTTGACTTCCTCATTCTCATCATTAGTATCTTTTTATGATTCCACATTTTCCACTTCTACTCCCCCTGAGTTTCTTACTTCCTCACCACTGTCATTAGGGAACTGTTCACTATATTGTTTATGATTATTTTGATTCTCTACTATAGTGACATCATTTCTTTCAACTAATTTTCATAGCCTCTTGTTGAAGAATTTATATGCTTTGATTTTTCCTGAGTATCCAAGGAATATCTCCTTATCTCCATGTGACTCAAATTTCCCACATTTCTCTTTATTGAGAATAAAACACTTACTTACAAATATTCAAAAGTATTTCAATATTGGATTCTTTTCATCCCACATCTCATACAAAGTATTTTCTAACTTCGGACTCAACAAAGACCTGTTAGATATGTAGACCAATGTTAAGATTTCTTCTTTCCAGAATTTATCTAGTAGGTCCTTTTTAATAAGAATTATTCTGGAAATGTTATTGATGATCTAATTTCTCCTCTCAACCACTCCTTTTTTTGATGAGTTCTCACTACTGAAAATTGATTCCATATACTATGATTCTCAAGATAATATTACACATGGATGTTTGTTAATTCCATAAAATTATCAATATGAAACTTTAGAATCTTCTGTCCAATAATCCTTTCTAATTCCCTATGATATTTTTTATATAATTGAACACATTAAACTTGTGGGAAATGACAAATACCTATGCCATCCTACTGAAATCATTAATTAAAATAACATAATACCTCTTCCAGTTAATGGATCTTGGTGATATAACTCAAAAAACATCTTTATGCACAAATTCAATCACTCTGGTTGATCTTTGTTCCTTTTCCTTGAATGTATTTCTGGTAATCTTCCCTTGTTGAAAAGAATTTCACATGTGAGTATGATCATGTGATAGCTTGGGGAGATCTTGATCTATATCACATTTGAAATAATCTTCCAAGGATGGTTGGCATAGATGGAAAATACATTTATGTCACAACCTGTTTTCTTCCTCTCTAGATAGAAAGAACATATCTTCTTCTCTACTCACATGGTAGAGATTCACCTTCGTGCACATTCCCTATAAATAAATTTCATTGTATTTTTTATTGATGATACACAATTTCTTTGAAAATATTATGTAATTTTCCAAGTCACAAAATTTAATAATAGTTATAAATTTGTTACTGAGACCTTCAACAAATAAGAAATCAACACATCTCATGTATCTTCCCCCCAAATTGGATTTTCCTAACCCAAAAATCTTTGGGCCATCATCATTACCAAATATTATTATAACTTCCTTATTATACCTAATGTCTATCATCAAAACCTTATTTCCTATTATATGAGAGGTGAATCCACTGTCAATGATCTATATTCCAGTGCGATCTGATGCTTTAAAATCAATCTCTGTAACCATTACCTTCTTATCTCCTTTCTTTATGATTCATTTCTTCAATTTATATTCTTGATCTTACTTGGAGTATAATGGACCAATTTCATCTTGAAATTATACAAATCAATTTTTGGCTTTCATCTCATTTGATGATTCCTCAAGTTGTAGAATATGACCACTTTGAGTCTATTTTATCACTTTTACCAATTTAGCTGATGTACAATATCTGTCTATGTGTACAAATCCTGCACACTAGAAACAATAACATCAAATGATATACTAGAATATTGAGATCTGTTTGGATCCCTCTATTTCCCTTAATCCCTTCGGTACCTATTATCTATGAAACACACATTTTGTGAGCATCCCATTTTTTCCACAACAATAACATCTAATACAAGGTACATTCCTGTGTGTCACTGTTATACCACTCATTTTTTCTTGGGTTCTCAAGATATTATTGTTTTGATTTATACCCAAATCAATATTCAACCTCAGTGTGGGTGCCTGTAGTCTAACTTCAACCATTACTTCTTTCTGTCTGCAATAAAGACCCATACCAAATGTATCATTCTGATATATCATTTTATTCTCTTGACACTCATTTTCTCCATTTCACTAGAACTCTAAATTATAATTTTCATTTTTATGTTTCCTTTGTATCTTATTTTACCAGAGTCAAGAGTTTATCCTAATAGTTTAACTTTCTTCATAGATTGAAAACATCCTACTTTATCTATTCAATGCGTTTGACTCAATCTTTTACTATGTTGGTTAGAATATTAGAAATTATGGTTTATTATTCAAATTTGAGATTATACTCAATGAATTTTTATGAGGTTTATAGATTTTTAGATTTAAGCCTTTTAATTTTAGTCTTACTCTCAACATTCTATTCTTACTGCTGTTGCGTATAGAGTTTGGTATCATTAACCACCCTATTGGATTTCTTTATTTTGGATATCTAAACATCTATCTCTTCAACCATAACTTTTAATTCAACCTAAAGGTCTACTATTCCTTTTAATTATCCTTTATCATTGTCTCTTTCTTCCTTTTTATAGAATTTATGACAAATACCATCATAGCATTTGATTCATGACCCTTGTAGTCCTCTGAATCTTCTACCCTAGATTCTTCTTAACTATCATCTTCTTTTGAAATATGATTCTTCTTTTTGAATAAACTTCTATTGGTAATTCTATTAAATTTTACATTGGATTAATACTTATTCCAGGTAATTTCATCATCATCCTCATCATCTTCTCAAAACTTCTTAGAACACTTTACTGTAATATGTATAATCTTTCCAAATTTAAAGTAAGAAAGTGGAATTTTCCCTTTGAAATTTCCTCTTACTATTTATAGATTTTAGGAGAGGAATTAATTGACATCAACCAAATTATCTTCCTTCTAACAATATTAAATAGTGATATTCTTCATGACCTTGAATTACACTTCTTTGGACTTCCCCTTTTCCATAACATTGTTATCATCATTTCTCATCTTGTATGCAATAAGAGTATTGTGTAAGCTATCCAATTTCATATCCTTTGGATATTTATCTTCTAACATTGAAACTTCAAGATTGAACCAAGGTGGTATTATTCTTAATATATGTTTAAAAATATTTACATCTTCAATAATTTCTTTGAGACCACGCATGTATTCCATAAAAATATTCACCTGATTAAAAAATGCATCAAAAAACTCATTAGGGTGCATTCTCAGATCCTCAAAATTATTCCATAGAACCTATAACTTTTCTTCTATTAATTTTGATACACCCCCATAAATATTTAAAAACTTATCACACATATAATGTGATGACTTACATGAAATCACCTTTGTGTAGATTGCATTGAATATGGATCCCCCTAAATCATTGATTCCTTTGGCATCATCATCCAATTATATATGCTCTATTTATGATAAAACATAAATGTCCATAATAGAAGAAATAACATGAATTGAAGCTATGGAAACATCCATACCCAATGACCAGAAGAAGTGTTGCATCTAATTATTCCATATCTGAAAATTATTTCCATTGAAGATCTAAATCCCTTTTTGATTAACAACTTCAATTTATTCTGCTAAGAGATAACCACTGAATTTAAAAATTTATCTCTAATACCAATTGTTAGTACAACTAGGTTGAATACCCTAAGGGGGGGGGGATGAATCAAGGTATGCTATATTAAAAAAAATTTCTCTTTAGATCTTGTTCTGCCATTAAACATAACACTCTTCTCTTTACTTCCCATAATAGAGAACAATATGAGAATTAAAACATGAACAAGACAAAGCAATTTTACTTGGTTCAGCCTCACTGGGATATGTATAAGGAGAATAAAAATGAAATGTTCCTATGTACCAAATACACTAAATCTCACTACCAATACAAGATTTGTAGCGAACTCACTTCCCCTCATAGTTTACATCCAATTACAATTTGAAAGCTCACTACTCTCTCAACTATAGTGTGTTCACTGCTCCATCAGATGATTCTCCTTTTGATCACTTGAATCAATATGTTTGAACCTCATTTTTTGCATCATAAATTTCCAATTTCATCCACTTGATGAATACAACTTTACCATATATTTACTAGGAAATACCTTTTCAACCCTTTCATGATGCTCAATTCTTTTACAAAGCTCACACAACCTTCATGAAACTACCTAATTCTTCATAATAATATACTGCTTTTGTGAACCCCAAAACTTTTTCAAAGATCACATAGCCTTCTTGAATCTCATTCATTTCATGAAGCTCACTTAGACTTCACGAAGCTCAAACCTTTTGAGAAGCTCATAACTATCTTAAATATTACATAACCTTCATGATGCTCAATAATTTCATAATGCTTAAAAATTTTAATTTTCTTTTATAGACTTCATGAACTTCCTTTATTTACAAAAATTCTCTCAAGAAGAACCTTCATGAATCAACTTCCTGAATTCATATCATTTTGATTTCCATTAAGGATTACTCTAATCAAATGTGGGGGGTAGAGGCCTATTTATAGTCATTGACTCTCTTTCACAAAGATTCCATGATTGTCACCATGTTTTCACAAAGATCTATATTCTTGTTCAAAAAACTCCCTATCTTCATGAAGCTTTAAAGAAATTTTCCATTCATGATGCTTCTCATAGTCATATAGATTTACCATCAACCATTCGCACTCAGCCTCCATTCACTAAGCTCCACACTTTGTGAAACACCAAACCTTTCTAATGCACCAAAACTTCATGAAACACCAAAACTTCAAGAAATTAATTCCTTTTCCATATTTTTATGTGGTATTCATGGAAATCCAATTTTCATGATGCTTGAGTCATCCTCTTAATTTTATACCACAAAAAATTGGAAAACACTGGGAAATAACACCACCTTGTACACATAACTTTCTACATTGCCTCCAAAGAATCCATTCCTTTTTCTTGGATCTTTTTCAATATACCAAGTCAGAAACCATATTGTAACTCCACAAATGACCATGTTTGCCTACTTTTTAAATAAACACAATCAACCTAATAACACTATAAAGTTACCTTCATGGATTGTTTTCCAACATATTCCCATCCTAATTAAAAAATAACAATAGAAATAATAAAAGAAACAAATGAAAAAGGGGGAAAACATAATAAATCAACCAACCAGTGGGTTCTAGACTAACACTAATGGTGAATCTATCCCCACTCTGGCCTATGCCAAAGGATTATAGCATGAATCTTAGTTAACCACACAACAACCGAAACATAGTTTAGATCTATAAAGGAGCTCCAAGATATCTAAACACAACATGCATGAATTCCATACCCCAAGGAATAACCATAGGTGTCCACACAAATGAGAACATCTACCAAGAACTAAGACTTTGATAGCATGATCCAAACTAGAGACATGAACATATAGGTCGATATAACTAGAGAACCTGTCAGTCCCAAGGGTCCTATAGAATGAATTTGGAACCATATACAGACTAGAACAAAATACCCCATATGCTCCATAAAAAACCCAAGAGCATAAATAAGATCTAGGGGATCAGGAGCACAAAGGAATCCACATCACATAAAAACACATTCTGTGAGTGCCTCAACACCTTGCGAGCTCGAAACCACACTTTTCGGGGATAACACTCAACTAGATGGGGATTGCACTTATCTAGATCATCCATTAACTCCCTAAGACCATATAACAACATCCATCCAATAAAGGAGAGAACCATATCAAAATCAACTCCAATTCAAAATCCAAGATATCCCAAGGGTCTCCTTCTCAAACCAAATTCCTAAGCATAAAATTCCTCAAACATCACGACCAAAGTCCAACCAAATGTGGGATGATCCAACCTCATACCCACTTTCCAAACAACTGAACTAGCAGTATTAATCAAATATGAACCAAAAAATCATAGGTACTCTCATGAAATCATAGATCTTAGTATCCAACAAACATCCACCACAGGATCTCAATGATCCACATTAGGGAAAAACCAAACTCGAGGCTCCCACGATCCCTAGGGACACAAAATAAAGAAATTTCCACCATAAGACTCCCATGTTTCACCCAAGCTCTTAGGTTATGCATGCAGAAACAACATCAACTAACCCAAAGGACATAATAAGATTAAGACTCCCTATGAGTGCTTACTTTATCTCATCTCGAAGTATGGAACATGCCCAATCTATAAACATCCCAAATGGCACTCAACGACCTCTAACAGATCCTTGATCAACAACAAACCCAAAGGGGAATCAAAAGGAACAAGACGAAAATCACGGGAATTCACAATGGTCCTCATGAATACCTAAAAACTATGAGACCCTCCCTAAGGGTTACATAGTACATGAAAAAACAAAACAATCCACATGAGCATTCTAAATAATCGACTATAACCACTACTGCTCACTTGATCAGAAACTATCATATAAAGTAATACTCAATATTCCCTCAGGCTCGCCTCAGAATCTCAATAAAACCCAATCATAACTTCCATCCCACAACATCAAACTAGACCAAAGGATCCAATATCTATGGTCTATAAACATAGAATCTAAACATCAATTACTCTAACCTCGAGAAATTTTTTTCAACATACATCGAAAAAACAAGATATCCTTAGAGATATAACATGATACCACCTACCAGAATATTTAAAAATAACCTCAAATATATTTCCATAGGGAACTAGATCTAGGTTGATCATCGAGATCAAAACCCTCACCTGGGTCTCACAGTTGACAACCCAAACTCCCTCAAAGGATTTCAAAACAAAACCTCATAGAAATCCTCCTAATAAAATATCATAGTCCAAAACACCATCCATAAGGACTCTAAAAACCAAAAGGATATCACTATCATGATCTATGTAAAAAAACACTTATAATGGAATACTCAAAAGTCAAATTATGACTCTAGGGTGGAAAATATACAAAATAGACCAAGGTCAGAAAAGTACATGGTGTGCACTTGGGGTACACGACCTGTAACCCTAGAATTCCTACCTAGCTGTATGCCTTATGACACTCAACATGTACTTTCAGAATTACATGCCTAGTGGACCCTGTACATGGTGTGTAACCCAACATGGGTACCATCTTGTGTACCTTAGCACCACTTTGTGTGTAAAACACTCGAGTAATTGGAGTGCACCACCTATACATGGCATGTAACCCCACATGGGGTCCTTGATCATGTACCTAGCCATGTACCCTGCTTTTCCATGTAATCCTACATGGTGTTAACGCCATATGGGAATTGTTCATGTATCCTACATGGCCAATTATCACCACATCATGTGTCCGACTGAGTACTTAGCCACACCACAAAGGCACACTACACGGTGTGTACACCCAGTACATAGCATTTAGTCTCCCAAAACCCATAATCCTCTAATAAGAATAACACATGACATGTGTACTATGAACAAAATGTAGTATACAAGGATTTCCCTAAATATGAATCCCTCAAAATAGCCTAAAACACCCTATTTCTCCATGAAATTCCCAGATCAACCCACAAGGGGTCCCAAACAACCAAAAAATGGGGTTAGTATATAAAAATATCTACCCTATGGGGATTTGTGGCATAAAATGTAAAATTGGAATACCTACAATCATAAAACACTAATACTTCAATCCAATCTATGATTCGTAGCTTCTGCACGATGACCCGATGTGACCCAATCTCTATGGAAGCATCTCCTATTTTCCCTCTCCCTATCTGATCCCCCTATCCCAATCTTGGATGAATAACACAAAGGGGGGATCCCATCGGGGGTCAATGTAAATCCAAGGGAAAAGGAAGAATAAATAAAAAATAAAAAAGGAAAAATAAAAAGAAATGAAAAAGAAAAGGGGTTCCTGATCTCATCCCTGGTGCTTGATGCAAGGTTATGCCTATACTAGGAAAACCCCCATTCTAGAAACAATCGAAGAGGTATAATCTCAATCTAATTCTCCATTTAAAAGATAATACCAAATAAAAATGTATTAATAAATTTATATTTAATTAATTAAATATTAAATATTCTGAAAAGTTTGAATGACTTAGACTTCCACCAAACTCCTTTATTAGGGTAAACACCCTATTCTAGGACCAATAGAGTTGGTTGAGAAATTATATGAGATTCTATTGTAGGATAAATTACCATTTTCCCCTAAAACACTTTTAGGAAAAAAGGCTCAAATTTCACCTAACTTTCAAAACCCATGATGATGCAGGATATCACAAACTCCCCACCACAAACACTTCTTACCCCTAATAAGATTTGGTGGATATCCAACAACCATGCTCTCCCCCAAGCACTAGCATAAACAATTCTATATCGACCATCCAACGACTAGTCTTACATAATAACCAACTCTCCCAAAAATGTGAGACATTCAAAAATGACCAATCTGATGTCCCCCACTATAGGTGTACCCTTATCATCTCCCCACTTCCCAAATGACGAACCACATGTCCCCCACTACATCCATCACTGATCACAATGGATAGACATGGCCAAAACACTTATACCTAAGTACTAGCATTAAAACCCAAAAGAATAACTCAAGAAACCACTTAATAAAGGCTCACAAACTCTAACAGGTTATGGTTCACTTCCCACCATAAGGATTTATTTAAACCACTCTCAAAGTGAAACATGACTCACACGCACACGAGAAAAGTCTTAAAAAATTAGGATAACATGCCTATAACCACTGAACACCCTCCACAAAGGTGTTGATCCAAATCCAAAAGCATACAAACACACTCTCGCTATCCTACCCAAGGTGAAACCAAAATGATCATTGCCAGGGGTCTAACCAAACCTTCCCTCTCAAGACATCCATGAGACAAAGAGCACTCCCAATGTCCCACTTCTCAAACACCAGGCATCCTAATACCTGACCAAATCTCAGTGATAATAGACCTCAATGGCCCCACTATTCCCAATGATTTCGATGGGGTGTGGTTTCTGAGAACATTTTACATGAAATTGGAATCACATTCAGTTTCCCCGCATTCCTACTTTCCAAAGGTGGGAAAATTTCATCACTTTCAATAGTGATGTATTTTCATTGATCGAAATAGAATGACAGGATTTTGGTTCTACCTTCTATGGATTCCTCCTTAGAATTAATTTACAAGACTGGGTCTCCCTCATAGATTTAATTTTTGTTCATGGAACTCATTCCTGGTGCCATCTCATTGTGGAACTAGTTAATTACCCTATTTCTGTCAATAAATTTCAAGGGGTCTTGAAAGGGTAGCAACCTTCGTTCAGGAGAGTAGTCATATTGGGCATCATTGGCATATATGTATGCTAGAACATTGGTCACCTGTATCTTCCTCATAAGGGGAATATCATGTAGGAATTTTTAGGCATGAAACTAAAGGAATCTAGTGTCAATCACGAGGCATCTAAAGCGAAAGGAATATATTCCAAGAATTTAACCTTAGGCATCCCATGGTTATCATGGTGTAACTAATTCCATAGGTTCATATCTTACAACACTACTGGAAAATAGGGCTATACCCATAGTTTTGCAAGAAACCGTGGGTATAGGGATAGTATGTGAACCTATACCCACGGTTGTGTCAAAAACTGTGGGTATAGTCTTCATTTAAGACCTATACCCACGGTTTTAGAAAAAACCATGAGTATAGGGTATTTTCCAAAGACCTAAACCGACGGTTCTTGAAAACCGTCGGTATTGCGGGTTTTTTGAAGACCTATACCCACGGTTCTACAGAACCGTGGGTATAGCTTTCCCATGTTATGGCAGGGAAAGAAATTTATGCGGGACACAGGAAAAATTTGGTGGGAAGACATTTTTTTACAGTTTACATTCATATATTTAAATACATATAAATATAAACTTCACTAAGTTCTTTAGCTTAGTTGGTCGGTCGGTGTTTCGTGGCCGTGATATTTAGCACTAGTCTTAGGTTCGAATCCCTCCGTGAGTTTTTTTGAAATTTAAATACCACATATTAATATATATACAAAGATATATGTTAATATGACAAGAAATAATTACAAGTCGGTTGGTCTGTTGTTGGGGGCGCGACCGCGAGCTTCCGCGAGAGGCGCGGCTTCGAAACCTGCTGCCCATTTTTTTGGAATTTAAATACGGCATATTAAAATATATACGAAGATATATGTATATGTAACAAATAAAATTGGTAGGTTGGTTGGTCTATTGGTGGGGCATAATTGTGTGTCTGAGCGTGAGGTTCGGATTCAAAACCCAGGAGGCGATTTTTTTGAATTTCCCCATGGTTTTCAAACCGTGGGGTCTGTTGTGTGCCACACTTTAACAGCGTGTTCCACATTTTACTCCACTATACCCACAGTTCTCTTCAAACCATGGGTATAGGCTGAGACCCCTATACCGACGCCATTCCATCCCACGGTTCCCAAAACCTTGGGTATAGCCTATACCCACGGTTTTGGGGGCTATACCCATGGTTTGGGGGACTATACCCACGGTTCTAAACCGTGGGTATAGGTTGTTTTTCCAGTAGTGCAAGGATTTCACCTCAGGCATCCCATATTTAGTATGGGGTAGCAGTATGAGACAAGTTGTGAGTTTAATGTCTTGTGTAGATAAGATGAAAATGATAAAAAATCCCCGTAAAGGCAGATCAAGGAGGTACATCCCTAGAAGGGAGCACCTAAAAGTTTTATCTATGGATGGATCATAACTCCCCACAGTGGTAGATCTAGGAGGTGTTCCATATAGAGGTAAGGTTTCACATCATTAAGGTTTATATTGACACACCTTGAGGTGGATTAATGATGTGAACCCCTAGGAGCAGGACACAAAGGTTTACCATTGGTTGATATTGAACCTTTGAGAGGCATCCTACATACCTTTCTTAGAAGATAGGGATCAAAAATCACATAGTTCAATTCCACAGTTTAAGGTCTTATAAATGGACTGGTCAGAGTAGTTTAATTTCATGTGGTAATGACCCTCATGCCAAGAAAGAATAATTATTGAAGGATGGTATGAGGATTACGTATGGAATCTTCCCTTGGTAATAGTATTTATCTTGGTATGATTGTGTGGGGATTACGCATGGGATATTCTTGGGTGCTTCTAGGAATAGTGATGAAGAAAATGGGAATTATGTGTGAAAGTGTCCCGGGTAAAATTTAGATGGATGTGGTTGTAGTGATGGGTGGGTGGAGTGGGATAGATTGGATAGAGTGGATGGAGTACTGGGTTTGGACCTCAGGGAGGCTTTCTATGTATCCCAATTTGTTGGGAATCAAATCCCATATAGTTCATAAAGGGGAATTTGGGATTAAACCTGAGGAGTAGGCCCATAGAAGTGGAGCATGTGGTTGGGGATTATGTGTGGAAGTGAACCATGTGGTTGGGGCTTACACATGGAAGTTTCCCATTTGGGGGGACATGGTTGGGTCTTATACATGAATATGCCCATATAAGTGGATGATGGATTTTCATCATTGATACTAACCTCTAATTCCACATGAGTAATTCTCAGTGTGAGAAACAATATGAAGTAATATACTCAACGATCATGTCATGAAAGACGTGTTGATGAGAGATGGTGTGGGGATTACACATGGAAGATTTCCAAGGATGATGTAATTACCTATGGAGAGGATTTCATTCCATGTGGTAGGATATAATTCCATGTGAGGAGGATATTATTCCCTGTGAGGGTAGGTGGTGCGAAGACCATCCCATGACACTCACACTCAGAGCATCCTGCACTTATTCTAGAGGGTGAGACCATAACTTAATGCCATGTGTTGAGGATGTTGGTGCTATGTAGTTTTATTTCATGAAACTTAGACATGTGGGACTCACACCTCACCCCCTGGGCTTACATTACCACCACTCAGGGCCCTTTGGGAGGGGAATGAATTTAGGAATTCTAGGTTTGAACAATGTGGATGAGTGGTCAAGCATTAGGTCCATATTAGCATGCATATGATGAGAATAAAAAGGCTATAGTGTACCTATGCTAAGAAGAAAAAGGTAAATGGGAATATCATGCCACACTTGAAGTGTAGTGGGCCACAGGAATGGGTGGAATAGGTCACTAGGGACTTGAAGTGCATTTGAACCAATCCTGGAAGGGTGTGGGAGCTTTGGGAACTCAACCTTTGCGAAGAGGTGTTAGTAGAAGGGAGGAAACGTAGAGAGTCCCAGGAGAGGGGTTTTATGAAGCATAAGGCCTTTTAGAGAGGTTATTTGTGAATATAAGATGATCTGTGAAGGTTAGGGGCTTCATGAAGTAGAGGGATTCATGAAACATGGTGACCCTACTTCAAGACGAAGTCTTGGCTCAGGAAAGGAGAGATTCATGGAGGATGAATGATTCACAAAGCCTCAAGTACCCCAGGGTGTCTTTTTTCCTTCATGAAGGGTGGATACCTTCATTAAAGTCAACCCCATCCAAGGTGGAGGTATTCAGGAACATATGAAAGGGGGTGGGGGGTTCATGAAGCTATGATACCTTGGATGATCCATTTCATTTTAGCCCAGGATGCTTAGGTTCTTTGTGAATTGTGAGCAATTAAAAAGTCCAAAAGTCATGTGGTCATCCATTTAAGTTGGAATGAGTTGGGTATTTATAGGAAAAATGGTTTCAAAATGCTAACAAGTAGTTCATGAAGCAAATGTGGGCTTCACGAATAGTCACAGCTCCTTCGAACTTGTGAAGAAGAATTTCAACCTTTAGTGCAGTTGCGGAGCGTCGTCAGACTCATGAATCACACCATTAGGGCATCATGTGATCATGGTGGGGGAGGGGTCTTCATCAAAGGGCATCATAAAGAAAACCCTTAAGAGTGATTTTGGCCCATTTGAACTTGGATTCACTTATTAATGGATATATCCTCCTCAAATAATCCCGTGGCATGTATTTCAGCACCATAAAATCCCCCCCCTCATAATGGGTGATGATAGGAAAAGGTGGGCCAGATTCTAAGTGAGAAAAATTGAAAAATTTGAAAATATAATCCATTTAATGAAGAAAATTTATGGTGATCATTTGAACTTTTGGCATGTGGAGATCACTGGAGTGAAGAACATCATGAATCACATGCCACAATATGCTTATAAATAGCATGGGTGGGGGACCACTAAGGCACTTGAATTCATGCGAAGCAAATCTCAAGAGCTCAATTTTCAAAAACCTCTAGAGCTATAATTTCTCAAAGCTCACTACCTCCATGATCTGCACTCCATGAATGCATTCTTTAAGAATTTTACTTTTGAACTCTTGCTCCGTGAATGCTACTTAGAGAATTGTACTTTAAGAATTACATATTTGTGAAACAATTACCATGACTCAGAGCTCTGTGAACTGAGCTCTAAGAACAATATTCATGAAAAATATACACAAAAAAGTCTTGGAAAACAACTAAGTCCCAAATTCAATGGCCACTCGGGAAGTTTCTTAGGAAGTCCTTGCAGATTCTTCTCGGAGGGAATAAATGGTAGACAACATCATGATCGAGGAGTACACCTGAAGCACCTCGAACTATGAATCACTTTTTGAGATGTTATAAAAGGATTATAAGGAGTATCCTCTATTAAAGATACTTCCACTGTATGGATCCTATTTGAGAGACAATGTCTTCATCCCATAGGTGAATAGAGATGAACCAACCTACTAGTTTAAAGGGATACCAGGTTAGTACCTATGGAACATGGATTCTGTGCTCCATATCTGGAAGGATCATAAATCCATCATGGATAACTATCTTTGAAACTACCTCAAAAATAACAATTGAAAAAATATAGAGGATGAGGAATATCCACCGTAGTACAAACGATCATCAATATAGGCTTGGGAAACCTAAAGAAAAGATGGTATGGTGGTTGGGATCTACACCAGGGCAGAAACTTCACTGATGAGTGGGCCAGGTCCAATTGAGAATGCACATCATGTGCTGAATTTGGGGTAGTTCTAATGTGGGTAGGACTCTAAAAAACAACATGGACTTTTCAGTTCCATGTTTACCAGCCATAAGAGATCATGCCAGAGCTATTGAGTAGGTAGTCTCCAGGGACCAACACATTCCACCTACACCACGAGGATGTTAGTACCAGCCTTTGGGACCTTCATCATATCTATGGAATCCCAATACTTGGTGAGATTTACGACAAGTTCCTCCCTGTGGAGAATGTGTGGGAAGATTTGGAGTAGCTACCAGCTTTGGAAAAGGCACTACTGGATTTGGTGCAAGGAACTGATGAAGAGAATCCAAGGATGAGGGATGTACACTTAAAGCAATAGTTCAATTATTTTTTGTATTTCTTGGTAGAGGATCCCACTAAGGGTGAGGAGGAAATCAGGAAATTGACAACAAGGACATGTACATTCCCCAAGGGGTCCCAATAGGGAAAATAGGGATCCTACTAGTGGATCCTGGAAATAAGACAATGGAAACTATGGGGATACAAGATCAAGAAATATACTCAACCCATAGTTAGGTTAGAAGGATTCATCACAGTTCTCATATGTGGTTAGATTCTCCCGATGATAGATGTACACATGGGGGTGCGACCAAGAACCTTCATAATGATGATGATGTTGTAATCATGGCATTAATTCAACCTCGGGATCCCAATGTTGGTGAAGTTGTACAAGGTACTTCAGAACATTAGTGAGGGGAACACACTACTATGTGTTTGGGGACCATTCCATTTCCTATATAGTTGGGTGGCTGCACACATGGGGTGATACAAATATCCAAACCCTATTTCCCCTCCCCCAAAAAAATTCCAACCAATTATTCTAAACACCACAGGAAGTTTACCTTTCAATATGGGTCTAATAAAGGTGTTGAACAAGGTAGGGTTGGTGTATTACTTTACATTTCATCCATTTACCCTAACGATGGGGGTGGTGACCGATGATGGCACAAGGACTAAGGAGTAGTGATCATATCTTCTTTACTTATGAAGTGGGGTGCTGGTGGAAAGGGTTTAGTGAAAACTGGGATGCGATCCATATAACCTGCACCATTTTTCAAGGCAGTTCAAGTGCCTGAAAAGTTTGAACCTAAAGGTTTACTCGAAGGTAAATTATGAGTTCTATACTTCGATGATAAGGCAACTTTGGATAATGTTCATGCATGAATATGGGAAGATACATAATGAGATTCTGCCATCCACTATCATGTACGAGATAACCCATGACTAAGCACAAAGCTAGGCGATTGCATATTAGAGGGTAATGCTGAGGTAGCAGACCATATAGATCAATGAAGGTGTGATCCCTCCACTATGGGGCTAGGGTAGAGCTATGGATAGATGAAATATTAGTGGTAGAGATGGATCAGTAGGTAGGGTAGTAGCAACGAGACCAATAGTTCATGGGCCCCCATAGTCAAGAGATGAAGAAAGAGGAGCAATAACATCAGGCTTAATAGTCTTGGATAGATGGACCTGTGGGGAAGTGGAGCCATCTGGAGTGTTCTGCTGAAATTTTTTCCAATCTCTCAAGAAACGGTTATGCCGCATGGATATTCCCAATGATTCTGTTTTCCTTAAGGTTTGGGAAAACTAGGATGTCTCTATGAAATTCTCTAATGTTCATAGGATGTGGAAGAATATCAACAGACAAGGGATGCATTTCATTAGAATTAATTATGCTAGGGTCAGTTTCCTTGTGTATCAGGAATAGGGGGAGTATTATGTGATAGATCTAGAAGACCTGGTGCATTCATGGGTCACTATACATTCATTGAAAGATCGGGTGAGGGTGCTACTAGACATGACATGTCCTACACAATTGTCATTATATGAGTTGGATATGCATGCTCCCTTTCCCGAGGAATTTGATGAATCTTGGGGAGACAACACTTATGAAGTAATCCCTTTAGAGAGTGGAAAGATCAAAGTCTCATTGGGATAATTAGCTAAACTTTTCAAGGTAAGATCTAAATCACCTTCCTACGCTTCACCTTTCCTCTCTTATTATCTAGATCCTATAACTAAAACCTATTCTACGCAGGAGAATATCCAATAGGTGACCCTTGCTAGTGGGGATGAAGGTGAACTTATAAGTGCAAGGGAGTACACTCTGGGGCCTATGCCTAGGAAAAAAGCAGCTAGTGGGCCAACCAAAATTGAGGAGGTTAGGTCAAACACCTCTAAATCTCTAGAGATCCCAATCTTATATGGGGTTCTATTCCCTAGAATTATGATAGTGGTGACTCAGGAGCTGAATCTATCACTGTTCATCTCTCGTAATTTTTTATTTTTGTAGTCATATTAATTATTCATTGATCATACTAAATGACATGTTCTTTTCCTAGATAGTGTTGGAGGTACTGCATGCTCAAAAATCAAAAGAGTTCGGGGCATCTGGGGTCCCTTTTCTAAAAGGGGTTCTAGTCCACGCAGAGTTAGTCGTCCGAACTGATCCATCCATATTCCCAAGTGAACAATCAATTGTGGATGTGAGTGACTCCACTATAAAGGAAGAACTCAAGGTTGGAAGAGAAAACATTGTTGAAGTGGGATCAAGTGAGGACGACCAACCTCACAATTTAGAGCGCACACCATATGAGAGGATACCAAATGAGGATTCTAATACTTAGATTCTTATATCCTTTATTGAATATAATCCTTCACCACCCAAAGAGCTGGAGGATCTGACTCCGAGGAAGCCGAAGAGAAACACATCATCTAGTATAGGGCATAGAAATACATCAAAAACTTCATCAATCAAACTTCAAAAGCACAAATAGTGGTCTAGATGGGGTCTCTTTTACATTGGATGAAAAACCTATGTGCTGGTGGGGTAGATGCTCAAGGTTTTCATGCAGTGGTTCCTGACTTCCTCACCGAGCAAGTGTGTGGATAAATCCAATACCTAGACTTCACCTGACGCCAAGAGAAGTGTGATAGTATAAAAAAATCCAAGAAGTCACTAAAAAGATCCAATGACTTGAGTAGTGATAAATGATAATACTTCCTTCATTAAAACTCAATCGGAGACCATCAATAGACTGAGAGATGAGATAGATGAGGTTGACAGGAAAATAAGGAAAATGACATGGAAAGGGGCCAATGTCACAGTCAACCAGGGACCAAGAATAAATAAGAGACAAAGAGCTTCATATAGTGGTTTATGAGGAGTAAATAGAGTTTAGGAAGTGGCATCAAACCCTAGAGGCCACACACCAAAAGTTGGCAGAGCTAAAGCACTCGATCATCGAAGTAGAGCAATAGGGGAAATTTTTCCAGGACTCATAAGAGGCTTCAATCTGTGGATGTCCCTAAAACTATCACAACATGTTTTTTTTTGATTTTAGACTTTAATATGTTCATGGGAACATTTATTTTCTTTCTTTAATTACCACACTTTAATCATATTTGTGAGACAACCAATGAGAAATCCTTAAGCTCACATGGGTCATGTATGGTGTGAGAAATAAGGGACAACCACATGATTTATCATTTGTATGAGAGCACCAGATAATCATCGAATACTTGGGGTCTGTTATTTTTGGCTTACCACCAAGAGTGTTAGAGATGAGAGAGGGTATGGTTTGAGAATAGGGATCCTAGAATAGCCAAATTTATTTTCCAACTCGTGCTAATGCATGAGTGGGATAATTCTTGGGGAATTTGAATATATACAACCAAATGGGAATGAGGAATGTGAATAATAATGACTGATATCTAGAATATAAGGAGAGTGTAATTTTAATAAATGATAACTACTAATCATGCTCAAAACACAACATCCACATCGTTATCCTGGAATGGGGACAAACAAATGAGGGTCAACCGTGGACCATGTTTGAAACATGAAAACTATCTCAGAATGTCATCCAAAGTCTTCCAGGACATTCACCCAGAATGGTAGGTGGGACAAAATATCATGAGAACAGTCCGTTATGGGTTCCCTTAAGACATAAAATAGGATGAGGATCCAAATAAGGGTTATGTGAAGTGTGGGAATGGGGTGATGGAATGCCTGAATGGGTTATAACACTTTTTTAATTCTGCCACCACAGTTTAGAACACACTAGTGTGAGCGCATTGGTATGAAAAAATATCAAACCCATCTTATAGGGGAGCTCTATCTTGGATGATAAGTAATAGATAAAAATGTAAACAATGTGGTATGTGAACAACATCGAGGAAGGACCTCTCAGGTGAGGGCCTGATATGTTTTTTAGTTTTACATTATGCAACTGAGGATGATTGACATGCAGTTTTATGTCATACAGTGAGGACGTGATACACACAGTTTAATTTCATATGGTAGGGATGAAGCATTGTTTATTTTAACATCATGTGATCAAGAAACATATCACTCTTTAGCATCTTATGACCAGTACATGTCTCAAAGTTTAATGTCATGTGACTAAGACGTTGCATATAGTTTAAGGTTATGTTTCCAGAAAATTGGGACCTTAGTTTAAGGTCATAGAGTTTGGACCATATAAATGTCCATTTTGTGTGTACTTGTGTGACACATAGGAAGTAAACCCGATGTGAAGGATCCAAAAGAGGCTTATTCACGACACAAATACTAGGAAACAAACAGATGTCGATGTGAATGAGGATCGAGAAGACCTATGTCACACCACACATCCCTAGAGGATTAGTGTGTAGTTTAAAGTCATGCCTAGAATTGGAATTCTAGTCAATGGTCTTAGAGTTTTGGAACAAAGGGATGTAGTCTTTCTAAAAAAATCATATGTGGCACGATAGAGTGACAAACCCGACGTGACCTAGGAGGCCCAATGCCACAACACAAATTTCCAAGAATGATTGTACATAGTTTAGAGTCATGATTCCTAGAATTGGGGCTCTTAGTTTAAGGTACTAGAGTTTTTACCAAGGGACCCTTTGTGTGGATCGACCATATAAGTACATACCCTACCATAATTTATAAGCCCATGTGATCCATGATCGGTGTGGTAAATAAGGAATGGTATTGGGGGTATACTTGACATTTGGGAGTGCACATTAGGGTAATAACAAGTGTGGAATTCCACCATGATACAAGAGAGTGGAAAGGAGTTAAGTCATGACTTTCAAGGTCTGGATGAAGGGGTTAATGGTGAGTAGGGATCAACTATTGGCCATGTTCAAAACATAAGGACCATGAACACACTAGTCAATAATAGGGTGAGAAAATGCTGGATCAACCGTTGACTATGTTCAAAACATAGGAATGACTGTTTGCTTCTAAATATCCATTAGGTAGTTATCCTAACTTGGGAGGTGAACCAAAAATGGCATGATACCATCACTGTTAGGGTGTCCATATGGATTTGAAAGATGATGGAAACCCAAATTGAGAACGACCCAAAGTGTGGAATGAGGTGTATCGAAAAATGGGATTCAAACCCGGTCTTTGAGAATAGTTTAAGGTCATATTACATAGACCATAATAGATAGTTTAAATTTGTGTCACTCAGACTATATGCTCTTATTTTAAAGTCATATAACTCAGATGATGCTCACATACAATTTTAAGTCATGATGCTTAGACTATGGAAAAATAATTTAAAGTCATGTCACTTGGACTATGGGGAAACGTTCTCTCCAAGGGTATTTATATGAAACATGAGAGATAAAACCCGATGTGAATGGAGCTAAAGAGGATAAAAAACTAGATAGAAACCTTAAGATAAACAACATACAATTTAAGGTCATAATACTTAGACTTTAACTATGGCCAAGGGGCTGAAAGGTTAATAAAATTACTGCTAGGCCCAAAGAAAAACATCTAGGAATCGCTTCGTATCCCATAAGGATAGGAATCAAGCCACACATAGTTCTGAAAGTGGATGCACATAGTTTAAGGTCATGCAGTTTGGACCATAGGTGTGATTAATTTAATGTCATGACATATAGACTAGGAAAGGGTCACTTTTCAGTGTATATTTGTGGCACATGAGAGGCATGCACCAATGTGAATGACAACCAAGGAGGCCTGTGTACCACTTAAACACCTTGAAATATACTATGTATAGTTTAAGGTCATGTATCTGGACTATAACTGAGGCCAAGGGGCCAAAATTTTATAGACTTGTGGTTGGGCCTGGAGACAAAATGTCTAGGCATCACTACATATCCCATAAGGATAGGAAACAAGCCAAACATAGTTATTGAAGTAGACACACATAGATTAAGGTCATATAGTCTGGATAATGGGAAAAATGAGAATTCAAGGATGTTTGTATGGCGTGAGAGTTAAAACCTATTGTGAATGAGGACCTAGGAGTCCCAGTTCCACACATAAGGTGATCTTAATGCCGATTGCACATAGTTTATGGTTGTATGATCTGGACCATGACTAAGGCCAAGTGGCTGAGAGATTGATGAATTTGTGTCTAGACCTAAAGATAAAATGTCTAATTCTCTACATATACCATAAGGATGGGAATCAATCCATACATAGCTCTTGAATACAGTGTGGTGAAAGACCAACACCGGTGGGGGAAATCCTCTTTGTAAAAGGAATTAAGGCATCCCCCAATCATAATGGGGAATCTTGAACTCTTTAAAGGTAAGGTAGTAGTTTATTTCCATGAATTGATGATTTTAACTCTTACTTTATGGACATAAAGCTTTAAACAATGAGATGGGTCTCTCAAATGGATATATGTCATGTGGTGTTATGACAATCCTGAAATGAATGAGGGCCAAGAAGTCCCAACACCACAAAATACACTCTTAATAGAATCCCAAATATAGTGTAACATCATGATTCTTGGACTATGGAAAATAGTTTAAAGTCATGTGGTTTGGACTATCATCTTTTAGTTTAAGGTCATAGAGTTCGGAGCATGGGGTGAGCAGTCCAAAAGGGATATGTGTAATGTGGTAGTATAAAAAACCCGATGTGAATGGGGTCTAAAGATACCCACACACCACATATGTATTACTAAGGGGTATCATATACAATTTAATACCATGGTGATTGGACTATGATGAGTACAAGGTCCCAAAGGGTTTGATGAATTTGTGGCTGGACCCAAAGATAAAATTTCTGGGTGTAACCACGTATCCCATAAGTATGGGAATCAAGCCACATGTAGTTATTGAGTTAAATCTCCTTGCGTAGGTCAGATCTGTACATAGGGAAGGGGTATGGTTTTTTTCAAAGGTTGATGGACCCAGATATAAGATCCAGGTATCGTTACGTATCCTATATGGATTGAAATCAAGCCGTACATAGTTCTTGAATGTGTCATGGTAGATAACCAATTCTGGGGGTGATGTCCTCTCAAGAAAGGACATTATGGTGTTGTGAAATTTAGTGTTGTGTATCTAGGATGATTATTGTTTCGAATTTTACCATCTTATGACTAGGATTTTAGGTGTGTAGTTTAACATCATGAAACTAGGACATGTGATGGTTATACAGTTTAACATTATTCAACTAGGATGATTGTTTTTATTCAGTTTAAGATCATGAAACTAGGACATTGGAACCGTATTATTTAAAGTCATTTAACTTGGAATATAGGGTCTATAAATATTTTAAGGTCATAATGATTGGATCTACTATAAATTGTTTTCAATCATGCCACCTGGACTATAGGCTCCTAGCTTAAGGTCATAGAGTTTGGATCAAATAGGGGACTTGCTTCAGAGGAATGCACATAAGGTGGTGGAGTAAAAAACCTTGATGTGAACGAGGACCATAGAGGCCCACCACCAGACACTCATTCTGAAGAAAACCCACATATATTTTAAATTCATGATGCTTCTACTAAGGCAATATAGTTTAAATTCATACAACTTGGACTATAGCAACACATTTTTTGTCATGTTGCAGGGACATGGAAAAATCCTTATGTGAAGTACTTCTTGAGGAACTTGGAATTGGTTGGAGTGATATAATCTCTATCCATGTTGATCAAAGATTACATGACATTAGGATATACCATATAAATGATGAAAGGTCCTTCCCACTTGGTCTCCAACTTGGGTGGCATCCTATTGGGTACCATTGGTGTTCTGAGAGTCGGCACCATGTCACCCTGAAGGAAGGATCAGAGGTGAAATTTCTTATTGAACAACCTTTATATATTATTTTGGTGCCTCTATAGATTGAGAAAGGCCTAGATCCTATTTTATTTGAGAGATTCCAACTTAGCTAGATGGACTTCTTCCTTTTTTTCTAGTGTCTTCTAGTTATAGACAACTGTTGGGAGTGATGATAACTAAATCTTGATGGGAAAGAACACCTCTATTCCATACACTAGGGAATATGGATTCACCTAGGTGGGATTTTAGGTTGTTGTATGATTATACTAGAGAGAATTGGGTATCTTGTCTAGCCAACTCTTCTTGTTTTGGAACTCTATATTCTGAAAAATGTTCAAGAGGGTTTTATTGAACACCTCAATCTATCCATTTTACAATGCATGGTAGAGGGAAATATGGTTGGAACAGATGTTGTACATAGCATAAAACTTATTTATATTAAATTCTTGGAAGTTAGTGCCATTTTTTTGTGATAATGGTTTAAGGGACTCTGAATCAATGGATGATATTGAAGCTCACAAATTTTACAACTGACTAATCCTTGAATTCCATGATGTGGATTTCTTCATCCCCCATTATAGAAGAAATTTGTTTTGGTCAGAATGAATATGAATTGGAAAGATTTTATTGGTGTATTCGGTCCCATGACATTGATTCCCCATACTATAAAGGGAAAAGAATACTTGGTGGTAAGGAGGGGATTAGGAAGTTGATGCACAAAGTTGGCATGAATCTGACATGCATGGAACCTTTTGGTGAACTTGATGTAGTAATGGAGCATGGTGGGCCATAAGTATCCTAGCCTTCAAATCTAGTGGGAGAGATTTAACCCTTCCTGATGACCACCACAAGACCCCACGTGAACTTCCTACATGACCTAGGTAATCTCATCTTCTTGATTGCAATGGAGGATAATTCCATCAAATCCACATCTATAGAGAGTATACTCAAGGTTAGGCCCACTATAGAAGGTGAAATACACTGTGTGATGACAGATTCACTCATGTTTGGATCTCTCAGATGAGATAATACTACGCTAGAGATACTCTATGAAAGGGGTTGTCCAATCAGAAATTTCCTCTGCTTTGGGGGGATCTTGAGGTCCTGATGTGGAGGCACTAGCAGTCAGCTGGTTCACTTAATGAATTTCATTATTTTCATGATCTAGAATGATAGTATTGATGAATCGATGATGTTAAATATTAATGAATAGATCATCCAAGTTAGGCTCTACATGGGATGTGTCTAGACTAGAAAAGGCACCATCTCGACTATTTTGTTATCGGGGAACATGTGTCACCTCTGGTGGAGAAGGGAACTAGGTCATCAACTACTGAGTGCACTCTAACAAGGGAATAAGTTATATATTTATGATGATTTAATCAGAATTGATTTTATTTATGACTAACTCAGAGTCTTCCTTCACATGAAAGTGGGGTAAATCAATCTCGAGGTCCATCTTAAGAATAGTATTGAGATCCAGATACTCTACCTCATTGTAGGTGGAGTCTTTTTATAGTAGGAATGAGTAGGGAAGCACAACCTATGTAGGAGTGATGAAGATGATCCCCATGCCTACTTTGTTGAGTTTGGTATTATTGATCCTTTGACCAGTTGGGCTCTGGGAGGAACCATCAAAATGTTTCTTCCATCACAGAATGGATTGGTCCACTAAGAGGACATCCTTATCTAGTAAGTAGAAATCTAGAGTTGATTCCTCAGGAGTCGGATGAACATCCATAAATTCTTCCAATGCTTGAACCTTGATGAACTTCTACAGAACAGACCTGATGTCAAAATACTGAAGGATCACTACCCAATGTGCTATCTATACTATCAACATTGGGTGATTCAGAATATAATTTACCAGATCCACATGGGACACCAACCATATCTCATAATGCAGTAGATAATTTATGAACGTCTACATTGAAAAAACAAGCATGAGGAATCTATTATTTATTGGAGAGTTTCTAGAATCATTGTTAAGGATCATGTGAATGAGATAGTATAAACTATTTTACAGGCCTTTTTTATTCTTATGAGTTAGTATGGTTCTGATAGATCATTCCAAGATGGTCACATAAAGGACTAGAGGCTTCCCAGAGATAGGTGATATCAGAACTGAAGGTTGTAGCAGATACTTCTTGATTTCCTCAAAGGCACCATGGAACTCTTCATCCCACTAGTACAAGGTGTCCTTCTTCATAATCCTAGAAAATAGATTACACTTACCAGCCAGATTCTTGATGAATCGACCTATGTAGGCCAAGTGGACTTGGAGGAATTAGATCTCCCAAAAGTTACTTGAAGGAGGAATCTAGTTGATGGATTTAATCTTATATAGGTTGATCTCGATGCCTCTATATCTGAAGAAAAATATAAGAAACTTCCTAGAGGTAACCCTGAAGGCACACTTCAAGGTGTTCAAATTCAGATGTAGGGAGTGCAGGAAGCCAAAACATTCCTCACGATTTATGAGATGGTCTTGATGCTGGATGGATTTGAACACCAAGTTATCTATGTATAATTCCACTAGTGTATCAAGGATCATTTTTAAGATATGATGCATGAACCACATATAGGTGAACTCTTCATTCTTCAGACTGAAGGTCATTACATGATAATAAAAGGTTCCTTGTGGAACTCTGAAAGTGGTAGACTCATCATTTTCAAGGGCCATATGGATCTAGTTGTATCTGGAGTATCCATCTATGAAAGAGAGATACTGGAACCTAGCTGTGTCATCAATCAACATCTCTATCAACAGAAGGGGAAAATCATCCTTCAAGCAATGGCATTTGAGATCTCAGAAGTTGATACTAACTATGATTTTCCCATTCTTCTTTTGGACTAGGATAATTTGGCTAGACACTTGGGGTATGGAAATTCCTTGAATAATCTGGCTATGATAATCTTATCAACTTTAACCTCAACCACAAAACCATGTGAAGGGTAAATTTTTATGGGAGGCCTCTTGAACCCACGATGATTCATAGGGAGAACAAGATGATGAACAGTGACCTGAGGGTCTAGTACAAACATCTTGTTATAACTTTAGGAAAATACATCACAATGTTGTTTCAAGAAATCCACATACTACTTCTATTCCTATGGAGGCATAATTGCACTAACCAATAGTGGCCTTGGCCCTACCTCAATACTAAGATTCACCTGGACTAACTCATCAATGATGGTGGAAATCCCTTCTTCAAATGTAGAAGTGTCTTCCAAATCCTCTTCATTGTTAGAGGCTATGGAATTAGTGGGATGATATAGTTCATCTAGGCTGACTGATTCTAGGGGAACACTGGTGCTGGCTTGGGCGGAATATGTGGAATCCTCACTGGGAGACTCCTTCTCTGGTGAAACCATGGAGACAGGGGATATCATGATGATTCCATCAGGAATTTGATTGTGGGGTCCATGCTTGATATCAAAGTAATGGCGGTGGATCGGTTTGTGTCAGTTTAACCTGGCACGAAAAATATGTGGGTATGAATCACAATGGTATCCATAGGGAAAACATTTCAGTACCTCAAAGGGGTAGGGGTTTTGGTATCACCCAAGATTAACCTATGTAAGAGCATGAGTTAATATTTTAGAATTAATTATACCTGGGGACACGGGGCCCTTTCCTCCTGAAAATGACAAAACAATTTACCAAGTCAGTCATTTTAGCTTCTAACCAGTGAATTGGGAGGATGAAAACATCATCCAAATCTATCCATGGGATGGATGCAACAATTGTATTCTCATCCTCATTGGTCTAAACCTTATTTTCCTTTCTCTTATAATAGCTGGCATCCAAATAATGAGCATAACATGAGTCAAAGGGAGATGCATCACCATAAAGTATGCCTACTCAACCATTTAGGGAGTGCTTGAGGCATTGGTAATATGAGGAGGGTACTATTGCATGAAGATGGATCTAGGACCTACCCATCAACATGTTGTAGGTGGTATCCTATGAAACCACAATGAATTCAGAATTTTCTACAAATCCAATAAACCGGGTCTTCAAACGGTTTCTGCCACATGATCTTTACTCGGTCCTATCATAACCCTAAATCTTTAGATTAGAGGGACTCAGATCTATTTCAGTCATCCCCATCTTGCGAAGCATCCGAGTCGGGATGAGATTGATCCCGGGACCTATATCCACTAGACAGTGATGGAATTCCATGCCATTGAACTGGCCTGTGATGTATAGTGGGTGAAGGTACCCCTGTATGAGGGAGACCTCATCTTCTCTAGAGAACAAGATGATGGATTAGGATTCTGTTCACTCAACCTCTTTGGTATATAAGGACTCTGAGCCGCTACCTCTATTTCAAAATGGAGGGGGTTTTCAAGGCTTCTGCAAGGGCCTCACACATCTCTTCGGACAGACAAAGGGCCTCAAGGATCAAGAGTCTTGTAGGAATACTGGTGAGGTGCTTTAGCACATCATACTTTTGTGTCAAATGCACATTTCTACTCGTAGGGGGTTTCTCTTTTGTGGTAAGCACAAAGGGAATTACTGGTTGAACCCGCAGATTCTGGATGATGATGGAAATGTATTGCTCACTACTACAAAATAGGCGTTTAATAGCACTGGTATTTATCAGTGCTAGAAAAAATCACTAATAGATGGAATCCTTATCAATACTAAGAAAAGCATTGATAAATTTAACCCTTTATTAGTGTTTTTTAGCGCTGATAAAGTATCACTTTATCAGTGCTTTATTTTTACTACTAATAAAGGGTACCTTTTATTAGCTCTTTATTTTTAGCACTGATAAAGGGTAACCTTTATCAACACTTTATTTTTAGTGCTGATAAAGGGTACCTTTTATCAGTGATATATTTTTAGCACTCATAACAGAATCCTTTATCAATTTTTTTTAGCACTGATAAATGTCCGAATAAATAAAATGAAATAATGAAATAAATAAAAAATAAAAAATAAGTTTATTAAAAATAATATTACAAATTTTATTAATTCAATAATTATTGATAAAAATGAATAAATTGATTGTACCATATATAAATTATAAATACTATTAAGTAGTATCTATTAAATATATAGATATATGAAAAATGAAAATTAAATAAATTAAAATTAAAAACAAGTAAATTAAGAAAGATATTAAAATTTTTATTAATTAGATGATTATTGATAATGCTAATAAATAGTATATATTAAATATATAGATATACATTAATGTATATAAATATGATTTATATAATACAAAATATTATTTATGCTTTACATTAAATAACAATGTATTTAGTGAATAATGATTTATAATTAAAAATCAATATGAATTAAAAATACTAACTAATTACATCGAGTAATGGACATAATTGAATGTCATTTTATTTTTCAATTTATAACATATATCAAGTGTACTATATTAATTTCACATATATGTAATTAATGCATTTTTATATACATACGCATAGACACATTTTTTTAGGAATTTAATTAATTTATATTATTTATTATATATATATATATTTATTTATTTACTATGTTTTAATATTTTAAATATATATTCATCTTTATTTCAATATATATTAATTTTTAATGATTTATATTAATCAAAATTATCCAAATTTTCAATATATTGTACTCTATTTTAATTAATCAATTTTACTCATTTTTAACATGCATGAACTTATGATTAAATATTCATTAATAAAGTTAAAATGAAATTTGTAAAAAATATTTATAAATAAAAATATTTATAATTTATATTTATTTTTTATACATTTATAATTATAAATAAATAAGTATTATTTTTTAAAAAGTATCTATATAATTATAAATATATAATTATGAAATTATAATAAATTTATTGACATAATGAATATATTTACTATGTTATATATATAATTATATAAATATATAATAATATAAATATTATTTTTAAAAAAAGTATTTATATAATTATAAATTCAAATAATTATAAAATTATTATTTTATAAAAAGTTTTATTATAAGTATTATAATTATATATAATAATTATATCTTTTTAAAAATTATTTTTAAAAAAGTATTATATGTATTTATCAACATTTTTTAGCACTAATAAAGATTCATTTTATCAATGCTTATTAACTTAGTGATGATAAAAGACATCTTTATCAATGCTTTTTTTGAAGCACTGATAAATGTGTCACAATCTATTTTAAGAACCCTAACCATCGTAAACCAGTTCGCAACATCCAAAGCTCTTCATAGAAGTGACCTACTGTTGATGCTCCTTGTTGTCTAATCCAAGCTCTAATCTAGGCTAGAATCAAGGCTCCTACAATTGTACGGCTTGAATCCAAGTCTCGAGCGATTCAAGGGTTGAACGCAACTACAACTCAAATGAAATATAGGTTTTTCAATATCTTTAATTTCCCTCAATTATACACTAAACCTTCTCATCCAACATTTGTGTATCCCAAAAAGTCTAGTTCCACTATCCTATAATAAAACATCCCAAAATTCACTATTTTTTAGATATATTGAAGTATCATCTTCCCCGATATCATGTGGGTCTCCTTGGGACAACATTGGTACTGTGCGACTTGAAATATGTCAAACCCAATGTTGGGAAATGTTCTTGTGATGTATAATAGGCTCCCAATACCTATATTCCATGACATCTACCACTTTTCAATCATCAAATCTTGAAAAATTCATCCATATAGTGGTCTATGCTGTTATTGGTTTTGAATATTACATCACAAATCACTTGGATAATGAAATATCTGACATCATTGGGGTTTTATATTATGTCAAGCAATAATTTTCACTAAGAGGGTTGAGTAAGGAGGAAATATGATATAGGGTTATCCCCTTCTATTTTAAAGTTATTCTAGAAGTTGTTTCTAAAAAATGGATGATGAAATATCGAACACATGTGAACAACTATATAATAATTTTTCATGATTTTTTCCTAGGATAATGAGCACTAAAATATGGTGTAAACTTAATTGATTTATTTAGGAGGACTATGAACTATTTCATAAGGCTTGGGGTAGATTTAGGGGTTACTTATGAAATTTAATAATCAAATGATTCTGATGAATTTATAAAATCAAATGAGAAAAAAAATTATATATATTTGATTTGTTGTCTTATATATTTAACTACTTATTGAAAAATATATAATGTTTTCAGTTTTTATTTTGGAAATATTTCAATTTGAATTTAAATAATATGATTTAAATTCTATGAAAAGAAAAATCAAAGAGGTTTAAGTTTCTATAATCCTTTGACTATATTATATAGGAAAAAATGATTTTAAGATAAAATGTAATTGATATTTTGATTTTGGGTTTTGAAATATAGTTAGAAAATAAAAAATTAAAATGAGTTATTTTCTAGGAAAAACTTTAGCATCATGGTATTTTAAGAAAAAAATAATATTTCATTACATGGGGCAGAAGAAGAGTACATTGTTGATAGAATTTACTTTTCTCAATTCTTTAGGATTGATCAAAAGTTCTCTAAATTTGATATTTTCTTTGAAAATAAACTTATTTAACAAGAAAATTTTTCTATTATTTAAATTTTAAAGAATATTTTAAGTCATTCAAGAATAAATCTTATACTACAAGATTTAACTAATTTTTATAAAATAAAATATTAACATTGATTGATGTAAATTTAATACATAAGTTTTAATAGAATCTATTTTATTGAAATAATTTTTTTCCCAGATAAAATCATTACACTTTTATAATCTCACTTCAAGTAAGCTTTATTAGTTTAGATTTAATAATTTAATTACATGTTATGTTCACTATATATTCTCCATTCTATTAAAATTTATGGTTTACTAATATAAAATTAAATCCATTTTTTATGTCCTTCTAGTGGTAATATGATTCACCAGAGATGTGACTATCTCAATTACATGGCATAAAAAAATGTTTCATTATAATACATTACCACGAACATTTATGTTAAGAGTTTTACAGAATTTTGGAAAAAAAAAACTAAAAAACTCATGTTTTTTTAAACTAATGGACATTTTTTGGAACAATATATACAACAAATTGATCCATAAAATCCTTCATTGTTATTATTTGGATAAAGATCCTAATGTCACATTGTTATTAATTGGATGAAGCTCTTCATGAATAGATTTTATCTAATTATCATCCTTTTTATCCTCTCCAAATTACTTAGTCTCTACTTGGAAAAAATGAGTTTCTTTGTAGATCCTTACTCCTTCAAGTTTTCACAAAAAAATTTCGATCACCAATGAAATTTTATTCATTGATTTCATCCTTGCTTTTATTTCTTTTAGTTGACAAAAATATATCCATATTTGAAATGATAACTCACTAATTAATACTTCTTAAAAATCACTTCATTTTTTTTCATCACACATCGAATAAACACTATGTATGGTTTACTTTAATCCATATAAAAATAGATCATTCTTTAACATTGTATTTTGGTTTCACCCTTAGGAATATCTGATTACCATCCATGTAATTATCACAAATGGGAGGCATTCATCTTTGATAATGAATATCATATGTATATTTATTTATTTATTTTACAAAATGTATATATTATGAACCCAATAGGACATATTTACTTTCTATAGAATGATTCAAAACTTTAATGAAATGTATCTTATTTTCTCCTTATCCTACTCATTCATTGATTGATTTTTTGGAGAGATATATTTTCATTTTTTATCACCATTATTACTTTACCATCAGTATATCCTTGTGGTTAACAATGATATCACAGTAAAGTAATTATCCATATAATTAATGCATTGTTTCATATTTATTTTCAATTTATTTCTTTTTAGTATTACTCATATAATATTTATCTACTATTTGTAAGTTAATTTCCTTATCATTTTTATCCAATACTTATTTAGTTTTTTTCACAGATCCTTTGGGAAGTCATGTTTTTCTTTTAACTATCTGCAACAACCTATAAAAGAGATAAAATTATTCTTTCTACCAATGTAATCACATTTTCTATATTCATTGATTTTCTTTATTGAACTGCCAAGACTGCATATTGATTCGATATAGTTATCTGAAAAACCTTTCTCATTTTTGAAATATAGGAGAGTATAGGAAGCTCATGTTCCCATTGGGGTGAATTATTGTGATATAATGAGAACATGGGATTCTTCTGGTCTGCTGACTTTCAAAAATGAGAAAAAAAATTCCACTAAGAACCTCGAGTCAATATTCAGCATTGGATGTTTGACATATAAAGACAATGGAAACATGTTTACATTGGTATTTAGGATTGTTTTGAGACTTTGGGATGTGTAAGAATCAACTGCATCTCAATTCAACACATGGTGTGATAGGTATGGCTCAAAGTGATTCTTTTTATTTAAAATTGACATGAATTTTAGTAAAAAGGAAAACTAATATACTAAAAATTGAGAAAAAATATTCTGATTATTTTGATTCTTTAGGGAAATAATCCATAAGTCATTTGGTACATGTATGAATCAGCCGCAGCTCAATCCAATGCACCCTGGGACTGTTATAAATCAATGTGTCCATTATCAGTTTAAAATCGATAGTTTAGTTCAAAAAATTTCACTCAACGAAAAAAAATAAAACACACTTGTATTTTCTTTATAATTCAGGAAATTTATTGATAAGTCATTTTTGATGTGTATGAATTAGTATCACATAAAACTAATACACTATGTGATTAGTATAGTTTAAAGTGTATGTTTCCAGTTTAAAATGAAATTTTAGTAAAAAAACAAGTGAAATACTCAAGACTGAAAAAATGCATTCATATTGTTTCGATACTTAGGAAAATGATCCATATTTTATTTGAGACATGTATGAATTATCCTTACCTCAATATTATACATGGTGTGACCAATATAACTCTAAGTGCATCTTTTATTTAAAAATGACATCAATTTTAATAAAAAGGACAACTAAGCTACTAAAAACCAAGAAAACACATTAATGTTGTTTTAATAATTTAGGAAAATGATCCATAATCCATTTTGGATGTATATAAATTATCATCACCTCAATCATATGCACGATGTGATCGATATGACTCCAAGTGCATCTTTTTATTTAAAATTGGCATCAATTTTAATAAATAGGACAACTAATCTACTCAAAACTGAGAAAACACATTCATATTTATTTGATACATTTGGAAAATGATCTATAATCTATTTTGGACATATAGGAATAAACCACACCTCTATCTGATGCATGATGTGCCCGATATCACTCAATGTGTCTGTTATCAGTGTAAAATCGATAGTTTAGCTCAAAAAATGTTACTCATTGAAAACTAAAAAAATGCACTCATATTTTTTTGATAATTTATGAAATCTATTCATAAGTCATTTGGGACATGTATTAATTTGTCTCATGTCAAATTGATACACGATGTGATCGATATGAGTCAAAGTGCGTGTTTCTAGTTTAAAATGACCTTTTAGAAAAAAAGAAAAGTGATGTACTCAAAACTGAGTAAACACATTTGGATTGTTTTGATACTTTATGAAAATTATCCATAAGAAATTTTGGACATGTAATAATTATCCTCACCTCAATACGATGCATGGTGAGACTGATATGACTCTAAGTACATCTTTTTATTTAAAATTGACATCAATTTTTGTAAAAAGGACAACTGACCTACTCAAAACTGAGAAAACGCATTCAGATTGTTTTGATACTTTATTGAAATTATCCATAAGTTATTTTTCACATGTATTAATTAGCCATACCTTAATCTGATACATGATGTGTTCGATATGACTCAATGTGTACGTTATCAGTTTAAAATCAATAATTTAGGTCAAAAAATGTCACTCCTTGAAAACCAAGAAAACATTATCAAAATTTCTTGATAATTTAATAAATTTATTCATAATTAATTTGTTATATATAGTAATTATTCTCATGTAAAACTTTTATATGATGTGATCTTTATGATTCAAATTGCACGTTTCTAATTTAAAGTGACATTTTAGTAAAAAATACAAGTGGCATACTCAAAACTGAGTAAATTCATTCATATTGTTTTGATACTTTATGAAAATGATCCATAATCCATTTGGGATGTATAATAATTATCCTCACCTCAATATGATGTATGGTTTGACCGATATGACTCCAAGTGCATCTTTTTATTCAAAATTATCACCAATTTTAGTAAAAAGGACAACTCACTTACTCAAAACCGAGAAAACACATTTGAATTGTTTTGATACTTTAGGAGAATGATCCATAATTTATTTTTGACATATAGGAATCAGATGAACCTCAATCTGATACATGATGTGTTCTATATGACTAAATGTGTCCGTTATCATTTTAAAATCAATATTTTAGTTCAAAAACTTTCACTCATTGAAAATAAATAAAACACACTCGGATTGTATTTTATAATTTAGAAAAACAATTCATAAGTTATTTGTTATGTGTAGGAATTGGTATCACATCAAACAGACACATGATGTGATCGATATGAGTCAAAGTGCATGTTTACAGTTTATAATGACTTTTTAGAAAAAAAGACAAGCAATGTACTCAAAAACTGAGAAAACACATTCATATTGTTTTAATACTTTATAAAAATGATTCATAAGTAATTTGAGAGATTTAAGAGTCATACACACCTCAATCCAATGAACAATGTGACCAGTATGACTCCAAGTGATTTTTTTCAATAAATAAGTATCATTTTAGTTTAAAGCATGCATCACATCTGCAAAATTGAGGAAATGAGCCTATATTGATTTCTATTCCTTTAAATTATATATTAGTACGTGATTTTTTTTTTGATTTTGTGGTTTTTTTGGTGTTGCGGTGTGTTGTTATAGAAAACTTCACTGGTGAAGTAGTGTGCTGTAACAGAACACTGTAGTATGCCCCTTTATCACCACTTATAAAAGTGATGATAAAATAATTGGGTTTTTAATCTCACTTCAGTAGTCAACGCTTCTCTAGCGTTGATAAAGGCCATTTTTAGAACTGTTAAAGAATTATTTTTAGTAGTGTATGATCATCATAAAACACACTTATAACTACCACTAGTTGAATATTTGTCATATGTGGCCTTCCTTCAGTTGGATGCATGCGATCATGGTGCAATCGTAGTTTTTTTCCTAGTCAGGTAGCATGGTCAGCTATGGTTGTGAGTCTGATGGAGTGGTCTAAGAGGATTATTCCTACTGAGCTATGTGAAACACCTATTTTCTGGTCTTGGTAGCATACATGACTTGTCTTGGAGCACTGGCCTAAGTATTTTTTTTGTTTTTCAAGTCCTCGACTTCTCTTTATATGACATCATCCACAGACACTTGAGGGACTTTCCTGACATTTCTTGTCATCGGGGACCATATGGGAGTCCACCAACTCAATGGCATTCATAGAGGCATACTCAATATTGTATGATTATTCCAATGCTAGACAGACCATAGGTGTGATTACCAACTATGAGTCATGAAGTCACTAAGAGTGCGGGAAGGCTTTGGTACCAGTGGTATAATTTTCTTTCCCTTGTGCTAGTAATACCTACTCTTTTGAGATATAGAAGGTCGTGATGCAAAGACAGAAGTGGTAGCCTGAGAAGGTGTAGTGACTTCAGGAGTTTTGGACCAGCTTAAGTGGACGTTGATGATGTCATGGGAATGAGTGACTGTTATACGAGCCAACCATTCACCATACTTCTGAGTCCCATAGTTGAAAATTTTCTTCGATTCACCTTCACCATCGCTATCAGTACCCAGATTGGTAGAGATGCATGTCACTGTGTTGATACCTATGTCAGGGCATATACTAGTTTGACCAAACCATTGTCCACTTAGTCTTAGAGCCAATCCTTGAATACATAGAATTGTTTAATGGTATGTATAAGGATTCTGTGGTAGGGAAAATGGTCAGGTCAATCAGTGATCTCAAAATCATGTGGCTTCTTGTGTTCTGGTAGTTTCAGAACCCCATATTCCAGGGCACTAGAAATAGTCAGGGACCAGTGCATCCTTGAAGGAGTAGTTTCAGTTTCTCCTATCTAGGAAGGGAGCTCTAGGAGCATGGCCTTGACAAGGGGCTAGATCCTAACATGGGGATGGACCCACATTCTCTCATCAAGATATCTATGCTTAGTAAGGAGGCTCCTACCAATTATACAGTAGGAGAGGTTTATCTTGGTGAGGCTACTGCACTCGGTGAGGCTACACTTGGTAAGGTTCTACTGAAAATAACTTTAGTGGCTCTGGGCCCTCCACCTATACTATGATGGCAGTCTCTACCTTGGTGGTTCTTTTGAAAGATCTAGAAGAGTCAATGGACGTTCCTACTTGTCTTGTTTCAATTCTTCCTCTAGGCATTGGAAATTTTCATAAAAATTCCAGAATTCACCTAGGTAGTTCTGAGTGATGAGGGTAGGGACCAGTTCAGTCTTGACGTTCCCCAATCACATCATTAGAATATTCTCTTAATTTAGTAGCATATTGAGTGATTACATGAGGCCCTTGCATCAGGTGATGAAGTATGTGACATGATTATCTGGAAGTTTCTAAAACTTGAATAGGTCGAAAATGTTTGTATTGCATGTGGTGGAGAAGAAATGATAGAAAAACTGCCTGCAAAGGTCTTTCTAACCAATGATAGACCCTATGTGTAACTAGTTGTTCCAAAAAAGGTAAACCCTTCCCATTTTCATACAAAACATTGAAGTTTGGTGGCTTACTACTACTCTGGGGTTCCCAACATTAGTCCGTACCTTAATATGAAGTGATCCAGATGCTATAACAGGTTGCCCATCCTGTTGAAGTGGGTGAAGGTAGGATTCCAAAAATCTAGGGGCACTCACATATCATCCACCCATGCCGGTTATGGATTGCCTTCAGGTGAGATCACCAATTATCGTGTCTTAAGGGATTTTAGGTGAGTGGTGATAATGGATATCAAATCATCTTAGTGGGGGTTTCTATCTTGATGAGGATCCTTGACCACCAGTGCATTGACAGACTCATCAACATGTTAGGAAGGCTCATCAGCTTGTGGCATGAACTGTAAATAAACTTGATCCAAGTCATTAGGAAGGTTATCACACTACTTGGGTTGATTTGGTGAATATACTATGGTATCTTTCCATAAATTTTGGTCTCTACCCTATCAATATGTGTGATATTTTTGGGATTGATTAGGAGTAATTAGACAAGAAGAACTGAAGGATACCCATGCTACCCCAGTGAAGGAGGAACATGATCCTGTTAAGGAGTGCCATAATTTGGGTGTTTCTCTATAAGGATCTCATCAATGATCATATTTTGGTCTATGACTGGATGACACAAGGTAGAAATTATGGGATCTACCACTATATTCTGTGCTATATCATGAGTATCTGTGGGCTCAAGAGGTCCATTGTCCTTATTGAGATTCTAATTGGAGTGCAGTGATGTGGAGGGATCCCCAAGGCTAAGAACATGCTTTTGTAGGTGAGTGAAAACACCCATATGAGGGTCCATGTGGTACTACATTTCCCTAGGGGGGGGGGTTCTCTCTGTTAGATCCAATGCTGAGGTCCCTATCCTTAGATATATTGAGGACAACCATGTTTAACGTCACAATACCTAGGTACATATCCTCGATATCACTGGGTATTCCAGTATGTCACAAGATAGGTATAAAGTGGAGAGAATCATACTATCCCCAACCCTAGATTTTCACATTCTAGGATTCCTCTTTAATGATCTCACAGAGAATTTTGAAGCTCTTGATACATATCTATTGGAGGTTCTGGTGATATCCAGGTGACATAGGATGTTGAGTCACTGGGAGTGCTTCCAAATCAACCATGAAGCACTATTGATCAATGTCATCGAAGTGATCCCATATCCTTGGGTAGATCAAATGACATTCAAAGAGGTGAAAAAATACCATCCAGAAGGTCTAGTGGAAACACGTGACATGGTTCTAGGTGTGTGACTACAGGATGTCGAAGTTGGTCATTACATTTAGATATAAGAACACTAAAAATTGATCAAAAACCAGAGTTTCCCACAAGATTTCCTGCTCAGAAGCGGGGCCTGACTCTTGGTTAACCCAATATTTGATTGGTGATGGCTGGGAAACTGGTAGAAGCACTGATGGGTATCAATGCGGCAGTGGGATGGCTAGTAGAGGAGTCATTGCATGAGCTAACTATTCACTGCATGATGGGTTGTATCTTGAGGTAAGTTCCAACCACATCATCATGTCCCTATACTATTAAATTATTACCATTAATTTATACATTAGGGAAATAAAAGTCATTGGTGGGTCTACCATATGCTTTTCAGCTATCAAATTTCAAAATAGTTATCCATGATTTCGAGTAGATGTAGAGATTGAAACTGGTGATGAAAGAGATGATTGCACCTAGAGACCCTATATGGATCCAAATCTTCCTCCACCTTCATGTACCTATTAAGGGATTTGTGGATTTGATGCATCTTACCTTCCTACATGAAGAACTTCACTTTCTGGTCTCCTACCCAGACTCTCATGTAGATGACTATGGTGAAGGTTCCATCATTGAATCGAATTTTCCCTTAGAATATAAGAAGTGAACAGGATTGATAATGACTTGGCGATTGTAGGAATTTTTACTTCAGTGACAGAATCTCTCCCTTCTTCCTTGAGATAGTTCTTCTGGTAAGGGAAGTTTTTTGGCATGGGGAGGACCGTTATGCTAATACGTGATAGCATGGGGGGGGGACCTCTATTTGGATTAGATGGAATATGAGGAGGACCTTCATATTGGTTGTTGTTGGAGACAGGTTGAGCTCTACTTATAATACTATGGGAGTGGGGAGGGACCCCACTCGAAGTATTGATGTAGCAGGTAGGACCTCTACTTTGGTTGGTGGCAACATGGGTTGGACCACAATGTTGGATGTGAGAGCAGGGAGGGCCTCTGCTTCAATGGGTTGAAGTGCAAGGATTCCCTTCACACTAATCAAAATAGATATGGTGAGGACCTCCTTGTTGAGAATCATGAGTATAGGGGGACCTTCGTACTAGTTGTTGGATGCATGGGGAGGACCTCTGCTATAACTGGTTGAAACATGGGGAGGGCCTCTATGTTAGTCATTGGAGGAGTTGGTTGTAAATACACTATGGTTGGCTGTTACATGGGGATGACCTTAGTGTTGGATGGTGGTGATATCATGGGGAGGACTCCCATAATGATTGTTTATGAAGTGGGGAGAACCTCTTCATTGATCAGTGATGGATTAGGGAGGAAATCTTCTTGAGATGGTAGAAACATGGGGAGGACCTCCATGTTAAGTAATAGAGATTTCACAGGGAGGGACTCTATATTGATTTGTGTTGGAGCAGGGAGGACCTCCACTCCAATCATTGGGAACATGGGGAGGACCTCCATGCTATTTATGAGAGTGGGGATGACCTCTTCTTCAGTGAGTGACTGTACAGGGAGGGAATTCATATTGAATCTCATCATCATGGACTAGTCCATACAAACTCATAGTAGTGCCAACAATTTATAATGTAAACCCAAATTTCCTATTGGGATACTAAGGTCTCAATGCCAATTGAGTATTGAGGGGTCCCTTCTCAGCAGTGGTAGGGGTTTGGAAGAATGCGCTGGTGGTGGTAGGATCCATTAGGGCTGGGGAATTAGTTTCTCCTTTTTGGGCATCCTCCTAATCTTGTGAATGAAATTAGTGTTGGGTGTTCTGGACTGGGGATAGAAGAGTCGGGGTGTAGTCTAGCTATTCCTCGTTCTAGAGGACCAATCGTTGTTGGCATTGGTGAGGCCTGGTGGGATCCCTCCTTGGCAGCTCCTAGGTGGTAGTCACATCCAGGATGACTCAAGAATCCCCTACCTCTTTATATTAGGGGATTGAGTTATAGGATAGCTCAAGGGATAGTATCCCAAAGTAGTTTTTTATTAGAGTGGGGAGTAGCGGCTCCCTATGTAGCCCTTGGGGGTGGTGGTGTCGGTGAGGTGCAGAAACCTCTAGGTCCTGGAAATCCATATAGCTTATGGGAATAAAACCTCCTACTTGTACCGATGTACAAGTTCATCCATCACCCACCTATGGATAATTTTATAAGGTGAGATGATCCATGGGTGCCCAGTAGTTGTGGTCACAGTTGAGGTTGCAGTGGAAGTGGATTCGCATGGGATTGCCGCATTGAAATTTCTCTTGACTCTACATCTACAGAAGTTGGGGGGGGGGGTGGTGGCTTCCTATAGCTTGGATCCTGCAAATAAGGAAGGTTTAGATATTAGTATAGATAACTAGAAATCAATTCCCAATTCCCTATCATCATCTAATCTTCCATAGTCAAAGAGAGATAGAGATCCAAATTGATGCTTTCGTAGACCGAAATGCCCAACATTTTACTACCCCAATTCTGGTGCGTTCTATATTGATACCATTGTTTTCTTAGTGTGTCCTAGAACCAAATAGATGGATCTAGTGAAATTTCAATATATTTATGTCTTTAACTCTACTAGTCCCCATGTTGAGGAGAAGAGTTTCACATCGGGTTCTCCATTTCTATTTCTGATGATTTTGATGGGGCGTGGCTACTGAGCACGTTTGACATGATGTTGGTGTCGTATTATGTTTCCCCACATTCCATCTTTCCAAAGGTGGTTGGATTTCATCACATTAAATAGTGATTTATACTCCTTGATTGAAATGGAATAATGGGATGTAAGTTCTTCCTTCCATGGATTCCTCCTTAGATTTGTTAGCCTAGTCCGGGTCTCCCACATAGATTTAAGTTGTGTTCAAGGAACAGATTCCTAGTGCCATATTTTTATGGATGATGGCTAATTACACTACTTCTATTTGTAAATTCCAAGGGGTTTTTATAGGGAATAAACCATCAATAAAGAGAGTAGTCATGTTGGGAATCATTGGCATGTTTGGATGCTGGAACATTGGTCACTTGTAACTTCCTTATAAGAGAGAATCTCATGGAGGCATCTTTAGGCATAGAACCTAAGTCATCCCATGTTAATCACAAGGTATCTGATGCCAAAGTCATATCTTCCAAGGCTTTCACCTTAGGAATCCCATGTTTATCATGAGGTAGATAGCTCTGTAGGCACATATCTTCTATGGATTTCACCTGAGGCATCCCATGTTTATCATATGGTTGTAATATGAGATAGGTTGTGAGTTTGATGTCTCACAGAGATAGGATGAGACTGATCAAAATACCCCATAGAGGTTAATTAAGGAGGTATATCCCTAGGATGGATCACTCGAAAGGTTTACCAATGGATGGATCAGAACGCCCCATAGAGGTGGATTTAAGAGGTGTGACCCATAAAGGGAAGGTGTCACACCATAAATATTGATCAAGAAACACTAGAGGTAGATCAGGGAGGTGCACGCCTGGGAGGGGGACACCAAGGACCATTGGTTGAGATTAAACCTCAGATATTCTTCCTATGTACCCTATTTTGAATATAAGGATCAAAACCCATGTAGTTCGATGCCACAGTTTAAGGTCATATGATGGGATCGGTCCGTGCAGTTTAATATCATGTGGTAAGGATGCTCATTCCGTGAAAGGAGCTTCAGTAAAGGATGGTATGTGGATTACACATGGAACCTTCCCTTCACAAGAGGATTTATTTTGGTTGGATTGTGTGAGGCTTATGCATGGGAGCTTCCTGGGTGCTTCTAGGAGCAGCAATGAAGAGAATGGGGCTTACACATGAAAGTAGATGGGTGGGTGGCATGATCTCATTGAGATGTGATAGACCAGGTAAAATCAGGATGGATGTGGGTGGAGTTCTGGGTGGATGGAGTGGGATAGAGTGGATAGAGTGTATGGAGTGCTGGGTTTGGACCTTAAGGTGGATTCCTACATATCCCGGTTGGTTGGGAATCAAATCCCACATAGTTTGGAATAGGGAATTGGGGATTACACATGAGGAGGAGGCCCATGGAAGTGGAGAATGTGGTTGGGGATTATGTGTGGAAGCATCCTATTTGGTTTGGTTTTGCATATGGAATCTTCCCATTTGGGGGGACATGGTTGGGCCTTACACCTAAAGAGGCCCATAGAAGTTTAGGATGGATGTCATGGTCTCTACTAACCTCTAAACCCATGAAATTCATGATGGGTGTGAGAAACAAGAGGAATTAGTAGACCTTGAGCTCATGTTGTGAAAGATGAATTGATGAGAGATGGTGTGGGGCTTATGAATGAAATCTTCCCAAGGAGGATTTCATTCCATGTGGGGAGTATTTCATTTCATGTAGGGAGGATCTAATTCCATGTAAGGTAGATATCATTACTAGTGAGGGTAGGTGGTGTGAAGACCATCCCATTCTACACACACACAAGCATCCTATCCTTATTCAACATGGTTAGACAATATTTTAATGTCTTTAATTGAGGGTGTTTGTGCTAGGTAGTTTTACGTCATGTAGCTCAGATTTGGGGGACTCACCCCTAATGCCTTGGGATTACATAACCGCCAATCATGCCCCTTTGGGAGGGGCATGCCTTTAGAAATGCTAGGTTGGAACAGTGTGGATGAGTGGTTGGTCCTGAGGTCCAAGTTAGTGCCCCTATACTGAGAGGAAAAGGGAATTAGCATACCTATGATGAAAATGAAAATTTAAATGAAAAAATCTAGCCACATTTGATGTGGAGTTGGCCACAAGAATGGGTGTCATATGTCATATGGGGACTTTAAGTGAAGTTGAACCAATCTTGGATGGGTGTGGGATCTTTAGGCAGTCAAACTTTGCTAATAGGTGTCATATAAATGGAGGAAACATATAGAGGCATATAATAGGGGCTTCTAGAAGGATTGGGACTCTTAGGGATGTTCTTCGTGAAGATCAGGTTCTACACAAAGGCCAGGGTCTTCGAAAAGAAGAGGGCTTTACGAAACATGGTGACCCTACCTCAAGAAAAAGTCTTGGCTCAGGAAAGGAGTGTTTTGTGAAGGATGAATGATTCATGAAGTCTCAAGTACCCCATATGCCCTTCTTCCTTTTTTATGGGTGGAGGCCTTCACAAAAGTCTTCCTCACTTGAGGTGGAGGTATTCAAGAACATATGAAAGGGGGTTTCATGAATCTAGGATACATTGGATGATTTATTTCAGTTTGGTTCATGATGCTATGGTGCTTCATGAATTGGGAGAAATTTGTAATTCCATAGGTTGGGTGTCTATCTGTTTAAGTCAGAATGAGCAGTGTATTTATAGGTAAAAGGGTTTCACGATGCTGAGAAGCGATTCACAAAGGAAATGTAGGATTCGAAAATGGACATAGCTCTGTCAGACTTGCGAATAAAACCACCGACCTTTAGTGTGGATGTGGAGAACCATTAGACTCACATAGCACACCATTAGGGCATCACACACTCATGGTGGGGGATGAGTCTTTTTGAAAGATCTTTGTGAAGTAGACCCATAAGAGTGTTTTTGGGCCATTTGAACTTGGATTCACTTCCAAATGGCTATGGTCACCTCAACTAATACCGTGGCATGTATTTTGGCACCAAAAACCACCAAGGAAAAGAAACATTCCCACCAAAACCATTGGTGTTTGAAATAACATGTCCCCCACCAAAATACCTTATAGATAATGCATGGAAAGAATAGTTCCCTCCCAATTAACATAAACCTGGGACTTCAGGCGAACCACTAGCTTAGGTAAATTCAATATCAATCCTAAGAACCCTTAGGCATCCTTTCCCTCATCAAGCCACAAATAGGTCAATTAGATCCCAAAATGATCGAAAAGGGTCTCCATACATCCCCTGATGAAGGGACTATATCTCTACCCCTGGAGAACCTCTCACCACAAGATCTATATAGCTGGTAATCAAAAGAAAATATACTGTAAAACACTAAAATCATGAATATTTCATGTGAATCCTATGTTCCTAGAAAGATTCATGAACACCACCCTCTTTCCTATAGTCTAAAATCCAAAAAACAAGAATAAACCATAAATCCAAAAACCACGTGCATCACACTAGGTGAAATCACATAACTATAAAAATGAAGAATAAGAACAAAAATCCTATTCCATGGAAACTTAGAATTTCTATCAGAAAAGGTGTTCATGATACACCAGTCTGATATCCACAAAAATTTCTTACACATTCCTAGACCACATATATACCAAGTCCCTAAATCATAGAACCAAAAATCCCTGACACCATTTTGTAACAAACTAGCCCAGGTCAACTTGAACTGTCACTTGATGTGGCTAACCACAAGGCCTCAAGCATGCCTCCATGAATGATAAAGGCTGATGAGCAATGGTGAGGTTCTATAAGGTGAATTATGGAGACAATACTCTATAGTCAGAGTTCAATAATAGTAAAATAATAACCAAACTCATACACAAGGATCAACATCAGAGTATTCATAATAAATAAACTAAAACAAAGAATTATATTATAAGTGGAATTTAGCATAAAATCATACAGTCTCTCAAGCATGAAAAACATACAATATCTAGTTTCCCACTAGGCTAACCACATATAAAAAATAAAAAACTAAAAATAAATACAACCAAATCTACTATCAACACTGAGCCAAACCACATACATAGTATCCACAATGATCAAGATATACCAACCAGATCTTGAGACTCCACATGAGTAGCTCTGCTCTATCAATAAACACTGGATGTCAGCCCCATCCATCATGCAACTAGTGCTCCAATATGAAGGAATACATTAGGTTTACAAACACACTAAGGTGGATGTATATGGGGTGAAAACTAAATCACAATATTCCACCCCAATAGTGAACCTATGATCTTCTATCATAACAAGTACATGCACACATGATATGCCAAGCCTAGATGAAAATTAACTATAGATGGTTTATAAGAAAAAATATAAAAAATGGGTTAAACAAATATAATAAAGAATCTAACCAGTAGGTTTTATCCTAAGCCCCATAGTGAATCAACCTATGCTCTGGACCACACCATAGGATTATAAGATGCATCTCACTAAGCCACACAAGAACTGATGTATCCACCATATCTATATAGGAGATCCAAGATTTTTAAAGGAAATAATCACCAATTTTAGACCATAGGGAATAAACATTAGATTCCACATGAACAAGAACATATAATAGGAACTATGACTCCAACAGAATGATATGAACTAGTGAAAAGAACATCTAGGTCGACCAAAATAGAGAGCTTGTCAGTCCCGAAGGTCCCATAGAGCGAATCGAGAACCATCTATATACTTAAAAAAAATGTCCCATGTGCTCTATAAAAACCTAGGTGTGAGAGTAACATCTATAAGCCTAGGAGAACAATGGAATATATGGAACTTTAAAAATGAATCTATGAGTTACTCAACACCTCACGAGCTCGAAGATACACTAGTTGAGGATAATACTCAACTGGATGGGAGTTTCATTGATCAAGGTCATCCATTATCTCCCTAATATCATTTAATAATAGCCATCCAATGGTGGATAGAACTCGATCAAACTCAGGGAAAATTCCCGATCCAAGATATCCCAAGGGTATCATCCTTAAACCAAAGCCCTCATAAAAAATGTCTCAAACATCATGGAAAAAGTCCAACCAAACATGGGATGATACAACATTGAACCCACCATCCAAACAGATGAACTAGAAAAACCAATAAAATATTGACCAACAAATCAAAGGTCCTCCCATTGAACCTTGGATCTCAGCATCAAACAAAAAACCACCATGGGATCTCAATGAATGACCTTAGGGCCAAACCAAACTTAGGGATCCCATGGTACCTAGGGCTATAACATAAAGTGACATCTAGCATGGGACTCCCCTACTGCACCCAATATCTCAGGACACACCTATAGAAACAACCACAACTAGTCCAAAGGCCAAAACAAGAATAAGATACCCTATGAGGGTTTCCTCTAGCTCATCTAGAAGCATGGGGCATGCCCTTTGGAGAAACATCCCAAATGGCCCTAAGTGGCCTCCAAATGGCCCTAAGTGGCCTCCAACTGGTCCTAAATCAATAATGTACCCAAAGGGGAATCCAAAATCACAATCCCACTAATAGAGGAATTTGCAATGGTCTTTATAAAAACATAAAAAGTAGGAGACCCTCCCTAAGGATTCCTTATAACAAGACAAAATAAAAGATGACACATGGGAATTATCAACAACCGACCATGACAACCACTGATCAATTGATCAGAAATTATCCCACAAAAGAATTCTCAAGAGCCCCTCATATTTGCCTCAGAATATCATTGGAAGTCGACCGTAATTTCCTTCCCATGAAATCAAACAATCATAAAGGATCTAAAAGATCTGGTCTCTAAACACAAAATCTAAACCTAAAATACTCTAACCTCAAGCAACCGGTCCAGACATGAAAGGACAAACCAATATCTCCTCAGAGATACAATGTGATCTTGCCTATCAGAATCTATCCAAATAGCCTTAAATAGATTTCTATGGCATAATCAATCTTGGATGACCACCAAGCTCACGACCCTCACTCAATCCTCATAGCTCACAACCCAAACCCCCTGAGGATTTTTAAATAAAACATCAAGGAAATATTCCTAAAATATCACAGACCAAAAAATAATCTAGTCTGCATATAAACACCATAAGGATATCACCATTAATATATATGTAAAAAATGATCATAATGGTCTAATCACAAGTCCAATTTTGAATCCGGGGGGGGGGGGGGGTAGGAAAAATAGACAAAGGAAGGAAAAGTAAATGGTGTGCACTTGGCGTATACGATGTGTAACCCAGAATTCCCTCCTGACATTGATCCTTAGGACACATGGCATGAAATTTCCCAAAACACACAACATTTGGACACAATACATGGTGTGTACCCTACCATGGGTACCTGCCTATGTACCAAAACCCCAATAGATGTGTAAAATACTCAAGTACCTGAAATGTACCACCTATACATGTTGTGCAACCCCATATGGGGTCCCCTCCTATGTACCCTGTCATGTACCCCACCTATCCATATACTCTTACATGGTTTTTACCCTACATGGGAATTGTATGTGTGCTATACATGACCATATACCCCACATAGAGTGTCTGGATGTGTACTCAGCCACACCCAGGAGGACCACTCTGTGGTGTGTACCCTTAGCACATGGAGTGTAGCCCCAAAAAACTAATATTCCTCGAATAAAAGGAACACAAGCTGCATGTTCTATGAAAAAAATTAAGTATACCTAGATTTACCTAAATGGGAAGCCCCCAAAATGACCCAAAAATGCCTGATTTCCCCCCCAAACTCCCAAATCAACTCACAAGGGGTCCCAAACAACCCAAAAATGGGATTAAAACTTTAAAAAACTATTCTATGCTGATTTTTGGCATAAAACATAAAACAATTAAACCTATAGGTGGAAAACACCAATGCTTAATTTAGATATGTGATATGTAGTTGATGCATGATGATCTGGCATGACTCAAGCACAACGAAGACACCTTCTCTTCTCCATCTTCCTCTCTTCTCTCACTATCCCTCTCTTGGTTGGATTCCTAAAATGGGGAATCCTCTAAATCATACACAATAAGATAAGGGAAAATAAATAATAAATTTAAAATAAAAAAGTAAAAAGAAAAATAAAATAAAGAGAAATGGGGGGCCAGACTCTGACTTCATTGCCTGATGCAAGGTTATGGATCGCCTAGGAAAAATCACCCATTATGGACTCAACTTTAGAGAAAAAATCTCAATACGACACTCTGTTTAAATGATATGAATGAATGAATTCATGTGAATAAATTAATATTTAATTAATTAAATATTAAATATTCCATGAAAATTCAAATGACCTAGATTTCCTCCAAAATCCTATCCTAGGGTAAACACCCTATTTAATACCAACATAGTGGTCATAAAAATTTTACAGGACCATATTATATGATAAATTGCCATTTTTACCCTAAAACACTTTTAGGAATAAAAAGGATAAAATTTCCCTAATTTTCACAACCCGTGATGATGCCGGTCATCATAATATTGAAAAGTCTTTGACACTTCAAGTAGTAAAGAATATGATTCAGAAACAACTAATCCAAAACATATGTTAAAGGATGATATTTAATTATTTCTTAAGAAGAATATCATGCTCAATAATGAAATGAAAAATATTTTAAAAGAAAATAGAAAATAGATTGAAGAGAATAATGAGTGTGAAAATAAAGCAACAACCCTTGTTAATTCAATCAAAAAACTCAGGTTGAAAGCTACTGAACATGTGTAGATGATAAAAAATCTTGAAGATATTTTTTTGAAAGAATAATAATTATCAATGAATTTTTTTAAGTTTATTATATATAGGAATTAATTGAATAAACTGAAGAAGGATTTGGATAATTTGGTTGATTTCAAGGTTGAATCCTCTATGTCATCAGAGAGAAATTATTAAAAATAATAAGTTAAAACTAAACCTAATGAATATTATTATTATTTTATTTTTATTAACAATATAGTTTTAAAATAATAATTGGGTCAAGTATAGACCATGGAAAATGAGAAGAAAATCTCACATTAATATTTATAATAAAGGAAGAAATATATAATTCATGTTACTTCCAAATAGAAAAAAATTTATCCTAATATGTTTAGAAAGAACAATAATCTAGATAGTACTTTAAGAAGATTTTTTTTGATCCTAGAAGATTTTAATTCAAAGGATACTTCCAATGTTATAGAGTGATTAGGTACAAGGACTATAGATATTGGTATAATATACCTCTACCTAGAATGAGGCATGAATTTAGGGGAGTCATTAAGTGGAGAGTAACTATGGTTCATAGAGAAGATATACCATAAATAAAAACACTTACAATTTTGTAACTTAGAATATATTTGAGTGTACTGAGGAAGTGTGTGGTAAATTTGAACAACAAGGTCATAGTATGAAGATGTGTATGATAATATTTCTAAGACTATATGCCTATACTAATTAAGGAAAGGGTATTTAGAAACATAGAGAAGAAAAATAACATCTATTAGAAATTTTATAGAAAGGTATAAAATGTGCTAAGTCATAGGTTTTTTATAGTGGGTGATCTACTCACATGAAAGGTGATTTTAATATTCATAATTGTTTTTGGAAACATAAAGAATCAGCAGTCACATTTGGTAATGATTGTTATTTAATAATCAAGGGGATTAGATTTTCTAAAATTAAATCCCAAAATCTAAAATTAAATGTTGTATTGAATATGTAAGGGTAGAAACAAAAACTATTCAGAGTTAGTCAGCTCTATGTTGGTGTACATCAAGCTATTTTATAAAATTATTCATTTATCATTAATAACCTAAAGGATGGAAGGATTATTATAAAAGTAAAAAATAATGAATGCCAATATTATTTTAATTAGTGATCCAACCAATTTATGTTATTGGGGAGAAATGGATGACATTATTACATGGAAAAGAAGGTTTGGTCATATTTATTAAGTAAAAATTGTAAAAATTCAAAAATAGGATGTTATGAGAGACCATATTAATCTAAAAATAAAAAGTGATGTTATTTATAGAATATGTCAGAATATGAAAGTCAAACACAAATCTCACAAGAATGCTAGTATTCTTTATACCAAACCACTGGAGATTACTGACATTAGTTTATGTGGTCCCATAAGAGAAAAATCTATAAGAGGTGATTTATATTTTGTCACAATTGTTAATGATTTTTCTCAAATTACCAATGTGATATTTATCAAGATTAAGTCAAAATCTATTAGGATGTCTAAAACTTTTAGTTGACATATTGAAAATGAATTTAGATTCTTCATTAAGAAATTGAGATATGATAATGTTAAGGAATATATATGTGATTAATTTGAAAGATATATTTCTAAACATGGAAAAAAGTATCAATTTAGCAAACCATATACTCCAACAATGGAATGGCATTGCAGAGAGGAAGAATAGAATCATTGTTGAGATAGGTAGAAAAATTATAGATAAATATAAAGTCTCAAAATAATTTTTGAGATAATTTGATCATGCTTCTACAAACATTAAAAACTGATGATTATTGTGAACTAATAGAAATTCTACTTCATATGAAATTTGGTACAATAAAAAAAACTATTTGGTCCAAAAGGGGCCTAGATACCATGAGGGGGGGGGGGGGTGAATCAGGGTATGTATATTATTTTTAAAATTCTTCCTACCCCACTAGATCTTGACCTGTTTATTATAAGGGTCACTTATTTTTCTTTTTTTTTTTATATTTATCATATTTTTTCTAAATTTATCTTATGATGATGCATAGAATGTAAAGTAAGAAAGAAAGAACACAGACACACAAATTTTTACTTGGTTCACCCTCACTGGGCTATATCCAAGGATCATACAATGACAATGTACCAAATACACTAAGGATCACTACCAATACATAGTTCAAGATAGATCACTTATATATCCAGGCTCATTTCCTTTAAAAATTTTAGGTTCATCTCACTACTTTCCCAAGAGTCACTCTCTATGTCTCTTTATGTGGCTCAATACCAGTGGAAAGGATCACCTTCATCCTCTTCCTTTGTTCTATACTCTAGAAAGGATCCACACACAGTTTATAGACATGTAGGTCTCTTCATTATCAATAATGAATACATCTTAAATTGTAGGCATATGCTTTGTTTAAGCTCTTTTTGAGCTGCTCCTTCACTTCTGTGAAAACACTCAGATGCCACACTTCCACTTTATAAATAACTATAATAGACTTATCTTTTCTATAGAAAAAACAATTACATCCTCTTTGAAAATATTTTCAAGATATGCCAAGTTTTCCTTTCACTACCTTGAATGGATAAGTGAATAAACTCCTTCTACAAATATAGTCGGATGATACAGATCCTCAATCTTCCTCTTCAGAATTCAGATACGACAAGGATATTTTACAATGGGTATTTGTGGTGCATATATTTTTGTGAAAGTCTCTCAAAATAGTTTCACACATAAGTGTTCCATGAAGTACTCTTTTCAACAAGTATATGGAATCCAATCTTATTTGAACTATTAGTTTTTGGAAATTTCTTTCACGAACTATTTTGGGTCACTTTGTGAAGTTCCTTACATCCTCCAAAACTACCTTTTAATCTCTATAAATTTATTTTCACTATGTGGAACGAGTGCTTTGTAAACTGCCTTTGCTTCATAATCTTCCTTTTATTTGTAAACTAGTTCTCCTTTGCAGACTACAATGTCCCACAAACAACCTTTTTTGACCTATATTCAAAAACTTCCTCCTTATCATAATTGATCCCTCACAAACTAATTCCTCTTTCATAGAATACTCCCTTGCGAACTCTTATCCTTTGTGGAATCCTCCCTTTTTAACTTTTCTCCTTTGTAGAATCCTCTATTATGAACTACTTCAGACTTACCTTAATTCTTCCAGTGATGATCTTTTCTAATGAAATTCACTCTACTAAAATATTTGATTAGGTTTATTTATATAGGTAAATAAATTCCTCAAAACCCACTAATCAAAAATACCGAAAACTTCGATGTGTTAAAGCCTCCACCGTGAATTGATACGTGGTCTGCATAACACCTTTATCCTTTGTAGTGACTGATGTAATTCAAAAAAACATTTTTTTGATCCTTAAATCACCACATCAATTCCATAAATTATGAGACTCCCATGAATGATGAGCATTCCATGAAATATTAGCCTCATGCGAACTAATTTTGCTCTATGGTTTTCTGTAGAATGATTCGAAGTCCACATAGCACTTCTATATAGAAACTCTTACTTTTTTTTATTTTCCTTTATCATTACACATGCCTCCTTTGTGGTCTGCATAGCTCTACTTCTCTACTATGCGGTCTGTGAACTCCATGATTTATGGTCTGTGATATGAGCTTTACGGTCTGTGAACTGCAGTTCATGAACTCCATGCTTAGCGGTCCATGAACTATATTCCATGATCTACTTTGTGAAAAAATATACTTTTCCATAAAATAAAATCCTTCATTTGAGGCCTAAAAATTTGGAAAACACTAAGAAACTATGCCAAATTAAAAATTTACTTTGGAAATACCAACCATACTGATTCATGGTTGCCGACTTTGTCCAAAAATACATTCACCAGAAAAACACTAAGACTTCACCTTGAAAGATTTTTTCCCAACAATATCCCCCTTTGGGTTTGTTGAAAACTCTTTAAAATTTAGTACCTCATTAAATCTTCTTCTATCTTATACCAAAACTCACTTCTTGTGATTCTGATAGTGATCAAAGATTTACTCAACATACACTCTAATACCACATGATCCATGATCGGCATGAGAAACAAGAGTAGCATGAAAAGTTCATTAATGAATTACTTAATTACAAAACCTATTAGACACTTTCATCACAAAACTCATCTATAGTGATATTTAACCTTTGATCAATCATCATTAGCATCGTTAGATTTAAAACACCCCCAACTTCATTACTCCCCTATCATCTTTTTCCCATGTCTTAGTTAAGACATTTTATCCCCTTATATATCCACAATTTCTCACCATTTTTCAACAAACCCAAAGGAAACTTCATTGTGTTCTGCAATAGGGTTAAGAAGATATATCAACACATAATGGAAAAAACACATCATACCTCAGAGATAGGGGGTCCCACATCCACACTTTTTCAAGTGTGGGGAGTCGACTAAACTCCAAGAGATAATCGATGCCTCTCAAAAGACACTTTGGGTAAGGACTTCATTAGAATGTTTGAAACCTTTAGTTATATCAACACATACTAGAACTTCATAATTCCATGATCCACATTCTTTACGATGAAGTGAAATTTGATTTCAATGTGATTTTTCCTTGATTGATGGACTAGATTTTTTCTAAGATTTATAGCACTTGAATTATCACAATTAAAATTATTCATAGAATTCACTTCAATATCCCCCTTTCTCATAGAATTAAATAGAGGATACCTTCATTTAAACATTTAACCCCCCTTACTCAATTATCTCCATTCATATGAATTTTGAAAATCTATAAAATCATGAGGGGCACACATTATTTTTTATCTTTTGAAGTATAGATAAAGGGAAATTAGTCTCCCCTTTGGTTATACACTTATTCATAGTTTATGAGACACCACAGGTTGAAATAAAAACACCACTAGTCCATGTCAACAATATGAAAGTTTACCTTTGACTTCATTTATAAATTTCAGATTGAAACTTTGATTCTTTTATCACTTTTCAAGATCTGAGTCATATCATTCTTTATAACTGCACACTACTATAAGATTTTTAGCAAGTAAAATTACCACTTGGAACTAAGTCATTGAAATATCCTATAATCCTACCAAGTAATAACTCTTTTTAGGAAATAAGAGTTTAATACAATAAACGTCAATGTTGTCCATGCCACTCACTTACTTCCATGGATTATAATAGCATGACTTTCCTCAATTCTTTAGAGGATGCTCTTTTTAGATCAGGCTATATCACATCGTGTGCTTGTCACCATACCTCCTTGAAAACCTATAACTTTAGAATGATTCAAATCATTAATACTAATTATAATTTGATTTTAGATGTGTAATTACTCTTTGGAGTGGGCAAACCACTTGTTGGAAACACTATAGATATTCTCTCACAGGTTCTTGGTATCCTAAAAACAGTTAGTTGATACCATATTGTTAGAACAAAATAGATAATCATGAAATACATGAATTTTTCTGCCTCTACCCAAATAGGTCTTCTTGATGCCAAAAAACATAAAATTTCATCCTTTTAATACCATTGAGACCTTTTATGTTATTATAAAATAGAATTATCCCCTATGATATGCAGCTCTTCCTATTGTTAGTCCCACTATTTACCTAAAAACATTCTTCTTCGTCAGTATCATTTCTTCACATGTGACTACAGGTTTGAGAAACTTCTCTATCTCAATATCATTTTCTAGATGTAGCAGCCTTCAATAATATTTTCAGTTGGTGAGATTACCCCTTAATAATGAAACATCAACAAAACTGCTAAGCCTACTAAGTTGGAACTCAATGTAGGAAACAAGAGATAAAGTTAATAACACAATCACTATCAATTACACTCAAATAATTCCATGCATCTCAAGAATTCATATAATATTAACTAATTTAAAGTAATTTTTCTGTATTTATTCTTCAATTATAGTAACTGATTGAATCAGTTGAAATTATGGAGCACATCACATCACCACTTTGAATCTTTTGATGCAACTTCCCCTTAGATTGTATCTACCCTAAAACCTAAAACACATGAACATTAGTTAATAAAATTTAAACACATAGATAGATAGGGACCTATGGAATCCTCAAGAAGAGGATTGTGTTTGATTTTAATGGATCAACACTTTGATACATTCTTACAAAGCACTATAATATTTTTATGCTTGTTCTAACAGCCCAACCAACTTCAACTATTCTTTCCATATGACTAAACATTCTTGACCCACATTATGAGTCTTCTTCTGATATTTAGGTTCTATAGGCTTGGAATTTTTCACAATTTGGGGCTTATACCCATTAGTAGAAATTTAATTCTTTGATTCTCCACTAATATTACAATTTTCATGACTCTTTCTTTAAGCATGAATATTTCCATTGGTTTCCTACTCTTTCTTCTTCCTCCACTGGAGGTCTATTTATATTTACTTAACTTATCTCCATATGGTATGGTATATTAATTTTTCAAGGTATTATTTATTCATTTTTCTTTTATCATTTATCCAAGTCACCACTCTGTTTCTAGCAGGTGGTGATTACTCCATCGAATGTACATTCTTCTTAATCAAAACTAGAGTATCTAATCCATTTTTCTTCAAGGTTTGTTCACATACTTTCCAATAGAGATATTGTGAGTGTAATATAAAAGGTTCCTAATACACCTTTCAATGATCCCCATGTGTTTCCTCTGAGACTTTAAACCTATTTTTTTGACTTATCATTTTTTCTTCCAGTATTGGATTTCCCGTCATACACCACTAAAGTTGGAGATCTCCATTTGAGTCAATTTTCCTTATTTATTCCAACTATAATATCTTTCCAAATTCCCATGATTAGAAAATATAAAACATATCATATTATAAACATACCTCATTTTATCATTTATCAGATAAGATATGGATGCATCCATAGTTTTTCTTCTTCTAACATTTATCCCTTAGGATTCTTGACATATACTCATGGTGTGTACATGTCTTCTGTAGTAATAACATCTTATTGATACTTTCTTTTGAGAGACATTCCTTTCATTCTTTTTAAGAATCTTCTTCTTATTCTCAGATTTGACAATATTTCTATCTTCACAATATGAAATATATTCCAATGATTCAAAATATAAATTTTAAATATGACCATGGATCCCACATAAATTGAACATATTGTCATCAATTTTTTATATAGGACTTTTTAGGATTAATTCTATCAACTAAAGGATTTTTCCTATTTTTGAAACTATTCATGGATCGTTTCCTCTCCTGCATAGAAGAGGGTTTTTTATGTCTAATACAAGATTTTCCCAAACTATTTAGACTTTGGGACGAGACAATCCTTTCACATTTCTGCTCATAAAAGGTTTATTTTCTTTTTTTATTTCATTATTAACTTCTAAAGGGAATTCAAATAGTAAATTCAAAGCATCATTGAAGTTGGGATTTCCATTGACATTAGATTTCCCCAATTCTTTCTTGATCAATTCTTTATATTCTTTTAATTGTTGAATCTTCTTATCCCTAGACTCAAGTTGAGAATTATGTTATCTTATGAGAGTATTCCCACTAGTTATATCATCTTCTAATTATCAAGAGATCTTATATATCATAGAATATTTATACTTTATTTTATAATTTTTTCTAAGTAATAGAATCATTACAGAAATCATTCTCTTAATGTATCCTTTTGTACTCCTGAAACAATTCAGATATCTTTATGGTAAAATCACAATTTCTAGTTTCCAAATTCTGAATTTATTCTGAGATCATATACTTACCCTTATCATCATATTTGAGTTTTTCTATCTTTGTAGACATATTTTTTAGTTATTCAGCATGGTAATAATTGTCCCCCCTTAGACATGTGGCCACTTCTAGAAGTATTTTATTTAAAACTTTAAATTTGTTGACATAAATTTCACAACTTGGATATGGATATCTTTAGATTGATTTTCTTCAGCCAGTTTCTGATCCAATTCTATTTTTTCATGTAAAACTTATACTTTTAACATTATTTCAATTTATTTATCATCAATAGTAACAAAATCACTTGGAATATCAAGTTATTTATTATATTATTCATTAAACCCATTCTTCAGTACACTGTTTATTTCCTTCAACTAAATCACACTCTTTCTAAAGATACTTCCACATTGAGGAATAAAACCATAATTCTTCTTATTCTTTGAATTTTTACCCTTTTCCATGGAACTACAAGATAATAGAAAACTGAAACATTAATTTCAAAAATCAACTAAACCAAGTTAGAGAAAAAATATGATAAAATAAACCAATACTTTGATACCAATTGTTAGGTCCAAAAGGGGACTAGATACCCTGATAGGGGGGGGGGGGTGAATCAGGGTATGTATATTCTTTTCTAAATTCTTCCTCCCCACTAGATCTTGAACACTTTATTATAAGGGTAACTTCATTTTCTATTTAGTGTTTATATTTATCTTATCATTTTCAACTTTATCTAATTATCAAGCATATAAAGTAAAGTAGGAATAAAATCACACAAACAAAAAGATTTTTACTTGATTCACCCTAACTAGGCTATATACATGGATTATATAATGGAAATGTACCAATGTAACAAATACACTATGTCTCACTACCAATACATGGTTTGGGCCAGATCACTTCTATGCCTAGGCTTACTATATTTTCAATGTTTGGGGTTAGATCACTACTTTCTTAAGGGTCACTCCCTAAGTCTCTTTCCATGGATCACTGTGGGCGAAAAGGATAACCTTATTCCTCTTCCTTTTATCATTATCTAGAAAGGATCCACACATAGTTTATGGACAAGTAGGTATATTAATTATCAATAATGAATACATCCTCAATTGTAGGTAGATGCTTTGTTGAATCTGTTTCTAAGATGCTCCTTTACATCTATGAAAATACCCAGATGTAGAAATTACACTTTCTAGACAACTAGAATGGACTTATTTTTGATTTAGAAACAACAATTACCTCCTCTTTGACAATATATTCAATAGATTCCAAGTCATAATTTCACTTCTTTGAATGTAGCAGTGAATAAAATACTTCTAAAAATATAGTCAGATGATACAGATCCTCAGTCTTCCTCTTCATAATTTATATATGAAAATGATATTTTACAATGGGTATTCTTGGTGTGCATATTTTTTCAAAAATAATCTTAGAATATTTTCACACAAAAGTGTTCCATGAGGTACTGTTTTCACCAAGTATATGAAATCCTCTTTTCTACAAACTGTTAGTTTTTGGAAATTTATTTTACGAACTGTTTTTAGTCCCTTCATGAAATTAATTGAATCCTTTGTGAAATACCTAGTATTATCCATGGAATACCTTACACCACATGGTGTGAATGTTTCATGGACTATCTTTGCTTCAAAATATTCCTTTGCTTCATGAAATGGTTCTTTTTTATGTACTAAAATGTCCCACAAACAACCTTTTGAGATCAATATTATAAAAATTCCTCCTTCATAGAATTGATAAATAAAAAACTACTTCCTCCTTCATGGAATAATCCATCACAAACTCTTCTTATTTATAGTATCCTCCCTCATGAAATCTTATCCTTCACAGAATCCTCTCTCGTGAACTACTTCAAACTTACCTAAATTTTACCAGTGATGATCTTTTCAAATGAAATTAATTCTACATAAATATGTGATTAAGATCATTTATATAGGAAAATAAATCCAAAAAAACCCACTAATCCCAAATACCCAAAACTTTGGTGTGGTACAACCTTCATTGGGAACTATTATTTAGTCCACACAATGCCTTTGTACTTTACGACAGTCGATGTCATCCGCATACAAAAGCCCTTTGTGTCTCCTTAAGTCACCACCTGAATTTTTAAAATGAAGATCCTACTATGATTGATGAATGTCTCATGAACTCTGAGCCTCCTGCGAACTAATTTCACTACACAGTTTCCGTAGCATGCATTGTGGTCTGCATAGCATGCTATGTGGAAACTATTCCTTTTCCAATTTTATTTTAAAATTATTCATACCTTCTTTATGGTCTGCATAGCGCAACTAGGATACTATGTGGTCCATGAACTCCATGATTTTTGGTCTACAAACTGTGCTTCATGGGCTCTATGATTCGTGGTCCGTGAAGTGCATTCTGTGAACTCCTTTTTGGAAAGCCTTTCTTTTCCATAAAAGAAACTCCGGATTTTGAGTCCCAAAAATTTGGAAAACACTAGGAAACTATTACACCTTAAACATATGCTTCGGAAATACCAACCATGATGATTCATGTTCATTTAGCTTTTTCAAAAAACACAATAACCCCAAAACACTGAGATTGAACCTTGAGGGATTTTTCCCAGCACAAACTATCAAGTACATCAAAGTCTTTGGTACTCCTTGCATTATAAAGATAAAAGGCAGAAAGATGAGCAAGTTTGAATAGAAAGTTGATGAAGGGATATTTAGAGGAAATATATCTAGTGGTATAGGGTACAAGTGTTGGAATAAAAAGATACAAAATTTTTTTGAACTCTTTTATGTTAAAATCATTTAAAAACACCATAAATCATAGGTTTATTGAGGATAAAATGAGTGAATACAAGCTATAAGTGATTATAATTTCAAAAAATAGTTTATAAAAAAAGAATAATGTTGTTAATCTCAATTCTTATCAAAATTTTGATGATAAAGATACTACAAATATGGGTGAAAAACATCAATGGTTTCAAAACCATGTTAATATAGAGAATATAATCGAAAACCAAGAGGCACTAGTGAAAGCAATAATATGACATATAATTGAAAAATAAAAAACTCTTATATCATAAATTGAACCAATAAATGTGGATAAATCTATTTATATTGAATAGTGTATTCTAGATATGAATTATGAGCTAAACCTTATTGAAAAGAAATCTACATGGGATTTAGTTCTATGGCCTAAAGATAAAAATTTTATTGGAAAAAAGTGGTTGTTCAGGAAAAAAAATTAATAAGAAAGGTGAGGTTAATGGAAAAAAATACTAGGATGGTATGAAAAGGATATTCTCAAATATAAGGCATAGACTTTGAACAAACCTTTGATCCAATAGAAAGGCATTAAAAAATCAGAATATCTTTGGCAGTTATGACACACAAGTATTTTAAAATATATGTAATAGATGTGAAATACACATTTTTAATTATGATATTGAGTAATAAGTCCTTTATTGAGAAAAAAATATGGTTTTATTATTGATACTAATGGTAGTATGGTGTGTAGATTGAAAAGGCTATTATATGTCTTAAAAAAAGATCCTAGAGCCTATTACTCAAAATAATTTGGATGCCTTAATAAAATGGATTTCATAAAAGGAAAGGTTGATAGAAATATATATATATATATACATAAATATATATATATATATATATATTTTAAAAAGTTTGGGGCCTAAGCCTCATTTATTATTACATGGCCCGTATGCCCAAATATTTGTATTATGTTGACATAGGGTTAGAAATTATAACACAAATCATGAACAAAAGGGGTTAAAATTATTGATAAAATGGGAATATTCAATACCTAGTCATCTAAATATGTGGATATTTTTATATGGGTGGAGACATATAAAAGTGATAAATGGATGTGTGAAGTGAAGAGGAGTTTAATTAAGTCATACAAACACACTTTATTGACACTGAGGTATCTATTTCTCTCCAAAAAATAACCTTATATGGTTGTGTGGTGAAAGACACTTCTCATAGGTGATTGGATACGACTATATGATTCTCATGATTTTTTATGAATTGTAAAAATTATATGAGTTTCTTTGGAATAAACAAGTGATGTTTACAATAAATAAAAAAGGGAGAGATTGATGTTCTCCTATTGTTTTTGATGTTGTATTTATTGGTTTTCATTTATTTTCGACATGCTTGAAGAGATTGAAATAATTTCTTGAGGTTGTTGAGATGTTTTTTGATTTGTTTAAAGTGTTTTTGAAATTTTTGAGGAGGCCTCAGAATGATTGAAGAAGGCCCTAAATTTATTTGAAGAAGTCTATAAATTCTTAGTTTAATATGTATATTTTTCCAATTCTTTTTTCATTAAGATTTCTAAAATAATTTTCTATAACTTCAATGGCTGGAGTGAAGAAATTATTCTATGTTTTGAGTTTCTATATGTATTTTATTCATTCATAATCCTTCTAAGTAAAATCATATGACTTCATAGGTTTTTTTCTATTAAATTAAATATTTATTAGGACTAAAATAATTTTTGAATGACTTTATATAAAACAAAAAAATGAAAAAAACCTTACTATAAGACATGATCATATGCCTTCTAACCCCCAATTTATGTCTTTGTCTCTAATCATAATATTTTTCTACTTAGTGTAAGTTTTTTCTGCTATGTTTAAGATTTTTTTACATAGAATAAGGATTTTATAGTGGGTGTATGTCTTTGAGCCCCAGTGTAATCCTTTGAAGCTGAGCATAAGGGTAACCTATGTCTTGATATATCTTTGTAAATTTTACTTGATACCTATGGAAAGGTGAGTAAAAGTTTCCATCTCACATATAAAGGTAAAACTAAATTCTAAAAGCTATGTAAAAGTAAATGTGACCTATATAAAGGTTACCGATATCTATATAAGAATCATATGAACCCACGTACGTGTAATTATAAATAAAAAAGGATGTGTAAAGTTATAATGAGTTTCTATAATTTAAATATTCTAAGTAAATCAAATTTGATAAGGCTTATGATGATCCTCAAATGTTAAAAGATGAAATTCTGAATACGATTCATGATATTTCATGTAAAAAATTAAAATAGAGTATTTATGTTCATATATTTTATAAGTTTTATGATGAATTTTATTTATGAACTCAAATTTGAGTATTATTGAAGAATAACCTCCAAATATTAAATCTATAATTTCCATGTGATGATATTTTGATATTATTAGTTCCAAATAATCACTGGAAACATATTATGCAGTGTTTTAAGCTGATTTTTTGAGAATGAATTTTCAAGCTAATGAGTGTTTGAGTATTGTTTCATGGAACTATTATTCATGTCTTAAGATGGAAGGATATGAGTTTTATCTAAAATAGTGAGAAAAGAATATGGGAATTATAGGGAATTCACAAATTGATTTGTTTGTGAATTACTTATCAATGGTGAAAAATCTGGAGAATGTTCTTGATTTTTTTTACTGAACTACTAAATGAGAAGAAGGGTATAATTTGTATTTTTTTTATAGATTTTTAGTTAATGGAAGAGTATTATATTCAATGGATTATGGTTCATATTTGTTATCCTAAGAGATTGAGGAAATAAAATGATCTAATTATATGATTTTGTTGAGGGAAAGATTGAGAATGTTGAGTTAGAAAATAAATTACTAGAATTAAATTATTTTTATAATTCTATGTTTCTTTAATATTTTGAGAATCCTATGAGAGAGAAATATATGAATTGATGAATATCGATGAAGGAGAGTGAGTTGAAGTGTGTTTGAAGTTGAATTTTGGAAGATATCATAACAACCCAAATATTTTATACAATGTATTTAATAACTTCTTACATAAAGATACACATAAAAAATATATAAAATAGTGATGGACCTAGTATATTTAGTTAATTATATACATATTAAAACAACTAGAAACAAGGATACAACAAAATTATTTAAAAACTCCATAATATTCCCTAAAAAATCCATTGATCTTCTCAAATTGCATGGGATAACTTGGGGATGTACATAAGAAATGTATGAGATATAAATCCCAATAAGGGAATAAAAAAAGAATAAAATAATGAAATTAATACATGTGAGTAAATAGGATTATCAAGGTGACATAAAAGGGTGAGAATCATAGGCATATAAATCGAAGCATGATATAAGAAGATAACATCAAGGAAGTATAGGAATATGGAAACCATATAAGACATGAACAATAAGAATAAGTCAAGGATAAACACCAAGGAATCATAAAATAACATTATTAGGATAAAAAACCATTAACGATACATGTTATATAATGAGATGAAAACAATACCCAATTCATTGGATGGATATATAATTACAGGACCACCTATCACATTCATGTCATGTACATGAATTTGTGTGCCACATATATCAAACAACATAAGAATGTATTTTATAAATTTAAATCCCATGATTAAGGAGTATGGTTTAAATATATATAATTACCTAATTAATTAAGGAATTTTACAACTAGGTGAATACCCTTGAGAAGAAATGGGGATGGGTATTCACAACCCAAATGTTTGGCATGGAAAATCATGAGATAATTTCAACATCATAGTGAGTGTACATAAAGATTCATGTATGGGCTTAATGAGATTGAAATGTGGCCTCTCATTACATTATAATAATAATGATATTAAAGTTATGTGTAAAATCATATTCCAAAATGAAAAATTGTAAATAAAAAAGCTTAATATAAAGGAAGTACTTGAATAAAGAGGAAGAGGAACAAAATCACTTACTTGAGAAGTTGCTTCTAAAAGCTTTAGAAGAGATTCTTAAGTTATTAAAAACATATTGGGGGGATTTATAAATGGATATGGAGAGGAAATTCATTATAAATGGATTTTTAATGAAGATTAATGTTATGTTGTGTGGGTATTTATAGAAAAATATAGGGAAATTCATTATTAATTTAAAAACTAAGGTTTTAGACTTTGAGTGATAAAATAATCAAAACAACAAAACTTCTAAAAGTTTTTGTCCATAGTGTCAATCAAAGAGGAGCGGAATTCAATATTTTATTAAGTTAAGAATTAAAATCCTTAAAATAATACCATCCAAGATGTGGAAGTGAGTCATGTTCATAAATAATTTATTTTAAAACCTTAAAATATAATATTGGTTTTTGAGGATTTATTAAATGTTTTTAGAATTATTATAATAACTTATAAAAAAAATATTTTAAAGGGGATTTTTTTGATCATCAATCCCCTCTATAGTGTTTATTATAACACTTTTGGTATATTATTATGTCATAATACACACTATATATTTTTATCACATTTAATTTTTACCCAAAACTCCAACTATCTTAGAAAATTATGAAAAAGTAACCATTGGATAATTTTAAAATATTGATTTTAAAAATAATTATTATTTTTACAAAATAAGTTTCTAAATATGAGAATTTTTAATTTAAAATAAAAACCCTTATTTAATGTAAAATACTAGTTTTTATGATACTAACTTTTTTCTAGACATTATAAAAATTACATTAGACTGAATTAAACTATATTATCATTTATATTTAAATAAATATTATTTAATAAGAATATTTCATGGAAATAATATTTATTTCAAAAATTCTTGAATTTAATAAGAATATTGTTTTAATTAAATCTATATATTTTCCAAAATTACAATTTTAGCTTCTTCATATCAAAACCTATTTTTTATCAAAATAATTATATAATCACACATAGAAACACACACACACACACAAACACACATATATAAAGTAATAATGAAAAGAAGGGATAAATATAATAATTTTTTTTATTAAAAATAAAATATAAAAATTCATACTACTTGGGCCTAGACACATAAATCGATATTACACTAGTGTATAACCTAAGGATAAATTGTGAAATGGTGGTACTTTATTAGGGTGGTTCATCAAACATAATTTAAGCTATAATCTTGACAATCATTAAATTATCCCATACAAATTTTCATTCAAGTTTTAGTTATTGAATCTTGACTTGTTCTTTGTCAAGGGTAAAGCCTAGTAAATCCATATTCCTTAAAAGCTCAGATAAAATGTATTTATAGGGTACAATCCTACTAGTTAAGGCCATCACATATTCCATTCATGTCAATTTGACTTCATAATAACCCTTAATATATAATATACTAAATGGTCACTATAGAATGATTATATTATTAACAGTTATGATTCTTAATGGTTATATAAGCCTGACAGAAAAATTATGTCCATATCTTATAATGGTCCTAAATGACAAAAGTAAATGTACTGCATGTGTTTTCTATAACTACATTTCCTAATAATTTATTTATTCATTCAAAAATAAAATTTCATTTATAAAATTTTGGGTCATTACATTAATCCCCCCTTCAAAAATTTCACCCTAAAAATTTCATTTCATACACTAAAATAGATGATGGTAGTTATTTTTCATCATCTCTTCCAGTTCCCATGTTAGCTCCTCAAGCATGTGGCTCCTATATAATAATTTAACCAAGTGAGTTGTATTGTTTCATATAACTTTGTATTTATGATCTAATATCATCCCCACCTACTCCTCATGTGAAAAACAATTTTCCAAAGGTACCACCTCTAAATTTAACACATCTGAGAGGTATGATATGTACTTCCTTAAGAGGGATACATGGAACACATCATGTACTTGAGATATGTTTGGTTGGAGTTCTAGTAGACATTCCATAACATTGATGTGATCAGGTATATCAAATGGAATGATTTATCTAGGAATAAGATTTCACTTCTTCCCAAACCTCATGAATTTATTTCATAATGATATATAAAGGAACACTTTATCTCCAACTTCAAACTCTATATCTCATCAATAATTGTTTGTGTATCTTTTTGATTGAATTTGCATAGATTTCATATGAATACAAATGGTTTCAACATTATCTATCATCTCTTGGATAATATCAAATCCCATTAGTTTTTTCTCTATAAATTAATCTCAACATGTTATAGTCAAATGCATCTTCTCATATAGAGTCTTATAAAGTTACATTTAAATGCTAGAATGGAAACTGTTGTTATATGAGAACTCCACTAGGAAAAGGTCATAATCCCAACATCCTTGTAAATCCATTGAACAAGTTCTCAACAAATCATTTAGAGTTTGGATGGTTCTCTTAGACCAAATGGCTGTCCGTGGGTCATAAAAAGTACTAAAACTCATATATGTATCTAGTTATTGGTGAAGGATTCTCTAGAACATTAAGGTAAGCCCTGGATCTTGATAAAATAAAATGGATAGTAGTACTCCATACAGTCTTACCACTTTTCTCATATATATCACAGTGAGGTAGTCAAGGGAGAAATCTTCCTTGATAGAAATGAAATTCACAAACTTCATAAAGTGATCATCCACCACCCATATGGAATTATTTCTATTAGAAGCCCTAAGGAGTCCTATGATGAAATGAATGGTTATGTTTTCCCATTTCCATACTAGTATAGGAAATGGTTATATCATACCCTTACACTTATATCATTTAGAAATGATTTATTGGTATACCAAGCCTCAAGATATAAATTACACAATTTAACTCTTTATGTTATCCCACCAGAATTTTTTCTTCAGATATCTATACATCTTAGAGATTTTTGGATGAATAGAGAAGGATGATCTATGCACATCATCTTGAATATCCCTCTTTATCTCTAGTTTTTATGGGACATTATCTGGGTTCCAAAACTTATAAATTCATCATTTTAAAGGTTAAACTATGTTATATTCACTCTCTTTATCTGTATCTTCACATCTTATTTTTATCCCTCCTTGATCTTCTCTTCAATGGATGGTTGATAAGTTATTTGAGAAAGGAAAGATGAAGTTCCTTTTATGATTCCCATGTACATACTTTTCATGTCCAAGAATATTTTATCCCTTTCAATCCTCATCATGGATAGGGTTGTAGGATCATTTTTACTAAGAGCATATGCCACTTTGTTTCCTTCCTATCATGATAATAGATTGAAAAATAACAATCCTTGATCAACTCTATCCACATTAATTGGTTCATATGAAGCTCCTTCTATGTGAATATATACTAGATAATTTTATGATATGTACATATGTCACACTTATAACCATATAGAAAATATCTCAAAATATTTAATGTAAAGATCACTATCTCCAATTATAGATCAAGGGTTGGGTAGTTCTGCTCATGGATATATAATTGGAGGGAGGCATATGCTATCACTTTTTCATATTTCATGAGTACACAACCCAGTCCTTTTGGATGCATTGATATAGATCCAAAATCCTTCCCAATAGGTTGCTAATGTGAGAATAGGTGTAGTTATTAACCTCTTATTTAACTCCTTAAATCTCTCCTAAAATTCATTATTCTATACATACTTCACTTCCTTCTAAGTTATCTTGGTTTATGGGATTGGAAATCATGAAACGTTTCTCACAAATTGATGATATTACCCATATATTCAAAGGAATTTACAGATCTTTATCACGTATTTTGGTCTAGGCTATCCTTTAATTACCTATATATTTGAAGGATCCATAGATATCCCTTTTATAGTGATAACATTCCCCTTGAATGTCACTTTCTCTATCCAAAACTCACATTTGTTATAATTTTCAAATAACTTTTTCTTTCACAAGGTCTTAAGTAAAAAATTCAAATGATCCTCATATTCCTATTTAATTTTGGAGTAGATAATAATATCATTTATAAATACTACCACAAATTTATTAAGGTAATACCGAATGTTTCTATTCATTATGTCTATGAAGATAATTATAGAGTTAGTGAGTCCAAATAGAATCTCTATGAACTATTAGTGTTCATACCATGTATAAAAAGTAGTCTTGGGGATATCCTCCTTCATTACCCTTACTTGATAATATCCTGATTAAAGATCCATCTTAGATAAGTACTAGGATCCACATAGTTGATCAAATAAGTACTCAATCTATAGCAGAGGATATATGTTATTTATCATTATCTTTTGCTTTAGGACATGTAACTACCTTTACAACTTAAGTTAGAGAGTATGAGGAAAATATTTATCAAATTTCCCCCTAAATTCTTTCCACTCCATCTACAAAATTTCTTTTTCAAGTATTAAATTCTTGATCAATGTCGAACATTGATCATATTCTCCCATGATGCAATAAACAACAAGCACAAACTTTTCTTTTTCAAAGAATTTAAGGAAAGATAAGATATATTCAATAGATTTGATCCATTATTCCATGATTAAGGGATTGAAATATCCACTAAAATTTGGAGCCCTTTATAGTATAAAGGTCTCAATTATAAATTTCTCTATCTTAAGGGGATGTAGGTTTTCCCACTAATTCAAGTTTCTATTCAAAACTTGAGTTAATTGAGTAAGTATTTATATTATGTTATTGAATCCTACTCTAATTGGGTTAGAAATATCATTTGGGAAGTCATCATATTTCCCATCACATAGGTTTTTGAGACAATTCCTCCTATTTCAAGCCGTTAACTAAAATAAAGGGAAAATTAGGGATGAGAATTTTCAAAATATTAAACATATCAAAGGGAAAATATAAACATTGAATGGATAAATAATAAATAACATATATTTATTAACATATGAATTTATAATTTTCAATATAAGTTATCCATGGTCTATTTCCTAACATAAAATTTATTAGTAATTGTTTACCTTCATAGTGGTTCATTAAGTGCTTGTGAATTTACCAAAGTGTTTCCATCAGTAGTGTCAAACCAGGTGAGTAGCAAGGCATTTTTTTACAAACTAGGTGATGATTGAGTTAATACCCAATGAATTGTTTTTGGTTATTACCCCTAGGTATATATATTCTAGATCCAAATCCTCTTTTAGTATCTAGATATGATTTTTTTTCAAGGGAACCACTTTCTCTATACTTTACAAAAATTTAGGGAGCATTTCTTATATTTAGTCTTATCTATAAGGCTTTCACTAAGGTTTTTCTAATCCTAATACCAAACAATAACTAGACCTTTCTCTAATACAAACTATGAAAAACCAAATATTTTATACACTTTATTTCATGACTTATTACATAGAGATACACAGAACACAATCCCAAAATATTAAGAGGCTTAGTGCATTTAAAAACTCCATAACACACCCTTAGAAATCCATTGATCTTATAAAAATGCATGGGACAACCTAGGGATGTATATAAAAAAGGGGTGATATATAAATACAATTAAGGGAATAAACAAGTAATAACATGATCAAAGTAACACACATGTGTCAAGAGGCATATCAAGGTGACATAAAAGGGTGAGAATCATAAACATGAACATTAATCATAATATAAGATGATAACATCAAGGAAATGTAGAAATTTGGAAACAATATAAGACATGAAACCATAAGCATAATTCAAGGATAACCGTGAAAAAAAAATAATATAGTGTTCTTAGACTAACCACACATGCACCATAAATGGTATATCATGAGATTAACATATTACCTAATGCATTGGAGGGATATATAATTCGAATCCCACCTGTCATAATCATATCATGTACATGCATTTGTGTCCTATATAGATCATAAAAAAATGTATTTTATAAATTTTAATCTCATGATAAAGTAGTTTGGATTAAAAACATGGATATCCATAATCAATAAAGTATAGTAACATATAAGTTAATTCATTTGAGTGGAAATGGGTATGGGTATTCACAACACAAATGTTTGGCATAGAAAATCATGGGATAATTTTGATAGTATAATATGTGTACATAAATATTTTTGGAAGGGTTTAATGAGTGTTAAAGGTGGTATGTAATTACTTGGTAATTATAAGGATATTAAAGGGATGTGTAAAAACATATTATAATTTAAAAAATTGGAAATAAAATGGTTTAATACAATTATTGTACTTTAATAAAGAGGAAGAGGAAGATAATCCCTTACCTGATAGGTCTCTTCAAAATTATTGGGAGGAGATTCTTAAGATATTAGGAACACAATAAATGTATTTAGAGATGGATAGGGAGATAATTTGTTTTTCAATGGGTTTTGAGTGAAGAGGAATAGGTGGTTGGGTGGGAATATATATCAAAAGGGAGGGAAATTATATATTAATTTATAAACATATATTTTGGACTCTAAGTGATAAAACAATCAAATCCAAAAATATTCTCATTTTTTACATTATATTATTCTAGAGAAGAGTTAAATTAAATATTTTATTAGGATAATAACTAAAATACTCAAAATAATACCATCTATGATCTATAAGTGACTCATGTTGATAAAAATTTGATTTTAAACCCACAAAATATAATATAGGTCTTGGAGGATTCATTGAAAGTTTGGAAAATTAATCAACTAAATTAAAAAAATATATTTTAAAAGATAAACCTATTTTTTATCATGTATGTACTTTATATTATTTATTATATAACTTTATTACTATTATTATTCCATAATACATATCATATATTTATACCGTATTTAATTTTTATCTGAAAATTAGTCTGCCTTAGAAAATTATGAAAATTTTACCATTGGATACTTTTGAAATGATATTTTCAAAATTATTTTTTATTTCAACAAACTAATTTTATGAATATGATAATTTAAAATTTTAAATAAAAATCCTTATTTACTAGAAATACTAGTTTTTATGATACTAACTTCTTCCAAACCCTTATGAAAATTACATTGGAGTTAATTAAATTATATTATCATTAATATTAAAATAAATATTATTTAATAAGAATATTTATTGAAAATACCATTTGTTTCATTTATTTTGAATTTAACAAAAAGTGTGTTTTGATTGAAACTATATATTTCCCAAAAAATACAATTTTAGTTTCCTCATATCAAAATATAATTTTTATCAAACTCATTATATAATAAAATATATATAAAGTAATAATGAAAAAAAGTATAAAAATAATAATTATTTTATTAAAAAGAAAATAGAAACATTTATACTACTAGTTTCTAGATACATAACCCCTCATTACACCAGCATTCACCCTATGGGTAAGGTGTGTAATGATGATAATTTCTTAAGGTGGTTGTAGAACATTGTTTGGGTCATAATATAAATAAGATTGAAATTCTATCATAAATGGATTCAATCAAGTTTCAATTGGTGAATCTCAGCTAAAAATTAGTAAAGGGAAAAGCTTAATTATAGAATCTTCCTGGGAAGCTCTAATAAATGGTCTTCATAGGGTATGATCTTACCAGTCAAGGCCATCTCTTCTTCTATTAGTTTCAATTATACTTTAACAGAAACCTTAATATATACTAACCATAATGGTCACTGTAGAATGGATATATTATCAATTTTTATGATGATTAATGTTATTTTGATCCTGAAAGATAAATTATTTCCATATCTTATAGTGCTCCTAAATAAAAAAATGAAATATAGAACATGTTTTTTATATAACTACATTAATTATTAATGCCTTTATTTATTCAAAAAGTGAATTTAATTTATAAAAGTTTTTTCTCATTATAGATATGATCTACAACTATTTAAGCTCAATCATTTGGTGAGTTTATCTCAATATTATATCAAGAAGTAGTTATACATTAGGATCTATATGAAGTGAGAATATATTCTTGAATATACATGATGATCATGGAGAAATATATAGATCTTATATGGTTCAAGCAATTGGAATCTTAAAGTGATCTATCTTATTCTAGTTTCATTTTCAGTTTAAAGGTAGTGAGAAACTCCTCATTCTAGTGTGACTTTGGTTAGGCATAGTGATAATCTATGTCAATGCTATAATATTGTAATATGTTATGTGAATAGTGAATAATTTGTGATTAGGAAGACTAACCAACCATATAAATGAGTAGATTTCCCAAGAATGGGTCAAACCTTGTCAAAATACCCATTTTCATTATTCTATTATTTTTTACATATATAAGTAAAGCTAATAATTTACATTTGAGTGAATCAACTTTATAGGTTGAACATGTTTTTTTAAATTGAAATGAAATTATAAAAAACTATCCTCAGTAGTAGAATTTTTAGCTTTCGAGTTGGGGTAAATACAATGAACGCCAATTGGTAGTTGATGTATTTTTACACCCCAAAACTAAAATTCCCCCCCCCCCTCATTTACCCTCCCCTACCCTGCAACCTAATCCCCTCCCCGACCCCGTGACATCTCCCTGTTGACCCTCCCGGTGACCTTGATACCCCGGCGACCCCCCCTCGTTTACCCTCCTCAATCCCATGACCTAATCCCCTCCCTGACCCCATAACCTCCCTGTTCACCCTCCCAGCGACCCTGATACCCCCAGCGACCCCGATCTCCTTGCCTCCGCACTGCGACCCCCATGACCTGGAGACACCCTCGCGACCCCAGGAACCCCAACCCTTGCCTCCGCCCTGTGCCCCTCGTGACCCCGGTGACCCGGGTGACCCCGATGACCCTGACCACCCCCACCCATTTGCCTCGGCACTGCGCCCCCCGTGACCCCAATGACCCCGACGACCCCAACCCCCTTGCCATTGCGCTGCACCCTCCCATGACTCTAAGACACCCTGATGACCCTCACCCCCTGCCTCTGCGCTGGACAGTCCCACAATCATTCCCTTCCAGCCCTGCTGCACCCCTCCATTGAGTTGTATTTTATCCCAATTTTTCAATTATAAGGTTAATAATATCCTAAAATTTTCCATTTTATAACTTTAAGACTATTTTAATTTCATATTCAATTAATCTGATAAGATAATTTCTGATCAATATATTGACATTAATTGAAAATATGACATAATAAATTACTATCAAAAAAGTATTTGTAGACTTTCTAATCCTTTTCCTTTTGATATAATCCTTTTTTGATCACATCCATTAATTGTTAAAATATTTGGACCACTTCTCTTGTTCCTTAAAGAACCTTTTTACAATATAAATCTATTTTTGTTCAACCTATATTTCACCAAAAATAATTATTATTTTTATATTATAATGTGTATTTTTTACTTATTTAGTTTCCTTTTGGAACTACTCCTGTGATTCGCCCAGCAGTTCCACCCCTTTTGAGTTCGTCCGTTAAACCCCTATCATAAGCCACTGCGTCGTCATGGATCCACAATCGAGTCTCACCCCATTAAACACGGCCGAGTCCTCTACAGGTAAGTTATTTTTTAACTTCTTCAATCTATTATGCAGGTTATTTATGAAAATTGTATTTCCCAGAGAGACCTCTCAGAGGGAATATTTTTTTATTCACAACCGAACCTACAAGATAGGTTTTTTGTCCTCAAAAATAGCTTTGAACTCATTGGTTTTTAAGTTTTAATGATATGAGTTTTTTTAGAATTTAAATATTACATTTAAATTATTTTATTTCTATTAAATACATATATGGATAAGTGCTGGATTGATATGAAAGATATGTTTTCTGTTAAAAATTATGTAGGGATTAAGCGATTTATGGATTTCACCAATGGATTTCCAAGATATTTGATTAGTTTTCCATACAAAAAATGTGCAAATAGATATCTCTTCCAATGAGATAGTGTTACAGAACATCTGTTTTTGAATGGGTATTTGAAAAACTATAAGACATGGACACGTCATGGAGAAGAGTCCATTTCATGTCATCAATCAAAAAATATTCCTATGGATGTTCATTCAAGAACAGTTGATCCGATGAACATAATGCTCAATGATATGATGAATCTATTTAAACCTGAAGACAGTAATGTCATAAATGACGATGTTGGATCGAGTAATCCTCATTCTTCTATAGATGGAGAAGAATTGATATTCTTTGAGATTCTTAAAGATACGCATATTGAATTATATCATGGATGCACTAAATTTAGTAAATTGTCATTCATCGTTGAATTGTTACACCTGAAGGCCTTGAACCAGTGGTCAGACACCTCATTCGACATTTTGTTGGTATTGTTGAAGAAGGTACTCTTTATTGGAGTGAAGATTCTAGAGTCATTCTATCAAGCTCGCAAGTTGACCAATGATCTTGGTTTTACATATGATACCATTGATGTGTTCCGCAATAATTGTATGTTGTTCAGAAAAGAGAATGCACAGTTAAATAATTATACTATTTTCTATACATCTAGGTGGAAGGCCAATGAGATTAATCAAGGTAGTTAGATTCTTCCTGGCAGAGTCTTGAATCAATGGAAACAAGTTTCCACTAAGCAGATGTGTTATTTTCCACTGAAACTAAGACTGAAGAGATTCTTCATGTCAACTAAAATTTCTAAATTGATGACTTGACATTCAGAGAGAAACAAAGAGTTTTATAAATTAACTCACCCGACAGATTATGTGGCATGGAAAGAGTTTGATCAAAGACACCCAAACTTTTCCTGATATGATCGTAATGTTCAACTGGGTTTGGCAGCAGATGGTTTTAACCCATTAAGGTCCATGGTTGGTGCAACACATAGTACGTGACCAGTGGTGTTGGTCCCATAAACCCCCCCATGGGTATGTATGAAGCAACCATTTTTTTTACTGTTGATTCTAATCGATTGACCGAGAGGACCTGGTGATAAAATTAATGTTTATATGCAAACTTTGATTGATGAGCTGCAAGAATTTTGGGCCGATGGTGTAATGACTTTTGACTCAGTAGCTAATGAAATGTTTAGACTCTAGACCGCTTTGTTATAGACAACTAATGATTTCCCAGTGTATGCTAACTTATCAGGTTGGAGTAAAAAAGTATAATTCACATACCCTTGTTGTAATAAGAGTAAGAAATATATAGGGATTGAGCACTATAGAAAGTTATAATATCTTGGTCACAGATGATTTCTTCCTCTATTGCACAGGTTCAAAAAAGACCGTGTGTCATTTGATGGGAATAGAGAGTATGACCCATCACCACAAATACTGTCTGGGGTTAAAATTTTTGCACAACTAGATCAAGAAAACAACCATAAAATGTATGATTTTCACAATTTTTTGGCTCCTACATTTCCTTATATTCCTGCCACAAATAGACAGTGCAATCATAATTGGAAGAAATAGAGTATTTTCTTTGAATTTCTTTATTGAAAATATAATATTTTAAGACATAATTTGGATGTGATGCAAATTTAAAAAATGTATGTGATAATATACTGTGCACCATTTTAAGCGTCAAGGGGATATCAAAGGATAGTGCTAATGCTCTACGTGATTTGAAAGAAATGGGATTGAGAAAACTTTTACATTTACAACTGGGTGAAGGTAATCAGGCATACATTCTTGCTGCATAGTACATAATGGGTAAAAAAGAGAAACAAACATTTCTATCAATTTTGAAGACCGTTAAGGTGCCATATGGTTATTGCTCTAATATTTCCAAGCATTAAAATATGATGATCATGACATTACAGGGGATGAAAATTCATAATAATCAAATTCTACTTCAACAGTTAATTCCTATATCAATTTTGGATTGCTTACCTACCCAGTTTACAGAGTTGTTGATTGAAGTTTCTAATTTTTTCAGACAACTCTGTCCAAGAAATCACCGCATGAGTGATTTGAAAGAGAAGCAGGATAAGATTTTACTTTCACTATGTCACCTAGAGAAACTATTCCCGATATCTTTTTTTTGATGTCATGGTTCACTTGACTATGTATTTAACTGGTGAAGTCATTGCTGTCTGTCCCATGCAATTAAGGTGGATGTATCCAATATAGTGATACTTAAATACATTGAAACAGTATGTGCGCAACAAAGCTCATCTGAAAGCTTCAATTTCCAAGGGATATTTAATAGATGAGTGTACTAATTTATGTACTTCATATATTGATGAGGTTGAAACAAAGATAGATAAACCCTCCCAGAATGATGAGAATCCAATTGGATAAGGAATAACATTTGATATGTATAATGATGAGTGGGTTCAAGCTCATCGATATGTGTTGTTTAACACTCCATTATTTATGCCATTGATACAGTAAGTTGCATAGTTTATGTGTCTTTTATTTCGATATTTATTTTATTACTTACCTTTTATTGGATTGTGATTTAGGACACATATTGCTAAGTTGAAATGTGAAAGGCCCCGTTCAACTGACTATCAAATCCAAAAACATCATTTCAACACATTTCATGAGTGGTTCAAGACTCATGTACGTATAAATAATTTCTTTAATTTTTTTATAGTGAAATTATTTGTATTTTTAGAATCCTTTATCCATTGAACTATGTGAAATTTGTAGATTCAAAAGATATGTGATTTAAGTACCCATACTGTGAGCGATGAACTCAACCAACTAGCTAATGGCCCATTTGTTATAGGTTGTTGCTATAAGTCTTTGGTTGCTAACAGATTCTGATTCCGTATTAGCGATGTTGACATGAATCGAGCCACACAAAATAGTGGTATTGGTTTTTCTTTTGTTGGTGTGGTTTATTATTATGTATTGCTGAGGGATATTATTGAGGCTATTTATGGTTGTGGCTTAAAACACATATTGGAAAGGTGTGATTGGGTCGATTCGATTCGTGGAACGAAAGTTGATAACTTCCAATTTATGTCAGTAAACTTTAACAATATACTGTATAAAGATGACTAGGTAAGCAATGAGCCCTTCATATTGACATCATAGGCAGAGCAAGTTTACTTTTTCAGCATTGATTCTGATTGGAAAGTTGTGTTGAAAATGTCTAGAAGAGGGGTGTTTTTGATTGATCAAGAGGAACCTGACATTGTCGCATTTCCTGATCAAACACTTGACCAAACAATAGTAGCTATACGATATGAATATATACAATAGGCCAAAGAGACAATTGAAGGAGATACGATAGACTTTCATGATTAGTGAAAATTGTAATTATTTCCCAACATTGTTTGTAAAAATATTTATGAGTTATATATGTATAAAAATTTCATGATTTAACTATAATTTATTTTAATGTAGGTATGTCACAGGGTGATCAGAGTGGTTCACATGATGTTGTCAGTATGTATGTTTTCATTTTTCTAAATTAATTGATTGTAATTTTCTGTGTTTATTTCCCTAAATGTTTATAATTTTTAAAAAATTCAGTTATATTGTAATTGAATTATGAATTTCTGTTTATTAGGATCTAGTGCGTCTTCTAGCAGACGCAGAGGTCCTAGTAGATAGGTTTGATCCTGGAACTCTGGAGCCCGATTGGATGTGTTATTTGATGATACATTCCACCCAGTTGAAGAAGGTGATACTGTATTGATTCCTCAGTTTGGGCATATGATACGAGACCCACATAGATTCCCCCAGACGACTCATGATTGGACTTCTTTCCCCAGGATACGATTGACAGATTATGGAGGGAGGTTCAAGTAAATTCAATGTTTAATTTTTCATGATATTGTTTTTATTATGGTTGGATCTACGTACTATTTTTTATAGGATAATTTAACATCCATTTCAGATAAGTTTTGGGACATATGTATGGACAAATGCTAAAAATTATGGAAGGATTACAAGGGAAGAGTGAAGAGAGATCACTGGATACCATTTGCGGGTGTGCCAGACATTATACAACAAGTCCCTCCGGGCATTCTTCCCATGCAGTGGTAGGATTTGGTTGCGTTTTGGTCGAGTGAGGCAAATATGGTAATATTTATTTCTTTTAATCTATAAATGACTAATTTTTCATATGTCTATTAACTAAATACATTGAATATAGATTGAGTCTGCTCATCATTCACGTAATTGGGCGATGTAGGGCACACCTTCCATACTTAGAACATGACATGTGTCACAGCTTAGACATGATGTAAGTTTAGAATTTACTATTCATTCATATATTAAAAATAGTGTAGTATAACATGGTGAATCAATTTATTATAGTTACACCAACGAGGTGAGACGATCGATCAGATGTCCATATGGGTGAGGAATCGTAGGGCGGGAGATCCCAATGTTTTTGGTTTCATAGTAAGCGAAATATTTACTAATAAATGTATTTTTATTTTATAAAAATTATTTATATTTGTTCATTGATTCATTATGTGCTACAGGATCAGCTTGACACTTAGTTAACAGAGTTTCCAGAGGAGCAATGTCATAGTACAATACATAGAGATGAGATATTTCAGCGTGTCGTGGGGTGTGATGGTCATGGTTATTCCTTGACTTATGGTGGTGGTGTCCCATGACATGCAGTTGTTAGAGCAGAGGTGATGGGTGCATGAAGAGATGAAGGGATGCACACACAAACTGATATAAATGCTGCCATGCAGGCTATGCAACGTAATATGGATGTGCAGTTTCAGTAGTTACATGCAGAGTATGAGGAGAGATTATCACAGATGTTAGGACATTTCGATGAAGTGACGACGCAACGTCCTATTGATGGTACACAAGTGGCATCACAGGTAAACAATAAAACAAACCATACTCATATTGACTTCTATTGATTTATGTTTAAGATACATAATATTGATATATATTGTAGGCTCCAGATATTGCTAGTAGACATCACAATGATATTTGTGATCCAGATGAGGATGAACATGCATGAGGTAATTTACATTATCATTTTAATATAATAAATGAAATATAAATTAATATTTATTCTCAAACCTTTAGGTTTATTTAAACCTATGTGTTTTATTGTTTTAATTATTGTAATTTAATTCATTCTTATAAAGTTTACCTGATTGTTAATTATGATATATTACATAACACTTCAATTTATTAACACGACAACAATTGGTGAGTGAATTGTGAAATGGTCGGGCAGACGACACATCAATCGGATGTACAGTTTGCGTGTTACGACCGAATATGTGTTTTTAAGAGTTTGAAGTGCTTGAGAAAGGTGGGTGGGGTGGTCAAAACCGGCCGAACGATCTCGGAATTCCATGAAATCAGGCGACAACAACCAGAGAGTGAATTGTGAAATAGTCGGGTAGGTCACATGTCAATCAGAGGTGTCGTGTGACTGCGGTGACCGAAAACGCACTTCCGGTTCCATAAACAACCAAAACAGGTGTCTAATGATCAAATGCATACCGAACAACATCAGAATGACTTGAAATCATAGGAAAAAATTCTAATTATTATTCGTGATGTGTACGCAGATACGTCATGTCAATCGGATGAGCGGTTTGCACGATACATCCGAATATGTATGTTTTTTGAGTTTGATGTGCTTGAAAAAGGTGAGTGAGGTGGTCAAAACCAGATGAATGACCTCATAATTCCATGAAATCAGACGGCAACAACCGGCGAGTGAATTGTAAAATAGTCGGGTAGACGAAAAGTGAATCGAAGGTGTCGTGTGACCGTGGTGACCGAAAACGCACTTCTGGTGCCATAAACAACCAAAACAGTCGTCTAACGGTCAAATGCATACCGAACGACATCATAATGACTTCAAATAACAGAACAACATTCTAATTATTATCCGTGCTGTGTACGCGGAGATGACACGTCAATTGGACTTGCAGTTTGCGCGTTACCGCCGAATATGTGTTTTTTAAGAGTTTGGTGTGCTTGAGAAAGGTGGGTGGGGTGGTCAAAACCGGCCGAACGACCTCATAATGCCATGAAATCAGACAAAAATAACTAGAGAGTGAATTTTGAAATGGTCGAGTAGACCACATGTCAATCGGAGGTGTCGTGTGACCGCGGTGACTGAAAACATAGCTCTGATGCCAAAAATGACCAAAACAGGCGTCTAATGGTAAAATGCATTCCGAACAACATAGGAATGACTTTAAATCACTAGAAAACATTATACTTATTATTAGTGATGTGTATGTGGAGACATCAAATCAATCAGACGTGTGGTTTGTGTGTTACGACTGAATATGAGTTTTTTAAGAGTTTGACGCGCTTGATAAAGGTGGGTGGGGTGGTCAAAACTGGCCGAACGACCTAGGAATGACATGGAACCAGAAAAAACTAACCGGCGAGTGAATTTTGAAATGGTTAGGTAGACGACAAGTGAATTGGAGGTGTCGTGTGACTGCGGTGACCAAAAACACACTTCCGGTGCCATAAACGACCAAAACAAGCGTGTAACGGTCAAATGCATACTGAACGACATCAGAATGACTTGAAATCACAAGACAACATTCTGATTATTATTCGTGACATTTATGTAGAGATGAAACTTCAATCGGATGTTCGGTTTGTGGGTTACAGCCGAATATGTGTTCTTTAAGAGTTTGGCGCGCTTCGGAAAGGTGGGTGGGGTGGTCAAAACCGGCCGAACGACCTCAGAATGCCATGAAATCAGACGACAAAAACTGGCGAGTGAATTGTAAAATGGTCTGGCAAATGAAAAGTGAATCGGAGGTGTTGTGTGACCGCGGTGACCGAAAATGCACTTCCAGTTCCATAAACGACCAAAACAGGCATCTAATGATCAAATGCATACCGAACGACATCAGAATGACTTGAAATCATATTAAAACATTCTAATTATTATCCATGATGTGTGCTAGCATATGACACATCAATTGGAAATGCGGTCTAATTAGAACCATATAATACATGATTTTACATTTTTGAAAAGGTATTCGAAATTAATAATATATTATTAAACTCAAATACTTTCGATCTGTTATAGTAAGTTTGAATTGAAATACATGTCATTGCATTTCAATTATTTGTTTGGATGTTTTTTAGGTATTAATTTTGTTATTAAATTTTTTCATGCAGTTATATTCGTTGATGGATGTGGAAGTTTGGAAGACGATGAGCTGAAGAGATTTATGCGCGTATGAGTTTAGATATTTTGGAAAAGTTTATTTTTTTGTGTTTTTGAAATATATGGTTTTTTATTGTATTGATGACACTTTTAAAAAATAAAAATAAAAAATCCTATAGCGACCGCCATTTGGCAGTCACTATAGGGGATATCGGCGGCACCTATAGTGACCACCAAATGACGGTTGCTATAACCAAATCTGAAATCGGCTATAGCGTCTTCTATTTGGCAGACGGTTTAGGTTCCACCGATATCACCTATAGAGACCGCCATTTTGCGGTCACTATAGTCCATGTCGGCACATCTATAGCGAAGACCATCTGGTGGATGCTATTAGCAACAATGATAGGCCTAAAGTGTCCACCATTTGGAGGACTCTAGGCGGCCGCTAAAGACCTTTAACAACAACTTTTGGCGGTCGCTAAAGGCCTTTATTCTATTAGTGACTCTACTGATTCACCACCTTTTCCTAGTGAAGTAAACCAATCCTATGGCACTTCACCTTCCATCATGTAAGTGGAGAATTTTGATTTATATGATTTATGTGTCTTTAAAAAACCAAATATTCTTTCAATATTATATATCCACCCATCAATGTCTTAAGATCCATTATCATCATAAAAGGTAGGATGGTTATATATATTTAACTCTTGATCATGTTATATAGATTCAGATGGATCTAAAACTATATCTTCTCCCAAATCATATATTTCTAAAATAATTTTATTCACTAGGTTTCATTCAATGGGAGGATTTACCTATGAAAATTTATTTTTATCTTTTTCCCAAGGATTCTTCAGTTATCATCTAGGTGGAATGTTTTTATAAATTATATGAAATAAAAAACTTTTTTCAAAATACAACTAAAATTTTAAAAGTTATTTTGTTAAATCAAAAAAATTATTGAATAATATTTTCATATCACAAATATCTCTTAAAATAATCTCAAATAAAATATAATTTCAAATAAAGGATCAATCAAACCATATGAAGGGTAAATAAAATTTTAGTCACTTGGATGATGATGTGTTGTATTTTTTGTTAATACGAAATTATGTGAATATATTTTGAGTAGATAATATTGGATTATGATTGAATTATCCAACCAATAATGTCAATACGCGATGAGTAAAGATGGAGAATAAAGAAGAAGATTATAATAAATGGTCTGACTGAATAATGCAATGTATTGATATTGTTGAGACATATCTAGTAGATTTACCTATTTATATATATTATTTAATATAGAATGTTTTAGATTGACCTTTTATGTGAAAAATCTATTTTGTAGGTTAAAGAAGTTAATAATATAAATATTTGAATCACTTGGATCATAAAGGAAGATATTCAAAAAATATTATTTCTATAGAGAATGAATAATTATAAGAAATTATATCTCTATGAATATAATAAGGGGCTAGCTTTGCATGTAGAAGGAACAAGTAGAAAAATTACAATTAATGTTTAATTTTTGACATTGGTTATTTAATAACCAAAACTAAAAGAACTTTTAAAATAGTTTATTAAACAATCAAAAATAAAAATAAATTTTAGATTTTGTTATTAAAAAATAGACATTAAAATTTTCATTTTTTACATTGGGTTTTTAACAACCAACATTAAAATTGATTCTAAATGTATATTCTTTTATAAGAAATGTTAAAAACATAAAAAATTAAACCTTAAATGAACCTTTAATAATTTTTCATCATTCCTCTCTTCACCACCATGTGATTTACCTCACATATTTTCCCTCCTATAAATATATCATTTTGCCTAATTTTATTTTCATTATCCCTAGAAAATTTTCATTTTTCCCTCCCTTTTCTACATACCCCTCTTCGAATTTTTCACATTTTCCAATTTCATATTCCAAATTATTTTTTAGTAGTATCAATTTTTTTAAATATTTATATAGAATTGTAAATGAAACAAGGGAGATTGTGGAGTATTTTAAAATATAGTTGGTGGAGATGATAGTACTAAATGGTTTGTGTACATAGATATATGTTCAAAAAATTATTATTTGATCAATTATTTTGTATAAAGGTAAAATACTTCACAGTTTCTCTTATTTTCTCATCCAATATTATTTTTATTCATTATTAATAATATTCATTGATTATTATCATAATTTAATGGTTGATCTTAATTTTTATCATTCATATAATTGTATACGAACTATTTTTTCAGAAAATATTTTATTCAATGTTGGAATTGATATGTGTTATTGAACAATATTTCTATTGTTTTTGTTTCTATAATTTTTTTAAGGCTTCTGTTTTATATTAATATTTTATTTATTTTTTAAAATTATAACTTTTACATAAATTATTTGAATAATAGGTCTGAGAAATCATTTTTCATGTTGTTTATTTAAATTACTAACATGAAATATAAGTTTTCACATTTTTCATTCAAACAACTGATGTGAAATACCTATTGTATACTTATGAGAAGAAAACATAGCTATGTGTTTTCTTCAAATATATTTTATAATGTTATATATCATGAAGTGATGGTGCAATTGGATGAGTATTAGAAGAAGTTGAGCTGATAAAGGTTCTATATTAATTAATTAATAATTGGATTATTTTATTATGGTTGAAGATAAGTTGGAGATACTCTAAAAAATTATAAATTGGTTTGAATAAGTATGAATTTTATAAATGTAAATGATTTAAAAATTCATTTGAGATGGATTAACTATTTTTAAATGAGTTTTATAGGTATTTTGAGTTGATTTGAGAAAGACAGAGTTAAGTTTTGAAATATTCGAGTTATAGGTTTTTGAAATTTTGAAAAAAACATTTTTTAATAATAACTTTCTTATACTTTAGAGGAACATACACATACATAATAGTAACTTGGTACTATATAAGAATAACCTACACATGAGTAAGAATAATTTAGAACTATGGATGACTAAATAGGTTCTCGGTTAGAGTACCACAAATCTTTAGAAGATTAAACTTGTGTTGAGTAAAAATAATATGAAGCTACATAAGATTAACTAAAAATATTAAAAATAGTATAAGAGTAACATGGAAATTTAAAAGTATATATAATATTAAACTAATTATAATAAATATTAATATTTTAATATATAATATATTTTTTAGGCTAAATAATAATAATTCATAGGTTCTAAAGGATATATAAGAGTCAATTTCACTAAAATAAGAATAACTCTTATATTGTGTAAGATTAACCAAATGTTTTAAAATTCTATCTACGATCATTATATGGTCATTTAAGATTAAAAATGGGTTTTCAATTAAATTATAATATTTAAAACTAATTATTATTTTCTAATATTAAATTATTAAACATTACGAATCCTAATGGATTAAGCAATGATTTAAGTCTACATTGTTGCTAAGTTATGATAAAGGAGTTTTTGTAGTGAGACAAAGCATTGTAGAAAAACATTATTATTACATGTGAGCATGCGTATAGTAAAATATAAAGATTTTTTTTGGTATATTTAAGGAAATAAATAAGATGATATTTATTGTTTAGATCATTTTAAGTATTAAATAAGAATATATTTGAATGATATTAGATGATGTTTGAATAAAAAGATCTGTTTAATCTTATTGAGAATAATTATAGGAGGATTTATTAGGTTATTATTTCATAGGAAGTAAACTAGAGGAATTGAATGAAGATAATGGTGTTATGATTAAATATAATTTCCATATTTAAAATATAAAATATTATCTTCATTATTTTTTATGAGATTAAAAAAAATTGAGTCAAAGAAAGAAAGGGTGTGAGAGAAAAAGATATTGATGATAAACCATTGTTAAAAATCAATTACCAAAAAAGAGTTAATATATTAGTAGTGAGAGAATATTAGAGATTGGAATTTTTATGATTCAAGATATTATATTATGTTAAAGAATAATGAGAGTCCAATGAAACTTCCATTGAGTATCTTAAGAATCAAAATTCTCAAAGAAGAAGAAGTAAAAAAACCATGATTAGATTGTTGGGAAAATTAGAGAGGGTAGAAGTCATAGAAAATTGATAAAAATAAATAATAATATCAAATGTTCTTATTAAAATGGAAACTCATGGATATATTTTTTATCTTCCTTAAAAAGGGCTTATATGAATCCAATTATTAAAGAAGGACCTCATTAGTGCCAGTTTATGAAGATAAAAGAGTCTGTTCTTATAGTGTCAGTTAGATTAATGCATATAACCTAGTTGAAAACAAGATATAATGGTTAAAGGAAATCCCCATTCCTTTAGTCAATTCTGGAAAAAATGATCATCCATATATTTGTTGCTGATGAAAACCACCACACACTAAGGGATATATCATATATTATGACCAAACCTTATAAATATTTTTTTGTTATTATTAGTTGTTTTGTTTATACATTATTCATGCATTATAAGTGTGAGTTCCATTCACCATAATAGGTGTTAAGGTAAAAAATAGTGTAATGTCTCGGATTTTTCCATTTATTATTTGTAAATATTATATGGAATTATTTCGAGACCGGGCATGAAGACGACACATCATTCCGAGGTCCAGTGAGCCTGGAATGGTGGTTTGAACTTTTTTAGTTAAGTGAGTCGGCGCTTGTGCGTGGTTGTGGCAGTTTCCAAATGGATACCCGGATTAAAAATCTGAGCGCACCGTTGCGTCTGGGACGATGACTTTACCTAAGAATGAGGCTAACCTCGACCGGCGCGGGTCGAGGGAAAAAGTTAATTTTCGGACGTTTTAATAATAAAATAAAATAAAATGAAAATATAAATGTTTATTTTATTTTATGGAAACAACTGCTACGGCATGTTAAAAGGGTAGCTGTTCCCTTAATTAAATGCTGTGTCGTAATGGCAAATAAATGGAAAGTTGGGCTCTTTAATACGTAGCGACGGGACGTCTGTTTCCTTAACTATTGGCGCATTATAATGACTCATGTTTTGGAAAGTAGGGGTCATTAATATCACCATGTAATTAAATGCCAATCTTATTTCCCTTTTTTTAAATGGGTGAACAATTTCTGATTGTTGGAAACGCTTGAGAAGAACCTCTGTCGAATCCGTGAGGCGTTGGAGCAATTCTCGACGACGAACGACAACGGATCGAAACCAAGGATCGTTGCGCCAGCGTTGAAGGATCGCAACGACAACGGCAGCACGACGCCTTCATCAATGATATATCCTTTCAAAAGGTAGGGGTTGTTGTTTTGATTTTTCTTTTCCACGTATTTGAATTTAAACGACGAACGCAGATCAACCACGAACCAGTTTATCCGCGGATTCGTACGTTCTTACGGGAGGGTTTTCTTTGGGATGATTTTGGGGAATTAATCCATGCTTTATATTCATGTTGATCTCTGCTCCGTTTAAACCTACTAACAGGAGCGGATCAGCGCTGTGATGAACAACAGAGGAGGTTCGTTCCTCAATTTGTTTATTTGGATTTCATCCTCCTTTTTCCCCGCGCGTTCTTCGTGTTCTTCGCGGGGAAACGAACAACGGATCGTTGCGCATTCGTTCTGCGACGCAACGATCCCAAAATTGAAGGTTCGACATTGCAACGTCCTTATGGAGGTGCGACGATGTTGGTGGGCGACAAATTGGACCAGATCGGAAAGGGTGTTCTTTGAGCGTTCTTTGCATGTGAAGACCGATCATGTTTTTGGAGCCGATCGGAGGCCCAAAAATGACGGAAACAGCTTTGTGGTGTCGGGGCGACTAAAACCTAAAGGTTTCGTGGCGATCGGACGACAAGATCAATGATCGTAGCACCACGGGAGGCGCAACAGCGGAGGTCCGCGTTTCTGGAAATTTCCATAATACACGGCGTGTAGTTCTGAAGAACACGCCGTGTAGTTCTGATGGTGGCGGCTAGGGTTTCGGGGTCAGAGAAGGATCAAATGGCGTGTTGGACCTTCCCCGAAGCTCGACATGTACTTCGGGTGGTGCACGGACACGGGATGCTCTACACAGCTTCAGGTGGCACGACGTGTACAACTCGGCAGAGGCGGCTACGCGGAGCACGGCATGTATCCCGAGGATACACGGACACAAGATGGAGTACACGACCGTGTACTCCCTCACTCGGCCAAGCGCAGGTCACCACGTGTGCATATTGCATGGGTTGGAGTACATGGGTTGGTGACCGTGTATGGGCACATGGCCAGAGTGCACGGATCCAGCCCCGGTGACCTAGACACGGCGTGTACTCCATACTACACGCCGTGTATAAAGTTTTCTACACGACCAGCCTCACGACACAGGCCATTGCACATGGGCAGTACCCGGGGTCGGACAACACGGCATGTGTCATTTCTACACGCCGTGTACTTTTTGGAGAACAGCTTGGTCATTTTTGTTCACCGTGCCTTGAACATCCTTCGTTTGGGTTAGTGCCCCTTTTTCTTTTCCCCTGAAGGTCAGGAATCATTCCCTCACACCGGTTTATGATCCCTTCAGTAGATATTTTCTGTGATAGAGTCAGGAATCCATCCGAGAGGCCCAGATCAAGATCCTCTATCCATTCTAGACCCTAGGTAGAGTCAGGCATCGGCGTGACCAACTTTATCGGGCGTTGATCCTCTACCTAGCAGGTGAATTCAGGATGAGTCGCGGTATCCGCCATGGCCCTGGCAGTGATCCTCATCTTTGTATCGAGATATTTCCCACTCAGGAGTGTGTCTCCCGTAATGAGTGCTTCTATCTATCGTAACCCTTTCCCACTCAGGAGTGTGTCTCCTGCAATGAGTGTAGCTATATCTCGTGATGGTTCCCGACGAACATCACTCCTCGGACGGATGTCATCAGAACTATAAGACTCATGGAATGTGTTCTCCTGGAATGAGTGCATCATGGAATCTTCAAACAGAATCTCTATCGGGGTATGCGGTTGCGTGTCTTGTCTATAGACCACGGGCCTGGGTTTTGAGTATATCTGGTTTGTTTTATATATTCTTTAAACATATATTTTGCTTAGCTGACTGTACCTTTGCTTTGTGTACTGCTTTGTGGTTTTCGGGGTCCTCTACTGAGTATTGTTATACTCACCCCTGCATGGGCTTTGTCTGCACATCGGGTGTCTTGTGCAGATGAGGAGCCTTTTGACAGAGTCCAAGGCGGACCGGGACAGGACCGAGCTTTCTGAGTTTCCAACAGGCCGAGGTGTTCTTATGGCTACGAGCATCAGTCCCAGTACCTTTGTGCTTACAGGTTGGACCTTGCAGTGTTTTTTTTAAGACTCTTGTTTGTTTTTGGTGGGCTTGTATTCTGGCCCAGTTTACTTTTACAGTACTCTACCTTTTGTCGTGCTTTATTGGTTGGGTTTAGTTGTGTGCATTCTTTTTTTGTTCCTTAGTGTTTTACATTTCAGCATTTGTGGGCTTGGAGATGTGTGTGTGTGTGTACAGGTACTTAGGAAATGACTCCCATGTTAGTGACATGCCTACCCGGTGCTAGTCACCAGCCCCTGGCGTATTGGAGGCGGGCTTGGGGAGTCACGGCACGGGCCCCACCGGGACGGGTCGTGACAGAGTGGTATCAGAGGTGGTCGGTTCTACCTTAGGACCAAGAGTCTGTGAGTTTGGTTGGGGCAACAAGTGTTGAGTGTTTTGAGTTCGGCTTTCAGGACAGAGACCCCAGTGTTGGTGCGGCGACCGACGTATCCATACACCAGGACTCTGATAACCTGCTTTTCGACCTGGTTCACGAAAATACTGGTTGTGGGGAAATAAAAGGTACATGCATCATATAGGAATGGGTTGTGTATTCCATATCCTTGGTTTCAGCTATCCAAATATACTCATTGACCGTGACACATCTTGTTTCTTTACCGGATGCCTCCGCGACTCGTACCCACTAGGATTCAGCAGCACGATCACAAGGATGACCCCCTTAGTGACGAGGCTTTGATACAGGGACCAGTTCCCCAGGTGTTTCCACCAGGTGGTGCACCTGCTATACCACCACCAGTGGAGCAGCCAGTGGTACCAGCGGTACCGACCTATGAGGAGCGCAGGCTCAGCGCGCTCTATGAGTTTCAGAGACAGATGCCCCTCAGGTTCCGAGGCGAGCTCGACCCTCAGGTGGCTGAGGACTTGCTTGAGGCGGTGACCAGAGTTTTCCGTCTAGTGAGGAAACCAGCAGACCAGATGGTGATCCTAGGAGCAAGCCTTATTCATGGTTGGGCCAGACGATGGTGGAGTCTGACCACGCAGACTCATGACGAGGAGACTCTTTCATGGACGGAGTTTGAGCGACTTTTCAGGGAGGAGTTATCTCCGGTTACGTTGAGAGCTGTGCGCATCCAGGAGCTTCTTTAGCTCCCGCAGGGTAGTATGACAATGGCTGACTATTCATCGAGGTTCACCAACCTGTCCAGGTACTCGATGGATATGGTCAGGGATCAGTACTTCAGGGCTCTGACCTTTGAGCGAGGTCTACGGTGAGACATCCAAGCTAGTTTCGTGCCTCTATGCATATCGACCTATGCTGGAGTGCTCGAGCGGGCCTTGGTGATCGAAAGCTTCTTGGCGGAGTAGAGACAGTCGTTGGCAGTCAGCAACAGGAAGACAGGTGCGGAGACACCGACAGCAGGGATCCGACGTCAGACGCAGGGATCTGGACGTGGGAGACGTCATAGGAGGACCCAGGACAGGGGATCGACAGTCCAGGGCTCTCAGGCTGGATCCAGTCAGCCTAGGGAGAAGCGATGCCACACATGCGACGGTAGGGGGAATCTCACTAGAGATTGCCTGACACGTCGGGCTGCTGACAGGGAAGTGGTGGATGGGCCACCGAGGCAGAGGCAGAGAACGGAGCAGGCAGATCCACCAGGCGGGGGACGTGGCAGAGGAGTAGGGAGAGCTGCAGGTGGTTGTAGACGCTTTGACTTACTTCCACCACCACCCCAAGGAGGTAAACACCAGGCTCAGGGAGCTGGGGGACAGGGACGGGGACAGCTGCATGTGGTCGAGGCATATGACCCAGGGGCTCCATGGATGATTTGAGGTACGATCTATGTCTTTTCTACCTTAACTTCCATACTCATAGACACAGTTTCCAGTCATTCCCTTATATCCACATGTCTTATACAAAACCTTGAGATTCCGGTAGAACCGTTGACTCAATCCTTATGCTTGGAGACACCTACAGGAGGAGACTCGACGATCACACACCTTTGCAGACAGTGTGATCTTACCCTTGGAGGCGAGAGTTTTGGTTGGAACCTCTTGGTGGTAGTGTCGAGGCCTTACGATGTCATTCTCGATATGGATTGGTTATCTTCAGTCCATGCCCAGATTGATTGTTTTAGGCTAAGAGTGCGGTGTGTCCGCCATGATGGAACGAGGTTTTCCTTTATCGGAGAAAAGGAAACCCAGGAAGCACAAAATGGGCTCATGCATAGGAGGGGGCAGCCGATCACTCATGAGTTGGCTATCCTTACCCTCGGAGTAGTAGATATTGTGAGCTCTCAGTTCCTAGAAGTGGTGGCAGAGTATGAGGATGTCTTTCCAGAAGATGTCCCAGGGTTACCTCCCCGCCAGGAAATTGACTTCTGCATCGACTTACACCCCGAGATGACACCGATTTCCTCATCGGCTTATCGGTTGGCTCCGCAGAGCTTCCTGAGATAAGGGTGCAGTTGGAGGATTTGCAGAGTAAGGGTTTCGTGAGACCCAGCGTTTCACCCTGGGCGGCCCCGGTCTTATTTGCCAAGAAGGCAGATGGGAGTCTGAGGTTGTGCATGGATTACTGGCGCCTGAACCAGGTGACGGTGAAGAACAAGTATCCACTGCCTATAATTGATGACCTATTCGATCAACTAAGAGGGGATTAGTGGTTCTCGAAGGTTGATCTTTGATCAGGATATCACCAGCTATGAGTGCGGGATGAGGATATACCGAAGACGGCTTTCAGATGTCGCTACGGTCACTATGAGTACTTGGTGATGCCCTTTGGCGTGACGTTTTCCCCCACAGTGTTCATGGGGTTGATGAACTGGATCTTCCAGCCGTACTTGGACCGGTTCGTAGTGGTTTTCATCAACGACATCCTTGTGTACTCGGCGTTAGAGGAGGAGCACGCGAGACACCTGCAGATGGTTCTGGACGTACTCTGAGAGCACCAGCTTTATGGAAAGCTCTCGAAGTGTTAGTTCTGGATTTAGGATGTCCACTTTATGGGACATGTAATCTCAACAGATGGAGTAGCTGTGGACCCAGCCAAGGTGGAGGCTGTGTTAGCATGGGAGCCACCTCGGAGCATGACAGATGTGCGAAGCTTCCTTGGGTTGGCAGGATATTACCGGAGATTCATCCCTGATTTCTCAGATATATCAGCACCGATGACGGCCTTGACTAGGAAGGGGAGACCCTTCATGTGGACAGAAAAGTGCCAGCAGGCCTTTGAGCAGCTAAGGCAGAGTTTGACGAGCGCCCCAGTCTTGAGATTGCCGGAGGAGGGTGTCGAGTACATAGTTTTCAGCAACGCATCAGGGACCGGGCTCAGCTGTGTCCTGATGCAGCGGCACGCAATGATTTCTCATGGTTTGCGCCAACTGAGTCCACATGAGAAGAACTATGCGACCCATGATCTCGAGTTAGCAGCGGTAGTCTTCACACTAAAGATGTGGCGACACTACCTTATGGGCAAGCGGTTCATTGTCTACTCTGACCACAAGAGCCTCAAGTACATCTTCTCACAGAAGGATCTAAATCTGACACAGTGACGTTGTCTAGAGTTCCTCTAGGACTATGATTTCGAGATCATCTATACTCTTGGGAAGGGGAACAAGGTGGAAGACGCTCTTAGCAGAAGGTCGAGCTCACAACTGTTGAGTGAGGCGACACAACACTTAGCCGTGTTACAGTTATCCTTCGTGGATGGTGAGGACATAACTTACCTATAGTCGATGGTTGTCACCCCTCCACTCTTACAGAGAGTTAGGGAGGCACAACTTGGGGATGTCGACTATGTGGCTTTATGTGCTCAGTTAACCACAAGACATGCTCCTGATGGTTTTTCGCAAGGTGGGGAGCACGTACTTCTCTTCAGAGGACGCACTGTTGTATCGGTGGCGTTCCAGGAGGAGGTCCTGAGGGAGTTTCATACATACCCTTTGGCGGTACATCCCAGAGTGGAAAAGACGTACCAGGATCTTCGACGATAGTTCTGGTGGTCAGGCATGAAGAAGGCAGTGGCAGAGTTCGTTTCTCGATGCCTCACATGCCAACAGGTGAAGGCTGAGCACCAGGTTCCAGCAGGGTTAGCTCACCCCTTGGAAGTTCCAGAGTGGAAGTGGGATGGAATATCGATGGACTTTGTGACGGGCTTACCACAGACGTCCAAGGGGCACAATTCCATCTGGGTGATCGTTGACCGACTCACCAAGTCGGCCCACTTCCTAGCTATCAGGGAGCAGAGTTCCGTAGAGAGCTTGGGACGCCTCTACGTACAGGAGATAGTTCAGCTTCATGGCGTCCCCTCGACTATAGTCTCAGACTGAGATGCCCGGTTCACATCCCGGTTGTGGAAGGGATTGCAGGAGGCTTTTGGGACTCAGCTACGCTTGAGCATAGCATTTCATCCCCAGACAGATGGTCAGATAGAGAGGACCATTCAGGTTCTGGAGGATATGTTGCGAGCTTGTATCTTGGACTTTGGTCACAGCTGGGAGGACCAACTACCACTAGTGGAGTTTGCGTACAACAACAAATACCACTCCACCATTGGTATGGCACCGTTCGAGGCCTTGTATGGGAGACCCTGCTGGTCACCGCTTTATTGGGCTGACCCCGGAGAGTCATCACTCATGGGTCCAGAGTTAGTGCGAACTACCACAGAGAAGGTGCAGATCATCCGGGAGTGGATGAAGACTGCACAGAGCCGGCAGAAGTCTTATGCTGATAGACGACGAAGGCCTCTGGAGTTCAAGGAGGGAGACCGCGTTTTTCTTCGGGTCTCACCTCGACATGGGTTGCAGAGATTTGGCCGAGGCGGAAAGCTATCTCTAAGGTTCATCGGACCCTTCCAGATCCTGGTCAGAGTTGGCGAGGTGGCATACCTCCTGGCACTACCGCCACAGTTGCATCAGGTACATGATGTCTTCCACATGTCGCAGCTGAGGAGGTACGTGCATGACCCATCACACGTCATCGATTGGGGTGAGCTGGACATCGAGGATGGAGTGACCTTTGCTGAGTACCCAATGGAGATCGAGGATCGGCAGGAGAGGATCCTTCATGGGCGATCGATTCCGTTAGTGCGTATCCGGTGGCAACATAGAAATCTTCAGGAGAGCACGTGGGAGCGGGAGGCCCAGATCCGTGCCCAGTACCCTCATCTTTTTGAGTAGCCTTTGTTTTGGCTTTTCAGGGACGTAAATCTCCAAGGTGGGGAGAATGTATTGTCTCAGATTTTTCCGTTTATTATTTTTAAATATTATATGGAATTATTTTGAGACCGGGCATGAAGACTACACATCATTCCGAGGTCTAGTGAGCCCGGAATAGTGGTTTGAAATTTTTTAGTTAAGTGAGTCGGCGCTTGTGCGCAGTTGTGGCACTTTCCAAACGGATGCCCGGATTAAAAATCTGAGTGCACTGTTGCGTCCGGGACGACAACTTTACCTAAGAATGAGGCTAACCTTGACCGGCGCGGGTCGAGGTAAAAAGTTAATTTTTGGACATTTTAATAATAAAATAAAATAAAATGGAAATCTAAATGTTTATTTTATTTTATGGAAACAACCACTGTGGCGTGTTAAAAGGGTATTTGTTCCCCTAATTAAATGCTATGTCATAATGGCAAATAAATGGAAAGTTGGACTCTTTAATACGTTGCGACGAGACGTCTGTTTCCTTAACTATTGGAGCATCATAATGACTCAAGTTTTGGCAAGTAGGGGTCATTAATATCACAGCGTAATTAAATGCCAATCTTGTTTCCCTTTTTTTAAATGGCTGAACAATTGCTGATCATTGGAAACACTTGATAAGAACCTCTGCCGAATCCACGAGGCGTTGGAGCAATTCTCGACGACGAACGACAACGGATCGAAACCAAGGATCGTTGCGCCGGCGTTGAAGGATTGCAACGACAACAGTAGCACGACGCCTTCGTCAACGATCGATCATTTCAAAAGGTAGGGGTTGTTGTTTTGATTTTTCTTTTCCCCGTATTTGAATTTAAACGATGAACGCGGATCAACCACGAACAAGTTGATCCGCATATTCGTACGTTCTTGTGGGAGGGTTTTCTTTGGGATGATTTTGGGGAATTAATCCATGATTTATATTCATGTTGATCTCTGCTCCGTTTAAACCTACTAACGGGAGCGGATCAGCACCGTGACGAATGACGGTGGAGGTTCGTTCCTCAATTTGTTTATTTGGATTTCTTCCTCCTTTTTCCCCAGGCGTTCTTCGCGTTCTTCATGGGGTGACTAACAACGGATCATTGCGCAACCCTTCTGTGATGCAACGATCCCAAAATCGAAGGTTCGACATCGCAACTTCCTTATGAAGGTGCGGCAACGTTGGTGGGAAACAAATCGGACCAGATTGGAAAGGGCGTTCTTCGAGCGTTCTTCGCGCGGGAAGAACGATCGTGTTTTCGGAGCCAATCAGAGGCCCGAAAATGACGGAAACAGCTTCATGGTATCGGGGCGACCAAAACATGAAGGTTTCGTGGTGATCGGACAACATGATCAATGATCGGAGCACCACGGGAGGCGCGACAACGGAGGTTCCTGTTTCTGGAAATTTCCAGAATACACGGCGTGTAGTTCCGAAGAACACGCCGTGTAGTTATGATGGTGGCGGCTAGGGTTTCGGGGTCAGAGAAGGATCACACAGCGTGTGACCTCGGTCACACGGCGTGTTGGACCTTCCCCGAAGCTCGACGTGTACTTTGGGTGGTGCACGGACACGGGATTCTCTACACGACTTCAGGCGGCACGGCGTGTACAAATCGGCAGAGGCGGCTACACGGAGCGCAGCGTGTATCCCTGGGATACACGGACACGGGATGGAGTACACGACCGTGTACTCCCTCACTCGGCCAAGCGCAGGTCACCCCGTGTGCATATTGCACGGGTTGGAGTACACGGGTTGGTGACCGTGTACGAGCACCTGGCCAGAGTGCACGGAGCCAGCCCCGGTGACCCAGACACGGCGTGTACTCCGTACTACATGCCGTGTATAAAGTTTTCTACACGACCAGCCTCACGACACGGGCCATTGCACACGGGCAGTACCCGGGGTCGGACAACACGATGTGTGTCATTTCTACACGTCGTGTACTTTTTGGAGAACAACTTGGTCATTTTTGTTCACCGTACCTTGAACATCCTTCGTTTGGGTTAGTGCCCCTTCTTCTTTTCCCCTGAAGGTCAGGCATTATTCCCTTACACTGGTTTATGATCCCTTTAGCAGGACTTTTCTGTGATAGAGTCAGGCATCCATCCGAGAGGCCCGGATCGATATCCTCTATCCATTCCAGACCCTAGGTAGAGTCAGGCATCGGCGTGACCAACTTTACCGGGAATTGATCCTCTACCTAGCAGTTGAATTCTGGATGAGTCACGGTATCCGCCATGGCCCTGGCAGTGATCCTCATCTGTGTATCGAGATCTTTCCCACTCAGGAGTGTGTCTCCCGTAATGAGTGCTTCTATCTATCGTAACCCTTTCCCACTCGAGAGTGTGTCTCCTGCAATGAGTGTAGCTATATCTCGTGACGGTTCCCGACAAACATCACTCCTCAGACGGATGCCATCCGAACTATAAGACTCGTGGAGTGTGTTCTCCTGGAACGAGTGCATCATGGAATCTTCAAACAGAATCCCTATCGGGGTATGCGGTTGCGTGGCTTGTCTCTAGACCACGGGCCTGGGTTTTAAGTATATCTGTTTTGTTTTATATGTTCTATAAACATATATTTTTCTTAGCTAACTGTACCTTTGCTTTGTGTACTGCTTTGTGGTTTTCGGGGTCCTCTACTGAGTATTGTTATACTCAACCCTGCACGTGATTTGCCCGCACGTCTGGTGTCTTGTGCAGACGAGCACCCTTTTGACAGAGTCCAGGGCGGACGAGGACAGGACCGATCTTTCTGAGTTTCCTACAGACCGAGGCATTCCTACGGCTACGAGCAGCAGTCCCAGTACCTTTGTGCTTATAGGTCGGACCTTGCAGTGTTTTTTTTTCAGACTCTTGTTTGTTTTTGATGGGCTTGTATTCTGGCCCAATTTACTTTTACAGTACTCTACCTTTCGTCATGCTCTGTTGGTTGGGTTTAGTTGTGTGCATGCTTTTTTTGTTCCTTAGTGTTTTACATTTCAGCATTTGTGGGCTTGGAGATGTGTGTGTGTGTCTGTACAGGTACTTAGGCAATGCCTCCCATGTTAGTGACATGCCTACCCGGTGCTTGTCACCAGCCCTTGGCCTATTGGAGGCGGGCTTGGGGAGTCACGGCGCGGGCCCCACCGGGACGGGTCGTGACAGAGTGGTATCAGAGGTGGTCGGTTCTACCTTAGGACCAAGATTCTGTGAGTTTGGTTGGGGCAACAAGTGGTGAGTGTTTCGAGTTCGGCTTTCAGGCCAGAGACCCCAGTGTTGGTGTGGTGGCCGATGTATCCATACACCAAGACTCTGATAACATGCTTTTCGACCCGGTTCATGAAAATACTGGTTGCGGGGAAATAAAAGGTACATGCATCATATAGGAATGGGTTGTGTCTTCCATATCCTTGGTGTCAGCTATCCAGATATACTTATTGACCGTGACACATCTTGTTTCTTTACAAGATGCCTCCGCGACGCGTACCCGCTAGGATTCAGCAGCACGATCACGAGGATGAACCCCTCAGTGATGAGGCTTCGATACAGGGACCAGTTCCCCAGGCGTTTCCACCAGGTGGTGCACCTGCTATACCACCACCAGTGGAGAAGCCAGTGGTACCAGCGGTACCAACCTGTGAGGAGCGCATGCTCAGCGCACTCCATGAGTTTCAGAGACAGAGGCCCCTCAGGTTCCAAGGCGAGCCCGACCCTCAAGCGGCTGAGGACTCGCTTGAGGCGGTGAACAAAGTTTTCTGTCTAGTGAGGACACCAGCATACCAGATGGTGATCCTAGGAGCGAGCCTTCTTCAGGGTTTGGCCGGACGATGGTGGAGTCTGACCACGCAGACTCATGATGAGGAGACTCTTTCGTGGACGGAGTTTGAGCAACTCTTCAGGGAGGAGTTCTCTCCAGTTACGCTGAGAGTTGTGCGCATCCAGGAGCTTCTTCAGCTCCCATAGGGCAGTATGACAGTGGATGACTATTCATCGAGGTTCACCAACCTCGCCAAGTACTCGATGTATATGGTTAGGGATCAGTACTTCAGGGATCTGACCTTTGAGAGAGGTATACGGCGAGACATCTGAGCTAGTGTCGTGCCTCTATGCATATCGACCTATGCTGGAGTGCTCGAGCGGGCCTTGGTGATCGAAAGCTTCTTGGCGGAGCAGAGACAGCTGTCGGCAGTCAGCAGCAGGCAGAGAGGTGCGGAGACACCGACAACAGGGAGCCGATGTCAGACATAGGGATCTGGACGTGGGAGACGTCATAGGAGGACCCATGACAGGGGATCGACAGTCCAAGGCTCTCAGGCTGGATCCAGTCAGCCTAGGGAGAAGCGATGCTACGCATGCGACGGTAGGGGAATCTTGCTAGATATTTCCCAACACGTCGGGCTGCTGACAGGGAAGTGGTGGATGGGCCACCGAGGCAGAGGCAGAGAACGGAGTAGGAAAATCCGCCAGGCGGCGGATGTGACAGAGGAGCAGGGAGAGCTGCAGGTGGTGGTAGATGCTTCGACTTACTTCCACCACCACCCCTAGGAGGTCCACACCAGGATCAGGGATCTGGGGGACAGGGACGGGGACAGTTGCATGCGGTTGAGGCATACGACCCAAGGGCTTCAGGGATGATTCGAGGTATGATCTGTGTCTTTTCTACCTTAGTTTCCGTACTCATAGACACAGGTTCCAGCCATTCCCTTATAGCCACATGTCTTGTACGAAACCTTGAGATTCCGGTAGAACCATTGACTCGATCCTTACGCTTGGAGACACCTACGGGAGGAGAATCGATGATCACGCACCTTTGCAGATAGTGTGATCTTACCCTTGGAGGCAAGAGTTTCAGTTGGAAACTCTTGGTGGTAGCGTCAGGGCCTTACGACGTCATTCTCGGTATGGATTGGTTATCTTCGGTCCATGCCCATATTGACTGTTTTAGGTGAAGAGTGCGGTGTGTCTACCGTGATGGAATGAGGTTTTCCTTTGTCGGAGAAAAGGAAACCCAGGCAGCAAAAAGTGGGCTTATGCATACGAGGGGGCAGCCGATCACTCATGAGTTGGCTAGCCTTACCCTCGGAGAAGTAGATATTGTGATCTCTCAGTTCCCAGTAGTGGTGGCGGAGTATGAGGACGTCTTTCCAGAAGAAGTTCCAGGGTTACCTCCTCGCTGGGAAATTGAATTCTGCATCAACTTACACCCCAGGACGACACCGATTTCCTCATCGGCTTATCATATGGCTCCCACAGAGCTTCATGAGCTGAGGGTGCAGTTGGAGGATTTGCAGAGCAAGGGTTTTGTGAGACCCAACGTTTCACCCTGGACGGCCCCGGTCTTGTTTTCCAAGAAGGCAGACGGGAGTCTGAGGTTGTGCATGGATTACCGGTGCCTGAACCAGGCGATGGTGAAGAACAAGTATCCACTACTAAGAATTGATGACCTCTTCGATCAACTAAGAGGGGCTCAGTGGTTCTCGAAGGTTGATCTTCGATCATGCTATCACCAGCTATGAGTACGGGATGAGGATATACCAAAGACGCCTTTCCGATGTCGCTACGGTCACTATGAGTACTTGGTGATACCCTTTGGCGTGACGAACACTCCTGCAATGTTCATGGGGTTGATGAACCGGATCTTCCAGCCGTACTTGGACCGGTTCGTAGTGGTTTTCATTGACAACATCCTTGTGTACTCGGCGTTAGAGGAGGAGCACACGAGACACCTGCGGATGGTTCTGGACGTACTCTGAGAGCACCATCTTTATGGAAATCTCTCGAAGTGTCAGTTCTGGATTCAGGAGGTCCACTTTCTGGGACATGTCCTCTCAGCAGATGGAGTAGATGTGGACCGAGCCAAGGTGGAAGTTGTGTTAGCATGGGAGCCACCTCGGAGCGTGACAGAGGTGTGAAGCTTCCTTGGGTTGGCAGGATATTACCGGAGATTCATCCCTGATTTCTCCCGGATATCAACACCGATTATGGCCTTGAACAGGAAGGGGAAACCCTTCGTGTGGTCAGAAAAGTTCCAGCAGGACTTTGAGCAGCTGAGGCAGAGTTTGACGAGCGCCCCAGTCTTGAGATTGTCGGAGGAGGGTGTCGAGTACATAGTTTTCTACGACGCATCAGGGACCGGGATCGGCTGTGTCCTGATGCAGCGGCACACAGTGATTGCTTATGGTTCGCACCATCTTAGGCCACATGAGCAGAACTATGCGACCCATGATCTCAAGTTAGCAGCGGTAGTCTTCGCACTGAAGATGTGGCGACACTACCTTATGGGCGAGCAGTTCATTGTCTACTTTGACCACAGGAGCCTCAAGTACATCTTCTCACAGAAGGATCTAAATCTAAGACAGTGACATTGGATAGAGTTCCTCCAGGACTATGATTTTGAGATCATCTATACTCCTGGGAAGGGTAACAAGGTGGCATACGCTCTTAGCAGAAGTTCGAGCGCACAACTGTTGAGTGAGGCGACACAACAATTAGCCACGTTACAGTTATCCTTTGTGGATGGTGAGGACACAGATTACCTACAGTCGATGGTTGTCACCCCTCCACTCTTACAACGAGTTAGGGAGGCACAACTTGGGGATGTCAAATGTGTGGATTTACATGCCCAGTTAACCACAGGACATGCTCCTGATGGTTTTTCGCAAGGTGGGGAGCACGTACTTCTCTTCAGAGGACGCACTGTTGTACCAGTGTCATTCCAGGAGGAGGTCCTAAGGTAGTTTCATACATCCCCTTTGGCGGTACATCCCAGAGTGGAAAATATGTAACAGGATCTTTGACGACAGTTCTGGTGGTCAGGCATGAAGAAGGCAGTGGTAGAGTTTGTTTCTCCATGCCTCACATGCCAACAGGTGAAGGCTGAGCACCAGGTTCCAGCAGGGTTAGATCACCCCTTGGAAGTTCTAGAGTGGAAGTGGGATGAAATATCGATGGACTTTGTGACGGGATTACCACAGATGTCCAAGGGGCACGATTCCATCTGGGTGATTGTTGACCGACTCACCAAGTCGGCCCACTTTCTAGATATCAGGGAGCAGAGTTCCGTAGAGATCTTGGGATGCCTCTATGTACATGAGATAGTTTGGCTTCATGGCTTCCCCTAGACTATAGTCTCAGACCAAGACGCCCGGTTCACATCCCGGTTGTGGAAGGGATTTCAGGAGGCTTTTGGGACTCAGCTACGCTTGAGCACATCGTTTCATCCCCAGACAGATGGTCAGACAGAGAGGACCATTTAGGTTCTGGAAGATATGTTGCGGGCCTGTATCTTGGACTTTGGTCGCAGCTGGGAGGACCAACTACCACTGGTGGAGTTTGTGTACAACAAAAACTACCACTCCACCATTGGTATGGCACCGTTCGAGGCCTTGTATGGGAGACCCTGCCGGTCACCGCTTTGCTGGGCCGACCCCGGAGAGTCATCACTCATGGGTCCAGAGTTAGTTCGAACTACCACATAGAAGGTGCAGATCATCCGGGAGCAGATGAAGACTGCACAGAGCCGGAAGAAGTCTTATGCTGACAGACGATGGAGGCCTCTGGAGTTCGAGGAGGGAGACCACGTTTTTCTTCAGGTCTCACCTCGACGTGGGTTGCAGATATTTGGATGAGGTGGAAAGCTATCTCCGAGGTTCATCGAACCCTTCCAGATCCTGGGCAGAGTTGGAAAGGTGGCGTACCGCCTGGATCTACCGCCACAATTGCATCGGGTACATGATGTCTTCCACGTGTCGCAGATGAGGAGGTACGTGCATGACCCATCGCACGTCATCGACTGGGGCGAGATGGACATCGAGGATGGAGTGACCTTTGCTGAGTACCCGATGGAGATCGAGGATCGGAAGGAGAGGATCCTTCGTGGGTGATCGATTCCCTTAGTGCACATCCGGTGGCAGCACGTAAATCTTCAGGAGAGCACGTGGGAGTGGGAGGCCCAGATCCGTGCCCAGTACCCTCATCTTTTTGAGTAGCCTTTGTTTTGACTTTTTAGGGACGTAAATCCCCAATGTGGGGAGAATGTAATGTCTCAGATTTTTCTTTTTATTATTTTTAAATATTATATATAATTATTTCGAGACCGGGCATGAAGACGACACATCATTCCGAGGTCCAGTGAGTCCGGAATGGTGGTTTGAACTTTTTTAGTTAAGTGAGTCGACACTTGTGCGTGGTTGTGGCAGTTTCCAAACGGATGCCCAGATTAAAAATCTGAGCACACCGTTGCGTCCGGGATGACGAATTTACCTAAGAATGAGGCTAACCTCGACCGGCGCGGGTTGAGGGAAAAAGTTAATTTTCGGACATTTTAATAAAAAATAAAATAAAATGAAAATCTAAATGTTTATTTTATTTTATGGAAACAACCACTGCAGCGTGTTAAAAGGGTAGCTATTCCCTTAATTAAATGCTGTGTCATAATGTCAAATAAATGGAAAGTTGGACTCTTTAATACGCAGCGACGGGACGTCTATTTCCTTAACTATTGGTGTGTCATAATGACTCAAGTTTTGGAAAGTAGGGGTCATTAATATCACCACATAATTAAATCCCAATCTTCTTTCCCTTTTTTTAAATGGGTGAACAATTTATGATCGTTGGAAATTCTTGACAAGAACCTCTGCCAAATCCGCGAGGCGTTGGAGCAATTCTCGACGACGAACGACAACAGATCAAAACCAAGGATCGTTGCGTCGGCATTGAAGGATCACAACGACAATGGCAGCACGACGCCTTCATCAACGATCGATCCTTTCAAAAGTTAGGGGTTGTTGTTTTGATTTTTCTTTTCCCCGTATTTGAATTTAAATGACGAAAACGGATCAACCATGAACAAGTTGATCCACGGATTCGTACGTTCTTGCGGGACGGTTTTCTTTGGGATGATTTTGGGGAATTAATCCATGCTTTATATTCGTGTTGATCTCTGCTCCGTTTAAACCTACTAAAGGAAGCGGATTAGAGCCGTGACGAACGACGGCGGAGGTTCGTTCCTCAATTTGTTTATTTGGATTTCTTCCTTCTTTTTCCCAGCGCGTTCTTCGCGTTCTTTGCGGGGCGACGAACAACAGATCGTTGCGCATCCGTTCTGCGATGCAATGATCCCAAAAATTGAAGGTTTGACATCGCAACGTCCTTATGGAGGTGCAGCTATGTTGGCGGGCGAAAAATCGGACCAGATCGGAAAGGGCGTTCTTTGAGCGTTCTTTGCGCGGGAAGACCGATCATGTTTTCAGAGCCGATCAGAGGCCCGAAAATGATGGAAACAACTTCGTGGTGTCGGGGTGACCAAAACCTGAAGGTTTCGTGGTGATCGGACGACAGGATCAATGATCGGAGCACCACGAGAGGCGCGACAACGGAGGTCAGTGTTTCTGGAAATTTCCAGACTACACGGCGTGTAGTTCTGAAGAACACGCCGTGTAGTTCTGATGGTGGTGGCTAGGGTTTCGGGGTCAGAGAAGGATCACACGGTGTGTTGGACCTTCCCCAAAGCTCGACATGTACTTCGGGTGGTGCACGGACACAGGATGCTCTACATGGCTTCAGGCGGCACGGCGTGAACAACTCGGCAGAGGCGGCTACGCGGAGCGCGGCGTGTATCCCGGGGATAAACAGACACAGGATAGAGTACACGGCCATGTACTCCCTCACTTGGCCAAGCGCAGGTCACCCCGTATGCATATTGCATGGGTTGGAGTACAGGGGTTGGTGACCGTGTACGGGCACATGGCCAGAGTGCACGGAGACAGCCCCGGTGACCCAGACACGGCGTGTACTCCGTACTACATGCCGTGTATAAAGTTTTCTACACGACCAGCCTCACGACACGGGCCGTTGCACACGGGCAGTACCCGGGGTCGGACAACACGGTGTGTGTCATTTCTATACGCCGTGTACTTTTTTGGAGAACGGCTTGGTCATTTTTGTTCACCGTGCCTTGAACATCCTTCGTTTGGGTTAGTGCCCCTTCTTCTTTTCCCCTGAAGGTCAGGCATCATTCCCTCACACCGGTTTATGATCCCTTCAGCAGGACTTTTCTGTGATAGAGTCAGGCATCCATCCGAGAGGCCCGGATCGAGATCCTCTATCCATTCCAGACCTTAGGTAGAGTCAGGCATCGGCGTGACCAACTTTACCGGGCGTTGATCCTCTACCTAGTAGGTGAATTCCGGATGAGTCGCGGTATCCGCTATGGCCCTCGCAGTGATCCTCATATGTGTATCGAGATCTTTCCCACTTAGGAGTGTGTCTCCCGTAATGAGTGCTTTTATCTATCGTAACCCTTTCCCACTAAGTAGTGTGTCTCCCGCAATGAGTGCAGCTATATCTCGTGATGGTTCCCGATGAACATCACTCCTCGGACGGACGTCATCAGGACTATAAGACTCGTGGAGTGTGTTCTCCCGGAACGAGTGCATCATGGAATCTTCAAACAGAATCCCTATCGGGGTATGCGGTTGCGTGGATTGTCTCTAGAACACAGGCCTGGGTTTTGAGTATATCTGGTTTGTTTTATATGTTCTGTAAACATATATTTTGCTTAGCTGACTGTACCTTTGCTTTGTGTACTGCTTTGTGGTTTTTGGGGTCCTCTACTGAGTATTGTTATACTCACCCCTGCACGGGATTTTCTCGCACGTCTGGTGTCTTGTGCAGACGAGAAGCCTTTTGACAGAGTCCAGGGCGGACCAGGACAGGACTGATCTTTCTGAGTTTCCTACAGGCCGAGGCGTTCCTACGGCTACGAGCAGTAGTCCCAGTACCTTTGTGCTTACAGGTTGGACCTTGCAGTGTTTTTTTTCAGACTCTTGTTTGTTTTTGGTGGGCTTGTATTCTGGCCCAGTTTACTTTTACAGTACTCTACCTTTTTTCGTGCTCTGTTGGTTGGGTTTAGTTTAACCCAAGACTAATGACCCATGCACAACTATTTATAGATGTTCTCTATAGTAGATAACTAATTTCATTTTCTATACTACCTTTAAATCATTTTAGCCTTCCATCTATCATCAAGGAAAACTCTAGATATATAATGAAATTCACAAACCCAATTTATGTTACCTTTAAAAAAATTCATTTAATATTACATAGACCTATAAGGAAAGGATAAATTTATTGTTTCCCAAGATATTGGAATCCCATCATCCAACTTCCAAGATTTATCATTCAGAATCAATTGTTATTATTTATTATTCTTACTTCAAATCATTACTTGGTGTTATTTAACTATCTCCATATAGTTTTGGCCTTGATATTACATAAATTTATCATTTAAAAATTTCATTTACTTAATAAAAAAATATTTACCATACTAAAAACCAATAATCTTCTACTTGAGAACTACATTCATAGGTAAAGACCTAACAATATCCTATTTGAGGAATATTTTCAGGGCTTTCACTATTCCTTCCTACACACGTTTTGAAACATTCCTTTTAACTTCTCTCTCTACGTAATTTAAAAATGTTCCTCCACCAAGATTCTAATCAGCTAGGACCCAATAATGCATAATGTTTCCCTAGAAATATCAACATAGACTTCCACTAGGATTCTAATCATCCAATCCCCACTAAGATGAAATTTCACCCCAAACTTTATCAACCAAGACCACCCAATCCATTTCCATAGAACTATTTTAATTTAACTATGAATTTTACTCCATAAAAACCACTATAAGATCCATTTTAATTTTTGAAACACCATAAATAATCTCATTCCTTATACCATTTTATCCACAATGTTCTTATTTCATGAATTGGTAGACCTTTTCACTCCGATTCTCTTTTCTCAATTGGAATTTCCACCATCTTTGTGTTCTAAAACTAACTCCCACACTATCAAGCCACTCAGACTTTTACCACTTTTGACCTTTTGGGTTTTCTATAATATATAAGTAACAAGAAGTGTATTTTTATTCTAAAACCTTGCACTAAGCACTGTGCCCTAATAGACCACCTCATCACTTGAGGAAACAACTCCTTTCAGATCCTTCATTTCTAAAACTCTATTATGGGATTGTTCAATCATCATACACCTTGATAATTAGGTATTTATATATACCAATGGAAACCAAAATCCATTCCAAAATCCCTTATAAAATGTTTGGTATATTCTAAACTGACAAACTCCTTGGAAAATCTATAATTTTTTGAATTTTATCCTAGATGACCCTTAACATGCATTAGTTATTTATTCCTAAATATATCCATTTCCTTATTCCAATACCACACAAGATCCCTTAATTGAAGTTTATATTATAGAATTTGATTAACTTTGGTATGTTTCTACTCCAAAGATAGGAAAAAGTCTTTATCATAACTTCTTACAATGATACATGATTATGAATTTGCAGCTTTTCTCCTTTCTGGAATAGATATAGATGTAGTTGAAATCATCTAAAAACTTTTTAGTGAGAGGTTCTAACCATTTTATTGGACTAATTATCGTTCTAGATCATAGATATTTTTTAAATCCACCCCACTAGTGAAATTTGACATCTACTCTGTGACACCATTCCTTGTGTTCTAAGTATGACCTTATCAAATGTATGTCTACACACCAACAATAATTCCAAAACTATCTTCTTTAAAAATCTATACCGATAAAAAACATGAATTCCTACAACATTCACATTTTTCTTTAATTGTTATCTATACAATGAATATTACAAAATACCTCAAAATATGTGTTTTTGAGTGAAAAAAGACACACATTGAGTGTCATGTAATAAATGAATGTATAAAATGTAAAGTGTCATTTTATGAGAAATAACCATGTCTGGGTTCCTTAGTTCTGTATAAACCATTACATGATTCTGATTTTGTGGTGCCTTTACACTAATTTTGAATGATTCTTTCCATTTATTTCCATGGATACCCTCCATGAAATATTCATACTCTCATATTACATGTTATAGTATGCTTTTCGCAACTAGTACTCTTATCCCCTTCCAAACTAAGTGACCAAAATTCCCATGACATAGTTCCACACTTCTGGAATAATGCTCATCATGCATTGATCCTTCCAAAATCTTAGGTAGATACACTATTACACCTTTCACTTGGACACAACCATAGATCACCTCTATGTGAACACATGTACACCATCCACGAATTTAATGTATAAAAACTAAAATATTCATTCATTATAACAATATTCAAACCTTATGAAATGCTAACATGCGTTACCCCTAAAAATCACCAAAAACATATATTTTTTGATCTAGAAAAAAACATCACTCTTTAATAATATCCCAAGTAGCATCATCTGTAAGATGATCCTCTATAGAAAAACTATAAACACATTTTCCAAGAATCCTATCTCTCAAATATAGGGTAAAAATCTCCAATATAAAATTATGATTAATAAATTGGACTAAAAGAACTCAACTCCAAGTTTTTAAAAACATTAAAAATGATATTTTTGAATTAAATATCTAGAAAAAATCCTTCTAGAATGACATTTTTATCCCCAAATAACTCCCCCTCCTTCCCTTCCATAATAAAAGTATAGGGAACTGGGATCAATCAAAATATATTGACTTTTTCTCCTTATATTATCCAAAACCATGTCACCCAGTTTTGAAATCAACACAAATTGGATGATCTTCCTCCCATATCTTGAAGGAAACATTTCAAGTCAAACAATTGAATTTCATATAATTTCCTTCCTATCGAGTCTTTCCATTCTTCCTTTGATCTCACTTTTAGTTTGAATCCCATTATTCTATACCTTATCTTCCCTAGTTATATCCATTTAAAATAGAAATCCTATGAAAAAACACATAAACCTTGGAATTAGATTACTGAAAGTCTCTCTACAATTATATATTTGAAATGATACACATACTTTGGCTTCTAAAACCTCACCAGGTTCGGATTCACAAGTTGTCGCCAACTGAGATTCGACTCTACAAAATCAATAAACCACTCACCAGAATTCCTACAATAAAATTTAAATCCACTTACCAAAAACCTCAACCAAGCTCCAATACCAAATTTTATGTCATAATATACATTTTAATTATTCATCCTCTGATCTAAAAGATATATTTCATAACCTTAAATGTGGAATAGGGGTTTTAAATATTTATAATCATCCATGGAACCATAGAATAAAAATATAAAAAATTGGGAACCATCACACCCTATCCATACATCAATCCACCTATTCCATCAGATAATAAATTAAACTAACTAAAAAAAAGAACAATAAAGACAAAGATAAAGAAAAAAAATCATAAAACACATGGAATTATGTGGCTCATAATTTTTCATACCCCATAGGAGGAACACTGCAACATTATAATTAAGTAGAGAAAGAGAGATAAGAAAACTGAGTTATAGGGGAACTCATCAATAGGAATCCATAACCATACCACCTAAGTTAAAATGTGTAACACATAGTTATTTTAGATTATATTTCCTTTTAAATTATTTTATTTCTTCGATATCTTGCATCACACACAACACCAAGTTTAAATGAACTGTAATATACTATTAAAATTTTATTATGTGAAATTTATCACCTAATCATTATATTGGAGGAATTTAATAGGAAAAATAATATTATAAAAAATTTATAGTTACATATGTATAAAATTAATTCATAGTTTATTAATAAATTTTAAGTAAAAGTAAAAATAATTTGAAAATAAAAGAGATGATTTTCTAGAAAATTGTTTTTATGCACACAATATATTTTTATATTAAAAAATTTAATTAATAACTATTGGTGATTTAATTTAATAAAATTTATATATTATATAATAAATAAATTTTTTTAACATTCATATATTATTATTGTGTGCATGAGATAATAATAGATCTAGATTTATGTTTTAAAACAATATTTTTCTAAAAAGCAATTTATCATGTTTTGTGCACTTATTTTTAAAATTAATTTCTAAATCTTACAGGTATTAATTTCTCTAAAATTGATTCCCTATTTAGAGTCATGAGGTTAAAATTTGGAAAATTGGCCCTATTTTAGTCTTTAAATATAGTAACTATGGTAAAATTTATGACCTCGTTAAGGGGTAAATCAGGTTAATCGAGGTTCAAACTAAGTGATAAGGTAATAATATTTCATATTAATTTTTATTGGTTGAATTTAATTCAAAAATTATTACCTTATTATTGAAATTTATTTGTTTAATAGAAACTTTTCCATGAAAATTACCCATATAATATTTAAATCAAAGAAAGTTACAAAATGTCACTCTCTTAGTTTTAAATATCTGTTTTGTGTCCACATAGGGGAAAGAAAGTGGTGAATGAATATAAATGGATATTTTGAGAATAATAAAATTATTGTTAGGATTCTAATTTATTTATAACTTTTAGGTATTAAATAATTAACCTAAATTCTTACACAATGCTGAAATATTATTTATTCAATTAATGGAAAAATAAAATAAATGATATTAAAAATAGTAAAAGTGATATAATTTGAGTGATTTATAGTGTTAAATTATTATTTTTAGATTAATATGAAATATTAGTGATGTTTAAAAATAATATATTCCAATTAAACATTTTTCTTGTTGCCTTTAATTTAAAATTAATTAAATAGTTTCAAAATTGATATTAATGATATTTTATCAAAATAATATTTTATTAAATTATTTAAACATAATAAAAATATTTAAAGTTAAAATTAAGATATTTATGGTAGAAAATTCCGTCCATTGTCCATTTATTATCCAATTTTAACCTTATATGTAACATCCCAGGTAAATAAATAATAATACATTTTCATATTTGTGAATTAAATACTAATTTTAATTTAAAGGGGATGCAATGTTCAATGGTATACCTGACACACAAAAATGGGTTTCTCCAAAGTCTAATATTGTACACAATGCTCAGTCATACTGAAAAATAATAATATAATATAATTTTAAATGACAGTTAATGCCTAACCGTTGTATTGGTGGGAATGAGCAGAACTAACTAAAATATGATTATACATGTTTTTAAAATGTTTGTTCATTTATATAATAACAGTTAGAGGCTTAAAATGTGAATGAATATAATTTTAAGCATAAATACTCTAATATTCTTTAAAAGGTGGATTTACAGCCTTTTGATGGAGAACCCTCTTTAAATCTAGTTTTTGTCTCTTTTATATGTTCTATTTGAAAAAATAATACTCTTCTTTAGAATCAGGACATCAAAATTTACTTTCGGTAATCTTTTGTTATTTTTCTGATAAAATTTATTTTTTAATGAATAGTAAAAAATGCTGTATTTTAATTCAAAACTAACTTTTAATCTAAATTATTTATATGGTTAGAGTATATTTTTGATTGGTTTTAAAGTGTAATTAGATTATATATTTAAAATTTAATCCAATTTTGGTCATTGGAAGTAATTTCACTTTGAAATTGTACATAAACAAGTGTCAATCTTTTTATAGTTATTATTTCTTAAAAACACGCTTTTTTCTTTGACAACATGAATTAATTTTAAATTAATTTCTGCCACTTCTGTGATTTGAATTTAGAAAAATGGATTATATATTTGGAATTAGTAGGTCCATTTTTTGATACATTTCCAACCATGGGAATCCTTGGGTTGATTTTGGGACTCTATGGAGCCACTTAAGAGTGATAATGACACTTTATATTAATTAATTTAAAGTAATGACAAAAAAGACATAAACAAATATCTTTTAGTAAATCAATTCTTACATGGGGTTATATAAGTTATCTATTTGACTATAAATATTTATTTTAAATCTAAAAATAATTCTCACACCATGGTATTTTGTTTATAATTTTTAGACATCAAATAAATAAAAATATTTATGACATAATAATGATGTAGTGTTTACCACATTAATGAATGATTTAAATAAATTAGATTATAAAGATTAAAAAATATCCAAAACCTATCCAATTATTATTGGATGATTTTATTTTTAACAAGAGTCATCTTATCTTCTACTTTAATAAGTTTTGGACCTTTATAAACTGAAAATCATTATCTAATAAAATAATATTTTCAAACGTTCCTAAAGAGCCCCTCCTATCCCTTATGAAAATCCATCACCTCTAACCCATTACTCACACCTCTCAAGACCCTTGGCTCATAAAACCTCTGCCAAATTAAGATCCATACATCCCTCTCTTCCTCTTAGAAGTGATACCTTAGGCAGAAGGCACTTTAAGTAAACCTTTTGGTTCAAACCAAAGGGAGATACCCGATTTAAAGGTAACACCTTCTCTTAAGTTATTTTCTTTTATTTGAATTCTCAAAACCCCTAAAATATTTTTATTACTTTATTTTATAATAAAAAATGTATCCTAAATATATTAGGTTGTTGTTATGAGAAGGATTTAAACTACACTTCTGCACACCTCCTTCTAATGGATACGAACATACAGTTTCTGTGGACATCGAACAACTACCTCCCGAAACAATGATTGTTAAAATATCTCCAACCACCTCTCATGGTGGATATTTTGATGGAAATATGTTTATATGTGATATATATTATATTTATGTTGTCTCTTTACTAATTAATTTCCCATTTATAGCATATCTTTATAGTTTCCATAATGGGTAAAAGCGATAATTTCATTTGTGGAAGTGCGGACTACTGCCCCCTCAAAGTGATATGACTCGTTCATGACATATGTGGGACATATAAAGGATGGAGTTAATTAGATTATATATTATTTTATACTCGAATTATAATATACCTATGAATCATTATTTTTTCATTCCACTAAAATATGAAATAGAAACAAAAGTAACGTTCATGCGTACGTACGACTTACCGTCTCCATGAATGGTGCATTTAATTTATTATCTCCAAATGTTGTGTACTATTGGAAATACATATATATAATGGATATATATGATATCTAAATCATGAATATAATTCTATAGATAAGGTAATTTCGACAACATGAACAATTTATAACAATAACAAGTTCATTTTTAACTCAAGTTCTGAACATCAACAAAATGTCTGATATGAACTAAAATAATTAACTAATTATTATAGAAATGTAATAAGTGATATAAAAAGAATAATATACATGAAAAAAAATTCTTAAACAAGTATAAATTAACTAAATTTTATTATTCAGGGAGATAAATAACGAACAAGACAATCAGACACGATGTAAGGGACTTCATCTCAATCTCCTTTCATTGAGGCATGTTTTGATAACATAAAACTCATTATTTTATATAGTATATTATAAAACCATTTTACTTTTAATTTAATTCAAAGAGAATCTTTTTTCTATGAATAATTTTACTAAACGACAAAAGTAATTTTTTTAACGTTTATGGTGACAATGACCTCTCCACCGCCATAATCATTATTTGGATTTATCTATAAGCCTTAATATTTTTTTTAAATGAAAAAAGAAAACCCTTATTCCATTTTTGGGTGTTTTGGTAATGAAAATGTGTTTTTAAATGGATTTATTATTTCAATATCATGAAATTTATTCTTGTGATTGAAAATGAAATGTTATTAGTGAAATGTTTATATTTGCAATTTATTATGTGTTATGATTTTATAATGGTACTTGGACATTTAACGGGTGGTTACCTGATAAACCAAATAACGGGTGGTGTCGTGATAAACCTAGAAGGTTGGTTACATTATAACCTCCAACTCATTGGGTATGTAAGTCGGCCATATGGCTATTCCATTTAGTGATATGTGGGGAAGTCGACCGTATGGTTATTCCATTTAAGTATGTTTATGTCCCAAGTTACCTTTATACGTTATGTGTTATTTCTATGGGTTTTATGGTAATATTTTGGTTACAAAAGGGTAAGAAATGATCTTTTATTTAGTGAGGAGTATTTAATACTTCATAATGGTGAAAATTATTACTTATGATAAAGTATTTATGGTTTACTTGTTGTTTTGAGAAACTAATAGTTTTCCTTATTTATGTATCCCTTAATGAGCTTTTTATGCTCATCACAAGTTTTTTTGAAATGTTGGGCCAAGTATGGGATCAAGGAAAAGTCATTATGTCTAAAATATGGAACTAGACATGACTCTTTTTTTCAAGAGTTTTTTATTTTATGGATACTGAGTAGAAGTGTCTACATGTAATATTCAAATTGCTATGTATATATTATTTCCTAACTATCTAAATCTCTAAACCCAAAAAGATCCTCAATGTGAATTACTGAATTAATTGAAGATTATGTAATGTTTTAGGCCAGGTCCTTATAGTTGGTGTAAGAGGTCAGTTTATACAACTTTAGGAGTTAGAATATTGTTAAATTAATCTCCATAAATTAATTTATGGTAAGATTGAAATGATATGTAATTTACAGATTACCATGTTGCTTTGCCTAAGATATTTCTGTGTTCATAATGGTTTTCCGAAGAGGAAACCATGAAACTATGTTAGGAAGGAATACAGAGGAGAATAACATTCCAAATTAGCAACCTAAGATGGTTGAAATCAGAACAAAGAATTTTGTTACAGTGATGGAACAATTGACTCAGGCTATAAATAGTGGTGGTATCCATGCATGAGATCATCTAGATCAACCATAGAAGAACATTTAAGTAGTGTACCATTTCATGTGGCAACATCTCCCATCATTCAGAGGATCATTTGACCCTGTGATAGCTGAAGGGTGGATTAAATCACTGGAGATGATTTTTGATGTCATGGGGTGTTCACAACATCAAAATTTTAGTCTTTCTGTTTATCATTTTGAAGGTGAAGGTGATCAGTGGTGGTCTATGATGAAAAATATCAAGGATAGTGAGGAGATTGATTCTCTTTATTGGGATGAATTCAAAAGAATGTTTCTTGAGAAATATTTTCTTAAGGTGGTTCGACTTAGGATAGAAAAACAATTCTTGGAATTAAGGCAAGAGGATGAATCAGTGGATTCTTACAAAGAAAAGTTCACGCGACTAGCAGAGTATGCTCCAAATTTCATCTGAGATCTTGATAGTAAGATAAATTGATTTTACTCAGGACTGAAGCTGTGACATAGAAGAGCATTAGCCTCTTGTTAATTCAAAAGCTATGAGAAAATTTTCAGGTGTGCTGAGAAGGTAGAAATTGAATTTTTAGATGATCAAGTGTTCCAAGGGAGAAAACAAAAGAAGAGGTCCAGTTGGTAGGCAACTTGAAAGAATTCATCAAAGAAGCCTGGAGGTAAAAAAATTAAATATCCATTATGCGAGAAGTGTGGTTAAAATAATCCTAGAGAATGTTTATCAAGATCTGGAAAGTGCTTCCGGTGTGGTAAGTCTAGTCATATTTCTCATAACTGTAAGGAAGATGATCAAGCAGGTAATAAGAAGCCAGCAATAAGATGTTTTAAGTGCACTGAAATGGGTCATTATGAAAATGAGTTTCCATAAAAGAACTTAACTGAGGTAAAGCAACCTGGCCACAAGCAGAAAGTGGTGGTAAAATCATTTTCAACTACTTCAGCAGATATTGGGACATCGAATAATGTTGTATCAGGTACACTATTTGTTTCTTAAGATTATGCCAATGTGTTGTTTAATTCCAGGTCTACACAATATTTCATTTATGAGAAGTTTTCTAGTAAATTGGGAATTCCATCTCAAGATATGAATCATGAACTTATGGTAAAAATAGCTGGAGGAAATGTTGAGACAAAAAGAAATTATAAGAACATTCATGTTCTTCTGTGCATAAATAATCTACCTGAAAACCTTATTGTTTTTCCTCTAGTAGAGTTTGATGTTATTTTGGGTATGGATTGAATTTCTATTTATTATGATAAGACTGACTGTAGATCTAAAGAGGTTTATTTTTATAAAGATTTTCAGTTTGTGTACAAGAATAAACACTTACTTTTGATAACTTATCAAGAAGATGAGAAACTAGTAAAAGATGGAAATGAATGTTACCTTAAAGATATTGTTGAAAATAAAGGAACTATTCAGATTAATTATGTGCTAGTGGTAAATGAGTATCTTGATGTTTTTCCTAATGAGTTTCCTGGTATAATACCTAATCAGAAAGTTGAATTTACTATTGACTTAGTTCTTAATGAAAAGCCAATTTCAAAACCCCCTTATTGAATGAATAAAATTGAACTTTTAGATTTAAAGAAGCATTTAGAGGAGTTATTAGATAAAGGTTTCATTCAACATAGAACATCACCATGGAGTGCTCCTATCTTGTTTGTTAAAAAGAATGATGGTTCAATGAGACTTTTCATTGATTATAGAGAATTGAAAAACATCACTATTAATAACAAGTATCCTTTACCTCATATTGATGATTTGTTTGATTAGATCCAGGGAGCTCAGTATTTTTTGAAGATTCACTTGAGGTTGGGGTGCCATCAGTTGAAAGTAAAGGAAGAAGACATTTTGAAGATGACGTTTCATACTAGATATGGCCATTATAAATTTTTAGTTATGCCTTTTGGTTTAACCAATGCACCTACTGTATTCATGGATCTTATGAATAGAATTTTTTATGAGTTCTTGTATAAGTTTTTGGTTGTTTTCATTGATGATATTTTGGTTTATTATAAAAGTAAATAGGGGAATGAAAGTCATTTAAATGTTTTCATGAAAACCTTAAAAGAAAAGAAACTGTATGAAAAATTCATCAAGTGTGAGATTTGGTTACAAAAAAATTCATTCCTTGGTCAAATTATTTTAGAAAATGGCATAACTAATTGATCCTACTAAAAAAAGTTGTTAAAGATTGGCCAATACCCACAAATATAACCGAGATTCATAGTTTTCTTGGTTTGGAAGGTTATTACCGGAGGTTTGTTGAAAATTTTTCAATGTTATCTAGCTCACTAACTAAGTTAACTTGAAAAGGTGTTAAGTTCATCTGGACAAAAGAATGTGATGATTGTTTTTAGGAATTAAAAAGAAGATTGGTGAATGCTCCGGTTTTGGAACTGCCTTCTAAAAAAGGTGAGTTCGTTATCTACATTGATGATTCATTGAAAGGACTTGGTTGTGTCCTAATGAATAATGACCAGGTTATTGCTTATGCTTCACGTTAGTTGAAACCTCATGAGTTAAATTACCGTACACATGATTTATAGTTAGCTACTGTTGTTTTGGCTTTAAAAATTTCGAGGAATAATTTTTATGGAGTAAAGTGTGAAATATATACTGATCACAAAAGTTTGAAGTATATATTCACTAAAAAATAATTGAACATGAGATAGAGGAGATGGATGTAATTAATCAAGGATTATTATTGAACGATCCATTGCCATCCCAGAAAAACAAATAAAGTGGCTGATGATTTGAGTCAAAAAAGTAATTCTACATTAACCTAGTTATGTTTGGAATAATATCCTTTGATTAAAGATTTGATGAACTTTGGCATAGAAGTTATTGGTGCAGGAAATTACTTTGTTTTGTTTCTGGTGTTAGTGAAATCATCTCTATCAGATATAATTAAGCAAGCACAAATGGAAGACAATGAGTTATAGAAAAAGGAAGAGTTGGTTCATAAGGGTAATTTGCCTAATTTTAACGTTGATAATGATTGTATTTTGAGCCCCCGTGGGCGTGGTGGAGTGGTCGAAGGCTCCGCTTCCCTCAGGGGAGGTCGGGGGTTCGAACCCTGTCAGGGGGTATGCTTTAAAAAACATGTTCACCACACGCGGTGCACGATTTCACGCCGGTTACCCAAGCGTTTACGCGGCGCCGGCCCCCGTTGGGGAACTGGGCTTCACCCCTTGGGTGGGCCTGGGGAAGGTAGGGGATTTTCGGGCCACTGCATGCCTGACCACGTAACCACTCGGGGGCTGGGCCATCACCCGCATTGTTTCCCGGCCCCTGCCTTTTGAAAAAAAATGATTGTATTTTGATATTTGGAAATAGATTATGTGTGCCTTGTGATTCATAGTTGAAGAATGAGTTATTATGTGAATCTTATAGTTCTCTGTTTTCAGTTCATCCTGGTAGTACTAATATGTATAGAGATCTTTAGGAGTATTGCTGGTGGGATAGAATGAAAAGAGTTATTGTTGATTTTAATATGAAGTGTTTGACTTGTCAACAGGTTAAAGAAGAGTAGAAATTGCCAAAAGGGATGCTTCAGTACTTACCGGTGCCAGAGTGGAAATGGGAAAATATATCCATGGACTTCGTTGTGGGATTACCTAAGACATCTCAAGGTAATAATGCAATCTGGGTTATTGTTGATTGATTGACTAAATATACTAATTTCATTCCTATTTGCGATACTTTATTTCTAGATTAACTTTATTGGCTGTATGTTAAAGACATAGTCAGGTTTCATGGAGTTCCCCTCTCCATTGTATCTGATCGTGATCCTAGGTTTACTTATAACTTTTGAAAAGGCCTTCAGAAGTCATTGGGTATTGAATTTAATTTTAATACAACTTTTCATCCTCAATCATATGAGAAATCAGAATGAACAATTCAGACCTTGGAGGATATGCTACGTTCTTTTTCACTGGATTACTAGGGATGTTGGGAACAAAATCTTTCTTTGGTTGAATTTTCTTATAATAACAATTTTCATTCCAATATACAGATGGCTCCATTTTAGGCATTATGTGGGAAGTAGTGTCGAAATCTATCTTTTTGGGATGAAGTAGGTGAAAGGAAGTTGATGGGTCCAAAATTGGTAGAAGAGATGGCAGAAAAAGTTCACTTGATTTCGAAGCACATGAGAATAACTCAGATCAGGTGGAAAAGTTATACAGATAACTGGAGGAAGGATCTTTAATTTGTGGTAGGTGATCATGTATTTGTCAAAGTATCTCCATAGAAAAGTGTGATGTGTTTTGGTAAGAAGGGAAAGCCGAGTTTGAGGTTTATTGAACCTTATGAAATCCTGGAGAAAGTTGGATCTGTTGCATACATAGTGGATTTACCTCTAAGGTTATCCCAGGTACAAAATGTTTTTCATGTTTCAATGTTGAGAAATTATATTCTGGATCCATCTCATGTTTTGAGCCCAGAGTTAGTTCAGTTGGAAGAGAATATCTCTTATAAGGAACAAACAGTCCAAATTATTGACTAAAGAGAGAAAGTGTTGAAGAATAAGGCAATTCATCAGGTAAAGGTTTTGAAAAAAAACCATATGGTTGAAGAGGTAACGTGGGAATCTGAAAATTCTGTGAGGGTTAAATACACCCACTTATTTGATAAGTGAATAAAATTGTGAGGACCCAATTTCCAAAAAGGGGGAAGGATGTAACATCCTAAGTAAATAAAGAATAATACATTTTCATATTTGTGAATTAAATATTAATTTTACTTTAAAGTGGATGCTATGTTCGATGGCGTACCCGGCACGCAACAATGGGTTTCTCCAAAGTCTAATGTTGCACACAATGTAGAGTCATACTGAAAAATAATAATATAATATTATTTTAAATGGTAGTTAATTCCTAGATATTGTATTAGTGGGAATGAAAAGAACTAACTACAATATTATTATACATGTTTTTTAAATGTTTTTTCATTTATCCAATAAAATTTAGAGGCTTAAAATGTGAATGAATCTAATTTTACGCATAAATACTCTAATATTCTTTAAAAGGTTGATTTACCACCTTTTGATGAATAACCCTCATTAAATATAGTATTGGTCACTTTTCTATGTTCTATTTGACAAATTAATATTATTCTATAGAATAAGGACATCAAAATTTACTTTGGTAAATTTTTGTTATTTTTTTGATACAATTCATTTTTTAATAAATAGTGAAAAATACTGTATTTTAATTCAAAATCGTATTTCAATATAATTTATTTATATGGTTATATTTTCTTTTTATTGGTTTTAAAGTATAATTAGATTATATCTTTAACCTTTAATTCAATTTTGGTCATTTTATGTAATTTCACTTTAAAATTGGACATAAACAAGTGTCAATCTTTTGATAGTTATTTTTCTTAAAAACACGCCTTTTGTTTTGACAATGAGAATTAATTTTAAATTAATTTATGACAATTTTTTATTTTGTATTTGAAAAAATGGTTTCCATATTTTGAATTAGGAGGTCCAAATTGTGTATATAGGTATCTTTTATTTTTAGACATTATGAATATTTACTTCGGTAAATATTTTATTTACCATGGTTAAATGGTAAATCTGATAAATAAGGGTAAAAAAATATTATTATAATAATATTAAATTACCCTAACATGTGTCCTAATCCAATTTTTTGATACATTTTCGACCATGGTCATCCTTGTGTCTATTTTGGGACCCCATGGAGCCACTTAAGAGTGATAATGACACTTTATATTAATTAATTTAAAGTAATGAAAAAAATGACATAAATATATATCTTTTAGTAAATCAATTATTACATGGGGTTATATTATTTATCTTTTAGACTATAAATATTAATTTAAAATATAAAAATATTTTATATATCATGGTATTTTTTTATAATTCTTAGATATCAAATAAATAAAATTTTTTATGACACAATATTGATGCAGTGTTTACCTCATTAATGAATGATTTAAATAAATAACATTATAAAGATTAAAAAAATATCCAAAACCCATACAATTATCATTGGATGACTTTATTTCAAAAAATAGTCATCTTATTTTCTACTTTAATAACTTTTGGACCTTTAGAAACTGAAAATCATTATATAATAAAATAATATTTTCAAATTTTCTTAAAGAGTCCCTCCTTCCCCTTATAAAAACCTATCACCTCGAACCCATTACTCACACCTCTCAAGACCATTTTTTCATAAACACTCTGACCAATTAATCTCCATATATCCCTATATTACTCCTAGATGCCTTACCTTAGGTAGAAGGCACTTTAAGTATACCTTTTGGTTCAAACCAAAGGGAGATAACCGATTTAAAGGTAACGTCTTCTCTTAAGTTATTTCCTATTATTTTTCTTTCCAAACCCCTAAAATCTTTTTATTCTTTTATTTTATAAAAAAAATAGTATACTAAATATATTAGGTTTTTTTTATGATAATGATTCAAACTACACTTCTGCACACCTCCTTCTAATGGATACAAACATACTGTTTTTGTGGACGACGAACTACTGCCTCACGAAACTATGATTGTTCAAATATCTCCAACCGCCTCTCATGGTGGATATTATGATGGCACTATATTTATATGTGATATATAATATATTTATATTTTTTATTTAATTATGTATTTTTCATTTATATCATACCTTTATGGTTTCCGTAATGGGTAAAAGCGATAATTTCATTTGAGGAAGTGCGGACTACCGCCCCCTCAAAGTGATATGACTCGTTCATGCCACACATGGGACATATAAATGATGGAGTTAATTAAATTATATATTATATTATAATGGAATTATAATATACCTATGTATCATTATTTTTTCATTCCATTAAAATACTAAATAGAAATGAAAGTAGCATTCATGCTTACGTACGACTTACCGTCTCCATGAACAGTGCATTTCATTTCTTATCTCCAAATGGTATGTACTATTATAAATACATATATATACTTGATATATATGATATATATGATATCAAAATCATGAATATCATTCTTTAGATAAGGTAATTTTGACCACATGAATAATTTATAACTATAACAAGTTCATTTTTAACTCAAGTTCCGAACATCGACAAAATGTACGATATGAACTAAAATAATTAAATAATTATTATTTCAAGTTAATAAGTGATATAAAAGGAATAATATACTTTAAAAAGGTTCTTAAACAAGTATAAATTAACTTAAGTTTATTATTCAAGGTGATAAAGAACAAAAAAGATAATCGGACATGAGGTAAGGGACTTTGTCTCAATCTACTTTCATTAAGGCATGTTTTGATAATATACAAATCCATGTTTTATATAGTATATAATAAACCCATTTTACTTTTAATTTCATTAAAATAGAATCTTTTTTCTATGAATCATTTTACTAAATTACAATAGGAATGTTTTTAATGATTGTGGCGACAATGACTTCTCCACCGTCGTAATTGTTATTTGGATTCCTCTATAAGCCTTAATGTTTTTTAAAATGAAAAAGGAAAACCCTTATTATATTTTTGGGTGTTGTGGTATTGAAAATAGTTTTTGAAATGGATTTATTATTTTAATATCTTAGAATGAATTCTTGTGATTGAAAATGAAATTTTATTAGTGAAATGTTTATATTTGAAATTTGTATGTGTTATGATTTTACAATGGTACTTAGAAATTTGATGGGTGGTTACATGATAAACCAAATGAAGAGTGGTGTCGTGATAAAATAGGAAGGGTGGTTACATTATAACCTCCAATTCATTGGGTATGGAATTCAGTGATATGGCTATTCCATTTAGTGATATGTGGAGAAGTCGATTGTATGGTTATTCCATTTAAGTATGTTTATTTCCCAAGTTACCTATATATGTTATGCATTCTTTATATGGTTTTTATGGTAATATTTTGGTTACAAAATGGTAAGCCATGATCTTTTATTTAGTGAGAAGTATTTACTACTTCATAAATGTGAAAAGTATTACTTATGACAAAGTATTCATGGTTTACTGGTTGTTTTGAGAAACAAATAGCTTTCCTTCTTTGTGTATCCCTTACTGAGCTTTTTATGCTCATCCCAAGTTTTTTTTGAAATGTTTTTCACAGGACTTAAAGATGAATATGGTAAAGTATGGGATCAAGGAAAAGTCATGATGTCTAAAATATGGAACTAGACATGACTCTTTTTTTCAAGAGTTTTTATTTTATGGATACAAAGTAGAAGGGTCTACATGTAAAATTCAAATTAATATGTATATATTATGGCCTAATTATCTAAAGATCTAAACCTAAAAAGATCCTCTACCTGAATTATTTACTTAATTAAAGATTATGTAATGTTTAAGGCCAGGTCCTTGTAGTTGGTATCAGAGGTCGGTTTAGATAACTCTAGGAGTTAGAATATTGTTAAATTAATATCCATAAATTAATTTATGTTAAGATTGAAATGATATAGCATTTACATATTACCATGTTGCTTCTCCTATGATATTTTTGTGATCATAATGGTTTTCCACAGAGTAAATAAGGCTTCTATGTTGGGAAGGCATACAGAAGAGAATAACCTTCCAAATCAGCAATTTGAGATTGTTGGAATCAGAACTGAATAGTTTGTTGTAGTGATGGAATAGTTGAATTAGGCTATAAATGGTGGTGGTATCCATGCATGAGATCATCCAGATCAACCACAGAGGAACATGTCAGTAGTGGATCATTTCATGAGGCAACACCCCCATCATTCAGAGGATCATCTGACCCTGTGCTATCAAAGGGTTGATTAAAGTAATAGAGAAGATTTTTGATGTCATGGGGTGTTCAGAACATCAAAAGGTTAGTCTTGATATTTCATATTTTGATGGTGAAGCTGATCAGTGGTGGTCAATGGTGAAAAATATCAGGGATAGTGAGGATATTGATGCTCTTGATTAGGATGAATTCAAAGGAATGTTTCTTGAGAAATATTTTACTAAGGTAGTTCAACTTAGTATGGAAAACAAATTCTTGGAATTGAGGTAGGAAGATGACTTAGTGGCTGCTTACCAAGAAAAGTTCACTCGACTGGAAAGGTATTCTCCAAATTTCATCTGGGATCTTGATAGTAAGATAAATAGATTTCACTCAGGATTGAAGCTATGATATCAAAGAGCATTAGCCTCTCGTGAATTCCAAAGCTATGAGAAAATTTTAAAATGTTCCCATAAGTTAGAAATGGAGTTTTCTGATGATCAGGTGTTCCAAGAGAGAAAACAAAAGAAGAGGTTTAGTTTAGAGGAAAAGGGAAAGAATTTATCAAAGAAGTTTGGAGTTAAGAAAATTAAATATCCATCATGTGAGAAGTGTGGTAAAAATAATCCTAGAGAATGTTTATTAAGATCTAGAAAGTGCTTCCAGTGTGGTAAGTCTGGTCATATTGCTCATAACTGTAAGGAAGATGATCAAGCGGGCAATGAAAAGCCGGCGGTAAGATGTTTTAAGTGCATTGAAATGGGTCATTATGAAAATTAGTCTCCATCAAATAAACTTAAATGAGGGAAAGCAACCTGACTACAAACAGAAAGGGGTGGTAAAATCATTTTCAACTACTTCAATAGATATTGGGCCATCAAATAATGTAGTATCAGGTACACTATTTATTTATTCAGATTATGCCAATGTGTTGTTTGATTCATTGTCTACAAATTATTTCATTTATGAGAAGTTTTCTAGTAAATTGGGAATTATATCTCTAGATATGAATCCTGAATTTATGGTAAAAACACATGGAGGAAATGTTGGGACAAAAATAAATTATAATAACCTTCCTATCCTTATATGCAGAAAGAATCTACCTGCAAACCTTATTATTTTTCCTCTAGTAGAGTTTGATGTTATTTTTGGTATGGATTGGACTTTTGTTTATCATGTTAAGATTGACTATATAACTAAAGAGGTGTATTTTTAGAAAGATTTTTAGTTTGTTTACAAGAATTAACCCTAAATTTTGATAACATATCCAGAAGCTGAGAAAATATTAAAAGATAAAAATGACTATTACCTTGAACATATTGCTAAAAATAAAGGAACTATTCAGATTAATGATGTTCCAGTGGTAAATCTGTATCTTAAAGTTTTTTCTAATGAGTTTTTTGGTATAATACTTGATTTGGATGTTGAATTTACTATTGACTTAGTTCCTAATGCTAAGCCAATTTCAAAACCCCCATATCAAATGGCTCGAATTGAACATTTAGAGTTAAAGAAGAAATTGGAGGAGTTATTAGATAAAGGTTTCATTCAACCTAGAACATCAGCATGGGGTTCTCTTATCTTGTCTGTTAAAATAAAATATGGTTCAATGAGAATTTTCATTGATTATAGAGCATTAAATAATATCACTTTTATGAACAAGTATCCTTTGCCTCATATCGATGATTTGTTTGATCAGCTCCAGGGAGTTTAGTATTTTTCAAAGATTGACTTGAGGTTGGGGTACCATTAGTTGAAATTAAAGGAAGTAGAAATTCCGAAGACCACATTTTGTACTAGATATAGCTATTATGAATTTGTAGTTATGCCTTTTGGTTTAACCAATGCACCTGTTGTATTCATGGATCTTATGAATAGAATTTTCTGTGAGTTCTTGGATAATTTTGTGGATGTGTTCATTGATGATATTTTGGTTTATTCTAAAAGTAAAGAAGAGCATGAATTCCATTTAAGGGTTTTCTTACAGACATTAAAAGAAAAAAAACTGTATGGAAAATTCCTAAAGTGTGAGTTTTGGTTACAAAAAATTTCATTCCTTGGTCACATTGTTTCCAAAAATGGCATAACAGGTCGATCATACTAAAAAAAATGTTGTTGAAGAATGGTCAAGAACCACAAATATAACTAAGATCCATAGTTTTTTTTGGTTTGGAAGGTTATTACTGGAGGTTTGTTGAAACTTTTTCATGGATATATAGCCCACTAACTAATTTAACTCGAAAAGGTGATACGTTTATCTGTACAAAAGAATGTGATGATTGTTTTCAGGAATATAAAAGAAGATTAGTGAATGATCTAGTTTTGGAACTGACTTCCAAAAATGGTTAGTTTGTTATCTAAAGTGATGCTTCATTGAAAGGACTTGGTTGGGTCCTAATGGGGAATGATCAGGTAATTTCTTATTCTTCACGTCAGTTGAAACCTCATGAGTTAAATTACCCTACACATGATTTGGAGTCAGCTATTGTTGTTTTTGATTTAAAAATTTGGAGGCATAATTTTTATGGAGTAAAGTGTGAAATATATACTGATCACAAAAGTTTTAAGCATACATTCACTAAAAAATAATTGAACATGATATAGAGGAGATGGATGAAATTAATCAAGGATTATAATTGTACGATCCATTACCATCCAAGAAAAGATAATAAGGTGGCTGATGGTTTGGGTAGAAAAAGTAATGCTACATCAACTTTGTTATCTTTGGAAGAAGATCCTTTGATTAAAGATTTGATAAACTTTGGAATAGAAGTTGTTGGTGTAGGAAATTCCTCTGTTTTGTTTCATGTTTCAGTGAAATCATCTCTATTATATAGAATAAAGCTATCACAGAAGGAAGACAGTGAGTTACAGAAAAATTTAGAGTTGGTTCAGAAGGGTAAGTTTCCTAATTTTAACATTGATAATGATTGTATTTTGAGATTTATAAAGAGATTATGCATACCTTGTGATTCATAGTTGAAGAATGAGTTGTTATGTGATGCTTATAGTTCTCCGTTTTCAGTTCATCCTGGCAGTACTAAGATGTAAAGAGTTATTTTGGAGTATTACTGGTTGGATGGAATGAAAAGAGGTATTTTTGATTTTACTGTTAAGTGTTTGACTTTTAAATAGGTTAAAACAGAGTGGAAGTTACTGAAAGGGATGCTTCAGTCTATCAGTGCCATATTGTAAATGGGAAAATATATTCATGGACTTCGTTGTGGTATTACCAAAGACATATCAAGGTATGAATCCAATCTGGGTTATTGTTGATCTATTGGCTAAATCTACTCATTTCCTTCCTATTCGAGATACTTTGTCTCTAGATCAACTTTCTTGGTTTTATGTTAAAGAGATAATCAAGATGCATGGAGTTACCCTCTCCATTGTATCTGAATATGATCCCAAGTTTACTTATAACTTTTAGAAATACCTTTAGTAGTCATTGGGTACTGAATTAAATTTTAGTACAACTTTTCATCCTCAATCATATGGGCAGTTAGAACGAACAATTCAGACCTTGGAGGATATGTTACGTGCTTGGTCACTAGATTACCAAGGAAGTTGGGACCAACATCTTTCTTTGGTTGAATTTTATTATAATAACAGTTTTCATATCAGTATATAGATGGATCCATTTGAGGCATTATATGGGAAGCAGTGTCGAACTCTATCTTTTTGGGATGAAGTAGGTGAAATGAAGTTGATGGGACTAGAATTTGTAGAAGAGATGGCTGAAAAAGTTCAGTTGATTGAGAAGCACATGATAACAGCTCAGATCAGGAAGAAAGGTTATACAGATAATCAGAGGAAGGATCTTTCATTTTAGGTAGGTGATCTTGTATTTCTCAAAGTTTCTCCATGGAAAAGTGTGATGCATTTTGGTAAGAAGAGAAAGAAGAGTCTGAGGTTCATGGGACCTTGTGAAATCCTGAAGAAAGTTGGATCGGTTACATACAGAGTGGATTTTCCTCTGAGGTTATCCCAGATACATAATGTTTTTTTTATGTTTCAAGGTTGAGAAATTATATAATGGATCCATCTCATTTTTTGATCCTAGAGTTAGTTCAGTTGGAAGAGAATATCTCTTATGAGTAACAACCAGCCCAGATTTCTTGACCAAAGAGATAAAGTGTTACGGAATAAGATAATTCATCAGGTAAAGGTTTTGTGAAAAAACATATGGTTGAAGATGAAACGTGGGAATATGAAAATGATATGAGGGATAAATACCCCAATTTATTTGATAAGTGAATAAAATTGTGAGGACACAATTTCCAAAAGGGAGAAGGATGTCACATTATAGGTAAATAAAGAATAATACATTTTTTATATTTGTGAAATAAATATTAATTTTACTTTAAAGTGGATTCTATGTTTGATGGCGTACCCGACACACAATAATGGGTTTCTCCAAAGTCTAATGTTGCACACAATGCTGAGTCGTACTGAAAAAATAATATTTTAAATAGTAGTTAACGCCTAGCCGTTGTATCCATGGGAATGAAAAAAATTATCTAAAATATGATTATTCATGTTTGTTAAATGTTTTTTCATTTATCCAATAAAAGTTAGAGGCTTAAAATGTGAATGAATCTAATTTTAAGCATAAATACTCTAGTATTCTTTAAAAGGTCGATTTAGTGCCTTTTGATGTAAAAACCTCTTTAAATATAGTTTTGGTAACTTTTATATGTTATATTTGAAAAAAATAATATTCTTCTTTAGAATAGGGACATTAAAATTTACTTTGGGTAAATTTTTGGTATTTTTCTGATAAAATTCATTTTTTAATGAATAGTGAAAAATACTGTATTTTAATTCAAAACTGCCTTTTAATCTAATATATTTATATGGTTAGATTATCTTTTTGATTGGTTTTAAAGTGTAATTAGATTATATATTTACCATTTAATCCAATTTTGGTCATTATAAGTAATTTTATTTTGAAAGTGGACATAAAAAAGTGTTAATATTTTGATAGTTATTATTTCTTAAAAACACGCTTTTTGTTTTGACAACATGAATTAATTTTAAATTAATTTCTTCCACTTACGTGTTTTGAATTTGAAAAAATGGATTCATTATTTGGAATTATAAGGTCTAAATTGTGTAAAAAGCTAACTTTTATTTTTAGATATTATGAATATTTACTTTTGTAAATATTTTATTTACCATGGTTAAAGGGTAAATCTGATAAATAAGGGTAAAAAAGTATTGTTATAATAATATTAAATTACCCTAACATGTTTCCTAATCATATTTGTTGATAAAGTTCTGACCATGGTCTTACTTGGGTCTATTTTGTGACCCCATGGATCCACTTAAGAGTGATAATGACACTTTATATTAATTAATTTAATGCAATGACAAAAACGACATAAACATATATCTTTTAGTAAATCAATTATTACATGAGGATATATAAGTTATCTCTTAGACTATAAATATTAATTTTAAATATAAAAATATTTCCTATAACATGGTTTTTTTTTATGATTTTTAGTCATCAAATAAATAAAATTATTTAGGACACAATAATGATGCAGTGTTTACCTCATTAATGAATGATTTAAATAAATAAGATTACAAAGATTAAAAAAATATCCAAAACCTATCCAATTGATATTGGATGATTTTATTTGTAAAAATATTCATCTAATATTATACTTTAATAAGCTTTGGAACTTTATAAACTGAAAATCAGTATATAATAAATTAATATTTTCAAACGTTTCTAAAGAGCCCCTCCTCACCCTTATAAAAAGCCATCACATCTAACCCATTATTCAAACCTCTCAAGCCCATTGTATTGTCCAAAATCTACCCAATTAAGCTCCCTAAATCTATCTATCTTCCTTCTATAAGCCTTTACTTAGGAAGAATACACTTCAAGTAAACCTTTTGGTTCAAACCCAAGGGAGATACCTGATTTAAATGTAACGTCTTCTCTTAAGTTATTTTCTTTTATTTTACTTATCCACCTCACTAAACTCTTTTTATTACTTCATTTTATAACAACACCAGTATCCTATATATATTAGGTTGTTTTTATGATAAGTATTCTATCTACACTTCCACACACCTCAATATAATAGATAAGAGCATACTGTTTCTGTGGACGATGAACTATGACCTCACGAAATGATGATTGTTCAAATACTTCCAACCACCTCTCATGGTGGATATTATGATGGAACTATATTTATATGTGATATATATTATATTTATATTCTCTTTTTAATTATGTATTTTTCATTTATATCATGCCTTTATGGTTTCCATAATGGGTAAACGTCATAATTTCATTTGAGGAAGTGCGGACTACCGCCCCTTCAAAGTGATATGACTCGTTCATTCCAAACGTGGGACATATAAATGATAGAGTTAATTAAATTATATATGATATTATACTGTAATTATAATATATCTATGTATAAATATGTTTTCATTCCATTAAAATACGGAATAGAAATGAAAGTAGTGTTCATGCGTACGTACGACTTACCAACTCCATGAACAGTGCATTTGATTTCTTATCTCCAAATGTTATGTACTATTATAAATACAAATATATACTAGAAATATATGATATCTAAATCATGAATATCATTCTATATATAATGTAATTTCAACCACATGAACAATTTATAATTATAACAAGTTCATTTTTAACTCAAGTTCGGAACATCGATAAAATTTATGATATGAACTCAAATAATTAACTAATTTTTATAGAAAGGTAATAAGTGATATAAAATGAATAATATACTTGAAAAAGGTTCTTAAAAAAGTATAAATTAAATAAATTTTATTATTAAGGGAGATAAGGAATAAACAAGACAATCGGACACGGGGTAAGGGACTTCGCCTCAATCTCCTTTCATTGAGGCATGTTTTGATAATATACACCTCCTTCTTTTATACAGTATATAATAAACATAGTTTTATTTTAATTTCATTCAAAGGGAATCATTTATCAATGAAGTATTTTACTAAATGAAAAAAGCAATGTTTTTTTTAACTTTTTTGGTGACAATGACCTCTACACCACCGTAATCTTTATTTGGCTTCCCCTATAAGCCTTAATGTTTTTTCAATGAAAAAGGAAAACCCTTATTCTATTTTTGGGTGTTTTGGTATTGAAAATGGATTTTGAAATGGATTGATTATTTCAATATCTTTAAATTAATTCTTGTTATTGATAATTAAATTTTATTAGTGAATTGTTTGTATTTATAATATTTTATGTGTTATGATTTTATAATAGTACTTGGACATTTGACGAGTGGTTACGTGATAAACCAAATGATGGGTGGTGCCATGATAAACTAGGATGGGTGGTTACATTATAACCTACAAATCATTGGGTATAAAATTCAGCCATATGGCAATTCCATTTAGTGATATGTGCGGAAGTCGACCGTATGGTTATTCCATTTATGTATGTTTATGTCCCAAGTTACCTTTATATGTTATGTGTTATTTCTATGGGGTTTATGGTAATATTTTGGTTACAAAAGTGTAATAAATGATATTTTATTTAGTGAGGAGTATTTAATACTTCATAAAGGTGAAAATTATTTCTTATAATAAAGTATTCATGGTTTACTTGTTGTTTTGAAAATATAACAGTTTTCCTTCTTTGCGTATCCCTTACTGTGATTTTTATGCTCATCCCAAGTTCTTTTTGAAATGTTTTTCATATGACATAAATATTAATAGGTTCAATGATGGTATTAAGGAAAATTCATGATGTCTAAAATATATAACTAGACATGACTCTTTTTTTCAAGAGTTTTTATTTTATGGATACTGAGTAGAAGTGTCTACATGTAATATTCAAATTACTATGTATATGTTACGAACTAATTACCTAAAGCTATAAACCTAAAAAGACCCTCAATGTGAATTATTAACTTAATTAAAGATTATGTAATTTTTAAGGTCGGGTCCTTATATTATATGTAAAATTATAACCCATTAAGAGTAAACAAGTTATTACCATGGTTAAGGTTAAAAATAGATAATAAAAGTGTTAAACTAGAAGATAAGGTTTAAAACCCCACATAAAACTATCCAAATTATATTAATTGATGACATTAAAACCAAATAATATATTATATTTGAATATATGGCCATTTTTAATCATTTTTATTGAGAATTATTTTATTATAATTTAATATTTTATGAAATTCCAAAGGTGTTCCTCACCTCAACTATAAAATGTCACCTCCTACCCTCACTTATTCACACCACATTTATCCATCTATATTAATGAAAACCAAAAAAATTATCTTCAAAAATATTCTATAAATAATCTATTTGTTATGTTATTCCCAAAATACTTATCCTAGGGCCCTTAAGAGGAGATATAATGGAGTTGTTTCAAAGAGGTAATCACTTTAACCAATAAATTTATTTTTAATTATTATTTTTTCTCCTATAAATATGTTATATTATTTATAACATAATAAATTAAGTATCATAAATATACTAAAATTTTATTATGATTATTAAATCATAATTATCCACCCTCTTTTCAATCAAATGGAATGTGAAAGTATCGCTTGTGTGTACGTACAACTTACCATCTCCGCATAACAATACAATTCATTTTTCATCACCATATTTAACGAATTAGTATTATGATAAGATTAAAATTTATATATGATATTTATGAAATAATAATTATTTTGGAATAATAATTTCATATCTACCTTCTTACCTTCCAATCCATTGGAAAATGACTACGTCGCTCATAGGTACGTGTGGACTACCACCTCCGTGAATCGATGTGATTTGTCTTTCATTTACATTTTAGTCAGATGGTAATAAGGATAAATTTAAATAATATAAATGATATAATAATTATTTTTTAAAGTTTAATTATTATTTACCTTTATTTCATTACATCCTTCAAAAAATGAAAACAACTTTCTTGCATATGTTCGACCTACCGTCTCTACGAACAATATAATTCATTTTTCTATCTATAAATTTTATGAATGGATCTAAATATGTATGTAATTAATATATATTATTTTTATATCATTATTAACATTATTTATATAAAAAACCAGGATCAATATAAAATTACTGAAACTACTGAACCAAAACATACATGAAAAAAGAAGTAGTTATCACATAGAGTGGTGATTTAATAAAGAATTGTCAATAAGAAGGTGATGAAATTTTATAAGTAAATAATATATGGTATGATATATAGGATTATGGTTTTTGAATATATTTATAATAAATATATATTTATTATACATGAGGTTTGGACACATATAAAGGAAATCAAACCTGATTTAAGGGTCTATTTCACGATCACATCATTAGTCAAGATTCTTTATGTTCAAGTCTCTATTGGGATAATTATTTGATATTTATATATTAAACCCTATTTATTTTTTTATAATATTTTTATTTATTTTATTATAATATATTTATTTATTTAAATTAAATGTTTTCGTTTAATTTTAATCTCTACTCAGGATACCTAAATAATGGTTTTAAGAAAAACTGACTTTGTTTTTCTACTTGGTCAAGATTATTTTTATTTTATATCAATATTTTCCTTAAATTTTTTACAAGAATGTTTTTACTATTATCCAATGATTTATTAAATACATTTTTACCCATGTATTAATTTTTTAAAAATGGTTTAAAATGAATCTTCTTGTCATTTTCTAAACAAAGTGCTTTTTAAATATTTTATAAAAGTGCGAGAGGAATGTTTTTTTACTTATATGGCATAAAAAATTTTCCACTATCATCAATGCTAATTGATTTTATTATTAATTTAAAATTTTACAAGTTTCTTTTCAAATAATTTTTTTCCCTTAATATTTCGTAAATTTTTAGATTTCAATTTTTTTTTCAAAGTGAAAGGGTATTTTCATCAAGAAATTTTCTTGTGAGTTTTTTAATGTATTTTTATCCATAACGAAATCCTTTAATGAATATTATGCTTCAATGATGTCATATTATTATGATACCATCCAACATATCTCTCTACATGGTTTATAATTAGTTTTAATGGGGAAATTATATATATTTCATATGATATTTCTTCTAATATGGATAGTTATTGATTTTTATGGAATATTGGTTAAGTTATGTTGTTTATTCATATGATGAACACATTAGACTTATTAAGTGATAGGTGGAGCCTATAATTACATAGCCCCTTTATTCATATGTTGGTCTCATGATACAAACTATATATGGTATTTGGATAATTAATTACCTATTTATATAGATGTCTTGGAAAGAGGCCTTTATAGTATTTTTAGATGTCTTGGTACAAGGCCTCAATGATAAGTTCAAATGTCTGACATTATGAATTTTGTTATTATGAAATTAGTTATTTATGTACATGTTTTTATTTATATAGTTTTTAATTCCATGAATAAGTTTCAAACTCACGTGATTATTTATATGGAATTATATGATAATCATTTATTCCTACAATATTATTTATGCCTTATTTAGCTTCTTCTGTATACAGTCCCTTATTAAGCATTTGAAATCATCTCTTTCTTATGTTTTATTTCCCAAAGTTTTGAGGAAATGTTTTATGATTTATATGAGGGGATATAATATAAATAATAAATATAATCCCAAAGAAAATACTATGTTTTATTTTATGTTTTCAATTGTAATGTGACATTCAAGTATGTATCTAGTTTACCAAGACTAATAAACTATTTATTCCTTTGAGATGAGATTTCTTGTATTTGGTACCAATTTAATAAATTAACCACCAAATTTGGGTTACTAGGGTTAGGGTATTTAAATTTTGTATCATATAAATTTTATTAGAAACCTTGGGATCAAGATTTAAAAAACATAGATTAAGGAATATAACCTAATAATAGACTTTTAGAATATTCCCAAATAAACCATGCTTATGATTTTGAGATTAGTTATACATAGATTTTCGATTCATGTTAATTGATTCACAAGTATTGAAATTATAAATTATGATTCATAATGTTATGATCTAATATAGTGCATGTCATTGTATATAAATAGAACCTAGTGGAAGAAATGGGAACTATATCAATGCACATATTACATATAGGGATTGCCCTCTTGGGAAAGATAATTAAATTAGAGATGGAGATACATCAGAATATGGAAAACTTATAACTATATTGGGTCATCTGAATCAGGTTATGACTAATAAACTATCTCATAAGGATCAGTCTGTAGATCCATAATGTGGTGTAATAATGGTATACCTCTTCATGTGTTAACAACCTCCATTATTCAATGAGACTACCAATCCATTTGTAGACAAGTAGCAGATAAGTTCCTTAAAGAAGAAATTTATCACTTTAGCAAGTAATAAATGAAATAAGTCTATCATGGTAGTTTATCATCTCTCAGGCGATGCAGACAAATAATGGTCATTGATTTAAAACACTAATGATGAGGAGGAAATAACAAGTATAGAATAAAATAATTTTAATGAACTTTTCTTGGTATTTTTTTCCTTATGAAAAATGATTGGATATGGAGAGAAATTTTTAAGTCTATGAAAAAAGGAATATGAATATTTTTAAAAGTGTGAAGCTAACTTCACAAGGTTATCAAGACATGCTGCAGACTATATACATAATCCAAAGGGAAAGATAAATCATTTATTTGATAGGATGGAGCCAATACTTAAAAGGAGAACAGTAACCCAAAAATTGTCATTATATGAGGATATAATATCATTTTATATCAAGAAATATAAATAATTATCCATGTATTATAGATTCTAAGGAAATTAATTGAAGAAGAAGATGGTAGGGAAAGAATGGATAAAGGTAAGAAGAGAAAGAATAAATTTCCAACATGTGATACTTATGGAAGGAAGAATATTGGTACATGCATAAAAGGAAAATGAGTTTTATTAAAGTGTGGAGAAAAAGGCCCTCATGATAATGAATTCAAGGGTAAGGGAGAATCTATTAAATTATAATGCTTTAACTCTAAGGAGATGAGGCACTATTATAACTAATTCCCCAAACATCAAGGGAACTTACCACAAAAGAATCCAAGTGAATAAGGAAAATATTATGAAATTAATATAACCAATGTGGAATTTAACACCCCAAGTTTTTATGAAATATGTTTTTTCAAATAAATTTAATTTATTTGATAGCTTGCGTTACACACAACATTGAAGTTTTAACGAACCACTATATACTGTTATAATTATTATTTAAATACGAACGCCATAACCTAACTATTAAACAATGAAGTATGAATATGAATATTTTTTTTAAAATTAATTATAATGGTTATATATAAATAAAAAATATAAATAAAAAATTACAATTTTTTTGAAGTCTTTATATACTTTGAAAATACATTTTTATCAACAAATTGAATTTCAATGCCTTTTGTCAAATAATAATGAAATTAATTTTTTACACTTTTATAAGATTTATTTCAAAAAGTTAAATTAATTTTTTAATAAACATGTAAAAATTATCCTAGGGTGATTTTTTTGGAATTTTTTGAAAAGATTAATTTTTCAATGAATAGTGAAAAATACTGGGCTTTATTTAAAACTAACCTTTTGTTTATAGAATTTATAAGGTTTAGATTTTTTTTTAAAATTGTTTAAAAGGTAAAATTAAGTAAATAATTTTATAATAAATCTAATATAGTTCATTAAAATCAATTTCAAATTGAATTTTGATATAAAAACGTTTTAATATTTTGAAATCTTTCTATTTGGAAAACCGATTTTTTATCACATCTATGGGTTTGATTTCAAATTAAAATTTTACACTTTTGAAAATGGAATTTGGGAAAATGGATTCCATATTTGGGATTATAATAATTAATATTATATAATAATATAATATTAATTTTTGATTTAAGTGAATATTAAAAATAGTAAAAATTAATTATCACGGTTTAGGTTAAAACGGGTTTACTAGGTGTTAAACAAAAAAGATAAGGGGTAAAATGACCTAGAAACTTATTTGATGATGATTTTTTGGACATATTTCAACCATAAAACCTATTATGTTCTTTAAAAACCAATATTTTATCCTTGTGGCATGTTAAAACTTAAGTACACTTTATTCTTTTCAAAGATTTCATATGTGTCCTCTCCCCCACTTATAAAAGTCCACCCATCTCCTATCCTATTCACACTTAAAAAACCAATTATTTTGGAAACTTACTTCCCATATATCATTCTTAATTCCCTCCCCACATCATAAATTCCTTAAATTGATTAGTAATCCCTCCCAATAAGGCTTTATGTATAAAACTAAATGGGCTCTTCGAAGAAGAGGTAAAATTCTTAAACTTGTGTTTTTGTTCTATTTATCATTACACATCCTCCATTTATTATTAAAATATAATAATATAATAATTAAATTATATAAAATATACTTATTTATTATTATTTTAATTTTACTTCCTAAATATATATCCTCTTCCATCATATGGGTAACAAAAATGTCGATCTTTTGTATGGTGGACTACCGCCTCACGAACCAATGATATTCGTTTTCTATCAGAACCTCTAAAGGATGGATATAATGATGGATTTAATATTTATATATATTATTTATTAAATTATTATACTTTATTAATTATAATATCATATATAACTTCTTACATTCCATTCCATGGGAATACAATAATGCTGCTCATGTGTACGGAAGACTACCACCTTGCGAAGCGATGTGATTTTTTTTTCACAAACACATTACATGAAAGATAATAAGGGTAAATTTAATGAATATATGTTATATATATGACATAAAAATTATTCTAGAAAGGTAATATATTATTCACCATCCTTTTTTTCATCTATTGAGAAAATGGAAACAACGTTCGTGCATACGTACAACCTACCATCTCCATAAACGATGTAATTAATTTTCTATCTCTAAATTTAATGGATTACTATATATAATTATATAATTTATATATATTATATTTAAATTATGGTTAAAATTCTATATATTATGGAACTATGATTAAAATGAGAGGACCGATGATACCAAACCAAAATATACATGAAAAATGAAGCAATTATTACCCGAAACATGTTTTTAATAAGGAATTGTTGATAAACAGGTAATAAAAGGTCATAAGTAAATAATATATGGTATGATACATAAAATTATGGTTCTTTAATATATTTATGATAAAAATATATTTATTATAGAGGAGTTTTGAATGTGTATGAAGGAATTTGAGACTTAAGGTAAGAGATTTTTGTCTCAATTTGTCTTCTTGGGGACATAAATTATGTTATGCTCCTATCTTATTTTAGGAGGTATATATAGATCCCATTTGACATATAAAATCCTGAATTTACTTATTCTCATAATATTTTAAGTTTAATTTAATGTTATTATTTCATGGTTCTTACAATTCAATATTACCAAAGTGGATAGAGTTTTACGATACAATCTCATCGTCTATTGAGATTGTTTGTGTTTTTGATTACAATGAAGAAATATTATTATCTATATCTAAAAAAATCATGATTTTTCTTCTAATATGGTTATTTAATGGAAATAAATGTTTTAATTTTATTCTACTCTCTTTATTAACTCAATAATTTAAAATAATGTTTTTAAGAAAAATTGGTTTTATTTTCTCTTCTATCGAAAATCCTTTTTCTTCCATATTCATGTTTTCTAAAAAAATGTTTTAATGAAAGTTTTTAAAACTATAAATTTTTTTTTTAAAATTTTTTTTACACTTTTTTGACATTTTTTACATCTTTAAAAGGAATCGTTATGTCTTTTTCTAAATAAGGCCGATTTGGCTTTTTCTAAAAATGTGAAAGGAATATTTGTTTTAATGTGTATGACATGAATAAAATTTATTAACATCATGAAAACATAATGTTTTAAATATTCCTTTATAAGTTTCAATTTTTTTTTAAAAGGAAATTATATTATTTATTTTATGAATTTTTAGTTAAAAAAGTGATTTTCAAAGTGAAAAGGTTTTTTCCCCAAGGAATCTTCCCAGTGATCTTTCAAAATAATTTTCTATATAAGATGAAATCATTTAATGTTACTTAATATTTACTGGGTATATGAACCAATTTTACCATCCTTATTCTTTCTCTATATGGTTTATGCCTATGATTACAAGATTTGTTTGAGACCCATTTCTTTTCCATGGGTTATATTATAATAAATTGTTTATAAAACCCATTTATTTTCATGAGTTGTGATATGATGAATGTTTTATGATCTTATGTCACACAAATTTATGGATTATGTGATGGGTGGTACCTATATCCACCTATAATTCATTGGGTAATGATTAATTTTATATGATCTCAAAGGGTACATGAGAGGTTATCCCAAGCTCAAAAGAGGGTACACAAGAGGTTATCCCAATCCCAAAAGAGAGTACAAGAGTGGTTATCCCAATATCAAAAGTGGTTATAGGGGAGGTTATCCCAAGACTTAAGTAGGTACAATGGTGGTTATTCCATTCATAACATGTTAGAAATGTCTTGGTGGGTATCTTTGACATAAGGTTTTCTATGCTTATGTGTATGCCAAAAATCTATGTCTTCAGCTTTTATGATCTCATGGCTTATGTACTTTGATACCTTAATGATTTATATCTTATAAAATTACATGATTCATTCCATGACTCAAATTTATGATCTATGATATGTAGTTTATGGTTTTAAAATTATAATATCATGTTCTCATACCCTTATGCTCATGTTATTCTTATGTGATAATTGATATCTCCCCTATTTACCCTTACTAAGCATATGAACTTTCACAATATTATGTTTTCTTCCCAATGTTATGAAGAAAGGTTTTATGTATGATAAATCTAATAAGGGTTTTAGATATGATTAAATTAGTTGGAGAATATGTAATTCACCATGAACAAGATGATTATGTTTCCAAGTTTACAATGGCACTAGAAATAAATGATTCTAACATGGATAATTATAATATGTAATTAATTTTAATCTATTAAGATGTAATATTTATATATGAGATGTTTGGGTATTTATAGTTAGTATCAAAGTATGGTTTAGTTAACATTTTCAAAATAGGATAAGAAAAATTTAGTCATATCCCTAGGGATATTCCTAAGGATATATCTAGGGATATGTCCAGTGATATATCTAAGGATAAGTATAAGGATAATTCTAAGTATAGGAAAATGTTTTGGAATTTTGGTGAAGATTAGCGAAATTGGTTTCAAAGAAATTATATCCCTTTCAAGATACTACAAGTTAATGTGAATATAACACAGTTGTACCTAGGGTAGTAACTTTGAAAAGGGTGCATTTATCTAGACTCAATCATCACCTAGTTCATGAAAAAACTCCTTGATACACACTTAGTTTGACACTCCTATGGGATATTCATTGTAAACTAAAAACTATTTATCAACTATCATGAAGGATTTGAGAAATTACTATGAATGAAAAATATTAAACCTAAGGTGTAATAGATTGAAAATAAGGTTTCATTATTTAGTCATACAATAAATTATTTTTCATGATTATGCGGTTTCCTACTATGAATATTGTTGATCATACTATTAATTTTGATTTTAGTCAATGGTTATAACCTAGAGGAATCTTTTTACACTGAATGTGATGAAAAATTTAGTGATTATTAGAAACCAAATTGGATGATGAATGGATAGAAAGATATTGTGATTTTATTAATAAACTATCATGATATATGATTATCAATGTGAACTTCAGTGAGATTCTTAATGCGTTAAATAAGAGGAAAATGAACTTTTATGAAATATCATGTGGCAAAGACAATATAAGAAATAATATTTGACTTCTTATATTTTAATAAGGTGGGAAGAATCACCTAGAAGAATATCTCAAAAAGAGGGGAATATGTTTTCTTTGTGTAAATTACAATCATAGAGAAATGAGTTTTTAAAGAAGTTGATGTCTTATATGTGGGAAACTTGGGAATTATCTGGGTTAATGCCCTAAACTAAGGGATATCCCATATACCATTGAAATAGATATGATATTACAACCATTTAAGTTAAAGTATTAAAGTGTGTATGTATTTGGATTCATAAATTATACTATAGAAGTATTTCAACAGTGGTATTTCAGTTATAAGATTCATGAACCATATAAAGATTATGTTAATTTTGGAATCATATATGTCTTCATGTAAGATTAACTTAAGATTTATGGATAAAATAACATGTTTATGTGTTTATGGTTGATCATAAGTTAAAATTCTTAGAATCACCCTTTTATGATCTAAGTGATGGGATTTTAATGTGATTAATGGCATCTTTGGAGATGTTTTATTGGAATAAGGTTCAACAAGAAGTATTATTTGAGTAAGAATTCTCTTTTCATAAATTTGAAAGTAATTATAACCATTAAGGTTTATATTAAAATTTATGTTTAAGTTTATTTTTAAGAATTTTTATCATATATATGAGGACATTATAATAATTATATTAATATTTCTTAGTTAAAAGGATAACATGTCACATCTGAAAAGGGCGTGGGGATTGAACCCATAACTGAAGGGTGATAAGGGTGAAACACCGACCATTAGCCTATGTGACGTTTTTGTTAGTATAAACGATGTGAAAGTTAAATATTAAGTTGATTTTGGAAACATATGTTTTATCATAGAGATAACCACGAGATTTAAAAATGACATGGTTATAGCTTATGCCACATTAAAATTAATGGTTCATGAGAAAAATTACCCAACACATGATTTAGATTTTGCTTTAGTAATTTTTTCATTAACTATATAGAGGAATTATATATATGGAGAAAGGTATGATATATATTTATAATAAGAGTATAAATTATATAGTCACACAGAAAGAGTTGAACATGTGCCATATAAGATGGTTGGAGATGAATAAAGATTATGATTACTCAATAAATTACTACCATGGGAAATAGAATAAGGTGGATGACAATTTGAGTCAAAATTATCATACTAACTTATCTATTATGAGGATCCAAAAAGATCTAGTATTTATGTATTTTAAATGTATGGATCTGGAAATCAAGAAGGAAGGGGTAAAATCTTAGCTTTCTCAAATAAGTGTTCAACCATATATCCATGTGAGGATAGAAGAGGTGTAGAAGGATGATGTTGAGCTTCAAAAGAAGGAGAGAAATGTTACTGAGTTCAACCTTTATTTTTACAGAATTATATGGTTAAATAACCATTTATGTGTTTCATTTTTACTATATTCGAAGAAGGATATAATAGAGGAAGATCATAGTTCTTCATTCTCTATTTATTTGGGAAGTAGAAAGATGTATAGAGATTTGAAAGAGTTTTTAGGGTAGGATATGATGAAGTGACTTATTGTAATGTTTGTATCTCAGTTATTGGTATGTTAATAAGTTTAGGATGAGAGACAAAATTATAGGTTATTTTATAATTGTTATACATACCTGAATGGAAATGGGAAAACATTACTATGGATTTTTTCATCTGACTCCCCCAAAACATCTAATGGGAATAATTCTATATGGGTTATAGTCAATTTCCTTAAAAATTAAGAACACATCATCACTATTAGAGAATATTTATCTTTGTATTATATAACTAGGATATATATTAATAAATTGGTAATGTTTCATGAAGTACCACATTCTATTATATTTGATCGAGATATGAGGTTTACCTTGAATTTCTGGTGAAGTCTTTATCAATCCCTTGATACAGAGTTGAGTTTTAGTACTGAGTATCATCCTTAGATATATAAAGAACAATTTAAAACCCAATGGATATGTTGATATACTTTTCTATGTATTTTAAAGGTATTTGGGATCAACCATTTATTCTAGTTGAGTTTTATTACAACAACAACTTTCACTTGAGTATTCAGAAGGCTCCTTATGACAACCTCTATAGAAATAAGTGTAGAACTCCATTATAATAGAATTAAGTTATAGAAATAAATATATTGGGACTTGAGATAATTGTGGAAATGGAATATAATTTTAGATCCATACAACAAAACATAAGGGTAGTATAAATTTAGTAGAAAGGTTTTGCTGATAATCACCAACACGATTAGGAATTTGAAGTTGGTGAAAATGTGTTTATTATAATTTCAACCTGGAATAAGGTAATGAGATTTTAAAATAAATGAAAATTGATGAATCAATGTATTTTTACCTTTGAAATTTTTTATCATATCAGGACTATACATTATCTTTTTCTGATTCCACTAAATCTCTCTTAGGTTCATGATGTGTTCCATGTATCTGTCCAGTAAAAGTACACACTTGATATATCACATATACTGAAATCATAGGTCATACCACTAGAGTATGATATTTAATACGAGGAGAAACAAGTGGATATTCTAGATCATAGATATATTTTTCAATGAAATAAGTCCACTCACCTGGTTAAAGTTTTGTGGTGAAACCACCAACTTACGGATGCTACGTGGGAACTTGGGGATGTGATGAGGCATAATTATCCTCATTTCTTTATATCATTATCATGAATTTCAAGGGATACATTCATTTTAATGGGGTTATAATGTTACTACCTAATTTTTTATGATTTTTTTTTTCAAATAAATTTAATTTCTTTGATAACTTGTGTTATACGCAACACTGATGTTTTAACAAACTATGATATTCTATTAATATTATTAATTAAACATGATAAATATAACATAGATGTTAAACCTGGTGGTATTGATATGAAAAAGCACAATTTTAAAATTAATTATAATGGTTATATATAAAGAAAGCATATTAATAAAAAAGTTATAAATTTCTGGTAAAGTCTTTATATACTTCAAAAATACATTATTCTCAAAAAATTATTTTATATATTTTTTTAAAAAAATAATAAAATTAATTTATTCCTCCTTTATAAAAATTATTTGAGAAAATTTACTTCATTTTGGAATCAACATGTCAAAATTAGATTAGGGTAAATTTTTGGGATGAAAGGAATAATTTTTCGATGAATAGTAAAAAATACTGGTTTTTATTGAAAAAACCTATTTGTTTAATGAACTTATATGGTTCCAATTTGTTTTAAAATTGTTTCAAAGGTAAAATTAGATAAATTATATTATAATTAATCCAATATATTTTATTAAAATCAATTTTATATTAAATTTGGATATAAAAAACACTTTAATGTTTTGAAAATTTTCTTATTAGAAAGATACCTTTTCATCATGTCTATGGGTTTTAATATAATATAGGTCATTAGAATAAATTTAATATCGAATTTTTATATAAAATATTTTTAAACTTTTGAAAAATTCTCTCTGGAAAATGACTTTTTTATCTTGTCTATGGGTTTAATTTTAAATTAAAATTTTCAACTTATGTAAATTTAATTTGAAAAATAGATTCAACATTTGGAATTAGTATAACTACCATTATATAATAAGGTCAACATAATTTTTCATCAAAATGAATAGTAAAAACTGTAAAAATTAATTACTATGGTTAAGGTTAAAATCAGTTTTTCAGGTCTTATACTAAAAATATAAAGGGTAAAATGACCTATAAAATTTTCCAACACCAAATTTATAGATATATTTAGATGTTATCACATATAAGGTTTAATAATAAATTTTTTTGATCCTTATGGAATTTAAAAAATGTGGGTAAACTTTATTCTGTAAAAAAATCCATGTGTGTCCTCTTCTCCACTTATAAAAGGTTGCACCCTCTTCTCTCCTCTACACACTTAAAAAATCCTTTGGTTCAACCAAGAATTATCCAAATATCTTACTTAGATACCTCCAAACATCCTATATTACATAATTTTATTATGAAACACTCATAATAAGTCTTGAGGTATAAACCAAAATAGGTTCTCCGAGAAAGAGGTAAAATTATTAAACTTGTGTTTTTGTTTTATTTATTCTTCTACATAATCCAAATCTCCTTTAAATATGATAATATAATAAAAATAATATTAAAAATAATTAGATGTTATTTTTTTTTAATTTAATGACCTAAATATATATCCTCTTCAATCAAATGGGTAACATAATTTTCAATCATGCGCGCGGTGGACTACTGCATTACAAACCAATGTTATTAATTTTACTTCACCACCTATCATGACTAGATATAATGATGGATTTAATGTTTATATATGATATTTATGATATTATTATATTTATTTTGAATTATAATATCACATATACCTTTTTTACTTTCCATTCTATGGGAATATGATAACATATCTCGTGTGTAGGGTGGACTACCGCCTCGCGAAGCGATGTGATTTTTTTCACTTATGATTTACATGGATGGTTATAAGGGAAAATTTAATGAATATATGTAATATATATGAAATTAAAATGACACTAGAAAGGTAATATATTATTCTCATTCATTTTGTTTCATCTATCAAGAAAATGCAAACAACGTTCATCCGTATGTACAACCTATTATCTTTGTGAATGATGTATTTCATTATCTATCTCTAACATTAATGGATTAATATAAATAATTATATAATTAATATATATGATATTTATATCAGGTTAGAAATTATTTTTATTATGGAACCATGATAATAATTTACAGACCAAATATTCTAAACAAAAAATACATGAAAAACGAAGCAGTTATTTCCCGAAACATGATTTTAACAAGTAATTATTAATAAAAGGGTGATAAAAAGTCATAAGTAAATAATATATAGTATGATGCATATAATTATATTTCTTTAATATATTTATAATAAACCTATGTTTATTATAAAGGAGTCTAGAATGTTTAAAAAGGAATTTGAGACTGAAGTTTAGATATTTTTATCTCAATTTATCTTCTTTGGGACATATGTTACATTATGCCCCTATATTCATTTAAGAGGTGTATATATAAACCATTTGTAATTTAATATCATGAATTTATTTATTCTCATGATATTTCAAGTTTCATTTAATTTCACTGTTTTATGGGGCTTTCAATTCAATGTTTCCAATGTGGAAAGGGTTTTACGATATGATCTCATCATTTATTGGGATTATTTATATTTCTTCTTCTGATGATGAAATATTAGGATATATATCTAAATAAAATAAATAATTTTATTATACTCTTGTTATTTCATGAAAATCCATGTGTTCCTTTTATTTACTTCTCTTTATCTACTCAAGTGTTCAAAGAAATTTTTTTATGAAAAATAAAATTTATTTATCTTCTATGTCAAAAATGTTATTTCTTCATTATAAATATTTTCTAATTTTTATTAAAATAATGATTTTATTTACATCTAATGGTTTTAAAGTAATTTTTATAATTTTTTTACATTTTAAAAAATGTATTAAAAGGATTCTTTACGTATTTTTTCAAATAATGCTGATTTGGATTTTACAGAAAATCAGAAAGGAATCTTTATTTTAACTTGTACGACATGAAAAAAATTTCATACCACTATGACCACATAATATTTTAAATATTAATTTATAAATTTAAAATGTTATTTTGAAAGAAATTTATTTTTAAAATGTTTTGTGAATTTTTAGATTAAAAAAATTGATTTTTAAAGTGAAAATTTTATTTTTCTCATGAAATGTTCTAGTTGGTCATTCAAAAAAAATTTCTATCTAAGATGAAATTATTTGAAGTTACTTAATATTTTATAGATATATTATCCAATTGTACCATACTTATTATTTTTTTATGGTTTATATATATGATGGAAATATGTTTATGAATATTTTTTATTTTCCACAAGTTATGTTATTATGAAATGTTTATAAATCCAATTTATTTTCATGAGTTATGATATGATGAATGTTTAATGATATTTTTTCATAGAAATTTTTGGATTATGTGATGTGTGGGACCTATATATCCCTCCAATGCAATATGTAATTATTAATGTTATATAAGCTTAAATGGTACATGAGACATTATCCCAAGACTGAAGGAGGGTACATGGGAGGTTATCCCAAGACTGAAAGAAGGTACATGAGAGGTTATTCCAAGACCAAAAGAGGTTAAACAAGAGGTTATCCCAAGACTTAATGAGGTACATAAAAGGTTATCCTAAGCTTAAAATGTTATGAATGTCTTGTTAGGTATCCTTGATATAAGGTTTTCTATGCTTATCTATATTCCACAACTATATATCTTATTCTAATGTTATGATCTCATTGATTATGTAATTTTATTAATTTATGATTCATGTGTTATGAAAAAATAATATTTATTCCATGAATCACATTTATAATCTATGATATATAAGGTATGGTTTTTATATGTTTTTCTCATGTTATTATACCCATATGATCTATGATATATCCTTTATTTACCCTTACTGAGTATCTAAGATCAACCTTATATTATGTTTTTTTTCGCTAGGTTATGAATAAATTTTTTATGTATGATAAGTCTAATAAGGGTTCTAGATATGAAGAAATTAGTGGGATAAGATGTAGTTCACCTATGAACCAATTTGTTTATGTCTTGAAGTTTATAAATGCACTGAACCTAAAAAATTATAGCATGAATTATTCTTTTATATAATGAATATTCTTCCATTATGATGGAATATTTATATATGAGATGTTTGGGCCTTTACATGGAAGTTCCTAGAAACACAATGAAAGGTACACTCAATATCCACTCATGGATTGCAAATTTTTTATTTGATTCTGGTTCTTCCCACTCTTTTTTGTATGGATAATTTTTTAAGGGTATCATATCACCACATCAAAAATTATATATTTATTTGGAAATGAAAACTAATAATGGTATTATGACTACATATATATTCTATAACTCCTTTTTGATATAAGTTTGTGGGATGGTTCTTCCCATAAATCTTATTATTCTTCCTCTATTTAAATTGGATGTTATTTTGGGAATGGATTAGATTTATTTACATAAATACCACATAAATTATTAAGGAATGGAACTCAAATATGATATTCCAAACTAACCTATGATCATATATCTATGTGATGAAAAACTTTAAATTACAATGGAAATTACATCCATTGTATGGGTCATGATTTCTTTTCAGATGGCGTGTTTATCTTAAATGATTAGGGATAAACTCAACATAAAATATATTCTTATTGTGAAGGAGTTTTTTGATGCCTTTATATAAGATTTTCCTAGTCCTCCCCCAAATAGTGAAGTTGATTTTTCAATATAAATCATACCCGGTGCTACACCTATTTCAATAAATCCATATAAAAGAGCCCGAATTGGGTTACAAGAATTATAGAAGAAACTCTAAGAGATTTTTGAAAAGGGATTAATTCATCCATGTGTATCACCTGGGGTCTACTAATTCTTTTTGTTAAAAATAAATATGGATAAATGGAACATTTCATTAATTGTCAGGATATTAACAAAATCACTACCTAGAATAAGTATCCTTTACCTTGTATTAATGAGTTACTTGATCAAGTGTGTAGAGATCAATACTTTTATAAGATTGACCTTCATTCTGGATGTCATGAATTGAGGGTTAAGGAATATATATCCAAGAAAATATTCCATATATGGTATAGCCACTATAAATTTATGGTGATTCTATTTGGTCTTATTAATACCCCTTTTATCATCATGGATTTAATGAATAGAGTATTTATAGATTAACTTGATAAGTTTGGGGTAGTATTTATAGATGTTATTCTTATATATTCAAAGATAAATTAATATCCTGAAGATCATTTGAGGATTTCATTGAGGAACCAAATAAGGATAAGTTGTACTGAAAATTTACCAAGTGTTATTTTTTTCTTTGGAAAGTCTTATTATTGGGTTATATAATATCAAGTGAAGGTATATCAGTGGATCCATCAAAGAAGAAAGTTATTGAACATTAGACTAAACTAACCTCTAGGACCTAGATTCATAGTTTTATTGTCTTGGATGGATATTATCCTCACTTTGTGGAGAATTTATCATGACGGTCTAATCCACTCACCAAGTTAACTCAAAAGGGATCCAAGTTCCTTTGGACTGATTAATTTGAGTAGGATTTTAAGTAACTAAAGAGAATATTTTCCAGTGAACCTGTGATTACATTACCATGTAGTAAATAAGGGTTTTTAAAATATAGTGATGTATAAAATAAGGGATCAAGATTCATTCTCATATATAATTTTATGGTGTTATCTTATGCCTCACAATAATTAAAGGTTCATGAGAAAAATTACCCAACTCATAATTTGGATTCAACTATGGTAATTTTTGAATTAAAATAAGGAGGAATTATATTTATGAAGAATGGTGTAATATATATACCTATCATAAAATTTTAAAGTATATATTCACTCAGAAATATTTGAATATGCATTAGAGAAGATGGTTGTAATTGATTAAAGATTATGACTTCTCAATACATTACCACCCTAGGAAAGAAAATAAGGTGGAAGATACTCTGAGTTAATATGATCATGCTAGATTATATATGATGAGAATAAATAAAATATTGTATTTATATATTTGAAATGGATGGATCTGGAAATATTGAATTAAGGGGAGAAATATTATCTTTCTCAAATAGGTGTTCAACCATCTATCAATGCGAGGATTAAAGAGGTACAAAAGGAAGACTTGGAACTATAGAAGAAGGTTAGAAATGTCCATGAGTTCAAAATTGATTGTGATGGAAAGATAATGTTCAGGAAATGTCTATCCATTCCATCCATACCATATTTGGAGAATAATCTATTGGATGAGGCTCATAGTTCATCATTCTCTATTTATCATAGAAGTACAAATATATATAGATATCTAAAAGAATATTTATGATGGGAAAATATAAAGAGAGATATTGATGAATATGTAATTTGATTATTAGTTTTTTAGTAATTTAAGGGTTATAGATAAAGTATAAGGGGATGATACAACCATTACCAATACCAAAATGGAAATGGGAAAACATCCCCTGGATTTTATCATCAGACTCCACAAAAAGTCAAAATTCCACAATGCTATTTGGGTTGTAGTCGATCACCTTATAAATTCAAAAAAAAATTATTAATATCAGAGAAGATTTATCTCTTAATAAACTTTCTAGAATATAAATTAAGGATGTGGTAAGTTTATATGGAGTAATGCTGTCTATTATATCTGATTGGGATCTAAGGTTTACATCGATGTTCAAGAAAAGTCTTCAGTGAGCTATGGATTATGAGTTGATTTTCAATATGAAATATCATCCCCAGATAGATGGTATTTATGAGATAACCATTCAATCCATAAAGGATATATTGAGATATATTTATATGGATTTAAAAGGTGGTTGAGATCAATTCCTTCCTCTGGTTGAGTTTTCTTATAAAAATTTCTTTTATTATAGCATTCAGATGGATCCTTATGAAGACCTCTATAGAAAGAAGTTTATAAATACAACATGATTGGATAAAGTTAGATAAAGAATGATATTCGGAGCAGAGCTAGTTGAGGAAATGATAGAGAAAGTTAGATCCATTAAACATAATATCATGGTTTTATTGAGTTGATAGAAAAGTTATGCTAATAATAAATGACGTGATCTAGAATTTGAAGTTGGTGAGAAGGTTTTTTTATAAATTTCTCCATAGATGAAAGTTTTGATCTTTGAAAATAAGTAAATTATAATCCCTAGTTATATTGTCCCTTTAGATATTCTTGATCAAGTAGGCATAATATCTTATCATTTAGCGATTCCACCAAACCTTTCTCATATTCATGCCATGTTCATTGTATCTCTCTTGAGGAAGTACATACCTGATCCTTCACATGTACTAAACTTAGTGGATGTAATATTGGAGAATGATAGTTATTATTAGGAACAAATAGTATAATCCTCAGTTCGTAGAGGCAAATTTCAATAGAATAATACTACTCATCTAGTGAAAGTCCTCTAGAGGAATAATAGATTCTAAGAAGTTACTGGGGAACCCAAGGATGTAATGAAATAGATATATACTCACTTGTTTATATTAGAGTGATAAATTTTTAGGGTGAATTTAATTGGGGGGGTATAAAGTAACACCAAAATATTTTAGATTATATTCCCCTTTAAATAATTTTATTTCTTCAATAGCTTGCATTACATGAAATAAATAGTTTAAATGATTCATGATATACTATTAAAATATTATTAGGTGATAATTATCACCTAGTCGTTGGATTGGAAGGTATGAATAGAACTAACTAAATTTTGAAAAATTTATGGTTACATATGTATAAAATTAATTAATTGTTTATAATTAATTATAAATAAAAATAAAAATCATTGTAAAATAAAAGAGACGTTTTTATAGAAAATTATTTTTATTCTTGTTATATATTTTTATATAAATAAATTAAATTAATCACTTTTAGTGAATTATTTTAATTAAATTTATATATTATATAATTGATAATTTTTTTAACATTCATATAATATTTTTTTGGGCATGAGATAATAATTAATCCAGTTTTATGTTTAAAAACAATATTTTTATAAAAAGAGGTTTCATTACATTTTGTACACTTATTTTAAAAATTAATTTTTACCACTTATTGGTATTGAGTTTGATAAAATGGATTACATATTTATAATAATGAGGTTAAATTGTGGTAAATAGGTCCTTTTTGTTTTTAGGAATTTTGAATAATAACTATGGTAAAATTTATCACCATAGTAAAGGGTAAATCAAGTTAATCTAGGTAAAAACTAAATTAAAAATTTCATAATATTTCATATTAATTCTTATTAGATGAAGGTAATTCAAACCTTATCACCTTAAGATTAAAATTAATTTTTTAATTGAAAATTTATCCTGCAAATTACCCATATAATATTTTAATCAAATAAAGTTACAAAATTTCACTCTCTTAGTAATAAATATCTCTTATGTGTCCACATAAAAAGTGGTGATTGAATATAAATGGATATTTTTAGAATAATAAACTTATTTTCATAATGATAATTTATTTATAAAATTTAGGTAAAAAATAATTACCCTAAATACTACAAAATGTCAAAATAGTATTTATTCAATTAATGGAAGAATAAAATAAATGATATTAAAAATACTAAAAGTTATATAATTTGAGTGAGTTATAGTGTTCCATGAATTTTTAGACGAATATGACATATTAGTGATGTGTAAATGGATTGAATTAGAATTATAACTTTATCTTATTGTATTTAAAGTCAAATTAATTGAATAGTGTCAAAATTGACATTAATGATATTTTATCAAAATAATATTTAATAATTATTTCAAAATAAAAAAAGTATTTACATTGGATAATTGGGACACATTTTTTACTATGGGTAAAGTTAAAAGTGGATAACTAAGGGGTTAAACCAAAAGATAAAGTTTAAAACAAAAATTAAACATGTAAAATTATATTGGTTTATGGGATTACAACCAAATACTATATTATCTTTTAATATATAGCCTTTTTAATCATTTCTTGGATAATTAATTTATTATAATTTAATCTTATAAGAAATTCCAAAAAATTTCCCTCACCTCAATTATAAAAGCACACATAATACCCTCACCTATTCACACCATATTGATCCAAATATCTTGAAAAAATGATATCAAATTATCTTCTAAACTCCCTTATACACATTCTATAGTTTTTTGTCTTCCCAAAAGACCAACCCTTTAGACCTTAAGAAGAGATCTAAAGGAGTTTTTTCAAAGAAGTGGTAATCTCTTTAAATGATCAATTTATTTTTAATTATTATTTTAACTCTTATAAATATATTATATTCTTAATAAAATAATAAATAAAGTATCATAAATATATTAAAAGTTTATTATGATTATTAAATCACAATTATACACCCTCCAATATGAAGTGAAAGTATCGCTTGTTTGTATATACGACTTACCACCCCACAGAGAGATACAATTAATTTTTCTTCATCATATTTAATGGATGGGTATTATGATATTTTTAATTTTTATATATGATATTTATTAAATAATTATTCTTATATATTGATAATATCATATCAACATTCTTACTTTCTAATCCTTTTGAAAACGATAATGTCACTCATGCATATGAGTGGATAACCACCTCCACAAAGTGCTGTGATTTGTTTTTCATTTCTATTTTAATTGGATGGTAATAATGATAGATTAAATGGATATATATGTGATATATAATTATTATATAAAATATTATTATTTATCTTTCTTTAATTCTATCCATCAAAAAATGAAAATAGCGTTCATGCGTACGTATTACCTAGCATCTCCATGAATGGTATCATTCATTTTTCTATCTATAACTTTTATGGATGAATATAAATACATATATAATGATTTTTTATTATTTTTATATCATGATTAAAATTATTCATATGAATAAACCTTGATCAAAGTATAAGTACTAAAACTACTGAACCTAAACATATATGAAAAACGAATTTGTTATCACTTGAAATAATGATTTAATAAAGAATTGTAAACAAACAGGTAATGAGAGGTTATAAGTAAATCATATATGGTATGATATATATAATAGTATGTTTTTGGAATATATTTATAATAAATATTTATTTATTATATGGGAGGTTTGGACACATATGAAGGAAATTAAACCTGAGGTAGGGGTTTATTTCATAATCTCACCATTATTTAGGATTGTTTATGTTTAAGACTATATTGGGATAATTATTTGATACTTATATCTTAAAACTAATTTATTTTATTCTCCTATTATAATTTATTAAAATTAAAATTTTTCATTTTATTTTCATCTCTTTAAGTACTCTAGATACCAAACTAAGGGTTTTAAGTAAAAACAAATTTATTTTTCTACTCGGTCATAAATATTTTTCTTCTATATCTATATTTTACATAAAAAATTTTAAACAATATTATTACCATTCTATAAGTATTTATTAAATAAACTTTATACATGTTTTAATTTTTAAAAAATTGTTTAAAATTAATCCTGTTTTTCATTTTCGGAATGAGGTACTTTTTGTACTTTTTACAAAAGAATAAAAGGAATGATTTTTAACTTATACAACATGAACATAATTTTCTACCATCATGACCACTCAATGTTTTGAAGAATCATATAAAATTTTAAAATTTTATTTTAAAATAAAATATTTTCCATAATATTTGGTTATTTTTTAGATTTTAATAAGTGTTTTTTCGAAATGAAAATGATATTTTTTTCAATAAAATTTCCAATGAGATTTTGATAATAATATCATCTCTGTCAACATAATTTATTGAATATTATAATTTAATGAGGTTATAATCCTATGATACCATCAAACATATTTATTTATATGGCTTATAATCATCTTTAATGGGAAAATTATTGACATTATATATGCTAGTTCTTCCAATATGGACAATTATTAATTTTTAAGCCATATTGGAAATGTTATGTTGTTTATTCATATAATGAATTAATTGGACTTATTAAGTGACAGGTGTGGTATGAAATTAAATAGACCCTTGATATATTTGTAGGTCTCATGAGATAAACTAGATTGGGTATTTTTCTGAGGCCTTATCCATTTATATATATGTCTTGGTACAAGGCCTTGATAGTATTTTTAGATTTCTTTGTTTAAGGAATAAATGGTAAGTTTAGATTTTTATAATTATGAATTATATAATTATGAAATTATTTATTGATTTCTATGAATTTATTTTAATAGTTCTCATATCCATGTATAATGTCACGACCCGACCCTACCCGGGCTTGAGCCGCAACTACCCCAAGCCCGCCTCCATAGGCCAGGGGCTGGTGAATAGCACTGAAGGCACAATAACTCGGGGAGGCCTTTGCCTAAGTACCTGTACACACACACACAACACACTCAATTAAAAAGTATAGAGTAAAATATAAAAGACAAGTAAAGAAAAAGGGAAACTGCTATAAATAAACCACAAGTGCATCGACCTCTAACAGTACAAAGTACAAGCTGAAAGTAAAATGAAAAGAAAAGGGGCAAAACACATGCCCAACCAAAAATGACACAACCCAGAAATAGTTAAAACAACAACAAACAGCTGGGAGGTTCCCACACTTGGAACCCGACAACGACCACCACACGCGGTCCAAGCTCCCGACTCCTAAGCTCCTCGGAAATCACGACCAACCTGTCCGTCGTCTGCAAGTGCACACCAAGTGTGGGCAAAGACCAAGCAGGGATGAGTATAAAAATACTCAGTAGGATACCCCAAAGGCTCGAGGGAGAAACGAAGGAGGTACCGAAGGGTGAGTAGTAGAGAGAACAAGAAAAGTAAAGGAGTACAACAGAGAGTGAAGTAAAGAGTAACAGTGGAGAGTCCAGCTCAACCCGACAAGAGGAAATACGGTAGACTCATCCAGATGCAAGGAGCTGGAAACGGTGAGAAGATGAACTTCATGTCGAGTCTTCGCTACCTATAGAAGGAGAGTATACTCGTCCAACCACGAGAAGCTAGACACGGAAAGCATGTGGCATACCCCACGCGTCTTTGCCTCTCATGGAGGGAGAGTAACCAAACCCAAGAAGTGGGTACTGAAACAAGGTATATACATATTCATATGCTCACTAAGAAGCCCGAACAAGGTCATAAGGGGATCTCCGTCCCATAGCTCAGCCTAAGAAAGTGAGTAGCCAACAGTCCCAGAAGTAAACACCATCGATGCCCAGCATCCCACACGTCTGCCTTGAACTACAAGTCAAGGGGCTGAAATCACCGCACTTCGACACTATCTGCTTTGGGCGGCACTGACTCGCCCGCACGGTTTTAGGTCACGTCACAAGGACACATCTCGGTGGGGAAATCGCCCCTCGTACTTGAGAGTTCCGAGTTAAGTCAAACCACACCTCGTCACTGCCCCGCAGTCGAGAGGTATCCTCAACGTCAAAGTTGTCACATCACTGACCCGTACAAACAAGGGTCCCACTCCGGTAGTCACAGAGTAAATCCATAGACTAGACTAGTATAAAGGACTGAGTCTGAAATACCAACGGGTGACCCACTGCCCAACCCTACTCGAAGGTAAACCCTAATACATCATCAGGTGACCCACTGCCCAGCCCTGCTAGAGGGTAGACATGGAATAAGTCGACAGGTGACCTACTACCCAGCCTTGCTGGAGGGTAGACCTGGAACTAGACGACGGGTGACCCACTGCCCAGCCCTGCTGGAGGGTAGACCCTAAGAGGTCATCGGGTGACCCACAACCCAATATCTGCTGGAGGGTAGACCCTAAGTGGTCGTCGGGTGACCCACTTCCCAGTCTGTACTGGAGGGTAGACCCTAAGTGGTCATCGGGTGACCCACTGCCCAGTCTCTGCTGGAGGGTAGACCCTAAGTGTCAGGTGACCCACTGCCCAGTCTTTGCTGGAGGGTAGACCCTAAGTGTCGGGTGACCCACTACCTAGTCTCGGATGGAGGGTAAACCTTAAAAGTCAGTGAGCAACCCACTGCCCAGTCTCTACTGGAGGGTAAACCCGGAACTGCTCTGGCCATCCCTACTGGATGGTACAACACTGGCCAACTGAACACGGAGTGGGTATCGTGTAACCACCCGACTCCGGAATAAAACTAGGGGAAACCACTCAACCCTGCTGATCAAAAACCGGGAACTGAGGGACCCTCTACGTCGCGAGAGGTCAAAAGTATGCAAAGAAGAACACGTCACGCACCTGGGGCCCACACGACGTGTGGCCCCAAGTCAACCCCAACCAAGCGCACAATCATTCTCAAGTACCAACATCCAGATATACCTCCCAGTGGTCTCACATAATCCCAGAGTATGCCACGTCTCCAGCCAAAAAGGCTAACGTGCACACGACACCCAAGGTCAAAGAGAAGGCGTGAACGTAACAACTCCAACATGCCACCTCAATGGCGGAAGCACGACCAAACAAATCTCTTTAACCACCAACATCACTCTACCAGGAGTGCACGCGATCACATGCCAAGGGTCCGCTACAAACACGGTAGAAGAACCGCCACCAGGGCACCTTTCATATTTCCAAATTTAATAAGATCGTGTATGATGATTCGCTCGCCTGAACATATTACACCGTTGTAATCCCCGCAGAAAAACACGTGAGATAGACTACTTACTCGCCCGAAATGGTCAACCAGGGAAAAAGTTACTATTCACCGTAACCAACCCATGTGGGGCCCGCACCCCGACTCTGATACTCGTCGGGTGAACTGCGCCATCGCGATGCTCTCGAAAAAACACGGGGAAACGACTACTCAAACGCCCCAAACGGACGCCTGGTGAAAAAGGCACGAAAACGCTGCACATAGCTCAAGAGACGGCCCGTGGGGCCCATGCCTCAACTCCGGCTTCGACTCCTGAAACCACACTGGTCAATTTTGCCTCGATGCCAAGGTCACAATGCCGTTGACGACGCCTGAAACGAATTCTGAATGCCGAAGCTGCAACTCCCCACGTTATACGCAAACGGGGACCCCGCGGGGCCCACACCTCGGGGCCGAATTCAAGAGGGCGAATTGCACCATTGTAATCCCCTCATAAAAACACTCATAAATGAGTACCCAAACGCCCCAAATGGATGTCGGGTGAGAAAGTAGCGTTTCACCGTAAAACGTGCGAACTAAGCCCCGTAGGGCCCGCACCTCGTCTCCAACCTGAACGCTTCGGAAAGCTCTTCAAAAATTCCGCACGAGGACTGGGGTCATGCTACCACTGACGGCGTGCCAATCGGACATCCCAAGCGGGAGTTAGGTCCGATGCAACAATTAATTAATTAATCAAATGATTAATTAATAGTTCGCATAAAGCGTTTCGTGCCACCAAGCAACGAAACCAAACCACATGGGATCCAAACCAACATTGGAAGGGTCTGCTCAGCTCTGGGGCCCCTGCGCCTCTAACGAGGCTCAAAACGGACGTCGGATGTGTCCGCGCCGCCTAAAACAAGAACCCCCGGAGAAAACGTCATTCCACTTAAAGCACGCGTCGTGCCCCCGAACTCCCGTCCCGAGAATTAAAATTTCCTGAAACCATCTCAAAACATGACCCTCGATCCAAGGAACGCGTCGCCGCAAATGACACACAAAACGGATGCCTGTAGCAGAAAATACGGGCTTCCGAAACCTGAGGGGCAAGGCCCCTTGGGCTGGACCGGCCTAGGCCGGCCGGTTTGCCCGGTCTGGGTCGGCCCGGCTCGCCACGCCTAGCCCAATGCTCGGCCACGCGGGCCGGCGGTGGACCTGGTCCACCGCTTGGCTGACCAGATGAGGCCGGTCGCCGCACGATGACCCAGGCGACGCGGGTCGTGCTCCACCGCAGGGTCGCAAGCTGCGACCCCAGTCCACCGCGGAGCGCCGCGGGCGTCCGCCTCCAGCCGCCTGACTCACGGCTGCCGCGCTGAGAATCGCCGCCGCCTACTGCCATCGAGGCCGCTCGAGCCGACCGCCCTGCCGAGGGACCCCCGCCACTGGAACCACCGCACGCCGCCGCCTGGGTCTCGCCGGACCGCCGGAAAACCCCCAAAACTCCCGAAATTCCTGCAAGCTTCGCCGGACCGCTGCGTCCTCCTCCAAACTCAGATTTCAATTCAAAAAGATGCGATGGGAAGAAAAAAAATTATACTACATGACCATGGGATTTTTTTGAATATAAAACAACAAATTGACACTAAAATTTGGATTCAAAGAGGGGTTCAGGATTTAAAACTCAAGGAGAACCGCCAACCTCTTGGGCATCACCCGACGCTTCCTGGAGGGTCCGCCGCCGCGCCGCTACCTTTCCAGAGCCACCTCACTAGAGTGGAGGAGGAGAGGGAGGGGATATCACCTGCCGTTGTCCAGGCGAAGAAGAAGAAGAGGGAGGGGGTGGGTTAAGTGTTTAAATAGAAAACACTTAACCACCCGCCCATCGGCCCGAACCCGAACTCCCGACAGGGTCGGGATTAAGCCTCCCCTAGGCTAAAAACCACACTCTGAACGCAAAGGTGGTCTTGGAATTTTAATCTGAGGCCCCGTTCAAAAGTTATTAAACTTAGCGCCTGAGGCCGCCAAATTACGAAAATTCCCCTGGGGCCATTTTTCACAGACGGCTCGCACCCATGAAACTTACACCCCTCCTAGGGTAAACGACACGTTCTGGACTCAATGGTGCCCTAATTTTTCCAATACGGGCCACCGTTTAAGTGATACTTGAATTTCACCATTAAACGAATAAATTAATTAATTAATTTATCCGTTTAGCGTTCCGAAAGAGAGTGGGGGGTCCAAACATCCCGCACAGACATGTTTTATTTCGTTCCTAGGGTAAACACCCCATTCCGGACCCATCTGTACACTCAGATCTCTGATCTGAAGCATTGTTTAGGATTTATCCCATTTATTTGGCGTTTCAAGTGTGAACGCACTGAAAATTTAATTCAGGCCACTCCTGGGCTCGGAATCGCACGCTGTTTGAAGGTGCTGCTCTGGAATAATATCAAGAATATTACAAAGTCTTTTGCAGCAAAAACTAGGTTCTTACATCATTACCTCCTTCAATATTTTCATCCCCAAAAAGAAAAACCAGGGAACAACTCAAGGTACAAAGCCCACACCTGGCTCTCCCGTACCCAGAAGAACTCTCGCACATCTCTACGCCACCGCACACAGACCAAAGGATTTGATCTGTTCATGCAAGGTCTAACATCACCGATGTCGTGCATAGGAGCACACACACTTCTCTTCAGGTAAACCATGAGGGAGACATCGTGCACCCACTCCAGACTTTGGGGTTAGGGCAAGGTGGTAGGGAACCTAACCATCCCTTTGCACGGTCTTAAATAGCCCGAAGGCTCTCGGGGGTAGCTCACCTCCTCAACCGAACCTCCACATCGCACTCCGTGACTGGAATCACCGCCTGCACCTGGAACAAGGCCAGGTGATTCCCTCCTTCAGAATATCTATATGGTGAAACACCCAAGGATATCTGGTCACACAAGATTTCACAGTCGATGTCTCGCAACCAAGACTCTCTTACACGCTCAGAAAGCGATGGAGTCGACACCATCGACTAAAGAAAAAGGTCCTACACCTCTTTTCATACCAACAGAGGGTTACACCGATGCCCCGCGCCACCCTGGTAACACCTCAAGCAAGGAGCAGGGAGGAAAGCATTCCACACACATAGTCTATCAATTCTACTGCAAAAAGGTATAAGAGACATATAGCGTACCTCTTATCACCTCATGCTCTGCAGGGTCATAGACATCCAAGATCACGGTTGTCTGCAGTCCCAACTGTCAGCTCCCGGAGCCTGACGTGGACCGCCTAGTGGTAATGAGAAGACCTCGTAAAGCCGTCCCCCACTACCAGCTCCTCTCGCTCCTCTTCTAGCACCACCTCTCTAGGTTCTACTCCGATCATGGCACTGCCTCTGTCATAGTGGTGCACCTGCTGCCTGCCCAAACCTCTCTGCATGCCAGGTCGGGCAGTCCCGTGCCAAGTGACCTCACCCGTCACAAGCATAACATCGACTCTCTTTGGGCTTCCCCAGTGCCCTCCGGTGACACTGTGGTGTACGACCACGCACCTGAGTCCGGTTGTTATAAAACCACCAGCTTCGAGGTTCCGCTTGCCGACGCCTGCTAGCTGTGGCAGACGTATCGGCTTCGACGTGCCTGCTGACACCACCAACTATAAAACGTGATAGGAAGCCCTCTGTCACCAGCGCCTTCTCTAGCACCCTGACATATGTGGAAATTCCCAAGGGTACTATGACAACACAAATATCTTGGAAGAGACCCTGCTCAAACTTCCGCGCTCGGATGTTGTCGTCATGGACCAAGTCCGGGTAAAAGTGTGCACGGTCTGCGAAACTAGTCGCATACTCAGCCACCGTCATCACTCCCAGCTGAAACTGCAGAAGCTCCCGAATCCGGATAGAGCACAAGCAGGAGGGGTAAAAATCCTCACGGAACAGCAGCTGAAAGTAGTCCAATGAATGTGATGACTCGTCAAGAAACTGAGTCACCAGACTCCACCAATGCCAAGCTACTCCACGAAAAAGGTTGGCTGCCAAAGCCACTCTCTGATCTTCCATCATATACACAAGCCTGAAAAGGTGAACCACTATATCAAACCAAACCTATGATACCTGAGGGTCTGGCTCACCATTGAAACTCAGTGGTCTCTGCGCTGGAACTCACAGAGTGCGTTCAACCTGCGCTCAAGCTCAGCCTGCTGCTCAACAGGTGGGGGTGCTACTACCAACCCACCTGGAGAAAGGGGCTCGCATGATGGGTCCTGGACTGTGGCCTCGTAGCTCACAGGGTCGTCGTCACGCACCAAAGTTGGTATCTTGGCTGGCTGTCTTCGTGGAGACATCCTGAATGTTATCAAGGAGTGTCGTGGTCAGATGAGCATATATGTATATACCAATAACAACGATGGGGAGCTGACTCAAGGAGGACAGTCAAAGACTCAATCCTATGTGATGCACAAACCAATTTTCCCTACAACAAGTGTCTCAGCATGCCGATTCGACAAGCGGGTTATCAAGGTCCTGGTGAATGGATACGTCGGTCGTCGTACCATCATTGGACTCCCTGGCCTGAGAGCTGCTCTTGAGACACGTTGACATTGTTTCCCTAAATCCCAACCAATTCCTTTTTATGGATGTCCACACAACACCCCAAGGAACGAACCACCTATGATACCACTTTTTCAGGACCCGACCCTACCCGGGCTCGAGCCGCAACTACCCAAAGCCCGCCTCCATAGGCCTGGGGCTGGCGACTAGCACCGAAGGCATAATAACTCGGGGAGGCCTTTTCCTAAGTACCTGTACACACACACGCAGCACACTCAATGAAAAAGTGCAGAGTAAAAGAGAAAAGGAAAGTAAAGAAAAAGGTCAACTGCTATAAATAAACCACAAGTGCATCAACCTCTAATAGTACAAAGTACAATCTGAAAGTAAACTGAAAAGAAAATGGAAAAAACACGCGCCCAACCAAAAATTCCACAACCCGGAAACAGGTAAAAAATAGCAAACAGCTGGGAGGGTCCCACACCTGGAACCCGATAACAACCACCGCACGCGGTCCAAGCTCCCAGCTCCTAAGCTCCTCTGACATCATGACCAACCTGTCTGTCGTCTTCAAGGGCACACCAAGTGCAGGCAAAGCCCAAGAAGGGGTGAGTATAAAAATTCTCAGTAGGATACCCTGAAGGCTCGAGGGAGCAACAAATGAGGTACCAAAGGGTGAGCAGTAGAGTGAACAGGAAAAGTAAAGGAGTAAAATAGAGAGTGCAGTAAAGAGTAATAGTAGAGAGTCCAGCTCAACCCAACAAGAGGAAATAAGGTAGACTCATCCAGATGCAAGGGCCTGGAAACAATGAGAAGATGAACTTCCCGTCGAGTCTTCGCTACCTATAGTAGAAGAGTAGACTCGTCCAACCACGAGAAGCTAGACATAGAAAGAACATGGCATACCCCGCGTGTCTTCGCCTCTCTTGGAGGGAGAGTAACAAAATCCAAGAAGTGGGTACTGAAAAAAGGTATATGCATATTTATATGCTCACTAAGAAGCCCGAAAAAGGTCGTAAGGGGATCTCCGTCCCGTAGCTCAGCCCAAGAAAGTGAGTAGCCAACAGTCCCAAAAGTAAACACCATCGATGCCCAGCATCCCACACATCTACCTCGAACTACAAGTCAAGGGGCTCAAATCACTGCACCTCAAATCTATCCACTTTGGGCGGTACTAACTCGCCCGCACAGTTTTAGGTCGCGTCACAAGGACGTGTCTCGGTTGGGAAAGCGCCCCTCGTACTTGAGAGTTTCGGGTTAATTTAAACAACACCTCGTCACTGCCCCACAGTCAAGAGGTCTCCTCAAATTCAAAGCTGTCACATCACTGACCCATACAAACAAGGGTCCCGCTCTAGTAGTCACAGAGTAAAGCTACAGACTAGCCTAGTATAAAGGACTGATTCTGAAATACCAACAGGTGACCCACTGCCCATCCCTACTGGAGGGTAATTCATAATAAGATATCGGGTGACCCACTACCCAGCCCTGCTGGAGGGTAATTCATAATAAGATATCGGGTGACTCACTGCCCAGCCCTGCTAGAGGGTAAACCCTAATACATCATCAGGAAACCCACTGCCCAGCCTTACTGCAGGGTAGACCTGGAACTAGACGATGGGTGACCCACTACCCAGCCCTGCTGGAGGGTAGACCCTAAGAGGTTGTCGGGTGACCCACAACCCAGTCTCTGCTGGAGGGTAGACCCAAAGTGGTTGTTGGGTGGCCCACTTCCTAGTCGCTGCTGGAGGGTAGACCATAAGTGGTCATCGGGTGACCCACTGCCCAGTCTCTACTGAAGGGTAGACCCTATGTGTCGGGTGACCCATTGACCAGTATCTGCTGGAGGGTAGACCCTAAGTGTCGGGTGACTCACTGCCCAGTCTCGGCTGGAGGGTAAACCCTAAAAGTCAGTGAGAAACCCACTGCCCAGTCTCTACTAGAGGGTATACCTGGAACTGCTCTGGCCATCCCTACTGGATGGTACAACACTGACCAACCGAACACAAAGTGGGTCTCGTGCAACCACCCGACTCCGGAACAAAACCAAGGGAAACCACTCAACCCTTCTGATCAACAACCGGGAACCGAGGGACCCTCTACATCGCGAGAGGTCAAAAGTATGCAAAGCAGAACACGACACGCACCTGGGGCCCACACGACGTGTGGCCCCAAGTCAACCCCAACCAAGTGTACAAACGTTCTCAGGAACCAAAATCCACATGTACCTCCTAATGTTCTCACATACTCCAAGAGTATGCAACATCTCCATCCAAAAAGGCTAATGTGCACACGACACCCAATGTCAAAGCGAAGGCGCGAATGTAACAAGTCCAACTTGACACCTCAACGACTGAGGCACAACCAACCACATCTCTTTAACAACCAAAATCAATCTTCTAGGAGTGCACGCGATCACATGCCAAGGGTCCGCTACAAACACGGTAGAAGAACCGCCACCGGGGCACCTTTCATATTTCCACATTTAATAAGATCGCATATGACGCTTCACTCGCCTAAACAGATTACACCATTGTAATCCCTACAGAAAAACACGTGAGATAGACTACTTACTCACCCGAAATGGTCAACTGGTGAAAAAGGTACTATTCACTATAACCAACCCATGTGGGGCCCGCACTCTGACTCTGATACTCGTCGGGCGAACTGCGCTATCGCGATGCTCTCGAAAAAACACGCGGAAATGACTACTTGAATGCCCCAAACGAACGCCTGGTGAAAAACACGCGAAAACGTTGCACAAAGCTCAAGGGACGGCCTGTGGGGCCCACGCCTCAACTCCAGCTTCGACTCCTGAAACCACGCCGTTAAATTTTTCCTCGATGCCAGAGTCACAACGCCGTTGACGGTGCGTGAAATGAATTCCGAATGCAGAAGTTGCAACTCCCCGCGTTATACGCAAACGGGGACCCTGTGGGGCCCACACCTCGGGGCCGAATTCAAGCGGGAAAAACGCACCATTGCAATCTCCTCAGAAAAACACTCAGAAACGAGTACTCAAACGCCCTAAACAGATGTTGGGTGAGAAAGTAGTGTTTCACCGTAAAACGTGAAAACTAAGCCCCATGGGGCCCACACCTCGTCTACAACCCGAATGCTTCAGAAAGCTCCTCAAAAAGTCTGCACGAGGACTGGGGTCACGCTGCTGCTGACGGCGCGCCAATCGGACATCCCAAGCGGGAGTTAGGTCCGATGCAACAATTAATTAATTAATCAAATGATTAATTAATTGTTCCCAAAAAGCATTTCGTGCCACTGAGCAACGAAACCAAACCGCAGGGGCTCCTAACCAACTTTGGAAGGGTCTTCTCAGCTCTGGGTCCCCTGCGCATCTGACAGCGCTCAAAACAGACGTCGGATGTGTCTGCGCCGCCTAAAACAAGAACCCCCAGAGAAAATGTCATTCCACTTAAAGCACGCGTCGTGCCACCAAACTCCCATCCCGAAAATTAAAATTTCCAAAAACCATCTCAAAAAGTTCCCCTCGATCCAAGGAACACGTCTCCACAGACAGCACGCAAAACGGACTCTTGCAGCTGAAAATACGGGCGTCTGAAACCTGAGGGGCAAGGCCCCTTGGGCTGGACCGGCCTGGGCCGGCCGGTCCGCCCGGTCTGGGCCGGCCCACTCTGGCCGGCCCGGCTCGCCACGCCTGGCCCGCAGATTATCCACGCGAGCCGGTGGTGGACCCAATCCATCGGTTGGCCGACCGGTTGAGGCCGGTCACTGCACGACGACACGCACGACGCGGGTCGTGCTCCCCCGCGGGGTCGCATACTGCGACCCCGGTCCACCGCGGAGCGCCGCGGGCGTCCTCCGCCTGCCACATGAAGCGTGGTCGCCGCGCTAAGAGCCTCCTCCGTCGAGGCCCCTCGCGCCGACCACCCTGCTGAGGGACCCCCGCCGCTGGAACCACCGCATGTCGCCGCCTGGGCCTCGCCGGACCGCCAGAAAACCCCCAAAAATCACAAAATTCCCGCAAGCTTTGCCGGACTGCTGCGGCCTCCTCCGAACTCGGATTTCATTTCTGAAAGATGCAGTGGGAATAAAAAAATGTATAATACATGACCATGAGATTTTTTCGAAGATAAAACAACAAATTAATGATAAATTTTGGATTCAAAGAGGGGTTCGGGATTTAAAACTCAACGAGAACCGCCTACCTCTTGGGCGCCGCCCGACGCTTCCCGGAGGGCCCGCCACCACGCCGCAGCCTTGCTGGAGCCACCTCGCTAGAGTGTAGGAGGAGAGGGAGGGGCTGCCGCCTGCCGCTGTCTAGGTGAAGAGGAAGAAGAGGGAGGGGGGTGGGTTAAGTGTTTAAATAGAAAACACTTAACTACCCGTCCGTCGGCCTGAACCCGAACTCCCAACGGGGTCGGGATTAAGCCTCCATTAGGCTAAAAACCACACTCGGAACACAATGGCGATATCGGAATTTTAATTCGAGGCCCCATTAAAAAGTTATTAAACTTAGCGCCCGAGGCCGCCAAATTACAAAAACGCCCCTGGGGCCATTTTTCACAGATGGCCCGCGCCCGCGAAACTTACACCCCTCCTAGGGTAGACAGAATGTTTCGGACTCAACGGTGGCCTCAGTTATCCAATTCGAGCCACCGTTTAAGAGATACATGAGTTTCAACATTAAATGAATAAATAAATTAATTAATTTATCCGTTTAACGTTCCGAAAGCGAGCGAGGGGTCCAAACATCCTGCGCTGGCATGTTTTATGTCGTTCCAAGGGTAAACACACCATTCCGGACCCATCCATACACTCAGATCTCAGATATGAAGCACTGTTTAGGAGTTATCCCATTTATTTGGCGTTTCTAGTGTGAACGCACTGAAAATTTAATTCCTGCCACTCCGGGGCTCGGAATCGCACGCCGTCTGAAGGTACTGCTCTGGAATAATATCAAGAATATTCCAAAGTATTTTTCAACACAAACTGGGTTCTTATATATAAGTTTCAAAATCATGTGATTATTTATATAACATTAGTTGATCATCATTTATTCCTACCATATTATTTTTTTCTTATTTAGATTTCGTTGTATGCATTCCCTTACTGAGAATTTGAGCTCACCACTTTCTTAAATTTATTTTCCCCAGGTTGTTAAGAAATGTTTTATAATTTATATATAGGGATATTCTATTGGGATTAAAGATGATCCCGAATAAGATATTATGTTGTGTTTATATTTTCAATTATAATGTAGGATTCAAGTATGTATCTAGTTTACCAAGAATACTAAACTATTAGTTACTTTGGGATGTGATTTCCTATATTCAATAAAAATTTAATAAAGTAAACACTAAAATTGGGCTATTAGGGTTGAGTTCTTTATACAAGGGATCCTCATTCTGGAAATTTATACTAAAATATAGAATAATAATACTCCAACTTTAAAATTATGAGATTTTAGCATGTTTTTTTCCTTGAAATAAATACTTTTAAGTAGCTTGTATCATACAAAACAATGAAATAAAAAAATATATGATATACCTTATGAAATTGATCAGTAAAAACTAATATGATTATATAATGTGAAACATCAATTTGAAAATTACAATAAAAATAAACCCTAAAATAAATAAAAATATAAAAAAATTATTTTTTACTAAAACATAAATTCTTACATATTATTATTTTATATGTTATAATATAAACTAATTGATTAAAATTTAATGGTTATAAGACAAATAATTAATGATATTTTATTAATTCCATTTAATATTAAAATAAAATATTTTCCAAAGAACATATTTTTTAAGTGTTGTGTATTTTTTTAAATAAATTTAATAGGTCACTTACTGAAGGTGATTCTAGTAATATGTAATTTTTCCACATATAAACTAATATATTTACACTCATTTAATTATAAATTGATTTTAAATAATATTAAGTACACTTAAACCTTAAAATTCTATTTTTAATAAAAAAACATTTTTTTATATTTTATATTTTCATTTAAATTATAAATTTGTAGATTTTATCTTTTTAATTTGATAAAAAACACTTAATTTTTGCATTCAATAATTCAAAATCATCTTAGGTTTAATTTAATTATTTTTTTTAAAAAAATTGATTTTTAAGTGAATAGTGAAAGTATAGTTTTTACAAATGTCATAACTTCTATGACATCATTATGATATATGAATTAATTAAAAATTTATGAAACATTTTTCTAGACCAAAAATAAAATTAAGGAGTAAAATGATTCATTGAAAATTAATATTTTTAATTTTTAAACTCATTCTTGACTATTTAGAACTTAATTTATGTATTATTCTAATTAAAAAACTTATTTAGTTATTTTAAATTAATTAATTATTAAAAATGTTCCATTTGGGGTTTCCTTTCTTCTAAAGTCACCAAAGCCCCATTTTTTAACAATAAATCAATAAATTTCATGTGAATCAACATTCTACAGGATTTTGGTTTAAATTAACTTTTATGCTTTACATAAAGCCCAGAGGCCTTAATTTTTAATTATTTTTAGGATAACCTCACTTCTTAACTAGGTTGAGAGGGAACCCTACATGACCCATATGATGAGTGTAACTAATCCTATTACATGAACCAATGGTCCATGGTCCAGAATCTTAGAGAAACCCCTCCGTAGTTCCCATTTTTTCTGATACTTCTAAGATCCCCCCTACAGAGGTAAATGACTAACATTTCCCCATACAGAACTACACAGTTCCTAATACTGATGAAAAAATCCATACCATCTCAACATTCCCAATACTGTTAGATATTATGGAGTTTGATTCTTGATAAGAAATTCCTCTTCTGAGCCTATATTGTGGATCTATCCACCAAAATCCTGAGCGTGGATCATTCCCACTGTCATAGTTACTGAGTACTGAGGTGTGTTCTAGCCTCCATCGTGGCCCTATGCCCACCGTCGTTGAGGTTTCTACCTAAATAATATGATGTAGACACCTAACACTCAGAATTTCCAAGCCCTTATTAGTCTGATGACCTACTACTACTAAGGGTCCAACCTCATCATCACCAACTCCAGTGATATTGACATCCCCTTCCCCCAAGGACCTCCTTTCGCTGTCATGGTCATTCTTCCAGACACCATCACCCGCAATGATGTCGAGGTCCCTCATTCCATGCCTAGTGATATGGCTCCCCCATCCTCCTATTCAAACCAACAAATTTTGGGATTCCATAATTTGATCAGGGTATTTGATGCATGATTATGGGGTGATGTGACCATGTGGCCAAACCTCAAGTTATCATTTTTATGATTTAAAATAGAATTTTTCTAAAAAATATTATCATTTTATTAAAAATATTTTCATTAAAATTAATTTTTACCACATACAAGAATTTAAATTTGAAAAATATCTTACATATTTAAAATAATAATATCCAAATTATGTAATTTGGCCAATTTTATTTTTAGTTATAATAACAAGTTTCTGATGTATAAAATGAGTTGCTGCAATAGAAGAAAATTATAGCAAAAAGTTCTAGGAAAAATGACTGAAATATAAAAAAAATTATCCATTATTTTTGTTTATGAGATTTTTATCAACCAATAATAATCCCCTATTCATTATTTTCCACTTTTAGAGCCACATTACTTTGAAATTTACATGCCTTTAACATAATATAATGATTATTTACCAAAATGTCACCCCACTCACTTATAAAAGGATTACTTAATATCCCCACTTATCTTCACAAATTAAGATTATTATTTATTCCACTATATATCCAAATACCTCCCTAATAGTCTTAAATAATTCCTAGAGATTTGTTTTTCACTAGAAGAACATTCTATGAAGGATTAAGGAGTTGGCACAAGGTTGATATCCAAGGAAGACATAATTATTTTAACTAGGTTCTTTAATGTTTATTTCTTATTCCACATCTAATAGGTATATTAAACGCATGATAAAATAATTACATAAATATTTTTAATAAAATTTTTTTTATTAAGTTTATTGAACAACCATTATCTACCTTCTCCCATTTAATAGAAAATGAAAACGTCACTTGTGTGACATGTGGACTACCGCCTCCATGGATGACATATTTTATTTTTAATCACCAATTTACTTGGATGATCAAAATAATTTATTTTTTAAATATAATTTATATCAATGGGTAATTATTTTTATGATATTGATTCTTTAAGGATGACAAAAAATAAATAAATTATCATTATAAATTAATTTTTTATCAGTGATAAATTTCTTAAAATTTGCACGTCATAAATTTAGTTCTCATGAACCATATCCACATAATACTTCAATTTAAAAATAGTAATTCATGAATAATTACAAAAAAATTATTTCATTACCTTGAGTAATTTTGGAATGATGAACTTTTTATCAATGAATGAGGATCAATATCTATATTACAAAACTTATACAAAACAATAAAATTACTAACATCTAATGTTTAAATAAATAATAACTAACTAATATATGTGTGATGAATGATTATAAATAAACAGTAGAAAATAAAATAGATATGAATAATGTTATGAAATATGCTATTAAAAATGTTATGTTTATTATAAAAGAGGCTTAATTTCTTCTATTGATGTCAGGAGTAATGGTGAGAGTTTATAAATCTCTATTTCACTTTATTAAGATACACTCTATATTCACCAATTGTTTTTTGGTGTATATAATACCCATGGATATGCGTAATAATAATTTAAATGAAATTAGAGGAATTTAAAAATCCATATCATGTTTTATTTTCAAAGTATTTCTATTCAAATGTTACTATAGTCATAAGAGTTTTGTCGACACAACCTCCATTTCATTCATTCAGAGTTTTTCTTCATTGGCTATGTTATTATATGTTTTTTATATTATTAAATTTATTCAATTGATTTGGTAAGTTATATTTCTCTCTATTTAATTCACATTTTCTCATAAAAATATTTTTAATTAATGTATTTATTTCCTTAATAAAAAAATGTCTTGTTAAAAATAAGTCTCATCCTCTCCAATAAGCCTCATCTCTTCCATTCCATATTCTTTATTTAAAAATATTTTTTACTTTTTTTATTTTTTAAATTAAAAAATGCATTATCTCTTTTTTATCTTAATATTTATCTTTAACCTTCTTCTAAAGTAAGTTTTATTATATCATTTTATAATATGGGTTTCAATAAATGTTTTTTAAAAGATTAATTTTTTTTCCTTTCACATTTGTATGTTTTTTATTCCACCCCACATTTAATCTGGATAGTATTTATATATATTTTATGGATCCATTATGTGGAGATATATATATATATCATTTTCTAAAAATTCTTCATGCCAACTTTTCAAAAAAATAATCTCTTTGAAAGTTACTCATATATTTATCTTTTTACAAAAAAGATAACAAATGTTTTATAAGAACAATTTTTATGTATTTATTCCATTTTACTCTTTATATATAAGAAATATATATTTTATAGATTTATGTTTCAAGAATCACCCTCTAAATTACCTTGTGAAATTGTACTTTTGGGAGAATGAATCTTTGATAACAACTTATCTAACACTTGTGGACATTTTATGTGATGCCACTTAGAAATATTATAAAACCCACTTTATTTTGATGGGTTCTTGTTAGGACCACTAGGTTAGATACCCTAAGAGGGGGGGGGGTGGATTAGGGTATGAAAGATTAAAACAACTGCCCCTACCAATCTTGTTTCATTGTTTGACAAAAATATATTCTCTCTCATTCCCGTTTCAGAGTATGAAAAAATATTAATGCAAGCACAAAACAAATCAATTTTACTTGGTTCACCCTCAATGGTCTATTTACAAGTATCATACACCGGAGATGTCCCTATGTACCAAATCCACTAAAAGCGCACTACTATTTACAAATTTTAGAGCGGACTCACTATCACTCCTGGTTTACAACCAATCACAATTTGAAAGCTCACTATTCTCTCAACTGAAGTGTGATCACTACTTATTTAGAAGATCCAATCATAGTTTAAAGACTTGTAGGTCCCTTAATTATAAAAAATGAGTGCATACTCTTCTATATATAGATTTTCTATTGAAGTTACACCTTCATTCACTGATGAATTCAACTTTACTGCAAGTGTACTGGGCAATCTTCCAACTTTCACACAACCCTAGAATGACTGGTTCACTTCTCCAATACTGGTGTGAAATTTTCACCAAACCACTTGAATGAAACTACCTTATTTAACTCCAAACTTGGGCAACTCACACCCTTTACACCCAAACCAATATTAACATGCAACTAACAACTCGTACACAACTTATGAACAACTTTATACTTGTATTCCCAAACCACCACTTGCACGTCCAAACCTACTTGCATGACTAGAGCCCAGATTTTCTTGAAGTGTTGAGATTATTATACAATTATGAGGGGTGGAACTCTATTTATAGGAATTTTTTTCACCATGAGCGCCGTACACAAGTTTCCTCCCGGCGCACAAGTCCAACTGCCTGAGCCTCTATCACCCTAGTAACCTTGCACGCCAAAAACAAAAATTGGGCACCACATTATATCTGTTATTTTTGTACCAACTATATATATTCTATTACTTTTTAATAGTTACTTTTGAACATTGATTTTCAATAACATCTCTAGAACTTGACAATTCACCATGAAAACTTGCTTTGTCAACAAACACAACCAACCCAAAAATGATACAATGTTGCCTTGAGGGATCTTTGTCCAATAGTTCTTTATGGTATGATATAAAATTTATTTTATGTGAAAAAATATGTATGAATTGTCATTATGTTATGGATATGTTCCTATATATCCATCCAATGCATTGGATAAATTTTTATATCTCATGAACTCAAAGGGGTACATTGTTGGTTAGCCCTAGCCCAAGGGTACATTGGAAGATAGTTCAAGACCAAAATGTAAATAGGTGGTTATCCCAAGACAAATATTTAGTCGTATATGGGTGTTTAGACCAATCCCAAAAGGTTTTGGTACACATGTGGTTAGACCAATCCAAAAAGGCACATGAGTGGTTAGCCAAAGTTCACAATATTATGGGATATGGGTTTAATCCCATGACCACTATATTAAGGGAAGGTGGTTAGAATATCCCATTATGATTTTAATTTCTTACTATTTATCATAGAAATATGTTATGATTTATATTATTATATTTATGAAACATACCTATTTTATGTTCTTATGGATTACATTCTTATGAAACATGTCTTATATTATGTTAAAATATTTATTCAATGAAAAATGATTTAATATATATGTTTTATTGGGAATGTTTTCTTTATGTTATGTCCATACATATATATTACACACTCAAACACATATACTCATCTTATGACTACTTATGATCTTTAATTGATGTCTATTTTTCCTTACCCTTATCGAGCATCTAAGCTAACCAATTATTATGTTTCCATTCCCTAGTATATGAAGAAGAATATTATGTATAAAATGTATGTAATTATATCATGTATGGATAATCCTATGGTAAATGTTGAAAACTTATTACAAAATAATAATATCTTGTATCTAATTTCCAATCACACTAAACCTTTGGTTTATGATATTTTTTGGGAATTTTTAAGTTGAATTATTTAATGATGTAAAATATATGGGTGTTATTCATACATCATATCATGTGATTTTAATAAATATGTGTAAAGTTTGTTTTTTTATAATTGGATTTAGGAGTATGAGCCTAGAGTACCTCACCAATAATTCCATAAAAAATATCAAATTAAATGATCCTATTATGATAACCTCACATGGTACACTGAGAATATTTTATAGACTCTATTAGCCTCTATGAAAAATATTCAATCTCTACTCATATATTTTAATTTTTCTAGTATCTTGATCTTTTGTCTTCAATAAGTCCACAATTCACTACCTATAGCATCACAACCATTGGGTTTTAGTTCAGCCCCCAAAAAGTGACCAATGCATGTCTATATATAGTCTCTGCAATAAAAAACCCATTCCTTCATTTCAACCACCTTTTTTTCTTCATAAACATCTTTTACTCAATCAAGTAAACCTCTATCTATCTACCAAAACACATGGAATAAAATTTTTATTTATGGGGAACAATTTTATTTAATATTATATAAATTTTGGAAGAAATGATAGAGTTATCCTTACACAAGTGTTCCAAATCACATCCTCTCACTTCTGTACAACATCATTCAGAATCAATTTTCATCATTTTGTTGAGTAATTTCAAACCTTACTTATTATCAGTGAATATAATCTCTCCGGTTTTGGCCTGGATCTTCTAGAGATTCCCCATTCTGAAATTTCATTAACATAACCAAAAAAATAGTTATCACTCAAAAACCCAAGAGTTTCCACACAAAAATAGAAAGAATAAAAATATATCTAGATTGCATTTAAAATAAATAATTCAAGGTTCATTTAGTATTGTTGGTTTTGATAAAGGTTTGGGCACAAGGATATTTATTATTAGCATGATATATCAATTCATAGAAAAACATAAATACATCAATGGAGAGAAATGTTTAGCTAAGAAAAAGAATATAGAATAAGCATGTAATGAATATTTATATCTTAATCATATTTTAAATTCATGGAAATATATTTATATTTTGAAACAAAAATATCATTGTGATGGTGAATGTTGGTTTATTCCTACCAACCATGATTCATATTATAATAAAGGGAGAATACCGCAAAATATGAGTATGAGAGAATACATGAGTAATAGAATTAATTTCACCTTGTAATATGATCAAAAGTCAAGTATTGGCCGAAATATTCCCAAGAATATTGAGAAGGATATAAAACTAAAGATAAGAAGATAAATTTCTTATAGGATAATGGGACTCACTGTGGACTATTTCATGAAATGCAAGAGTGTTTATTTTTATGGAGTGAAGATGGAGAAAAAAATAGAATTGATCCATGAAAGAAATAAAATAATTAACATCGATGAGTTCAGATGAGATAATAAATAAGAATTTGATTTTCATGAGTATTTTTTAAAATACCATTTTATATGAATTATTGAGAAGTTGTGTGGAAGTTGTAAAAATATTGTACATCTATAAAAATATTGCATGACCATACTAGAAACATAAGGGAAAATATTAATGATAATGAAGAAATAAAACAGTTATTCATTTTCTATGTTATATGAAGTAAAAATGAAAATCCAAAATAAATAGAAACCCAAAATAAGTTTTAAAACCATGATTACCATGGAGTATTAAATTTAACATAAATAAATAAGTGAACATACAATATTATCTCAATATTATAACTAAAAGGAAATGAGTTTCTTAGTTTAGAATATAATATAAAACTTATTTCTCTAAGTACTTGTGGATAAAACACCTTATTCACATATATAATTTGTTTATTTTTTATGCATAAAATTTAATGTGATCCATATATTCAAGGGGAGAACATAAGAGATGAACATGTTGTGTTTATGATACAATAGGCGGAAGTATTAATCTTGATTTGATCAATCAAAAATTTCATTTATTTATTGAAGGATACAAATGTAATAAGATTATTAAAGTTAATTTTTATAAAGTATCATCCTTGATGAAGAATTTATTTTAGTATACCCAATTAGGGTGGGAATATTTTAGAAAGCTTCAAAAAAATCATTATTTCTTTTGAATATATAAATTATAGAAAGTTCTTGAAGTTTTAACTATTTAGGAATGATTGTTACACTTTTACCATCTTTGTTTTCATACAATAACTTTTGTTTCTAAGGGGGATTAATTAGTTTAGGAAAATAAAATAAAAGTGTGATGTTTTCAAATAATACATGGATATAAAAACCAATGTTGGAAAGTGGAATAATATCTCTTATTTTCTTCACTGATCATTTCTCAAGTAGACATAGAGTTGATTAAGTGATAACTCAGATATGATATCAACCATTTTATTAATTTTCAATTAGGTTGAGAGATAAAGAATGATATATTTGATGACATATTAACATGAATTTTATGTATGGTTTTTGAAAAAAAAATATAAAGGGGGATTAGGTGTCTGTTAGATAATAACATGCTGTATTTTTTTCAATAAGCAATGATATTAATATGTGTTGAGAATAGAATATTGGGTGATAATTGAAGTTCCTAATAAATTATGTCAATATGTGTTGAGTTGAGATGAAAAATAATTAATAATATCTCAATTAATGGAATGATTGATGTACACACTATATTGATATTGTTGAGATACAACAAGGAGGTTTAACTATCTACATATATTGTTAAATATAGAATACCATTAAAAAAATTTATTTGATCATGATACATGAGAGTGAGATGATTCCATTGATCATGTTTTATAGACTATATACATATGTTGAATATTAAAAAAGTTGATCAAAGTGTGATGATAGTCCTATTTAATATTTTATATATAGAATCTATTTATTAGGGCAAATAAGTTGCTGAGATGAAAAGAGGAATATGTTTTCTCATAATGAAGGATATTCAATGTGGATGTGTTCCATATATAATGAATAATATTAGAAACAATCATTTCTAAAAATATAATGAGCAACTAATTATAACTATAGAAGAATAAATCCAAGATAAGTAATTTTCGTGAGGATTTATGCTAGTGTTATCTAGTATGAAGGATTGATGCAGTTATCTTATTATTAAAATAATATATTCTAGGAATGATTCTTGATTAATCGATGAATACATGGATCCTTATGAATATAGATGAATATATGTTGGAGTTTTTATGAAGATATTAGAAGTTGTTTTAAAGAAAATAAGTTCGTACATGTATATGAGCTGAAAATTTATTAAAGGTGGTTGAGATATTTTAAAATGAGTTTTAAAGGTGTTATTAGTTGATTTATGAATTCTAGAGGTGTGTTTTGAAATATTTGAGTTATAAGTTTTTGGAATTTTGATAAAGACTTTACTATGAAAGAATATTTTTTGTGTAAGAGTTACATGTTTATGCGTAAGAGTAACTTGTTGATGTATAAGAATAACCTACCAATGTGTATGACTAACTTAGAGTTGTGGAAGATTAAACAAAGGAAATTCTTGAGTAACTCAGAGCTATAAAAGTGTATATATATGTAGTGTAATAATAACTTAAAGCTATCAAAATTAACTCAAAAGTTTTATTGCTACATAAAAGTAACTCAGAAATATAAAAGGGAATATAAGAATAAATAGAATATATAAATGATTAATTTTATACTAAGTAATACTAGTTTGAGTATATAGAATAAGAATTCACTGGTTCCATAGGCTATGTAAGAGTAAATTGTGATCATGAATGAATAAATTTATTTTTTCATAAAATTAAACTGGATTATTCAAAGGTTATAAATGGTTATTCTATGGTTAAATTAGATTAAAATTAACTTTATAGGTGAATTATATGATGTAAATTAGAAGATTATTTTTCATTACTCATAGATTAAACATCACAAATCTTAATGGATAAAGTTTTTATTCAATAATAAAGTGATGAGAATTTTTGAAGGAGTTTGAATAGTGAGATGAAGCTTTTCACAATAACTTTATTGTTACGTGTGAGCATGAATACATGGAAATTATAAAGTGTTTTTGTGGAAGCTTTAAGAAAACAATGAATACAAGATTTATGGATGACATCTGTGGAAGACTAAAATTATAATATCTTTTAATTTTATTGGAGGATGTTTGAATATTAGTATATGTTTTCTCTCTTTGAGAATAATTTTAGGAGGATTTATTAGAGTATTATTAAAATAATAGAAAAGAAGAGGATTTGAATAAAGAATTTGATTCCAAAATTATATAGAATTTTCATATTTAACTTATATAATATTATCCTTCTAATTTTCTATGATCTTAAAAATAATAATAATACTCAAAGAAAAAAATAATGTTATATAATAAGATACCGATGAGGCATTGCTGTCAAATAATCATTATCATTGAAGAATAAAGAAATAAATACTCATATAAGAAGAGATACTAACAAAGTAATGATTATAAACATTTTATTTTGTTTAAGAATAATTTTTTATGGTTTATCATATTTCCACTGAGTGTCTTATGAATCAAAATTATTGAATAAAAAGATGTGAGATAGTCGTGAAGAGATTGTTGTGAAAGTAAGAGATAGAGGTAGCTGTAGAACATTTATATAACTAAGTTAGAAGATATTATATAATTTTTCTAAAGGATACTCATGAAAATCCTGTGGATATTAATTTATAATTACCAAGAAAAATCTTATTATGTAAGAAGAACTTGGTTTCTACTAGTATTTGATGAGTAGTGAGCTACTATTTGCTGAGCTGGTTGGTGTTGTTATTATAATTTGGTTGGTTCCATGTGTAAAATTTAAATCCCATCCAATTTTCATTAGTTTGTTCATGATAATAATATATCAACCATACTGGGGGTGGATGATATACACCATAAACTAAGGAAAACACCAGACACTGTGAGAGAACCTCATAAATATTTATGTGCCTTATTATTTGTTACTTTATTTATACTTTATGCATGCATGATAAGGGCGAAATAAGAGTGTAATATCCATTCACTATAAGAGGTTTATAAGTAAATTGTAAATTATTTCAATTTCAAAAATCTAACCATACTAATTCAACATCTCCTCAATATACACTAGTGAAAAAATAGTTTAAAATGATTCTTTTTTAACATCAATTATTTTTAACCAACTTTGAAAATATTTTTCTAAAATTTATCATTTGATAATAAATTTCATAAACCATTGGCTGAGGGTTTTCATGTTAGTTATAAAATAATCGACGTGAAAAAATAATTTTAAACTTTGTTTATTTTATAACTAATGTGGAATTTTTTTTTCAATATCAGTTATAGTAATAACTAATGTTAAAAATACTTAACATATTTTAAAATAACATGATCCTCAAAAAATTATTTTTATTCCATCAATCCAGACAAAGCTTTTATTCATTTTTCTAACTTAAACCATAACTCTTTCACTATGAAACCATCATCTATTGTGATCCTTCATTCTTCACAATTCTACATATTTTCACCACATGGGTTTGGACACTATTTATTATTTTTTGATATACTATAATTGTTGGAGATCATTCCTTGTTCTTTATCCTCCAAGGTTGTTTATATTCTTTATTTATCATCCTTTCTTCTCCCATTTTCGTTCCTGTTCATCTACCACCACTATTGAATCAAAAGTAGATATGTTATTATTCATATTATAAGTGAATTTATATTTTTTTGATATATGATTCTTTAATTTTATTTATATTATTTATTAAATTAGTTTATATAGTTGATCTTATTGATTTTGGATTGTATATTTTCTTTAATATGCATTTTTATTTCCATGTGTATTTTTAAATTCATTTATTATTTTGATTTCAAATATATTTTTTAAAGTCAAAATGATATAATATATTTTACATTTCAATTAATATATAATAATAATTATTTATTAATATTATTACTAATAATATATTTATAATTAAAAAAAAAATTTCTATCATACATACATTATCATTATTTTAAGTTCCCAGGTCACTTATTTTACCACTGAGAGGGGGGTGGGGGTTGAATCAGTGGTATTTTTTTTATAAATTATTTCCAATATTATAATTTTCTAATTTTAAAGGTATAGATCAACTCAATATAAACACTCTCTTAAAAAGTATAAAATATTAATATAAAAATCACAACACATAGAGAGTTTTTACATGGTTGGATCCTGATGTGGGTACCTAATACTTATAAGGTTTCAGACGTGTTTTGAGACTAATTTTGTCACTATAATTTTCATGTGATTTAAAAAGAGGGTAAATGTTATTCCTTTAAAATTTTATGATTTTCTATTCTATAATAAGATATTGTATGAACTCATCCTTGAATATATATTAAGATACAAAAACAATGACTGTATTATTTAAACTAGAACCACCAGTATCAAAACATTTATCCTCTAATTTGGGATGAAAAAATATTTAATGAATTTTAGGATGTATCTATATATTATAATTGGATATTCTCCCTTAGGATTGGTCTTCTAAATTTAGATAATTACAAACTCGGTAGCATGCATAACGACCTTCCTTCTTAATATTTTAGATTAATTAAAGTGTGTGTGAGAGAACTAACACACACCTAGGTCTTTTTCCTTATCAAAATCATGCCTCTAATGGATAAATAATAAGACCATCCTTCCATAATATATATTTTCAAATATAATTCATTACTTTTCATACAATTCTTTTTCATTTCTCTTATATACATTGTTTCTTCAATACAATAAAGTATCATCTTCTCTTTACACCTAGACACCTTATATTCCTTCACTTTATTATTTTATATTCAAATAATATCATGAATATAATATCCATAATCAGATGTGGAAATATCAATTGATTCTCAGTTGCTTTATATTTTCTAGTCAATACATTCTTATAAAATAGCATTTTAATCATGAATAATTTTTTTTAAATATTTGAATTTGAAATCCCCATAAACATCATCACATGATATCCACATTCAAACTTTATTCAAACTACTATTCAATATCTTCATTTAAATAACCATGAAACTTGGGATATTTACTTCTTCAAAAAATCCATGAAATCCATGAGTATTTTGATTTGTTTCTAGTGGCATGTATAGAGCATCACGGTGTGACAATCTTCCTCATAGTGAAACTACATCTCACTCAACCGAGTCATCATCGGTATGGTTATTTAATATTAGGTTGAATTAAAATCCTCTAGCATGGTTATGGTGTTAAAATAATGAATGAATAGATCAGGAATCATCTAGTTTTATGTCCAATATAATCTTCTCAGATATATTACAAATTATATGAACCATACAAAGTGCCTGAGAAACCTTATGATGTTTTGGTATCGACCTTATGAACTACTATCTCAAAATTATGAAGTGCCTTGGGAACCTTATGATTTTAACTCAAACCATACAATGTATCATATTATATTTATGAAGTTTATAATGAACAATATGGATTCATACTTAACCTTACAAAGTTTTGGAATAAACCATACAAAGACTAAAACAACCATAAAAGTTCAAAATGAACCGTATTAAATTAGTCTTGACCATATAAAGTCTTGGAATTAACATTATGAAGATTCAAAATTAAATTTATGAAATTTTCCATTTATAGTTTTCTATATCTGATATTAACATAAAAAGTATTCATGAACTATATGAAAACTATAAATATACCTTATAAAGATTTTAAGACTAATCCATTTTCTAGTCCCATCCTAAAATTTACTCAATTCATTAAATGAATATTTGTCCTTCACAATACATACAAAATCAATCTTAAAACATAAAAAAAATTCATACATATTCTAAAATATCCTTCTAATCTATATAAAATTTTTTAATAGAAAATATGAATTTTTTCTTTAAAAATTGCATTGGGTTTTTGAATAACTCCCCTTGGATTTATTATCAATCTCAACAACCCACTTAAATAAAAATAAAATCCCAAACCTTATAAAGGATAATTATATTAATACCACACAACTATGTATGGTATTATTTATGAGATAATTTCATCCCTTAGTGACAAGAATCATTTGGCCAAGTGATCTTGATACTATCTTTCTTAATCCAAGTACTTATCCACACATTTTCTCTCACTTTTTTTTCCAAAAATCATAGTCATGGATGTATAATATAAAATATACATATTTTTACCTTATATACCCCTTTAAAAACAAATTCAAAGCATAATAGAGTTTACCATAAAGTAAATCAATATAAATGGTAGGGGAAAACATTCATGTAACACCCCAATTTTTTTTGAAATATTTTTTTTGAGTTAATTTAATCTTTTCAATACTTTTCATTTCACACAACAATGAATATCACTTATGTTATGTGAAAGAATCAAATAATTCTTTCTTTATTAACAACACCAATTCAAGGTTTCACTAAACACAACACTTAGATTTTTCTTTTGGTATAAACAACCCTATTTTTGGCTTCTGTTATACACAATGATGAGTTCTTTTTGTATATTTCATTACACGTAATACCAAGTTTTACCAAAGAATAATATATTATTAAAATTTTATTATTTAATATAATATGTAAAGACCCATATTTTTCCATGAAAGTTTTTTTAATTATATGGAAATATTACGAGTCTGCATATTTCGACAACATGTGATTCTGAGGCCTGGAGTGGCCAGAATGAATTTCTGAACTTAATTTAAGTATGTTCAGTTATCATGCGAGCGGGAATTTGTAACTTTTGAACTGGTGCTCAGAATTTAAATCTGAGGACACCGTTGAACTCACAACACCAATATTCAGTTAAGGGAGGTTTAACCTTGACTGCAGTGGTTCGAGATAAGAAGTTGGTTTCTGCGTTTTTTGTAGAGGATTAAATAAAATAAAATAAATTTATTTTAAAAATATATCCTCCCACCTATTCTTTGAAATTATGGTAGTAGGGACCACATGAGGGAGGTCATATATTTAATTCTGGGAATTAAATGCCCGGTTATACAAAATGTGTAACCACAATCTCCTTAAATTAATAGGATTTATTAATTCTAAATTAATGAATCATATTTTTAATTAAGAGTTATATTAACTCTTATTTAGGGGATTTGGGGGTTGGTTTTCCATTTTCAAAAGGGATAGGGGGGTCTCGAGGCTCCTAACAAAGAATGCATCCACCAATCAAGGTCAGAGGATCGTCGTTTGAGCAGCGTTATTAGCGTCTTGTTGCGGGGACGACGAACATCGACACCACCTCCAATTGCGAGAATTTCCCAATGAACGATTGAGGTAGGGTTTTCTCTTGAATGTTCTTCATTAAATTTTATGTTGATTCAATTTTCTTGAGCTTCTTGTTATCAAACTAATGTGGAGGGTGCTGGCCAAATGAACATGGCCCAATCCCTCTGCTACCTCGTGGATTGATGAGTTCTTTGTGGGCGGATTGTTGGGTTAGGAGGAACCCAGCCACACCGGGATAGATGCAAATGTGATGTCCCGAGATGAACTTCGATATCTTCGGTTTGAAGAAAGGGTCACTGGAACTTGCCCAGTGACTTGAGGAAGTCCTCCAGCAACCGGAGCCGGTGACCAACGCTGGCAGTGTGAAAGGCGGCAACCAACACACCAGACAAACACAATGGTGGCGGCGGTGCAACTGCGCTGCTGGATGAGGCCGCAACCTGTTGGCCATGGAAGAGAAGGATGGCAGCCGGCATATCGGTCGGCCAAGTGGGAGCTGAGGCAGCGCGCGTCGACATTGCCAGAGATAGAGGTCGTAGCTGCTGAGCAGCGGTGGCACACCCGAAGGGAGGCCGACACTCGGCCGACCGTGGTTGGAGTAGAAGCGCTGTTGCGCTGCTGGAAGGGGAGTCGGCCAGAATCCTGTCCATCTACGTAATGTCGAGTAGGACCCACTCCGGTGGGTCTCGTGTGCCAGCAGGTGGTGCCACATGGTGCCTCCGGTTTAGCCCGTCCGAACAGTCCAACTGGACTATTCCGAATTCCAGGGGGCGCCTTCCCCCCAAGTGGCGGCTAGGGTGGGTCTTTCCATGGTGGACCGCACCCGGCCATAAACCATGTCCAGTGGGCCGGGCCGCCCCCTTTGGAGGCTGGACTCGGGCCCATTTGGACCCAGATATGCCTTTTTGGTCATATATTGAGAACCGGGTGTCCGTTTGACGAACCGTCTATAGCATTGGAATCATTAGATCAAGATGGTCCATTTTTTATGCTCCACATGAGTTTTGGAGTTTTTTGGTGTATGTCCCAGTTGGATAGAACCCGAATCCAACTGGGCCCTCAGAATGGAAATGCTAATAACTTGCAAACCGAGCGTCTGATTGACACGTCGTCTATCGTGTTGGGACACTTATGACATGACATACCTTTGGGATACTTCTTCATTGGAATTTGTATTAGTTTAAGTATCGACCAATTGATTGAGGAGCAGATCCTCTGAGAATCAATCGAGTTTAGTGCAAGACCCCTATGGATGGATATACTTGAAAAATATTCGGATCCTGTGTGGGTCATCTTCAGATCCTATGTGGGTCATCTTCGGATCCTGTGCGGGTAAGATTCTATGAGATCCTATGTGGGTCAGTGCTCAACAATCCTATGTGGGTCAGTGCATACCGATCCTGTGTGGGTCAGATCCTATGTGGGTCAGCGGGGGTTAGTTACCTATCGATCTTGTGTGGGTTAGAAGTAGTTCTACTTAATAGAATAAGTTGATCTAGCTTTCGACTAATCATCTATACTTCTGTACCTAAGTTATACATAGTGTGAGTTGAGTCTTTACCTTTGTGGTACACTTCTGTGTGGTGATACATTTGTGGTACTTACCTTTGTGATGTTACCTTCATTGTATTCTTTCATTCATGGAATAGTTGTGCTTTTGGCTAAAGAGTTGGGCCTTGTGTTTCCTCATGAACGAGATGGGTATACTTGGTAACTTAGGTATATGTATGGGCATATACCTAAGTAGAGTTGGTCATTGCTTCATTCTTTTAATTTTAGTCTTTATTTATGGATTATCCTCTGTGGATTCTGAGAGACCTTAGGGGGTATTGGGGTCCCTACTGAGTATCGTTATACTCACCCCAGCACGGGCTACACCCGCACCTTGCTGTGTCTTGTGCAGAAGATAGACAATGCTGATCTAGGTCGAGGGTACCAGGAGTGGAGGCTACTCGGAGGTGGACCTTAGATGAGGCATACCGTAGAGACGACCATTCAAGGGTTGTACCTACCTTTCAGGTAAGATCCTTGGTGGGTGTTCACAGGAGTTGTTTTCAGTTTTACTTGTACTTTCCTATTGGGCTTGTATTCCGGCCCCTTTACTTACTATACTCACACTATTTAATATATAGTTTCCTTTTTGCTTCTATCTTTATGTGTGATTAGTTTGGGGTGTGTTTGCAGGTTAAAAAGACAATGCCTTCCCGGTTTTAGGGATATGCCTTTTCAGTGCTAGTCGTCAGCCCCTAGCCTATGGAAGGCAGGCTTGGGGTAGTCACGGCACGAGGCCTGGGGGACGGGTCGTGACATGATAAGACATAACTTAGTAGTTCAATTAGTGGGTATAAATATTATTAAATAAATTATGAAAACATATGGTTTATAAGATGAATTCATTGGTTACTAATTAATTATAAATGAAAATACATACCAATTGAATATAAAGGAAATATATTTTTTTTTATGCTCCCAAAGTCATTTTTTATTAATAAATTAAATTAACTATAATTATTAAATGATATTAATGAAATATATATATTATATATTAAAAAAAGTATTTTTTTATATTCATCAAATATATTTTATAGGAACAAGATAAGAACCAACCCAATTTTATGCATAAAACCTATATTTTTCAAAAGGGCAATTTTATCACCTTTTAATGGTGAACCCATTTTAAATCCAATTTTGACACTTTTATATATTTTATTTCAAAAAATAAACTTTTCTTTTAAATTGGAATATTAAAATTTACTTTCATTTATTTTTTGGGATTTTTTTTGATAAGTTTCGTGTTTTGATGAAATGTAAAAAATACTAAATTTTAATTGATTTTTTTTCATCAAAATAATTTATAGTGTTAAATTATATTTTTTTATCAATTTTAAAATATAATTGGAACAAATTTTTATAATTTATCTAATATAGGTCATTGAAATTAATTTTACATTGAATTTAGATATAAAAATATTTTAATATTTTTCATATTTTAACATTAATAACTCATTTTCTCACCCCATAAATGAGATTAATTTTAAATTAATTACTGAAACTTTTTTATTTTGAATTTTAAAAAATGGATTCCAAAATTTGAATGAGAGGGTCCAAATTATTTAAATATGTTTCTTTTATTTTTTTGGCATTATGAATAGTAACTTAAGTAATTTTTTTATTAAAACGGTAAAAGGTAAATCAAGTAATTAAGGGTAAGAAAATAATATTATAAATATTATAAAATTAAACTAACACTTGTGCTAATTTCTTTGGATGAGTGGGTTTCGATCAAAATCAACATTTGGATGAAATTATAACCTTTTTAATAACTATATCATTTTTAATATAAGGTTATAAAGAAGATAAATTCTGATAAAAATATTAATTTTAAAGATATTTTTTTTCTTTATCATGGTAATTTATTTTGAAATTTTAGGAAATAAATAAATACCTTAAAGGATTTACAATGATAATACAGTAATTTTTTAATTAATTAAAATACTAAATAAATGATATTAAAAATATTAAAATAAATATAATGGCATCCATGAATTTTATAGATCACTTTGAAATGTTATGGATGATTTAATATTATTTTTTAAAATATATCACTTTTTAATGATATTTTTTAAAATACAAATAGTTGATAGTGTCAAAATTGACACTAATGTTATTTTATGAATGTAATATTTTATGAAATTATTTAAAAATAATCAAATTATTAAATAAGGGAAAGGGGATGAGATACGGTCTAAAATATCACAAAATTACTATTTAAGTTCCAATTGACACTTTATATGTAAAAATTACATTCTATTAACATTAAAAATATTTTTAGCATAATTAAAATTAAAATAGGTTAACTTAGGGTTAATCAAAATGATAGGTGTAAAGACCCGTAAAATTCAAGGAAAATTTTTTCTTAATTTTCTTTAGAATTTTACAAGAGCGCGGTTTCAGACGGCACCTGATTCCGAGGCCCGGAGTGCCCGGAATTAATTTCCGAAGTTTGGCTCGGGTACGTTCAGTGAACGAACGAGCGGGAATTCCTAACTTTTGATCCAGTGCTCGGAATTGAAATCTGAGGGCACCGATGAACTCGCAGCGCCGATATTCGCTTAAAGAGACCTTTTCGGGAGTTGCGTTTGTTGCGGGTTGAAAGTTTATTTTAGGGGTTTTTAGTTTGAGTTAAATAAAATTTGTATAGAACAAATTTTATTATAACTTGTTAAAAACCTACCAAAGGAGGTTGGAAGTGGGACCCACACCCACTTAACCTCCCTTGGGAGGATTAAGTGTGGTGGGGCCCACACGAACCCCTAAACCTTTCAAATTCTCCCAACTCCCTTAACGCCTCATTTATTGGCTTGAGTTACCATTTTAATTATGGGAGTTAAACCTTTTGAATTTCAAACTTTTGAAATTCTAATGTGTTATGTGATAATAAAATAAGATGTTGTCTTATTTTATTTGGAGGGTTATTTGTTTGTCTTCTTGAGAGGTGGAGAGCTCTTCTTCTTCTTCAAACTCAACGAAGAACGCGAAGAACGTCGTTCTTCAACGAAGAACTTCTCCGCCGAAGAACACGGTCCATCCGCGACGCCGTATCCGCGACGCGACGTACTTCTTCCGCGTCATCTCTTCCGCGACGGTTTTCCGCGACGAACGCCATCGACAACGACTCTTCCTCCGACGTCAAAGGAATCGACATCGATATTCCACGACTACGTCAACGTGCGACTATCGAGAACGCCGCTCCGCTCTTCTTCGTCTCCCGTGTCAACGAAAGAGAACACCGCTTCCTCCTCGGACCTTCTTCGTCGGCATACGAAGATTCGCCAACGACGTAACTCTTCGGGCATATCTCTTCGTCAACGGATTGACGAACGACGACCGCGACGCCCGACCACCACGACGTTGTCTTCTGCGGAACGTTGTCAAATCTTCGATCTTATACCCGAGGTAGGGGTTGTTGATTCAATATTTATTTATTCCATTTCTTGAACGTGGATCTCGCATGTCTAACATGAGGCTTGAATGTTTAAGTTGAGTTATTTATTTAACGTGAGGGGGGGCCTGACCGCATGAACACGGCCGAACCCCCCTCCATCATTTATGTTGATTTATCTTGCGGGTAGAAGCAAAGTGGCGTGGTGCCATCGCACCACGCGGACATTCGTGCAATTATTTTACGCGGCGCCGTCGCGCTACGCCGAGGAGAATCTTCAAGAACGCGACGCCGTCGCGCCGCATTGAGTGGAATCAAGACACGGAAAAGGGGCGCGGTTCCGTCGCACCGCGCCGGATGACGAACGTCGCGGCCGGTTCCGGGCCGCGGCGCGACGAGGAGACCGCGGCCGGTTCCGGGCCGCGGCGGGAAGAGAAGACCGGCGGCCGGGCCGCCGGCGTCGGAAGCCGAAGGGGGGACCGGAATTTCCGGTCCCGTTGGAGAAAACCGGCCGGCCAGCTGGCCGGCCGGAAGGCATTAAACCGGGGGAATTAATTCCCCCGGCCAACACCCAAAACCCCCTCTTTATGAGGGGGGCGTTTTTTTTTTGCAAAGGGAAGGGGGCAGCCGGCCTCCCCTCCCTCGGTTCCGCACCAGCAGGCCCCCCACGTGGGGGGGGGGGGGCGCTTCTTAAAACAAAACGGCACGGCTATGCCACGCCGAATTTCCAGGAAGCGGGGGCTTAGCCCCCGCGTGCGTGCGGCCTCCTCGCGGCGACAGCCACCGCCGGCGGCCCAAGGGCGGGGGGGGGGGGGGGGGGGGGGGTCGGCCCGGACCCGGACCCCCCCGTTTCGAACCAGATTTGTTTTTTGGCCCATAACTTGAGCCTCAGACCTCCGATCGACGAACCGTCAGCGGCAACGCGATCCTTGGATCGAGACGGTCGTTTCGGTATATCGCACTCAAGGTTTCGGATTACTTTGAGTTCGGCCGGGTTGGTTCGTTCACGAAACCAACCGGGCTTTCGGAGCGGAAACGCTCATATCTTGAGCTACGAACGTCCGATTGACGCGCCGTCAGTCGCGTTGTGTTCCTATTAGTGAGACGGATCTTTTGGCATACTCCTCCCGAGGTTTGGACTCAGGTGGAGTATGGTCGGGTTGGTTTTGCCTTAAAAACCAACCGGGCCCCGGAGATGAAAATGCCAATAACTCTCAGACCGGGCGTCCGATCGACGCGTCGTCTGTTGCGTTGAGTTCCTGTTGACGATACAGAACTTTTGGATACATCAACTCTAGTCTTTGTGACAGTTGATGTATCAACCTCTCGGCTCGTTGAGCGGACCCTCCGAACGAGTTTGTTGTGTGCGGGAACCCTAGTGCTGGCTGCGATTGTTCTACTGCTGCGACTGTTCTACTGCTACGACTGCTACTGTGACTGCGACGACGACAGTACAGAGATCCTGTGTGGATTCGACGACGACAGTACAAAGATCCTGTGTGGATTCGACGACGACGACTTCAGCACTCAGCGATCCTACGTGGATCAGTGCTACAGGTCCTGTGTGGGCCCGATCCTGTGTGGGTCCTTGCGCTCAGCGGTTCTGTGTGAGCCAGCGCCTACAGGTCCTGTGTGGGCCCGATCCTGTGTGGGTCATTGCGGGGGTTAGTTACCTATCGATCCTTCGTGGGTCCGACGACTTAGATGGATCAGTGATCATCTTTATCGTCCTTGAAGAAGTATACCTGTGTGAGCTGAATCCTTTTGCTTTCCTATGTGGATTGTGTTGTGCAATCCTGTGTGGATTACGTTTTGCTTTCCTATGTGGAATACGTTTACTTTCCTGTGTGGACTGAGTTGTACTTGGGCTCGGAGGTTAGAGCGTATTTGAATTGATGACTTAGGTATATGTATGGTCATATACCTAAGCAGTGTCGGTTATTACTTCGTGATTGTTACTTTTCTTCGTGGTTTATCCTTTGTGGATTTGAGAGACCTTCAGGGGTCTCGGGGTCCCTACTGAGTAGCTTATACTCACCCCTGCACGGGCTTTGCCCGCACTACGTTGTGTTGGTTGCAGACGACGGACAGCGTTGACCTTAGCTGAGGCTTGCAGAGCGGGACGGTACCCGGAGGTGGACCACTGGGCGGGACGTGCACGGAGCGGACGGCGGGACCCGTGGAGCAGAGGAGCTATCTGTACCCACCCTTCAGGTGGGATTTCCAGTGGACAGCTTGGAGTAGCGGCTTTTACTTTTCAGTTGTTGTTTTCCCTTTCAAGTTGTACTTTACTTTTAGTTTGGGTTTGTATTCTGGCCCATTTACTTTTCCGCACTTTCAGTTGTACTCTGCTTTGTTTAGTGTTTACTTTCTGCTTGCTTACTCTGTGGTGTTTGTTACTTTTCAAAGGCAATGCCTTCCCTTTTTACCGGGATTTACGCCTTGGTGCTAGTCGCCAGCCCCTGGCCTATGGAAGGCGGGCTTGGGGTAGTCACGGTACGGACCCCGAGGGCGGGTCGTGACAAATTGGTATCAGAGGAGTTCGGTTCTACCGTGAACTCTGATCTTTTCTATGTGAAGCAATAATGTTTAGCGTATTGAGTGTGGATATCAGTCCAGGGAGTCCAGTGTTGGTGCGGCGGCCGACGTATCCGTACACCAGGACCCTGACTTCTGATTTCCGACTTAATGCACGAAAACATTGATTGCGTGTGTGTTTCAAAGTTTTCTTTGTGATTACTTATATCAGCTCAGCAGGTATATTGTTCTGGCCGTGGCGCACCTGTTTCCTTTTCAGGATGGCCCCACGATGGCAGCCAGCTAGGGTTCCGAGAGTCGAGCGTGACGACAGCCCACCGAGCGACGAGGCCTCGGTACAGGGCCCTTTGCCAGTAGTGGCACCGGCGGTATCTCTACCCGACGAGCCCCCGATGCTTCCAGCAGCAGCCGCTAACGATGCATGTCGCCTCAGCGCACTGCATGAGTTTCAGCGCCAGCAACCGCCCAGGTTTCGTGGGGAGACGGATCCCCAGGCAGCAGAGGACTGGCTGGAGGCAGTAGTTCGAGTGTTTAGGCTAGTGAGGACACCAGCAGACCTCATGGTGATCCTCGCTGCGAGCCTACTACACGCAGCAGCAGGACGATGGTGGAGCTTGATGCTCCAGGTGCACGATGAGGCATCTCTACTTTGGACGGACTTTGAGAGCCTTTTCCGCTCGGAGTTCGTCCCAGCCACCCTTCGTGCGGTGCGTATCCAGGAGCTTCTACAGCTGCGGCAGGGCAGCATGACGGTCGCTCAGTACTCGGCGAGATTTACCGATCTCTCGCGCTACTCGACCGACATGGTACGGGACCCATTCTTCCGGGCCCGGACCTTCGAGCAGGGTTTGAGACACGAGATCAGGGCATCGCTGATCTCCCTCAGCATACCGACTCAGACAGGAGTACTGGAGCGGGCCCTTCTGATCGAGAGCTTCCTTGCTGAGTCTACACCAGCACAGCGACCCACCGCAGGGCGGCACGTGGCAGAGTCATCTGCAGCAGGCAGTGGACGGATGACTCAGGGGTCCAGACAGACCAGACCTTCTGGCAGACGATCTCAGGGCACTGGCTCAGCAGTGCGGGGCACGCAGCGCGGAGCCAGTCTTCTGAGAGGTAGACAGTGCTACTCGTGCGGCGGGCAGGTCCACATGGCTCGTGACTGCCCGACCCGTCGTGCCGAGGAGCAGCAGACAGTTGATGGACCACCGAGGCAGAGGCAGAGTATCGACCGTGGCGGTCCGCAGGGAGGAGGCGGACGAGGCAGAGGAGATGGACGAGCAGCTGGTGGTGGCCGACGCTTTGAGGCTCTACCACCACCACCACCAGGAGGTCCACCCCGACCACAGGGAGCTGGCGGGCAGCGATAGGCACAGCTCCAGGCAGCAGAGGCCTACGACCATGGAGCACCCGAGATGATTCGAGGTACTATCTGTGTCTATTCCACCCTTGCTGCAGTTCTTATAGACACAGGAGCGAGTCATTCTTTTATAGCCGCTGCCCTTGTTCGGAGCTCGGAGATTCCGACAGAGCCGTCGGCTCGATCCTTACGGCTAGAGACTCCTATGGGAGCAGACTCGACGATTACGCACTGGTGCCGGCAGTGTGAGCTTACTCTAGGAGGCGAGAGCTTCGGCTGGGATCTTCTTGTAGCAGCGTCGAGGCCTTACGACGTCATCTTGGGCATGGATTGGCTGTCTACGGTCCATGCAAAGATTGACTGTTTTAGGCGCAAGGTGCGATGTGTACGCACCGACGGGAGCAGGTTCACCTTCACCGGCGAGAAGGGAGCCTTAGCAGCACAGGATGGACTTCCGCGGAGGAGAGGACAGCCCATCACTCATCAGTTTGCGGACGTTTTTCCTGACGACTTTCCATGGCTACCTCCTCGCAGAGAGGTAGACTTTTATATTGACTTGTACCCCGGGACAACCCCGATATCCACTCCAGCATATCGGATGGCCCCCACCGAGCTTCGAGAGCTACGGGTACAGTTGGAGGACTTGCAGGGCAAGGGGTTCATCCGACCGAGTGTTTCACCCTGGGCTTCCCCGATATTGTTCGCCAAAAAGGCGGATGGGAGCTTGCGACTTTGTGTTGACTATCGTCGCCTGAACCAGGTGACAGTGAGGAACAAGTATCCGCTACCGAGGATTGATGACCTCTTTGATCAGCTCAAGGGAGCACGGTGGTTCTCGAAGATAGACCTCAGGTCAGGCTATCATCAGCTCAGAGTCAGAGACGAGGATGTGCAGAAGATGGCCTTCAGATGTCGGTATGGCCACTATAAGTTCTTGGTTATGCCTTTCGGTGTAACCAATGCTCCAGCAGTGTTCATGGCTCTCATGAACAGGATCTTTCAGCCATACCTCGATCGGTTTGTCGTGGTCTTCATCGACGACATTCTTATTTACTCTACGACAGAGGAGGAGCACGCCTATCACTTGCGAGTTGTTCTTGACACACTCCGAGAGCACCAGCTTTATGGTAAGCTCTCGAAGTGCCAGTTCTGGATACGTGAGGTCCACTTTTTGGGACACGTTATCTCTGAGGCGGGAGTTTCATTGGATCCTGCGAAGATCGAGGCTGTGTTAGCATGGGAGCCACCCAGGAGCGTGACTGAGGTTCGGAGTTTCTTGGGACTAGCTGGATACTATCGGAGATTCGTTCCAGACTTCTCCAGAGTTGCGGCATCACTCACAGCTTTGACGAAGAAGGGGAAACCCTTCGTGTGGTCAGACAGTTGTCAGCAGAGCTTCCAGGAGCTGAGACAGAGATTGACTAGCGCACCTATCTTGAGGTTGCCTGAGGAGGGAGTAGGGTACGTAGTCTACTGCGATGCATCAGGGACCGGACTCGGATGTGTTCTGATGCAGGAGCGGGCAGTGATCGCCTATGGATCACGACAGTTGAGGCCGCATGAGTAGAACTACGCTACCCATGACCTGGAGTTAGCAGCAGTGGTCTTCGCTCTGAAGACATGGCGACACTATCTGATGGGCGAGCGCTTTACAGTCTTTTCCGATCATCAGAGTCTCAGGTATATCTTCTCGCAGAAGGACCTGAACCTGAGACAGCGACGATGGCTCGAGTTCCTCCAGGACTATGACTTTGAGATAGTCTATACTCCTGGGAAGGGGAACGTAGTATCCGATGCCCTCAGCAGGAGGACGGGCATTCAGCTACTTGAGGAGGCGACGGAGCAGCTAGCCTCTTTGCAGATATCCTTCGTGGATAGAGATGGAGCAGCCTTTCTTTAGTCTCTCACAGTCACTCCTCCACTACTGCAGCGGGTCAGAGAGGCACAGCGTGAGGACGCTGACTGTGAGACACGGCGTGCACAGATATCCTCGGGACAGGCACCCGATGGTTTCTCCCTTGGAGCAGGGCACGACATCCTTTTCAGAGGACGTACCATGGTACCAGTCGCTTTGCGAGAGGAAGTGATGAGGGAGTTTCACACTTCTCCTTTAGCGGTACATCCTGGAGTGGCGAAGATGTACCAGGACCTCAGACGACAGCACTGGTGGCCGGGCATGAAGAAGGCTGTAGCAGAGTTCGTTTCTCGATGCCTCACCTGTCAGCAGGTGAAGGCAGAGCATCAGGTACTAGCAGGCTTGGTACAGCCCTTGGAGGTTCCGGAGTGGAAGTGGGACGGCATATCTATGGACTTCGTGACTGGACTTCCACGCACTTCCAGAGGTCACGACTCCATCTGGGTGATTGTTGACCGACTCACCAAGTCGGCACACTTCTTACCCATCAGAGAGCAGGGCTCAGTGGAGAGCTTGGGACGTCTCTACGTTCAGGAGATTGTGCGGCTCCACGGCGTGCCATCATCTATCGTTTCCGATCGAGATGCCCGCTTTAATTCCCGGCTTTGGAAGGGGTTACAGGAGGCGTTCGGTACGCAGCTACGTCTTAGCACAGCTTTTCACCCTCAGACGGATGGTCAGACGGAGAGGACCATTCAGACTCTCGAGGACATGCTCCGCGCATGTGTCCTCGACTTTGGTCGTAGCTTGGAGGACCACCTACCCTTGGTGGAGTTCGCGTACAACAACAGCTACCACTCCACCATCGGGATGGCACCGTACGAGGCATTGTACGGCCGACCTTGTAGATCTCCTTTGTGCTGGACAGACCCTGGAGAGTCAGCACTCGTGGGACCAGAGATAGTCCAGGCCACGACAGAGAAGGTCTAGGTCATCCAGGAGCGGATGAGGACAGCTCAGAGCCGGCAGAAGTCATACGCTGACAGGAGGCGGAGGCCACTGGAGTTCGAGGATGGCGACCACGTCTTCTTGCGGGTCTCACCTCGACGTGGTATTCGGAGATTTGGCCGAGGCGGCAAGTTATCTTCGTGCTTCATCGGACCCTTCCAGGTCCTCAGCAGGGTTGGCGAGGTGGCTTATTGCCTGGCTCTACCACCTCAGTTGCACCGGGTGCATGACGTCTTCCACGTATCTCAGCTGAGGAGATACGTGCACGACCCGACGCACATCATTGATCATGGGGAGCTTGACGTTGACGATGGGGCGACTTTTACGGAGGTCCCGGTGGGGATAGAGGATCGACAGGAGCGGGTCCTGCGTGGGCGATCGATTCCTCTTGTGTGCATCAGATGGCAGCACGGGAATCTCCAGGAGAGCACATGGGAGCGGGAGGCTCAGATGCGTGCTCAGTACCCTCATTTGTTTCCCTAGTTTTTGATGTATCTTTACGGGGACGTAAAGCCCTGATGTGGGAGTAATGTAAAGACCCGTAAAATTCAAGGAAATTTTTTTCTTAATTTTCTTTAGAATTTTACAAGAGCGCGGTTTCAGACGGCACCTGATTCCGAGGCCCGGAGTGCCCGGAATTAATTTCCGAAGTTTCGCTCGGGTATGTTCAGTGAACGAACGAGCGGGAATTCCTAACTTTTGATCCGGTGCTCGGAATTGAAATCCGAGGGCACCGATGAACTCGCAGCGCCAATATTCGCTTAAAGAGACCTTTTCGGGAGTTGCGTTTGTTGCGGGTTGAAAGTTTATTTTAGGGGTTTTTAGTTTGAGTTAAATAAAATTTGTATAGAACAAATTTTATTATAACTTGTTAAAAACCTACCAAAGGAGGTTGGAAGTGGGACCCACACCAACTTAACCTCCCTTTGGAGGATTAAGTGTGGTGGGGCCCACACGAACCCCTAAACCTTTCAAATTCTCCCAACTCCCTTAACGCCTCATTTATTGGTTGAGTTACCATTTTAATTATGGGAGTTAAACCTTTTGAATTTCAAACTTTTGAAATTCTAATGTGTTATGTGATAATAAAATAAGATGTTGTCTTATTTTATTTGGAGGGTTATTGGTTTGTCTTCTTGAGAGGTGGAGAGCTCTTCTTCTTCTTCAAACTCAACGAAGAACGCGAAGAACGTCGTTCTTCAACGAAGAACTTCTCCGCCGAAGAACACGGTCCATCCGCGACGCCGTATCCGTGACGCGACGTACTTCTTCCGCGTCATCTCTTCCGCGACGGTTTTCCGCGACGAACGCCATCGACAACGACTCTTCCTCCGACGTCAAAAGAATCGACACCGATATTCCACGACTACGTCAACGTGCGACTATCGAGAACGCCGCTCCGCTCTTCTTCGTCTCCCGTGTCAACGAAAGAGAACACCGCTTCCTCCTCGGACGTTCTTCGTCGGCATACGAAGATTCGCCAACGACGTAACTCTTCGGGCATATCTCTTCGTCAACGGATTGACGAATGACGACCGCGACGCCCGACCACCGCGACGTTGTCTTCCGCGGAACGTTGTCAAATCTTCGATCTTATACCCGAGGTAGGGGTTGTTGATTCAATATTTATTTATTCCATTTCTTGAACGTGGATCTCGCATGTCTAACATGAGGCTTGAATGTTTAAGTTGAGTTATTTATTTAACGTGAGGGGGGCCGGACCGCATGAACACGGCCGAACCCCCCTCCATCGTTTATGTTGATTTATCTTGCGGGTAGAAGCAAAGTGGCGTGGTGCCATCGCACCACGCAGACATTCGTGCAATTATTTTACGCGGCGCCATCGCGCTACGCCGAGGAGAATCTTCAAGAACGCGACGCCGTCGCGCCGCGTTGAGTGGAATCAAGACACGGCGAAGGGGCGCGGTGCCGTCGCACCGCGCCGGATGACGAACGCCGCGGCCGGTTCCGGGCCGCGGCGGGACGAGGAGACCGCGGCCGGTTCCGGTCCGCGGCGGGAAGAGAAGACCGGCGGCCGGGCCGCCGGCGTCGGAAGCCGAAGGGGGGACCGGAATTTCCGGTCCCATTGGAGAAAACCGGCCGGCCAGCTGGCCGGCCGGAAGGCATTAAACCGGGGGAATTAATTCCCCGGCCAACACCCAAAACCCCCTCTTTATGAGGGGGGCGTTTTTTTTTTGTAAAGGGAAGGGGGCAGCCGGCCTCCCCTCCCTCGGTTCCGCACCAGCAGGCCCCCCACGTGGGGGGGGGGGTGCGCTTCTTAAAACAAAACGGCGCGGCTATGCCGCGCCGAATTTCCAGGAAGCGGGGGCTTAGCCCCCGCGTGCGTGCGGCCTCCTCGCGGCGACAGCCGCCGCGGTTCCCCGCGGCTCCCCGCGCCGCCGCGCCGCCGCGCCGCCGCGCCGCCGCCCGCCGTCGCCCGCCGCCGCCCGCCGCCGCCGGCCGCCGCCCCAAGGGGGGGGGGGGTCGGGCCGGGTCGGCCCGGACCCGGACCCCCCCCGTTTCAAACCAGATTTGTTTTTTGGCCCATAACTTGAGCCTCGGACCTCCGATCGACGAACTGTCAGCGGCAACGCGATCCTTGGATCGAGACGGTCGTTTCGGTATATCGCACTCAAGGTTTCGGATTACTTTGAGTTCGGCCGGGTTGGTTCGTTCACGAAACCAACCGGGCTTTCGGAGCGGAAACGCTCATATCTTGAGCTACGAACGTCCGATTGACGCTCCGTCAGTCGCGTTGTGTTCCTCTTAGTGAGACGGATCTTTTGGCATACTCCGCCCGAGGTTTGGACGCAGGTGGAGTATGGTCGGGTTGGTTTTTCCTTAAAAACCAACCGGGCCCCGGAGATGAAAATGCCAATAACTCTCAGACCGGGCGTCCGATCGACGCGCCGTCTGTTGCGTTGAGTTCCTGTTGACGATATGGAACTTTTGGATACATCAACTCTAGTCTTTGTGACAGTTGATGTATCAGCCTCTCGGCTCGTGGAGCGGACCCTCCGAACGAGCTTGCTGTGTGCGGGAACCCTAGTGCTGGGTGCGATTGTTCTACTGCTGCGACTGTTCTACTGCTACGACTGCTACTGTGACTGCGACGACGACAGTACAGAGATCCTGTGTGGATTCGACGACGACAGTACAGAGATCCTGTGTGGATTCGACGACGACGACTTCAGCACTCAGCGATCCTACGTGGATCAGTGCTACAGGTCCTGTGTGGGCCCGATCCTGTGTGGGTCCTTGCGCTCAGCGGTTCTGTGTGAGCCAGCGCCTACAGGTCCTGTGTGGGCCCGATCCTGTGTGGGTCATTGCGGGGGTTAGTTACCTATCGATCCTTCGTGGGTCCGACGACTTAGATGGATCAGTGATCATCTTTATCGTCCTTGAAGAAGTATACCTGTGTGAGCTGAATCCTTTTGCTTTCCTATGTGGATTGTGTTGTGCAATCCTGTGTGGATTACGTTTTGCTTTCCTGTGTGGAATAAGTTTACTTTCCTGTGTGGACTGAGTTGTACTTGGGCTCGGAGGTTAGAGCGTATTTGAATTGATGACTTAGGTATATGTATGGGCATATACCTAAGCAGTGTCGGTTATTACTTCGTGATTGTTACTTTTCTTCGTGGTTTATCCTTTGTGGATTTGAGAGACCTTCAGGGGTCTCGGGGTCCCTACTGAGTAGCTTATACTCACCCCTGCACGGGCTTTGCCCGCACTACGTTGTGTTGGTTGCAGACGACGGACAGCGTTGACCTTAGCTGAGGCTTGCAGAGCGGGACGGTACCCGGAGGTGGACCACTGGGCGGGACGTGCACGGAGCGGACGGCGGGACCCGTGGAGCAGAGGAGCTATCTGTACCCACCCTTCAGGTGGGATTTCCAGTGGACAGCTCGGAGTAGCGGCTTTTACTTTTCAGTTGCTGTTTTCCCTTTCGAGTTGTACTTTACTTTTAGTTTGGGTTTGTATTCTGACCCATTTACTTTTCCGCACTTTCAGTTGTACTCTGCTTTGTTTAGTGTTTACTTTCCGCTTGCTTACTCTGTGGTGTTTGTTACTTTTCAAAGGCAATACCTTCCCTTTTTACCGGGATTTACGCCTTGGTGCTAGTCGCCAGCCCCTGGCCTATGGAAGGCGGGCTTGGGGTAGTCACGGCACGGACCCCGAGGGCGGGTCGTGACAATAGGGATTAAAATTACATAAAAATATATCTAAAATTCATTGGTTGATATTATTAAAGAATTATCTCATATTATATTAGAATCTATAGAATTTTTGAGGTATTTTTATTGATATTTAATTTATTATAAATTAATATTTTTAAAATCCAAAAGTTCCCCTCATCTCAATTACAAAAGGTAACCTCCTACCTTACTTATTAACACCACATTGAGCCTTATATAGTGAATAAAACATGAACATTTATATTCTAAACTCCCCTATCCACATTATAGAGGTGCTGGTATTCCCAAACAATCAACTCTAGAGTCCTTTAAAGGTGATCTAAAGGAGCTGTTTCGAAGAACAGGTAATCACTCTAACTAATCATTATCCTTTTCTACTCTTCTATACCTCCTAAAAATAAATGATATATATTATAAAATAATAACTTAATCATGATCAATATTCTGAAATGTTATTATTATTTTGAAAAAACCATTATGCATCTCCTTTCCTATTAAACCAAAAACAAACTATCGCTCGTGCGTACGTATGGCTTACCATCTCCACGTAGCTATACAATTTATTTTCCATCACCATATTTTATGAGTAAGAATTATGATGGGTTTAATATTTATATATTATTTTTTTCATATAATTATACTTTTGTAATTATAATATCATTTCTACCTTTTTAACATCCATCTAATATTTTGGGAAAATGACAACGTTGGTCGTGCGTACGTATGACTTACCATCTCCACGATGCAATGTGATTCATTATTCACATATAATTCACATGTCTGGTAATAAGGATGAATTTTATGAATATATATGTTATATATGACAAAAAATTATTTTTTAATGATAATATATCATATAAAATCCTTTCTTTTAACTTGACAAAAAAATGAAAACAACGTTCATGCGTATGTATGGCCTACAGTCTCCATGAATGGTGTATTTTATTTATATCTCTAAATTTTATGAATAACTGTGAATAAATATATAATGAATATATATGATATTTATATCATGATTATCATTCCTTATATGATGAAATCATGATCTATGTAAGAGGACCAAAGATAAAAAGTCAAAATATGAACAAAAAATAAAGCATAAATTACCCGAAGCCTATCATTAACAAAGAATTATTAATAAATGGGTAATATTATATCTCAAGTAAATAATATATGGAATATATATTACTATGGTTTTGTTTTATATTTATAATAAACATATATTTATTATATTGGATTTTTTAACGAGTGTAAAAAAATTCTATACTTATGGTAAGGTAATTTCATCTAATATTTTATTTCCAGGAGCTACATGTTATATTCACCGCTCATTTCTATTGCATGGTGTATATAATTACCTAAGAAATTTTATATCATTAATTTAATTTATTTAATGATATTAAAATTTTTAATGTGATGTTATTCTTTCATGGGGATCACAATTAAAAATTTACTCATGCAGTACGAGATTTTTGTCTCACTTTTATTTATTTGGGACACATGCCTTATACACTAATTATTTCTTAAATGTGGTGTATATACTTATAATGAATGTATTTTTATTATTCTTATCTATAATATTATGATATTATCATATCCTTATAATTTTATTTCTTTCATGAGGAATTCAATTCTACTAATTATAAGGTGATGAGTATTTATTTCACAATCTCTTCAATATTTTAGATTGTTTTTTAAGTCTCTATTAGGGAATATTTATCATCCATGTCAATGTTTTCTAAATTTTTTTTTAAAAAATTGTTTTACTACTCTCTTATGTATTTTTAATTTAATTTTTACCCATTTTTTATTTTTTACTACATAGTTTGAAAGGAATCTTTTGTCGTTTTCCAAACGAGGTACTTTGTGAATTTTTTAGAAAAAGTATAAGAATAATATTTTATTTTAACTTATACTAAATGAATATATTTTTATTATTTCATGATTCATTATTTACTTTAATATTACCCTTCAATATTACAAGATTATTTTAAAATATTGTTTTTAAAATTTCATGGCATTTTATGAAAATAAAAAATTTTCTAAGAAGAATGAATATTTTCCCCAAGAATTGTTTTCAATTGATCTCTCAAAAAATTATTTTCCATATAAGAAAAAATTATTTTATGTTAGTTATTTTTTAATTTAGAATTTATTCAATGATACCATTTTTATTCTTTCTAATAATTATTTATATTTATTATGTAACTATATTTCTAAAACCCATTTTATTTCCATGGGTTATGTTAATATTGAATAATATTTATGAAAATAATTTCATTCGTTGGGTTCTGGTTTGATTAATGATTTATGTTATTTTGGAACACATATGTATGTTTTTCATTATGTTATGGTTGGTATCTATATATCCTTCCAATTCATTGGGTAATGATTTATATCTCATGAGGTAGACCTGGCTGGAATGAGGAGTGAACTCGGTTAAGTAAAAGACTTTTTCCACTAAGATGGTATTGGGATTGAACCTTTACTAATAAGATAGTCATAGGATTAAACCATGACAACCAATATTTTATGAGGAGTGAATCCATACTACTAATATAGCCTTGGCATTGATTCCTTGACAATAATGGAAATCATTTTATATGCATATGTGTTTTCCATAAATTTCATGTCTTATTCCATGTTATGATTTCTTGTAATATGTTCTTTATTCTTTTATGATTTATGTATTATAAAATACCATGATTTATTCTATGATTCAATATTTTTATATATGTTATACAAGTTATGATTCTCAATGTTACGTTTATGTTTTTACATTCATGTACTAACGTTTTACTTGATATTTTCCTTGTTTACTCTTACTGAGCATCTAAGTTAACTATTTTCATATGTTTTATTTTCTCTGGGTAATACAGAAAATATTTAGGTAGGAAAACTAAATGGGGAGATATTTTTGGGAGATGTTGATGATATTTCACTAAATTAGAATAATGTGTTCCATGTTTCTAAAGGCACTAAACAAATACTATAATTTGGTTTGTGTTTTTTGTAATGTATGAAATTTTATAAAAAAATTATGATATTTCAATGTATGTTATTGTTGGTTCGTTATAGCTGGAATCAGAGCAAATGTTTATTTAGCATTTGGAAACTAGGATGAGGAAACATTAGTGAGAACCCTAAGTACATGTCTAAGTATAAGTCTAAGGATAAGGAAAATGTCCTAGAATTTTTCTAAAGTAAAGAGTGATTGGTTTCCTAGAAATACATCCATGTATGGATACTACAAGTGGAAGTGGATCTAGAACATATGTACCTAGAAGTAACAACTCTGAAAAGGTGTGTTGGTCCTAACTTGAGTGTAACTTGGTAAATAACAATGGCCTTGATGCACACCTAGTTTGAAACTCATGGGGGATATTCTTTGGTAATTAACAAACTCTTCATGAACCATCTTGAAGGATTTAAATATAATTGGGAAGTGAATAAGATAGGATTAAACCTAAGGTGTCATATATTGAAATATTATAAGTAATTTACCTTGATTAGGTTGTTCTATCACTATGATTAGTTTTTATCACTCTATGCTTTCTAGTTTTAGTCAATGGATGGAACCCAAAGGAATCGTGTTAATGATGGATGTGATGGTAAATGAAATGATTTTCTTCTTGAGAAACCGAATTTTATGGTGTAAGAAATGAAAAATCTTATCACTATACTTACACAAGATATGAATCATGTTAAAATTCTAAATGATCAGTGGAGGGAACACATTTCTGTTGATTCCTTCTTGAGGCAACATCCACCTACTTTTAGTGATTTTTCTAATCCAATTGTTGCTGAAAAATGTATCAATTATATTGAAAAGATATTTTTCATCCTTTACTATTTAGAACATGAAAATTCATTTTGGAATTTTATTATTTGGAAGGTGAAGTAGACTTGTGGTGGACTCTAATCAATAATACGAGGCATCAAGATAAAATTGAATCTATATAATGGGATGAGATCAAGAACTTATTTTTCTATTAGTACATTCCTCATATTATTAATACAAGGATAGAAAATTATTTCCTTGAGATTAAGAAAAAGGATTATTAATTTGTTGGTACCTATGAGGTAAATTTTACAAGACTTACAAGGTATTCTTTTGGAATTACGATCCAACATAAAAGTAAAGTTGATAGGTTATTTAGTGGCTTAAATTCAAGTCTTATATGGGCATTCTCTATAAGAGACATTAGTATCTATGAATAGATTGTTCATTGTGAAACCAAGGTTGAAATGGAGGTTATATTTACATATCAATCTCATGGTTTTGACAAGAATAGAAATATGGAGTTCAAAGGAAAGTCTAAAAACCATATAGAAAAGAAGATAATATTTCCTTTATGAAATAAGTGTAGGAAAACGAATAGAGGAAATTGTCTTAAGGGGTCTAATAAATGTTTTATGTTTATAAGGGAAGGTCATCAGACATTTGATTGCTAATGTGATGGGAAGAAGTTATCTAAAAATGCTATTAGATGGAAATATGCACAAAATACACCCCCCCCCCCACTTCAGTGCAACAATTGTAAGAAGAATCTGCATTATACAACCAATTCCCAAATCTAAGGGTTGATGATGATTCATGTTAGAAACCTCTTAACGCTAAAGACAAGGGGAATTATCATGCAATCACTATTATATACGTTGAGTATGACAACGAAGTGGTGGAATGATTATGTTTTTATGTAATATAATTCATGAATAATGATGTAGAATTACTTTTAAGTTATTACAGAGTAATGAAACATCTAAGGATTGTTCTAACACAGTTCTTACTTAAGGATTTAGAAGACCATTTTGATTGGTTCTAGTAACCATGAAAAGTGATTGAGGTGGTAAGGTGATGATTAGGGTAAAGATAAAACATAATATGTTCCTTATGTTAAGATAATAATGTTTGGATAGAGATATATTTGATATGAACAAGTAAATTTGATGATACCGGTTACCTTAGAAATAATTTAGGATTTTTTGACACGTGTGTTATGATATCATAGATAATATTTACTACTTTTTAGACTTAAGGACTATTTCCAATAAACTTTGGAATCAGGAAACTTTCATTTTTTCAATATGGATGTATGGTAATCTAGGTTTTTACCATGGTTTAAGAGAATATACGATGAAGATATTCACATGGGTGGTGTGTGATAATTAAGAGCTGTGTAAAGTTGTTTGGGGGATTAATAATAAGTTGAATTTGGAAATTTATAGAACTTATTTCAAAAGTTTTGGATTTTAATTTTTTGGAAGGATCATAAAGGTAACCATTTATTATTTTTTTTGATGTTTTAGAGTTTAATGTATTATCTCCCCATATGTGGATTTATGAAAATTTTATAACATCTGTTTACATTTTTGTTGTGATGTTAACCAATCATTCTATGTATCTCATGATCTACTAATGATTAAGGAATGAAAAACCCACATTATTTTCTTGGAATAAAAGATGATTTTGAAATTAATCAAGGTACAAAAAAATGGATCAGATTATTCTTAATTAATTAAGTATTTATTCACATTCTTTAACTCTAGGGAAAGGATCTTGAAACCAAAAATTTTATCCTAGTCCCTTTTTTTGATTAATCAAATGGTCCCTTAGATCATCATGGATATATGGATTTATGATTGTTAACTTTATCCTGACCATATTCTATATCACTCTCCATCCAAACTTGACAGTTGGACTTGAGTTCCATTTCCAGGTTTTCAATTTCCACATGTGTTCTCCTTTGTTGAAACCTAGTTATGAGTTACTTTGGGTAACTGTTATGTTTCTAACTTTCCTTTTTTAAATAGGAGTTCTAGTATTCATTTTTATGATATGGGTTTCTATGAAAGGGAAATTAAAGTGTTAAAAATTTTATGACCTAGACGAATTTATAAGATAAAATTAATTTTAATGGTGGTAAAATGTAACACTGTGATATTTTTGTGAAATATTTTTTTCGATACTTTGCAATTCACACAACAGTCAAAATAACTTGTGTTATATGAAAGAACCAAGTTATTATTTGTTTATACACAAAACTAATTCAAGGTTTAGATACATGTAATACTTATTTTAGATTGTGGTATATGCAACAATATGCTTGGATTGTGTTATACACAATGTCGAGTTCTTTTGATAGCTTTCATTATATGCTAGACTAAGTTTTACAGAACCACAGTATATTATTAAAATATTATTATTTAATATAATATGATATAACATAGATGTTAAATTATCAGTTATAAATATTATTAAATAACTTATAAAATTATAAGGTTTATAAGATGAATTCATTGGTTACCAATTAATTAGAAATGAAAATATATACCAATTTAATATAAAGGAAATAGTTTTTATTTTTATGATCCCAAAGTCATTTTGTATTAATAAATTAAATTAATCACAATTATTGAATGAAATTAATGGAATATATATGTTATATATTCAAATAAATATTTTTTATATTCATCAAATAGATTTTATAGGCATAATATAAGATCCAACCCAATTTTATGCATGAAAATATATATTTTTCAAAAGGGTAATTTTATCGCCTTTTAATAGAGAAACTATTTTAAATACATTTTTTTGACACTATTATATATTATATTTGAAAAAAATAATATTATTATTTTAAATAAGAATATAAAAATTTACTTTAGTTTAATCTTTGATATTTTTCTGATAAGTTTAATGTTTTGATAAATAGTAAAAAACACTAAATTTTAATTGAAAACAACTTTTTTCTTCAAAATAATTTATCGTGTTAAATTATATTTTTGATTGAGTTTAAAGTATAATTATATCAAATTTTTATTAGTTAATCTAATATATATCATTGAAATTAATTTTAAACTGAATTTATATATAAAAACATTTCAATCTTTTACATGTTTTAACTTTAATAAGCTATTTTTCTCACCCCGTCAATGAGATTAATTATAAATTAATTAATGATTTTTTTGTTCTGAATTTTGGAAAATGGATTCCATATTTTTAATTAGAATCTCCAAATTATTTAAATGGTTTTATTTTATTTTGGGACATTATGAATAGTAAATTTAGTAAATTTTTATTAAGACAGTAAAAGGTAAATCAAGTAATTAAGGGTAAAACATTAATATAATAAATATTATAATATTACTCTAACACTTGTACTAATTTAATTGTATGAGTGGGTTTCAACCAAAAGCATAATTTTTCTGAATTTATAACCTTTTTAAGCCACTTGGATGAGAGTAAGCCATTTATTATATTTTTTTGAAAAACTGATAAAGATTTCATACTGATAACTTCAATAAATATATATTTTTTAATATAGGGTTATATAGAATATAAATTAGACTATAATTAGTCATTTTAAATCTAAAATATTTTTATTTATCATGGTAATTTATTTTTCATTTTTTAGGAAATAAATATATACCTTAAAGTCTTCTACAATGATAGTGCAGTAATTGTTTAATTAATAAAAATACCAAATAAAAGATATTCAAAATATTAAAAAAAATATAATGTAATCTAAAAAATTTTATTGATTAATTTGACATGTTTTTGATGATTTAATATAGGTTTTTTTAATATAACATGTTGTTATGTTATTTTAAAAAAGACAAATAATCAATAGTGTCAAAATTGACACTAATGATATTTTATGAAGGTAATATTTTACTAAAATATTTAAAAATAATAAAAATATTAAATAAGGACAAGGGGATGAGATATGGTCTAAAATGTTATAAATTTACCATTTATGGTCCATTTGACACTTTATATGTAAAAATTTTATTCTCTTAACATTAAAAAAATTGTTAACATAGGATAAAATTAAAATAGGTTAACTAATAGTTAATAAAAAAGATGAAGTTTAAAATTACATCGAAAGCTATAAAAAATTTATCGGTTAATGAAATTTAAAAATTATATTATCTTATATTCTAATACATTTCATTTTGGACGTATTTAGATTGAGATTGAATTTATTATAAATTAATATTTTTTGAAATTCCCAAAGTGCCCCTCACCTCAATTATGAAAGAGCACCTCCTCCCTCACTCATTCCAACCACATTGAACCTTATAGGTAGAATAAACCCTTACCATTTCCATTATAAACTTCTCTATCCACATTCTATAGGTTCTGGTATTCCCAAAGGACTAACTATAGAGTCCTTTAGAGTATATCTAATGGATTCGTTTTGAAGACGAGGCAATCGCTCTGACTGATCATTCTCTTTTTCAACTCTTTTATAAATCCTCTAAATCTATGATATATATAATAAAATAATAACGTTATAATCATAAATAATATTAAATGTTATTATGATTATGAACACAACATTATACAACCCCTTTAGCATCAAACAAAAAAATTAAAGTATCGCTCATGCATACGTATGACTTACCATCTCCACGTAGTGATACTATTAATTTTCCATAACCATATTTTATGAGTGAATATATCATAAAATCTATGATATATATCATAAAATAATAACTTTATAATCATAAATAATATTAAATGTTATTATGATTATGAATACAACATTATACAACCCCTTTACCATCAAATAAAAAAAAATTAAAGTATCGCTCATGCGTACGTATGACTTACCATCTCTACGTAGTAATACTATTAATTTTCCATAACCATATTTTATGAGTGAATATTATGATGAGTTTAATATTTATATATATTATGTCACGACCCGTCCCCCGGGGCCTGTGCCTTGACTATCCCAAGCCCGCTTTCCATATGCCAGGGGCTGGCGACTAGCACCAAAAGGCATATTCTCTAAAACTGGGATGGAATTGCATTTATAACCTATAAACACACACAACCAAGAACACAAAAAGATACTAACACAAGTAAAATTTATAGTAAAAAGAGCATGTATAGTAAGAAAAAGGGGCCAGAATACAAGCCCAACTGAAAGGTACAAGAAAACTAAAAAGTACAAGTAAAACTGGGAAGTACAAGTAGACTGAAACAGATCCTCTGAACACCCACCAAGGATCCTACCTGAAGGGTAGGTATATCTCTCAAATAGTAATCTATGTGGTATGACTCGTCTAATATCCACCTCCGAGCTACATTCAGTCCTGGTACTCTCATCCTCAGTCAGTTTTGTCTGTCGTCTGCACCAAACACAACAAGGTGCAGGTGTAGCCCATGTAGGGGTGAGTATAACGATACTCAGTAGAGACCCCGAGACCCTCTAAGGTCTCACAAAACCCACAAAGGATAAACCAAAAAGCATGAAAACATCTAACAACCCTACTTAGGTATATTATCATACATATAGCTAAGTTATCAAGAATACCCATCTCATTCATGAGAAAACACAAGGCCCAAATCCTTTGCCAAAGTACAACTGTTCCATGAAGGAAAGAATACCACGACGGTTATACCACAAAGGTAAGTACCACAAAGGTATTCCACACAGAAGAATACCACAAAGGTATCACCACGAAGGTAAGTACCACAAAGGTATGCCACATAGAAGAATACCAAAAATGTATCACCATGAAGGTAAGTACCAAAAAGGTATACCACACAGAAGAATACCACAAAGGTATCACCATGAAGGTAAGTACCACAAAGGTATGCCACACTAAAGATTACCACAAAGGTAAAGACTCAGATCACACCAGGTATAACTTAGTTATGATAGTAAATATTATTAGATGTAACTACTGAATCATCTTACTCTATTAAGAGGTAGACCCATGTAGGATCATAAATCATTAGACCCATGTAGGATCCAAAATCATCAGACCCATGTAGGATCCTAGTACAAAAAACCCATGTAGGATCCTAGTAAAGTAGACCCATGAAGGATCCTAGAGTAGTCCCACATGGATTCTTAGAGAAGATCCACGTGGGATCCTAGAACACAGAACCACAAAGGATCCCAAAGCACATACCCACATAGGATTCGTTTCTCATGTTATAGCCAGCTATAGGGTTCCTGCACTATGATCTCTTGATTCCGGGAGAATCCACTCCTCAATCCATAGGTCAATACTTCAACTACCAAAAATTCCCAAGAAGAAGTATCCTAAAGGACCGACATGAAAAAGGGGTCTCAACACAACAGACGTTGCATCAATCAGATGCCTAGTCTATAATTTATTAGCCTTTTAGTCCTGAGGGCCTGGTTGGATTCATGTCAGATCTAACCCAGATTTACCCCAACCTTTTCCAAAAATCAAATGGGATATACCAAAAGGACTACCTCGATTCGAGGTTTTTGGCACCATAGACGGTTCTTCAAACAGATGCTCGTAGATCAGGATATGACTGAAAGAACAAAAAGGGTCGAAGTTGGTCTGGGCCTAGTCTGACCCGGACCGACCCAACTCGGCCCGACCCGACCCAGTTCAGGTCATCCCGGACCGACCCGGGTCCGACCTGACCCGCTGTGTCTGGCCTGGCCCACTGGGTGGCCCGCGGTGCGGCGTCCCATGGTGCGGCAGTCCGCGATGGGGCGGCCTGCTGTGCAGCAGCCTGCAGTTTGGTGGCCCGTGATGTGGTGGCCCGTCGTGGCTGGTCGGTCTGCCAGCCTCCTCAGTACGGCGTGGTTGCATGTTGTGCCACCACCAGTGGCCTGATTTTTTGGCCTCCCTCCCTTCGCTGCCACGACAGAAGTCTGTAACTCTTGCTTGCCTGATAATGTGGATGTAAGCTACCGCCTCCCCTTCACGTGGCCAGCAAACGTCGTATTCCTCCCTTGCTCCACTGCGGCCGATGGGCCGTGAACCTTCTCTGGTGGCATGGTTGCACCGCCATCGTCTTCACGGCCGGCACTCCCAAGTCCCACAGTGCCAATTTCCGGCACCGGTCGCCATCCGCCTCTATCAAAAAGATCGCATCATAAACCACAAGGGTTGCGGTGAGGTCAGGACATGTTCCTTTGGCCTGGACCCTCCGTGTTAGAGCGGTAACAAGCGAACCATGGGGAGAGATTCAACATAAAAGAAAATTAACGAAGATAATTCAAAATAACACCCCTACCTTGGCATTCATTTGAGGTGTCGAGAGATTGAAGATGATGTCATTGAAGAACATCGGCGTCCATTTCCTCCACAAGGTGCTTCCGATCCGGACTCAGAGTCAGTTCCTCGTTCTTAATTGGAGCAAGTTCTTCATTGGAGAATGTTCTTCCAAATCTCTCCTATCCTTTTCCCAAACTTTTCTCCCACAAGAGGTGTGGTTCCAAATTAAAAGATTAGAGTTTAATTTAATTAAAGTTGTTCATTAATTAAATTAGGGTGGCACAATTAATAAGGAGAGAACCAAGAGTCACCTCCCTTAATAATGTGGGAGTTTAAGGGGGGTTGGGTGGTCCCAACCATTAAGAATGCAATTGGGGGGTTTCCTAGCTTGGATGGTCCCCACCACTGCACATTCAAAATTTGAGGTTTTAAAAATAAAATAAAAGTTTGTTCCTTATTTTATTTTTATTTCAATGAAAAACACAAAAACTGACTTTCATCCGCATCCTACTATGGTTGAGGTGAAAGTCTCCTTAAGAGAATACCGGAGCTACGAGTTCAACGGTGTCCTCAAATTTCAATTCCGAGAACCGGTTCAAAAGTTACAAAAACTCACTCACACGTTTACTGAACATACCTAAAAAATTTCAGAAATTCATTCTGAGCACACTGGGCCTCGGAATCACGCACTATCAATTTTCACAAAATTGTAAAATTACCATATAATAAAAAAAAATACATGGAATTTTCCAGGTCTTTATATTCTCCCCACCACAGGGCTTTGCATCCTCGAAATCCAAAACACAAACTAGGAAAACAAGTTGGGGTACTGAGCATGAATCTAAGACTCTCGCTCCCATGTGCTCTCTTGGAGGTTCTCGTGCTGCCAACGTACATGCAATAAAGGTATCGACCACCCATGATGGAACTACTCCTGTCGATCCTCAATATCTATTGGAACCTCCATAAATGTTTCCCCTCATCGATATCCTACTCGTCGTGGTTGATGATGTGTGAAGGGTCGTGCACGTATCTCCTCATCTGGGATACATGGAAGACATCGTGCACTCGGTGCAACTGAGGTGGAAGAGCTAAGCGATAGGCCACCTCTCTAACTCTGTTGAGGACCTGAAAGGGTCCGATGAATCTCGAAGATAACTTGTTGCCCCAGCCAAATCTCCGCAAACCTCATCTAGGTGAGACCTGTAGAAAGACGTGGTCACCATCTTAAAACACCATAGGTCTCCGTATTTTGTCGTCATAAGACTTATTCCTGCACTGGGTAGTCTTCATCCACTACTGGATGATTTGCACCTTCTCTGTGGTAGCCCATAGCATATCTGGTCTCATGAGTGCTGACTCCCCTGGGTCAGTCCAACACAAAGGTGATCTATAAGGTTGGCCATACAGAGCCTTGAAAGGTGCCTTCCCAATGGTGGAGTGATAGCTGTTGTTTTATGAAAACTCAACCAAGTGCAAGTGATCCTCCCAGTTGCGACCGAAGTCGAGGATGCAAGCATGCAACATATCCTCGAGGGTATGAATGGTCCACTCAATCTGGCCATCCGTCTAAGGATGGAAGGCAGTGCTCAAATGAAGCTGCATCCCAAAAGACTCCTGCAACCCCTTCCATAGTCGGGAAGTGAAACATGCATCACGATCAGAGACAATCATCGAGGGTACTCCATGTAGCCGCACAATCTCCTGCAAATAGAGGCGTCCCAAGATCTCTACTGAACCCTGCTCTCTGATCAGTAGGAAGTGGGATGAATAAGTGAGTCGGTCGATGATCACCTAGATAGTATCATGACCCCTGGATGTACGTGGAATTCTTATCAGGAAGTCCATGGATATCACATCCCACTTCCACTCTGGGACCTCTAAAGGCGGAACCAAGCCTGCTGGTACCTGATGCTCCGCCTTTACTTGCTGACAAGTGAGGCACCAAGAGACAAACTATGCTACTTCTTTCTTCATTCTCGGCCACTAGTGATGTTGTAAGAGGTCCTAGTACATGTTTTCCACTCCCAGATGTACCGCTAGAGGGGACGTGTGGAACTCCCTCAACACTTCCTCTCGAAGCAACACTGATACCATGGTATGTCCTCTAAAAAGGATGATGTTATCCCCACCATCAGAAAATCCATCAGGTGATTGCTCTGTGTATATATGAACATGTCGAGCCTCGTAGTCTGTGTCCACATGCTACGCCTCCCTGAATCGCTGAAGAAGTGGGTGAGTGACTATAAGATACTGAAGAAAGGATGCTCCATCTCGATCCTCAATGGATATCTGCAAAACAGTCAGCTGCTCCATCGCCTCACCTAGTAGTTGTATACCAGATCTTCTACTGAGTGCATCCATTATAATGTTCCCCTTTACAGGAGTATAGACTATCTCAAAGTCATAGTCCTGGGGGAACTCAATCCAACGCCACTATCTCAGGTTCAGGTCCTTCTGAGAGAAGATATACCTGATACTCTTGTGATCAGAGTAGACTGTAAAACGTTCACCCATCAAGTAATGTCGCCACATCTTCAAGGAAAAGACAACTACTTATAACTCCAGTTAATGGGTGGTGTAGTTCTTCTCATGTTGTCTTAGCTATCAAGAACCATATGCGATAACTTCTCGCTCCATCATTAGGAAACATTCGAGCCAGGTCCATGATGCATCGCAGTAGACTACATATCCAACGCCCTCCTCTAGAAGCCTCAATATGGGGGCACTAGTCATCCTCTACCTTAGATCCTAAAGACTACGATGACATCTCTCCAACCACACGAAGGGTTTCCCTTTCTTCATCAATGCTGATAAAGGTGCTGCAACTCTAGAGAAATCTGGCACAAACCTCCGGTAGTATCCAGCCAAACCCAGAAAACTCCGTACCTCTGTCACACTCCTGGGTGGCTCCCAAGCAAGTACTGCCTCAATATTCACTGGATCCACTGCAACTCCAGCCTCCGAGATGATATGTCCCAGAAAGTGAACCTCTCGGATCTAGAGCTGGCACATTGAGAGCTTACCATAAAGTCGGTGCTCTCGGAGTGTGTCCAGAACTATCTGCAAATGATAGACATGATCCTCCATAGTCACTGAGTATATCAGGATGTTGTCGATGAAGAATGCCACAAAACGATCAAGGTATGGATGAAAGATCTTGTTCATGAGTCCCATGAACACTTCTGGAGCGTTGGTTACACCAAATGGCATAACCAAGAACTCATAATGACTATACCGACATCTGAAGGCCATCTTCTGCACATACTCATTTCGTAATCTGAGCTAGTGATAGCCTGATCTGAGGTCTATCTTCGAGAAACACCATGCTCCCTTCAGCTAATCAAAGAGGTCATCAATCCTTGAAATTGGGTACTTATTCTTCACGGTCACCTAGTTCAGGTGATGATAGTTAACACAAAGTCTCAAGCTCCCATCCACCTTCTTGGCGAACAAAATCAAGGCTTCCCAATGAGAAACACTAGGCCTGATGAACCCTTTCCTCTGTAAGTCTTCCAACTGTACCCGCAACTCACGAAGCTCCATAGGAGCCATCCGATATGCTAGAGTAGATATTAGTGTCATCCCAGGGTACAAGTCAATGTAAAAGTACACCTCTCTATGGGTAGGTAGACCCGAAACATTATCAGGAAGACATCTGAGTAATGTTCCACCACTAAAAGATAACTCTGACTCTCCACATCAACTACTCTGAGGGTAAGGCTAGCCAACTTATGAGTGATCGACTGCACTCTCCTCCGGGTAAGTCCATCCTATGCTGTTAAGGCTTCTTTCTCACCGGTGATGGTAAACCTAGTCCCATCAGTGTGAACACACCGCAATTTGTGCCTAATATAGTCAATCCAATCATGGACTATAGATAACTAGTCCATACCCAAGATGACGTCGTAAGACCTCGACGTTGCTACTAAGAGATCCCAGCCGAAGCTCTTACCTCCTAAAGTAAGCTCACACTGCCAGAACCAGTGTGTAATCATCGAATCCGCTCCCTTAGGAGTCTATATATTTAAGGATCGAGCCAACGACTCTACCAGAATCTTCAAGATCTGAACAAGGGCAATGGCAATAAAAGAATGACTGGAACTTGTGTCTATAAGTACTGCACCTAAGGTGGAGTTGACAAAGATCGTACCTCGTATCATCTCCAGAGTGCCATGGTCATAGGCCTCAGCTTCCTAGAGCTGAGATCACCCATGTCCACCTGCTCCCAGTGGTTGAGGTGGACCACTTGGTGGTGGTGTAGGTAACAAATCGAATCGTCACCCACTGCCAGCTACACAGCCAGCTCCTCTGCCACGTCCGCCTGCTCCTTGAAGACCTCCTCAGTCGAACCTATTCCCCTGCATGGGTGGTCCTTCGACCATATGTTGATCATCCATATGGTGGGTCAGGAAGTCACGAGCCATGTGACCCTGCCCTCCATATGTGTAACACTTCCTGCTCCTCACATGACTAGCTCTATCTCTAGTGCTCCATATAAACAACCCTGAATCCTGCAGTCATCCACCTATAGGTCTGGCCCTCTTAGACCTCTGTGACATCTGTCTGCTACCAGCTGCAAAAGACTTTACTACGTGACACCCAGTTGGGGGTCTCGCTGCTGGTGACTACTCAGCAAGAAAACTCTCCACTAATAGGGCTCACTCTAACACCCCCACATGCGTTGGGATGCTGAGGGAAATCATCGAAGCCCTGATCTCCCACCTAATTCCCTACTCGAAGGTCCGAGCCCTGAAGAATTGGTCCTGCACCATATCTGTGGAGTAGCATGAGAGGTCGGTGAACCTCTTTGAGTACTGAGCCACAGTCATGCTTCCCTGCTGTGGATGAAGAAGCTCCCATATGCACACTTCGTGAAGTTTCTCTGGGACAAACTCTACTTAGAATAGGCTCTCAAAGTATTCCCAGAGAAAATTCACCTCATCGTGAACCTAGAGCATCAAGCTCCACCATCTTCCTGCTGCTTCCTATAGAATAATGGCGACAAGGATCACCATGAGATCAGCTGGTGTCCCTACTAGTCAGAAGACTCTCACCATGGACTCCAGCCAATCCTAAGCTGCCTGTGGGTCCGTATCACCCTAGAACCTGGGTGGCCTCTGGCGCTGGAACTCGTGCAACGCGCTCAAGCAGCGTGCACCCTCTGATTCTAGGGCTAGTGGCATCAGTGGCCCAATGGGTAATGGTACCACTGGTGCCTCTGCTAGTGCTCCTACTAGTAAAGGGCCCTCCACTGAGGCCTCATCGCTCGGTGGGCTATCATCACATACTATACCCGGAACCCCAGTTGGCTATCTGCGTTGAGGCATTTTGAAAAGAAACAGGTGTGCCACAGTCAATAATTTATACCTAGTGAGATGAATCAAAAGGATCACAAAGAAAACTTTTTGAAATACACACACAATAAGTGTTTTCGTGTACTGAGTCAGAAATCAGAAGTCATGGTCTTGGTGTTTGGATTTGTCGGCCTCCGCACCAACACTAGATTGCCTAAACTGATAACCACACTCACTACACTTTACCCTATTTCTGTTAAAGATATCAGAGTCCAATGTTCTATGGTAGAAATGAATCCTCTGATACCAATTTTTTACAACCCGTCCCCTAGGGCCCGTTCTGTGACTACCCCAAGCCCTCCTTCCATATGGCAGGGGTTGGCGACTAGCATCAAAAGGCATATTCCCTAAAACTGGGAAGGCATTGCCTTTATAACCTGTAAACACACACAACCAAGCACACAACAAGATGCAAACACAAGTAAACTATATAATAAAAATAGTTTGTACAATAAGAAATATGGGCCAAAATACAAGCCCAACTGGAAGGTACATGAAAATTGAAAAGTACAAGTAAAACAGGGAAGTACAAGTAGACTGAAACAACTCCGGTGAACACCCACCAAGGATCCTACATGAAGGGTAGGTACAGCTCTCAAACAATCCTCTATGCGGTATGCCTTGTCTAATGTCCAACTATGAGCTACCTCCAGTCCTGGTACTCTCGTCCTCAATCAGCACTGTCTGTCGTCTGCACCAAACACAATAAGGTGCGGGCATAGCTCGTGCAGGGGTGAGTATAACGATACTCAGTAGGGACCCCAAGACCCTCGAAGGTCTCACAAAACCCATAAAGGATAAATCACAAAGCATGAAAACATCTGACAACCCTACTTAGGTATATTCCCATACATATAGCTAAGTTATCAAGAATACCGATCTCAGTCATGAGGAAACACAAGGCCCAAATCCTTAGCCAAAGTACAACTGTTCCATGAAGGAAACAATACCACGACGGTTACACCACAAAGGTATTCCCATAGAAGATTACCAAAAAGGTATCACCACAAATGTAAGTACAACAAAGGTACGCCACACAGAAGAATACCACAAATGTATCACCATGAAGGTAAGTACCAAAAAGGTATGCCACACAGAATAATACCACAAAGGTATCACCACGAAGGTAAGTACCACAAAGGTATGCCACATAGAAGATAACCACAAAGGTAAAGACTCAGTTCACACTAGGTATAACTTAGGTATGGCAGTAAAGATAATTAGATATAACTATTGAATAATCTTACTCTATTAACAGGGAGACCCATATAGGATCCTAAATCATCAGACCCATGTAGGATCCTAAATCATCAAACCCACGTAGGATCCTTGTACAACAAACCCACATAGGATCCTAGTAAAGTAGACCCACGAAGGATCCTACAGTGGTCCCACATGGATTCCAGGAGCGTATCCATGTGAGATCCTCAAAAACAGACCCATGAGGGATCCCAAAGCACATACCCACATAGGATCCCTTTATCATGTTATTGCCAGCTATAGGGTTCCCTCACTAAGCTCGCTTGATTCTAGGATAATCTGCTCCTCAAGACACAGGTTGATACTCCAGCTACCATGAAGTCCCACGAAGAAGTTTCCCAAGGGACCTCCATGAAAAAAGGGGTCTCAACACAACAGACAATGTATCAATCAGATGTCTGGTCTATAAGTTATTAGCCTTTTAGTCCCAAGGGCCTGGTTGGATTCATGTTCGATCCAACCCGGCTGTACCCCAACCTTATCCAAAACTCAAGTGGGGTATACCAAAAGGACCTTCTCGATCTAAGGTTTCTAGCACCATAGATTATTCATCAAATAGCATGCTCCTAATTTTTATCTTTTTAAATTTCTACTTACTCCCACCATATATATTAATATACTTAGAAATTATTCCCTAATTTTTTCCTTTTTTTATTTTTTTAGGTTCATATTGTATATAATTTTCAGTTATATTTCCTGTGAAATTAGAATAAAAGTTTCTAATTACACTACATGTAATGAAATTTAGTGGATGTTTTCCTTTATACATTCCTTTTTTTGAAAGGGAATTCCCAGGAGTGGCCTTTTCGAACCCTCCACACCTAGGAACCCCCCTCCCCATGAAGAGGTCATCTAGAGAAGCAGCAACCAGGGAGGAGCCATTGTCAGCTGAGATGACATAGCATCCCCATGGGGTTACACCTCGATCAGTGATGGTTCCACACAACAATCCATCAGCTAGGTGAAGTGCGCCCTTTTCTCCCACTATACATTCCTTTTAATTTTTTTATTTTCTTAGAGAAAAGTGATATTATCCTCTCATTTTATTCATCATTATCCTCATAATAATATGATTTAGAATAAAATTGAACATTCTATTACTTTATTTTGAGTTTTCTCATCGATTTTAATCCCATTTATAACTTAGATATATTTTTGAAAAAAGAATCCTTGCTGGCCTGATTGTTGAATAGTGTGTTAAATAACTCATCTAGATATATGTATTCCTTATCTCTAAGAAATGATGTATTTGGATCAAATATTTTAGTAAAATTTCTCATTAGTTTCTTTAAAATAATTTAATAATCCAAAGTATCACCAAGACCCATGATATGACTCCCTATCTCATTCAACCTAGTGAAATAGTAATCATCTATCACAGCTTTATCCATTCTGATGTCTTCAAACATTTCTCTCTAGGTCTACATATTATCTTCTTTAATTTTTAAATTTCATTCATATATATTATTGATAATATACCATATTTCTTTAGCTATTTTGAGTCCCGTTAATTTTTTGTATAAATTATTAGAAAAGGATAATAGAACATTATTTATGGCCTTTAAATTTACATAAAGATATCTATTGTCTGCAAATTTTATGGGAACATCTCTAGAAATAGGGGAAAATCCCATTATCATAGTATTAATTAATTTAAGGCCTATAATAAAAAATAGGAAACTGTTCAATTCATCCAACCATTGGAGTTCTTATCATCAAATATTGGCACTCCCTTTTATTGATAAAACTCATACTACCCATTATAAAAGGATCATATAGGGAACATGGTTTTATATAATACCATCAGAATTACCCTGTTCAATTATTATACTACTAAGAAGGGGGGATAAATCAGTGTTACTAGTTTCACGAAATTTTCTTAATATTAACCTTTGTGATTTTAGGTCTAGATTAACTCACTATAAACACTATTTTACCTTGAAAAAATTTTAATGTAAAAATAATAGAACTTATGGATTTTTTACACGGTTTGGTCTCAATGTGGGTATCTAGTCCATACTTGGTTCGATTGATGCTCAGATACCTATATTATTATTATTATTATATTTCAAGTGTTTATAAGAGAGGGTAAGTTTTCTTCCTTGACTCTTGCAATGTTTTCTATGCTAGAACAATATACAGGATGAATGTATCCTATAAAATTTATATGGTGATAATAATAACGAGTGTTATTTATACTAGAACCACTATTATCCAATAAGTTTTTATAATATTCATAATTAAGAAGATATTATATTAATTTTAGGATGATATTACATTTGAGAATTTTATCTTCTCCCACGGTCTTGATCTCTGACTACTAGTTGATATAGACTTAGAAGAATGAACACCATCCTTCATTTTTAACCTTTCATAATTATTATGGTTTACATTAGAGAATGCACAAACACCTTGGTATTCTTACTTATCAAAAATAAATCCTCTAGTTGATCAAAAATATTATCAGCTTTCGTTGACATAGATTATAAAAAAAAGTATCACTTTTCATTATCTTATTTATCCACGCTCTTTGATACAATGATTCTTAAACATAGTAAAGTATTATCTTTTCAGTTTTCAAAAAAAAATTATCTTACTTTTTTTATTCTTTTTTATTTATATAAAATCATAAATATTATTCCCATAATAAAATATTAAAATTATCCTTGATTCTCTACTGAATGATATTTTCTGGTTAGTATCTTTCTGAAATATAAAAACATTGATCATGAATAATAATTTCAAATATTTTAATTTCAAATATAAATTAATATTTCCACCAGATCAACTCATTCAAACATTATCCAAAATCCTATTCAATATCTTCATTTAAACCACTAAGAAACTTAAGATATCTACTTATTCCAAAACTTTTTAAAATCAACGGATATTTTGAACTATTTTCATAGTGGAATGTATAGTACCAAAAGGAATTAAATGATTCTTCATGGATAAACTACATCTCACTTTAAAAATTCATATTCAATTTTATTATTTAATATAATCATGAATAAATACTCTTTATAATGGTTGTTATGTTTAAATCATGAATGAATAGATTAATCATCATATGGTTTTTTCTCCAATCCAATTTTATTAGATATTTAAGAATGTATATAAACCTTATGAAGTGTATGATAAACCTTACAAAGTCTAAGTATCATCATTAAAAAGTACTATACTCCACATTACAAAGTGAATTGGGGATCTTGTTATGTTTAATTGAACCTTAAATTGTCTTATTAAATATTAATAAGTTCATAATGAATTTTAATAAGTCATACATAACCTTAAGACATCTTTGAATAAACCATATAAAGTTTACAACAACCCTATGAAGTTCCAAATGAATGTTATGAACTCATTAATAACCCTTTAAAACCCTAGAATGAACCTTATGAAGATTAAAAATGAATATTACGAAGTGTTATTTATTTGTTTTTCAATATCTGAGTTTAATTTACAATGTCTGTATGAACCTTATGAATGATGGGAATGTACCTTATAAATATTTCAGGACATATCCATTTTCTAGTCCCAACACAAAATTTATAGAATTTACTAAATCAACATAGATCATTCATAACACAAAACCATAAATCTTTAAACATCTCTAAAACACAAGAAAATTATTCTAAAACATCATTGGTTAGACTTAAAAAAATAGTCGGTAAAAAATAAAACATTTTTTTATTAATAATTACATTAGGGAATTGATTAATATTATTAGTATTAATCATAATTATATTTGTGATAAAAAGATATTAATATTTTTTATTATTTTAGTATCATTTCATGTATCATAAATATTATATGTATTTTTTTAGAATTTTAGTTAACCACATTAGCAAGTATGACAAAAAGTGTCTTTATTTTAGTCTTTTTGTACCATTTTCCAAATTTTATTCAATTTTATATGTCAAAAGTGGGATTTTTATCATCTATTACTATTTTTTAATTTTATTTTTAAAAATATTTCACATAAAACTATTGAGTTTTCTTGATCTTTTAAAAAGGACCCTCTACTTACTTCTTCGAAGGATCCTCCTCATTACTCTTCACAATTGCCTCCTAATTCTACTCAGAAAGAGAAGTCTTCTAGGGTTGTTAAAAAAGATAGTAAATTTTTTCCTAAATTATCACTTCCTTATAGTAAGGATCATAAGAAAATTATTGATCATGATAATAATAGTAATCCTCTATGTTAAAATTTTATGATATTTTGGATTTTTGTGGGCATGAAAGATTGAGAACAAAAATCATTTTTTGATTTTTATTAGATAAGGGTCAACCAAACAACATTATCCTAGTTATAAGAGACCATTATGGAAATATAATTTAATATTATTTTATTTATTATGACATGTTTTAGTAATATAGTTCAATTGTTTTATTACTATACCTGACACTAAAGAATTCAAGAGGATATGATTTTAATTTATTTCAATGAGATGGAGGGTTTTTAAGTCAACCCTAACATTGAATTTCATTTTAAAAAATAAAAAATGTACATATATGTCAATTGTTTTAATTTTTTTTGTATAATAACTAAAAATATTCATATTAATGAATTTTATGTCTTGAATTAATAGTAACTGAGGAGATCTCATTAGGAGATCCAACTAAATAATGTATACCCTCATACTTTATCTCATGGTGTAAACATTTTACTCAAAGAACAAATAAGTAATTAAAATATTGAAAAATTAAGATTTGAGTCATCAAAATCCACAAAATTTTCCCCTCCCACCATCTTTATATGAAAAACTAAAAATGACCCAGATGATGAAAAAAGGGAAAATATATTATTGAAGAGTTGAAGGTTATAGTTGAGAAGATTATGAGAAGAAATTGAAGTTATTTCTGAACACTTTATATTTTGAAACAATAATTAATTTTTTGAATATTCATTACTGGAAGACATTAAGGAGTAAAGAACATTGGGGACCTTCATACAAGAGGGTAGAGAGGATATTTTGGATACTATATTAGGAATGTAAGGACACTCGGGTCACATATACTAATATAAGGTAGGTCCATATCTTAAAACATTGTTTGGTCATCTTGAAAATTCATTGAAGGAGGAAGTATATAATGTAAAAATAGAAAATTTAGAAGATAATTTTTAGGAAATAGAAGAGCTGATGGAAGATAGGATTAGATTATCAATATAGTTTTTGTTTCCAAACATTCAGAGATAGTTTTATCCTGCATATCCCACTCCTTCACCCCCTCCTTCATAGTTTCCCATATACTATATGTTAATTTTTGAGGTTCTTTGGTGTCATATTAAAGCATATGTTATCATAAATTATAATGGGTATAACATACATCATTATAATATGTAAATTGTTTAACATAAGGTGATATTATAAGATATTACATATTAATCAACTAGAGTATTGTTCCCTATATATAAGGTTTCTAAAGTTGGATTGAGTGTTTTTTTCTTTGTCTATATATACTTTTAATATATATATATATATATATATTTAATCATGTAACACCTTAAAGGTGAATATATGTTGTACATAAATAAATGAAATGTTAAGGCCCCTTTGATATCAGATACTACTTCATTTAAAAGACCTTTTAAAATTATCATAATATTAATTTATGTTGTTGAATGTTTATGAGATGGTAATGACTGTTGATGATTGTGGGTGTGATTTTATACTAAGTATTTTATAAAAAGATATATTAGATCTTATAGTTTTAGATATATTGGTCCTTGTAGTGATGTAAGTCTTTTACATGTAATTCAACTATCATATTTCTTTTAATTATATCATGTTTATGTAACTTAATATATATTTTTGTTTTTTATTAATTATATTCATACACATTGTATTCCCTGTCATAAAACACCAGTATATGGATTCATGTACCCATGAATAATTTCTATACTAACAATGATAATGTGTGATTGAGAAAGAACCAAATATGTTTCTCAAAGATTTTAAAATGAATAAATTAAGTGTTGGATTCTTCTGTATCTTGATGGGTATGAAACATATATTTCATTATTGTGAAATTTCACTTAATTAAATTAATAATCACATAATAAATTTATATATTGATTCTCATTAGATGTTTTGTGTTATTTGTTGATAAGAAAAAACCAATTACAAGTTATGATCCATAATTAGTGGTGTGCAAGACAACTTTAATATAGTATTACAGAAGTATTTTGGATTATTTTAAGGATTATATAATATAATAAACTTATATTTTATTTCATTTCTTATATAATTTTCAAATAGGGAGTATAATAAATATCATCAATTAGTAATAAGAGAAGAATATATATATTATGTATGTGTAAGTATAGTAACCCATAATTTTTTGTACATAAATATTACATCTTATTTGATAAATATTTATTTAATAACATTATGATTGATACTAGAACCACAAAGTTTTAGTATCTTTGAAAACATGGATACATAAACATATGGTACATAAAATATCTACATCATATCCTAATTAGTCCCTCACAAATAATACCCTTATTATATAGGTCATACCTAAAACCTTTCCTTATACCCTTAAGAAAATGAAACATAATAAATGGTGAGATTATATGCTCATTAAAGTTAAACATGGTAGATATAAATGATTATTTAATTATAACATGAGAATAAGGGTATGAGAACAAGATAATAAACTTTAGAAATGGAACACAACAATTCATATATCATAATCATGAGTCTTGGCATAAATATTGGAAGTTCATAATATATGAATCTTAAAGGATTAAAAAAACATTATCTATGAGAGAAAAAACATAGAATAAGATCATGTCATTAAAGAGTTGAATAAAGTGTGGAATAATCATATTAATTGAAATATTATGTCATGTCTACCTAATAAGACATTAATCATATGTTATGATTGGGATCACCACTAGTGTACCTACTTTGGTCTTGGGATAACCTCTCATATACCCTCTTTTAGGCTTGAGATAACCCACTATGTACCCTATTTTATGATAAGATAACCTCCCATGTACCCTTTCAGCTCATAAAATATTAATATTTACACAATTCATTATAGGGATATATAATTCCTAGTCTACCCATCATATAATCATAAATCCATTCATATTCATGCCACAAGATTATAAAAATTCACCATATCATCGTAACACTACTTGTAGAAAATAAAAGGGTTTCATAAACATCTCATCATAACAATGATAACCATATTGAAAAATAATAAGTATGATATCATTGGATTATTTCCTTTGTAAATCATAATAAACATCAAAGAATGTTATCATAGATGAAAAATGGATTTAAAGGATAACCGAAATATTTCTCGGGGAAAATGACATTTTCTTTTTGAAATAACCAATTAAAAGTATAATAATTTAAAAAATACTAAAGAAAAAATTTCATTTAAAATTATTCATATATAATTTTAATGGAATATTCAAATAATTTAGCAGCCATGATGATGGATAATTCTTTTCATATTGAGTTTGTTAAAACAATTACTCCTTACACATTTTTCATAAAAAGAAAAAAGTTTCTTATTCAGAAATAAAAATAATATTCCATTTAATTTTTTTATAGAAACTAAGAAAAGGGAATAAATTACTATAAAAAATTATATAATAATTGTAAAAAAATTCTTGAAAACATTTTAAATAAAACATGTACATGGAATAAAAAGATTCCAGACTAAGGAGGGAAATAAAGTCAGTTTTTCTTAAAATAATTATTTTAGTATCTTGAGTATGTAAGGGGTGGAAAATGTATGGAAAACATATAATATCTTTAAATAACCAAATTATTATATAATTAATTTTATATTTTAGATATATGAATATATATATCATATAATTTCATCATAATAAATTTAAGCATAAACAATCACTGTAAAAATGAGATTATAATATAAAACCCATACCTCAAGCAAGAATTGATTCGTAAGTACTATAAAATCTTATATAATAAATTTAAATTTATTATAATTCTACATTATAATGATTTAAATTCTTATAATATCATATATAATCCACTTATAACATTTAAACATCCATTTAGTAATAATTAAAATTTAAAATCGGTGTTTATAAGTGTCAACTATTTTGTTTTTCATGAAAATTTTAGTTTGGTAGTTCTGATATTTGTACTTTTATGATGATTCCATAATATTAAAAACTATAATCATGATATAAATATAATATATTTTCATTATATAAATATTTAAAATCACCTATCAAAGGTAAAGACAGAAAAATGAATTACACCATTCATGGAGACGGTATTATGTACGTATAATGAAAGTTGTTTTCATTTTATTAATAAAATAAACAAAGAATGATAAATAAAATTTATAATTAAATAAACATAATTATATTATAAATATCAGATATAAAAATTAAACCCATCATAATAACAAACAATTAATGATGGTGATGGAAAATGAATTATATTTCTACATGGAGGTGGTCATCCACATATATGCTTTAACAATAATTTCATTTCCCATTTAATGTAAAAGAGGTTCAATAATGGTGGTTACATAATCATAATAAAATTTAATTATTTATATAATACATAATTAGTTATTTTATGAAGAATAACACATATTTAGAGGAGGTAGAATAAGAGATAAATTGAAGGTTGTCTTGTTGGATGATTACCTCTTCTTTGGTAAACCTCACTTAGATCTCTTCTTAAGGACCATTAGAAGTGTATTTAAAGAATAAAATCACCAAAAATTAATGTAAATATAAGTTCTGTAGAGAATTTTTTTTGGTTGATCTAGGTGGCTCAAATTGATGTAAATAAGAGAGTTGGGGTGTCCTTTTATAAGGGATGGAGATATCACACTTTGAGTTTTTCAAAAGATTAAAATATAATATTTTAATACTCAATTAAAATAGTGAAAAATTGGATCATGATCGAATATAGGATGATATAACACTAAAATATATTATAAAACATGAATTAGACATGTTTTTATATCATTTTAACCCTTATCTCTTTAGTTTGACCACTTGTTTTCCCATTTTTACATTTACCGTAATAATGATTATCTACCTCAGTTACTATTCATAATGGAAAAAAATTAAGTTATCCTTATTTTATAATTTTAATTTTGATGATTAAAAACTTTAATATAATTTTTTAATTAAATATATATGATTGAAAAATGTTAATTATAAAAGAAACCCACAAAATGAGATTAAAAATGGTTTTCCATAAAAATGTATTGTTAATTATAAATATTTTTTATACCAAAATTAAGAACATTGTATATTATAATGACATTAATTGTATTATTTTTAATAAAAGTCACTAATTAAATTTTAAAATAAATTTAAAATGAAATGTTACTGTGTAAATTCTTGAATAGATAAGGCAGTTTTCTAGAAAATCAATATTTTTTACTATTAAATAATAAATTATTTTTTTTAGAAAAATTAAAAAAATCCACCTTAAGATAATTTTTATATACTAATTTAAAAAATGATAACCTTTTTATAAAATTAAATTTCTAAAAGTGGTAGAAAATAATTATAACACCTTCATACAAAATGTAATAAAAACCATTTTTGAAGAAAACATATTTTTAAAGCATAAAAAGACTTTACTAAAAATTGAGTACTTATTTATTTTAAATTAATAAATAATTTTAATAAAATTAAATATTTGTAATTTTTTTCATAATTTGGTTAGTCCTATTTATACCCTCCTATTCAATATCTAGGTAATAAAGGTATACTATATCACATTTCATTTAGACTCGAGTTTGTATATAAAGTGATAAATCAAATAATTCATATTTATTTCAAAGCCAATACATATAAAATCTTGGTATATTACATTATAACCACTTTAAAATGAACTCATCCCTTGAAATTGCATCAATTCGATACAAATAGATGTGGATATCTCTCTTTCATCACATCCTTGGGTTCTCATGTAGCTTCTTTGAATTTATGATTCCTCCATAGAACTTTAGCCATGTGAGTGGTTATGTTTCATAGAACTTTGTCTCTATAATAAAATATTTATACTGATTATTCTACATATAAAATATCATGCTACAATGGTACAACCTTTTAATTAAGTACATGTGAAGGACCAATTATATACTTCCTTAGGAGAGATACATGGAACAAATCATAAACTCGAGAGAGGTTTGGTGGAATCACCAAGTGATTAGCTACCATTCTTACTGAATAAAAATCTAAAAGGGGACAATATACCTAGGGATCAAAATTCTTTTATTTTTTAATCTCATAACTATATTTCATGAAAAAGTTCTCAATAATAAATTTTTACAAACTTCAAATTCTATATTTCACTATCGATTTTTGACATAACTTTTCTTTCAGCTCTAAGTTTCCTTGATGTACTACTAAATGGATCTGACTTTCTCTTCCATTTCCTTAGCTAGATCAGGTTTCAATATCTTTTGTTCTCTAACTTCATACTAGCATGTTGGAGTTCTACAGTTCCTTCTCTAGAGGAATTTATAAGGATACATATGAATAATTGGGTGAAAATTATTATTATATGATAATTTAACAAGAGGAATGGTCATCTCATACTAAACATATTTCTGAGGATGATAAGTAGTGCTATAGAAAAAATCTATATATAGATATTTCATAATACTTATATATAACTATTAAGTAAACCTCAAATATTGATTAGATATAGTATAATTTAGTACTCCATAAAACCATACCACTTCCTTAATATATAACCTAGAAATTTGATGAGGTGGTAAATGATCTATGATATCAATGTAGTTTGCTGAATTTATAAGGCGATCAACCACAACCCGTGTTTTATTATTTCCTTTATACTTTTTTGGGATTCTAATGATGAAATCCATAGTGATGTGTTCCCATTCATATTATGGTATGTGTAATGGTTATATCATCCCCTCATACTTCTATCTCTTAACCTTAACTTGTTGACATACCAAGCACCAAGATACATAATTTGCAATATATCTCTGTATATTTTACAGCCAGAATTACTCTCTTAGGTATCTATACATCTCTACAATTTTGGGATTAATATATAATGTTTTACTCTGAGATTCATCTAATGAATCCTTAAAATCTATTATTTATGGGACATATATATGATTTTTTAACCTTATCATTTAATTATAATAAAGTTTTAAGTCAATAAAATTTCTCAATATTTTTTTAGATCTATATATTATTTCTAAGCCACTTTAATATTCACATAGATAGATGGTTAAACACTCATTTAATCAAGATAATATTTCACCACTTCCATTAATATTTTAAGGGTTATCCTTTTCAAATCCATTAATATGGGTTATTTTTGTGATCATCATCATTGATAATCTAGAATGAAATTTTTGACTCAAAGCACCAGTTACCCTGTTTTCTTTCCCAGGGTGGTAATGTATTGAGAAGTCATATAATTTAATCTACTCCAACCATCTTCTATGATATATATTCAAATATTTATTGGTGAATGTATACTTTAAACTTTTATGATTAGAATATATATCACACTTATATATTTTAATATAATGCCTCTATATCTTTAATGAAAATATTACCACAACTAGATCCAAGTCATGAGTCAGGTAGTTTTACTCATGAAATTTCAATTGGAATGAGGCATAATCTATCACCCTATCATTCTGTATGATGATACATCCCAAAACATTGTTTTATGCATCACTATAGATATCAAAACCTTATTTATTGTATGGTAGTGTGAGAAAATGTTCACTAACCAACTTTCTCTTCAATTCCATGAAATTTTATTCATATTCATCTATCCAAATGAACATAGACCCCTTTTGAGTTAACTTGGTGAGTGAATTAGATAGTTAGTAGAAAATATTCACAAAGTTTTTATAATATCTAGAGAAACCAATAAAACTATAAATCTTGGTCAGTGTGGTTCAATTAGCCTAATGTCTAATAAATTCCAACATTAATGGATCCACCGATATACCATATCTTGAGATTATATGACCAAAAAATGAATATTTCTATTTCCAAAATTCACACTTGGTAAAATTTTCATACAAATTCTCATTCCTTAGGGTCTTTAGTAAAATCCTGAAGTGATCTTCTGGATCTTCCTTGATCATAGAATATATAATAATACCATATATAAAGGTGATCTCAAAAGACTCTATTCATTTAATCTATCAATAAAGAGGGGGTATTAGAATGACTAAAGGGTATCACTCTAAATTTAATGTGTCCATACCTTGTACAAATGGATTTCATGGGCATTTCATTACTTTTAAACCTCAATTGGTAGTATAAAAATCAAATATCATTCTTGAAAAAATATTTATCTCAATCTAATTGATCAAAAAATTTATCAATACAGGGAATATGATACTTATTCCTGATTGTGATCTTATTTAGTTCCCATTAATTGATATAAAGCCTCATTAATCCATCTTTATTCTTAAAAAAATAAAAAGTTCACCCCAAGGTTACACACTTGGCTGAATGAATCCCTTATCAACATTCTCTAGGAGTTTCTTCTTCAATTTTGATAACTTAATTATGACCATTATATATAGATTATTTAAAAAAGGTATAGTTCCATATATGAGTTCTATCAAAAACTTAACTTCTTAATTCAGAGGAAGACTGTAAACTCTTCTAAAAAGAAGTCAGGAAACACCCAAATAATATGGATATATTCAATTCTGAGTTTCTCCACAACAATATAATATAAATACAATATTTTAATAGGAATAAAGAAAAATAAAATGGATGTAATTTCAATTGGAGGTTCATATTTATCCTCACACCAATACAAGATCATATTTTGGTTTGGAATATCAAATTTGACTTCCATTACTTGGGTATTGATATAGGACTTATATTAATAAATCCATTCCATTCCCAAAATAACATCAAATTCAACTATATGGAGAATAATGATATTTACATGGAGCACATTACCACAAACAACAGTCGAAGAAGAATCATATATTTGAGATGAAATCATCATCATGACCCATCCTCCAGAGCCTGTGCCATGACTACCCCAAGCCCACCTTCCATAGGCCAAGGGATGGTGACTAGCACCAAATAGGCATATCCCAAAAAGGGAAGGAATTTTTCTTTAAAAATGTACACACACAAAAATCTCAAACTATGGAAAGTAAACACAAAGTAAACCAAAAATGTCACTGAGACAACTACTGAGAGTACAATACAAATTGAAAGTAAAAAGGGGTGAAAATACAAGCCCAAAACTACAAAGGAAAGTACAACATCCATGGTCTGTCCATTCGAGACCCCATATAAAGGGTAGGTAAGGGGTAGATTCCCATAACAATTGAAGTATGCCCATCTGTCTTGTCTCACTGAGCACCAACTGGTCTTGGACCACTAAGGTATCCGTCGAGGCGTTCATCCATCCCATCTCACTAAGCACCATCTGGTCCCGGACCACCAAGGTCTCCATCGAAGCGTCGATCACCTGCAAGGGACAAAATATATGCAGGTGATGCCTTTGTAGGGGTGAGTAATGAAATACTCAGTAGGGACCCTAAAATAAAAGGGGAAGACCACAAAAGAAGATACACACAAAGTACTGTCATCTCACACATGTATAATCAAATGTATGTATAGTAAAATTGTCAGTCATACACTGAACACCTTGGACTACAGAGGGACTCATCCCTAATGAGTAATGTGGGTTTGCTAGGTCACACATAGCTTCTCCCCACTGTGGTCCTGTCCGGTCCCATAAAGCCACTTCCCACTTAGGCCATCATAGATGGTCCACACAGGGCTGCTTATATATGATCCACACAAGGTCACTTATAGTTGATCTATATAGAGTCTCTTATAGCTGATCCACATAGGGTTTCTTGTAGCTGGTCTACATAGGTCCACTTATAATCTAGGCTTGAAGGATCATTTAGACCTGCTCGTCATCAGTTCTCAATTCTCATCTAGTCACATGACTCTTGCATGAGGTGTGCTTGATTATGGGAGAATCTGCTCCTTAATCCATTAATTGTATTTGAAATTCCATTAAAGTCTCCTTAGAGTACTAAAAAAGAACTGTCTCATCACGAGGGTTCCAACACCACAAACGGATCACCAATAAGACATCTGGTCTGAAAGATATTAGCGTTTTAGTAAACAGGGGTCGGTTGTGTCCGATCCTGGTCCGACCTAGTTGGACCAACCCGACCAAACCGGCTCGGGGGTCCCATATGAACCAGCCCAGTTTGACTGACCCAACCCGGCCTGTTCTAGCCTAGACACTAGGCCAGGCCCATTGGGCCTTGCTAGACCTGGCCTGGTTTGGCTGTGGGTCCAGCCTGCTGGGTCACCCAGCAATCCGGTTTCATCCGGCCCGACCTGCAATAGTTGGGATGGTTCTTTCCCAGCTCGGGCTACAAAACAGCCCGATTCGAACCCCCTCATCCCATCCTACATGGAGGGCTAGTCTCCTCCATCCCAAACACCCACTAGGAATCCAATTCAACCACGACCTGGCCAGATGAAACTGGAAGCCCCCTTATCCCACACATGGTCCCTGCTAGACCGCGTACCAACACAACATGACTGGAATGGCATGGGCCTCCCCTCCGACACTACCTGTTGATCATGTTCATCTTCTCCATCCACTAAAATATATTTTAGAATACCCTATTGTTCCACCGTAGCCCGAGTCAGTCGTGAACTCTGCCTCAGCGAACTACCACCCGCCTGCGACCACCACTTCCAGTACTGGCGTGCCGATAGTGCCTTCCGAGGATCATCGGGTCTGCTTTGATGGTCCGTTCCTTAAACCGTCTATTCCTATGACCTAATTGGGGTGATATCTTCCATGATATTTCCTTGATATTTCTTTGTCATCAATTCAGAGGTGTGGTCACAAAGAACCCTTGAACGCCCAAAGATGGAGGAATCAAGGCCTTGTTCGTGTCTGTATGATTCTTCCACGTTATAGTTTTTGAAACATGAGAAGGGTGAGGTTCAATATTTGATCAACAATCTAACCCCACATCAAAAACATAGAGATAAAACACCCTCCTTCTAGAAAAATAAACCCACAGATCAACCTATTTGTGGGTTGATCCGCATTCATTGTTTTAGAAAGAAGAACGAGGTATTAAAATTTTCAAAAGATAAACCCCTACCTGGAGAATTTTCGATCAAAGGGAAGGATCATCACTAATGGTGATCTATACATAGGGATTCACGATCCATTTGAAACCATTAGCATTCATCATTCGTCAGTCCGAGATCCATTCTCTGAGGTTTCATCACTACTTTTTCGATACACTGACATTCATCGTTGGAGAGAATTCTCTCGTCATTTGTTAGAAGAATTACAGATCTAAATTTGTTTCTCTAATCCCATAATCTCATTAAAATATAAATTCATCACAAAATTTATATTACAATTATTCATCGCGTCGTTACACTATTTCATTTATAAAACAACATTTCAGTTATGCTTCAGTTAAAGAGTCATTATTATATTTAATTTATGGAATAAAAGAGTCGGCTCATCGCTGCGTTGCAGTGATTTTTTTTTGAATAAAATAAACATTTTAAGTTTATTTTTGTAACACCCCAAGCTTCTACGGTACGTTTCCTTTCGAATAATGCGATAACGTGTGTTGTACGCAACCTCGAGTTCTAACACACACCACAACTAATTAAACTAGCCGTTGTGAATAGTAATACCTACTTTTTGAAATCATATATATTTTATATTTCAAAATGGACTTCATTTTTGGATTCGGAATATCAAAATTAGCCTAGGGTGAAATTTTGGTACTTTTCGGATAACTTTTATATTTTGATGAATAGTGAAAATTACTAAATTTTAATTAAAAACAACTTTTTTAATCAAAATAATTAATATTGATAAATTATGAATTTGAGTGGTTTTAAAGTATATTTAGAATATATTTTTACCATTCAATTTAATGTTTGTCATTGGACATAATTTTACAATTAAACCGAACATAAACAAGTGTCAATCTTTTGATAGTTATTATCTCTTAAAAACACGCTTTTTGTTTTGACAGCGGGAATTAATTTTTAAATTAATTTCTGCCACTTCTGTGTTTTGAATTTGGAAAAATGGATTACATATTTGGAATCAGGATGTCCAAATTATGTAAATAGGTAACTTTCATTTTTACACATTTTGAATAATTACTGCGGTAAATATTTTATTACCATGGTTAAGGGTAAATCCGGTAAATAAGGGTTAAAACAAATAATATTATAATAATACTAAATTACCCTAAAACGTGTCCTAACCCTATTGGTTGATACATGGTCGACCATGGGAATCTTTGGGTCGATTTTGGGACCCCATGGATCCACTTGTAAGTGATAATGACACTTTATTTTAATTAAGTTAAAATGAATACAAAAATGACATAAGCATATATCTTTTAGAAAAACAATTGTTACATAGGGTTATATATGTTGGATTTTAGATTATAAATATTCATTATAAAGATAAAAATATTTACTACATAATGATATTTTATTTATAATTTTTAGACATTAAATAATTTATTTTATTTATGACACAATGATGATGCAGTAATTTCTAAAATAGTGAAAAATTAAAATAATTGATATTATAAATACCCAAATAAATATAATATGAAACTTTTAATGAATTAAAATAATTTTCTAGGATAATATGATATATTAGGAGTTATTTAATTGACTTTGTTCGAAGTAATCAATCTGTTATGAGTTTCACAAAAATCAACTATTGAATAGTGTCAAAATTGACATAAAAGAGTTCTTAAAACAAATATTATATTATTAATTGATATTAAATTTTTAAAAATCTAAGGTTCGGCCAAGAGACTTATATAATGATAGGATCATCATTAATGGACCACTTGGGGGTCTCTTGTATGTATATGGTAAGTCTATTAACCATATAATATAAAAATATAAAGAGACATTGTAAAAGTGAAACTAATTAACTTAGAGTTAATACTTAAAGATAAGGTTAATATAAGTACCCAAACCTGTCTAAATTCTATTGGTTGAGTTTTTTTCGACCTATCCCCACCTTAACCTTTTAATAGTCAATTTTGGAGCCATTAGAAACCGAATATGAATTTATTATAAATTAATATTTCTAGCTTTTCCAAAGGTGCCCCTCACCCCTCTTATAAAAAGGCACTCCTCCTTCTCATTTCTTCACACCTCTAAAGCCTTTTGGTTAGGCCAAACTATGCCCAAATACTCTCCCAACATCCCTCAATACAACCTAGAGGCCTTAGTTTGATCAGAAAGCCAACCTAAGGAGCCCTTTTGATCAAATAAAAAGGAAGAACCCGAAGAAGAGGTAATGATTTCACCACCCTTTTCTAAGTTCATTTCTTCTTCCACTTCTTCTTCCTTTGTTCTTACCATTCTAAAATAATAACTCCAGTATCTCACATATACTGTGATGTTATTATAAATATGGTACAACCATATTCATTATCCTATCCACCCTTTGAATAACATGTCACCATACGTGCGTACGTACGGCTTACCGTCTCCACGTCGTGGTGTAATTGTTATTCAATATAATATTATTTGGATGGGTATAATAATGATGTGTAACTCATGTAAATAATAAATCTAACATGTTAATGATTCTTTATATATGATATACCATCCATTTATATATTATTTTAATATCAAAAAAATGATATTGTCGCTCGTGCGTACGTACGGACTACCGTCTCCACGAACGCGATGAGATTCATTCTCCATCGTATCCATTCAAGTATAATTTGATGATTTAAAAAATGATGTTTAAGGACTTGATATCATTCTGGATATGAATAATATACAACCTATCCTTTACATACATGTCTTACGTAACAAAACATACAAAAGAAAACAAGTAAGTTAACACCCGAAACAACAATAATACTAAGATATTATTATCAAATCAATATTAAAAGATCATATATGATATCATATTAATGTATATGATTCTTGTATAATTTAATAACAATTATTTCACCATTATACAGGAGGTTAACCTACCACAACCAAGGAAAAGTACAAGGTAAGGGTTATTTCACAATCTCTTCATTATCCGAGGTTGTATTATACGTAATAATCTACTGGGATCTCTTTATCATCCACATCCATGTTTCTTTGAAATGTATTTCAAAACATTTTTACTATTTACAAGAATATGGGTTAAAGTCATTTATACCCTTGTTTGACTTTTTATAAGAGGTTTATAAAGGAATCTTTCCGTCGTTTTCAAAACAAGGTCCTTTTTAACCTTTTCGACTGAATTGAGGTAAGAATGTTTTTTTTAACTTATACGGCGGGTGCGGTTATTTTCCGCCGTTATAAAATCGTCGAAGCTTTCCATACAAGCTTATAAGAATATTTTCAAAGAAAATGTTTTATTTTATATGGATCTTAAATGATTTCAAAATAAAAGGAGATACTTCTTTAAAAAGAATTTTGATTTCATCTATGTCAACATCCTTTGATGGATTTTAAGATTATTTGAAGTTGATTTATTATGATACAAAACTTCTATATTGTATTGAAGGTTTTGTGATATGTTTGACTGTGGATGTGCTATTTTTATACCATTCATAGTTTATGGTGAAATTATTGACATTTCGTATGCTAGTTTTAATACGAATGTTTATGTTATGTTTAAACCTTTTCATATGGGAATGCATTGGACTTAATAAGTGACGGGTGGAGCCCGCTATAGCTCCTCGATGCATCGGTAGGTCTCATGAGACAAACTAGTGTCTTGGAACAAGGCCTTGACAAAATCTTATTTGTAGTCTTGGCACGAGGCCTTGGCTATGTGGTTATGATAGTCTGGCATTATGCATTCCAACATTATGAAAGTGGTTATTGATATTGCATGTGATTATTTGATTAGTAGAATATCCATGTGAACAAGTAAATGGCATTATTTCATTTTACTTTTTCCATACTATGTTGAAGTTCAATTTTAAAAGGCTTTTGTTTTAGTAATTCATTGCCTTAAATGTTTATGCTTATTTTGAATGTTCCGCTATATTGTTATCCTTACTGGGCATTTGAGCTCACCCCTTTTCTATGTTTTATTTTTCCCAGGTAGTGAAGAAGTAATTTATGAATGACTTGCAGGGATATTATGAGGGGTTAATAGTGTGGATATGAAGACTTTGTTGTTGTAGTAGTTTTTCACTTTGAAATGTAATGTAAAACTTTATGATTATATCTAGTGTTTCCAAGGCTACTAAACCAATCGGTATTTCGGGATTTGATCTTTCTTGTGATCATGCCAATGTTATGTAATTAATGCACCGACTCTGGGCAGCTGGGGTCGGGGCGTTACAGTTGGTATCAGAGGAAGTTTAGTACAAACCTTGGAAACTAGATTTAGATAAACTCTGATTAGAGCACGTAGACCTAAGATGAACATTGAGGATTAGTATAGAAGAACTTCCTAGAATTTTGGTATTGTAGAGATTTTGTGAGTTTTCCGAGCAATACATCCCTGTCTGGATACGAGCTGGTAGAGGCGGCTCTGGCACAGATGTACCTAGGGGTAAAACCCGAAAACACCGCTTTGAGCTAGACTCGAACGGGAACTGGTGCACGACAACGGGCCTTGCTACACTCTTGGTTACGACACTCCCGGGGGATATGCTTAGGATAACTCTCATTTTCTTTACAAATCATTATGAAGGGTTTATGAGTATATACTTCCTCAAAGAAAACATTTTTATGATTATGGATTATATCCATAAATAGTTCAATTTATGTTAAGTGTTTTATAAGTATGGGATTATGTATTTTGATTCATAAACTGATCTAGTTTATGCCATTGTTTAGAAATGGCGCCTAGTGGAAGAAATGGAAACCGTATCAATGCGCGCACTCCATGTAGGGATTGCCCTCCTGCTCAAGATAATTATAGTGGGGCTGGTGATGCAACTGGTGTCGATCAGCTAATCACCATACTGGGACAACTTACTCAGGTTATGAATAATAACCTTACCCGTATGGAGCACCCTGATCCGCAGCGTGGAGGATCAATGTTAGATCGATTCATGAGGCAACAACCACCAACGTTCAATGGGAGTACAAATCCCTTAGTAGCTGAGCAATGGATAAATTCCCTAGAGAAAATATTTCAGGCTTTGGGGAGCAGTGAAAGGGAGAAAGTTATCATGGCAGTTTACCGCCTCACTGGAGATGCTGATCAATGGTGGTCATTGATTCAAAACATGAAGGAAGATGATGAAGTATCAAATATGGAATGGAGGGAGTTCAAAGATCTGTTTTTAGAAAAATACTTCCCTCGCGACCATCGTACAGATATGGAAAGGCAATTTCTAAGTCTGAGACAGAAGGAGGATGAGAATGTCGCAAAGTATGAGGCTAACTTTACAAGGTTAGCAAGGTATGCTGGTGATTATATACGCAACCCAAGAAGTAAGATTGATCGTTTCTTTGATGGGTTAAAACCATTTCTCCGTCGAGCATTAGTCTCACAATCCTTTTCATCGTACGAAGACATTGTCTCATGTGCCATCAAGACCGAAAAGGAATTCTCTAAGTCTTATGACTTTAAAGCAAAGCAAGAGAAGAAGAGACCTGCTGAACAATCTGGGAATGGAAATAAGGGGAAGAAGGGAAAGGTTGAATATCCATCCTGTGGTAAATGCGGGAAGAAACACCCTGGTACTTGCTTGAAGGGAATGGGAGTCTGTTACAAGTGTGGTAAAAAAGGCCACCAAGCTCATAATTTCAAGGGGAAGAAGGAAGCTACCAACGTTCAGTGCTACAATTGTAGGGAGATGGGGCATTATGCAAATTCATGTCCTAAGTGTCAGGAGAACTTACCTCAGAAAAGGCCAAGGGATCAAGGCCAGGCATATGCTATCACTACTGCTGAGGTAGAAGCTCCGAAAGACGTGGTGGCAGGTAATTTAATGGTTTCCTCAAGTTTAGCAAATGCATTATTTGATTCTGGATCATCGCATTGTTTCATATCTTCCCAGTTTGCTAAGAAAATTAGATATTTCCAATTTGATTTAATAAGGGAGTTGTCAGTTAAAACTCCTAAGGGAAGTATCATTGCAACAAAGTTTTGTGAATCAGTCCCCATTAGAGCACATAAATTTTCTTTATCAGCTGATCTCATCGTCATACCTATGATTGAGTTTGATATAATCCTCGGTATGGACTGGCTTTCAGACTATGATGTGAAGATTTATTGTAAGAAGAAATAGGTTACGATTCTTGATGATAATGATACGGAACACCTTATCTTTAGAGCAGAATCATCACCACCTAATTCTTATTTAGATCCACCCCCAGTAGCTCAACTTAATTCAATTATTGGGGAGGAAGAGAATGAAATAACTGTCGGTGAGGAAAGGAATGTTCAAATAGAGGATGTACCTGTTGTGAAAGAATTTGTAGATGTATTTCCGGAAGATTTACCTGGACATCCTCCAGAACGAGAAGTTGAGTTTTCCATTGATTTGATTCCTGGATCAAGGCCTATATCGAAGACCCCTTATAGAATGGCCACTGTAGAATTAGTCGAACTAAAGAAACAACTAGAGGAACTGAGTAATAAGGGATTTATTCGCCCTAGTGTTTCTCCATGGGGAGCCCCTGTTCTTTTTGTTAAAAAGAAAGATGGATCTATGAGGTTATTTATCGACTATAGGGAGATCAATGCTATAACGATAAAGAACAAGTATCCCCTACCTTGTATTGATGATTTATTTGACCAACTGCATGGAGCTCAATACTTTTCAAAGATTGACCTTCGATCTGGATACCATCAGTTGTGTGTGAAGAAGGAAGACATTCCGAAAACAACATTTCGAACCAGGTACGGGCATTACGAGTTTACTGTAATGCCGTTTGGATTGACTAATACACCCTCTGTATTCATGGATCTAATGAATAGAGTTTTCAAGGAGTATCTCGATGAATTTGTGGTGGTATTTATTGATGATATCTTGGTATACTCCAAAACCTACGAAGATCATGAAAATCACTTGCGCATTATCTTGAAGACTCTGAGGAGGCATGAATTATATGGGAAGTTTAGCAAGTGTGAATTCTGGCTTCAGGAGATTTCTTTTCTTGGCCATATTGTCTCTAAAGATGGAATCTCTATTGATCCTTCTAAGACCAAGGCAATCCAAGAATGGCCAGCACCTACGAGTATAACTGAGGTACGTAGTTTTATTGGTTTGGCAGGTTATTATCGACGTTTCGTCCAGAATTTTTCCCGATTGGCTAACCCATTAACGAAGCTCACACGTAAAGGGGTTAAATTTGTTTGGACAAAAGAGTGTGAAGAATGTTTCGAAGAACTGAAGAGAAGATTAGTCAATGCTCCTATATTGACTCTACCATCGGGGAATGATGGGTTCGTTATTTATAGTGATGCATCAAAGAAGGGACTTGGCTGTGTCCTTATGCAGAATGATAGAGTTATTGCCTATGCATCACGATAGTTGAAAATTCATGAACAAAACTATCCTACTCATGATCTTGAGTTAGCAGCTGTGATCTTTGCTTTAAAGATATGGAGGCACTACCTCTATGGGGAAAAATGTGAGATTTATACTGATCGCAAGAGTTTGAAGTATATTTTCTCACAAAAAGAACTCAACATGAGGCAAAGGAGATGGCTTGAATTACTCAAGGATTATGATTGTACGATACACTACCACCCGGGGAAAGCAAACAAGGTGGCAGATGCTTTGAGAAGAAAAAACCATGGAGTTTTGAACATGATGAGAATTGAAAGGGATCCAATTTTCATGGATCTAGTGAAGATGGACATGGGAATAACCAGGGAAGGTGAAACATCAATGCTTTTTCAAATGGTTGCCAAACCATCTTTACTAGAAAGGATTAAGAGTTCTCAGACCGATGATGAAGAATTTCAGAAGAAGATTAAAGCTGTGAATGATGGGAGATTGAGAGACTTTGTGTATAAAGATGGGATTTTGAAATTCGGGAAGGGACTTTGTGTTCCCGATTTACCTGATCTAAAAAGGGAATTGCTGGATGATGCTCATAGTTCCAATTTCTCTATACACCCTGGGAGCACCAAAATGTATAAATATTTGAAGGAACATTTTTGGTGGGACAACATGAAGAGGGAGATTGCTGATTTTGTGTCAAGATGTATGGTTTGTCAACAAGTGAAAGCTGGAAGGCAACAGCCTGGAGGAGTCATGCAACCTCTTCCCATACCGGAGTGGAAATGGGACAATATTACGATGGACTTTGTCATGGGGCTACCAAAGACTCCTAGAAGGAATGATGCAATATGAGTTATTGTTGATCGTCTTACCAAGTCAGCACATTTTCTTGCTATAAGAGAAGATCTACCCCTGGAACGTCTAGCAAGACTATATATTAATGAAGTTGTGAGACTTCATGGAGTACCCTTATCAATTGTTTCTTGATCGTGATCCCCGTTTTACTTCAAGATTCTAGAAAAGTCTTCAGAAATCCCTGGATACTGAACTTTATTTGAGCACTGCTTACCACCCTCAGACAGACGGACAATCAGAACGGACTATTCAAACCTTAGAAGACATGTTGAGATCTTGCTCACTTGACTTTCAGGGTATGTGGGATCAATATTTACCTCTGGTAGAATTTTCCTATAACAATAGCTTCCATTCGAGTATTCAGATGTCACCATATGAAGCGTTATATGGAAAGAGATGTCGTACACCAACCTGTTGGGATGATGTTGGTGAAAGAAAACTTGTAGGCCCAGAACTGGTGGAGGAAACGGTGGAAAAGGTGAAGGTAATCCAAAATCACATCAAAGCAGCTCAAAGTAGGCAGAAGAGCTATGCCGATAATCGAAGGAAGGATTTGGAATTTCAAGTCGGTGATCATGTTTTCCTGAAGGTATCTCCGTGGAAGGGAGTCATACGTTTTGGTAAGAAAGGTAAATTGAGTCCCAGGTACATTGGACCTTTCAAAATTCTAGAACGAATTGGGGTTGTAGCTTACCGATTGGCAATGCCGCCAAGTCTCTCCAAAGTTCACGATGTGTTCCACGTATCTCTATTGAGGAAATACATGCCTGATCCAACGCATGTACTCACCTATGAAGAATTAGAACTGGAACCCGATCTGTCTTATTGCGAAGAGCCCGTCAAGATTCTTGATACGAGAGAACAAGTTCTGAGAAACTGGACGACGCGTCTGGTAAAAGTTTTGTGGAGAAACCATAAGATGGAAGAGGCAACGTGGGAACCCGAGAAACTTATGATGAAGAACCACCCGAGTCTTTTTATGCAGTAATACCCTAGAAATTGCGAGGACGCAATTATTTGAAGGAGGGGAGAATGTAACACCCCAAGCTTCTACGGTACGTTTCCCTTCGAATAATGAGATAGCGTGTGTTGTACGCAACCTCGAGTTCTAACACACACCACAACTAATTAAACTAGCCGTTGTGAATAGTAATACCTACTTTTTGAAATCATATATATTTATATTTCAAAATGGACTTCATTTTTGGATTCGGAATATCGAAATTAGCCTAGGGTGAAATTTTGGTACTTTTCAGATAACTTTTATATTTTGATGAATAGTGAAAATTACTAAATTTTAATTAAAAACAACTTTTTTAATCAAAATAATTAATATTGATAAATTATGAATTTGAGTGGTTTTAAAGTATATTTAGAATATATTTTTACCATTCAATTTAATGTTTGTCATTGGACATAATTTTACAATTAAACCGAACATAAACAAGTGTCATTCTTTTGATAGTTATTATCTCTTAAAAACACGCTTTTTGTTTTGACAGCGGGAATTAATTTTTAAATTAATTTCTGCCACTTCTGTGTTTTGAATTTGGAAAAATGGATTACATATTTGGAATCAGGATGTCCAAATTATGTAAATAGGTAACTTTCATTTTTACACATTTTGAATAATTACTGCGGTAAATATTTTATTTACCATGGTTAAGGGTAAATCCGGTAAATAAGGGTTAAAAAAATAATATTATAATAATACTAAATTACCCTAAAACGTGTCCTAACCCTATTGGTTGATACATGGTCGACCATGGGCATCTTTGGGTCGATTTTGGGACCCCATGGATCCACTTGTAAGTGATAATGACACTTTATTTTAATTAAGTTAAAATGAATACAAAAATGACATAAGCATATATCTTTTAGAAAAACAATTGTTACATAGGGTTATATATGTTGGATTTTAGATTATAAATATTCATTATAAAGATAAAAAGATTTCCTACATAATGATATTTTATTTATAATTTTTCGACATTAAATAATTTATTTTATTTATGACACAATGATGATGCAGTAATTTCTAAAATAGTGAAAAATTAAAATAATTGATATTATAAATACCCAAATAAATATAATATGAAACTTTTAATGAATTAAACTAATTTTCTAGGATAATATGATATATTAGGAGTGATTTAATTGACTTTGTTCGAAGTAATCAATCTGTTATGAGTTTCACAAAAATCAACTATTGAATAGTGTCAAAATTGACATAAAAGAGTTCTTAAAACAAATATTATATTATTAATTGATATTAAATTTTTAAAAATCTAAGGTTTGGCCAAGAGACTTATATAATGATAGGATCATCATTAATGGACCACTTGGGGGTCGCTTGTATGTATATGGTAAGTCTATTAACCATATAATATAAAAATACAAAGAGACATTGTAAAAGTGAAACTAATTAACTTAGAGTTAATACTTAAAGATAAGGTTAATATAAGTACCCAAACCTGTCTAAATTCTATTGGTTGAGTTGTTTTCGACCTATCCCCACCTTAACCTTTGAATAGTAAATTTTGGAGCCATTAGAAACCGAATATGAATTTATTATAAATTAATATTTCTAGCTTTTCCAAAGGTGCCCCTCACCCCTCTTATAAAAAGGCACTCCTCCTTCTCATTTCTTCACACCTCTAAAGCCTTTTGGTTTGGCCAAACTCTGCCCAAATACTCTCCCAACATCCCTAAATACAACCTAGAGGCCTTAGTTTGATCATAAAGCCAACCTAAGGAGCCCTTTTGATCAAATCAAAAGGAAGAACCCGAAGAAGAGGTAATGATTTCACCACCCTTTTCTAAGTTCATTTCTTCTTCCACTTCTTCTTCCTTTGTTCTTACCATTCTAAAATAATAACTCCAGTATCTCACATATACTGTGATGTTATTATAAATATGGTACAACCATATTCATTATCTTATCCACCCTTTGAATAACATGTCACCATACGTGCGTACGTACGGCTTACCGTCTCCACGTCGTGGTGTAATTGTTATTCAATATAATATTATTTGGATGGGTATAATAATGATGTGTAACTCATGTAAATAATAAATCTAACATGTTAATGATTCTTTATATATGATATACCATCCATTTATATATTATTTTAATATCAAAAGAATGATATTGTCGCTCGTGCGTACGTACGGACTACCGTCTCCACGAACGCGATGAGATTCATTCTCCATCGTATCCATTCAAGTATAATTTTATGATTTAAAAAATGATATTTAAGGACTTGATATCATTCTGGATATGAATAATATACAACCTATCCTTTACATACATGTCTTACGTAACAAAACATACAAAATAAAACAAGTAAGTTAACACCCGAAACAACGATAATACTAAGATATTATTATCAAATCAATATTAAAAGATCATATATGATATCATATTAATGTATATGATTCTTGTATAATTTAATAACAATTATTTCACCATTATACAGGAGGTTAACCTACCACAACCAAGGAAAAGTACAAGGTAAGGGTTATTTCACAATCTCTTCATTATCCGAGGTTGTATTATACGTAATAATCTACTGGGATCTCTTTATCATCCACATCCATGTTTCTTTGAAATGTATTTCAAAACATTTTTACTATTTACAAGAATATGGGTTAAAGTCATTTATACCCTTGTTTGACTTTTTATAAGAGGTTTATAAAGTAATCTTTCTGTCGTTTTCAAAACAAGGTCCTTTTTAACCTTTTCGACTGAATTGAGGTAAGAATGTTTTTTTAACTTATACGGCGGGTGCGGTTATTTTCCGCCGTTATAAAATCGTCGAAGCTTTCCATACAAGCTTATAAGAATATTTTCAAAGAAAATGTTTTATTTTATATGGATCTTAAATGATTTCAAAATAAAAGGAGATACTTCTTTAAAAAGAATTTTGATTTCATCTATGTCAACATCCTTTGATGGATTTTAAGATTATTTGAAGTTGATTTATTATGATACAAAACTTCTATATTGTATTTAAGGTTTTGTGATATGTTTGACTGTGGATGTGCTATTTTTATACCATTCATAGTTTATGGTGAAATTATTGACATTTCGTATGCTAGTTTTAATACGAATGTTTATGTTATGTTTAAACCTTTTCATATGGGAGTGAATTGGACTTAATAAGTGACGGTTGGAGCCCGCTATAGCTCCTCGATGCATCGGTAGGTCTCATGAGACAAACTAGTGTCTTGGCACAAGGCCTTGACAAAATCTTATTTGTAGTCTTGGCACGAGGCCTTGGCTATGTGGTTATGATAGTCTGGCATTATGCATTCCAACATTATGAAAGTGGTTATTGATATTGCATGTGATTATTCGATTAGTAGAATATCCATGTGAACAAGTAAATGGCATTATTTCATTTTACTTTTTCTATACTATGTTGAAGTTCAATTTTAAAAGGCTTTTGTTTTAGTAATTCATTGCCTTAAATGTTTATGCTTATTTTGAATGTTCCGCTATATTGTTATCCTTACTGGGCATTTGAGCTCACCCCTTTTCTATGTTTTATTTTTCCCAGGTAGTGAAGAAGTAATTTATGAATGACTTGCAGGGATATTATGAGGGGTTAATAGTGTGGATATGAAGACTTTGTTGTTGTAGTAGTTTTTCACTTTGTTGTCGGTCTTTCGGGATTTGATCTTTCTTGTGATCATGCCAATGTTATGTAATTAATGCACCGACTCTGGGCAGCTGGGGTCGGGGCGTTACAATTTTATTTTTCTTAAAACATCGGAAAATTAAATTTTTTTTTCAACTCGCACTGATCAAGGTTAGGTCCATTCTTAGGCAATGTCTCCATTTCAGACACAACGATGCCCTCATATTTTCTATCTGGGAAATCGTTTAGAAGTTTCCAAAACTTAAAACATGCGCCATTTTAATTTTCTTTAAAAAAAGTTCAAAAACTATCTTTCAACCTCGACCCGCGCCGACCGAGGTTAAGATCCACCTAATGGAAAAACTCCCTCATGAGCTTAATTTTACTTTTAGATTTCCAATCTGACTCACCGTTTATAAGTTATAAGAATTTTAAAATAAAATAATTGTTAATTATTTTACTTATGAACAGAAACTAACTTCCACTATTGGCCCATGACAGCCAACATTAGGCCCTTCGAAGGTGAATCCCAGTTCTTTGAGTTAAACGAGTCCCTCATATTTTTGATCTGAGCACCAGTTTAAAAGTTAGAAAACCTGCTCGCACATTTGTTTAAGTGAACTTTAAAAAAGTTTGGAAAAAAATTTGGCCACTCCAAGCCTCGGAATCATGATCCGTCTTAGAGTATAGTCTCGAAATAATCCCTTATAATTTTTTAAAAAAATTAATTTGGAATTTCAGGACATTACATTGCCCCTACCTTTAGGGATTTACATATTCGTAAGACAAAATAAGGGATAAAAAAAGAGGGTACTGAGCACGAATCTGAGCCTCCCACTCCCATGTGATCTCCTAGATATTCTTCTGCTACCACCTAATGCATACTAGAGGAATCGAACACCCCTGAAGGACCTACTCCTATCGATCTTATATCTCCATCAGGAACTCTGCAAATGTCACCCCATCATCAATGTCCAGCTCTCCCCAGTCTATGACATGAAATGGATCATGCACATACCTCCTCAGCTATGACACGTGGAAAACATAATGTACCCAGTTCATCTAGTGGGGAATATCTAGAAGGTACCCCACCTCACACACTCCTCAGAATCAGGAAAGGGCTGATGAATCTTGGAGATAACCTATGACCCCGGCCAAATCTCCGCAATCCACATCAGGGTGAGACCCAAAGTAACACATGGTATCACCCTTGAACTTCAAGGGCCTATGTCTCTTATCATCATAAGATTTCTGCCTATTTTTTTTAGTCCCCACCTACTCCAAGATGATTTTCACCTTCTCAGTGTAGCCCATACCAACTCTAGACCCTTGAGTGCTAACTCCCCTGGGTTTGTCCAGCAAAGAGGTGATCTAAAAGTATTCCCATAAATTTCCTTGAGAGGTATCATGAAAATGGTGGAGTAATAGATATTTTAGTATGAAAACTTCACTAGAGGTAGGTGGTCCTCCCAACTGCAACCAAAGTCCAAGATACACGCACATTGCATGTCATCCAACAACTGAATAGTCCTCTCTGTCTGACCATCAGTCTGGGGATGGAAGGTTGTGATCAAGTGTAGATGAGACCCAAACTCCTCCTATAATACCTTCCACAGTTGGGATGTGAAGCGAGCATCATGGTCTAAGAAAACCGTTGAAGGAACCCCATGAAATCGTACTATCTTCTAGATGTAGAGGCATCTTAAGCCCTCTACCAATATCTTCTCTCGGATGGGTAGGAAGTGCGGGGAATTGGTGAATCATTCAATGATCTCCTAGATAGAATCGTGTCCCATAGATGTGTGTGGTAATATCATCATGAATTCCAACGAGATACCATCCCACTTACACTCTATTAACTCAAATGGTTGGGCCAAGACTGCTAGAACCTAATGCTAAGCCTTCACTTGTTGGCAAGTGAGGCATTGTGAAATGAACTATACCACCACTTTCTTCATCCCTATCCACAAATACTGACATGAGAGATCCTAATACATCTTTTCCACTCTTGGATGTACCTCTAAAGGGGAGTTTTGGAACTCCCTCAAAAATCTCCTCTCGCAAAGCCATTGGTACTACTATGCATCCTCTAAAAAGGATGATGTACTCCCCTCCTATCAAAAATCCACCAGGAGCCTGTCCAGAGGATAATTGTGCACGTTGGGCCTCACAGTAAACATCCTTATTATGTGCCTCCCTAACTCGCTATAAGAGAGGGGGAGTGACAGTCATCTACTGAAGGTAAGATTCTCTATCATCATCCATAAAGGATGTCTGCATCGTAGCTAGCTGCTACTTCGCCTCACTCAGCTACTGCAAACTAGACCTTCTGCTGAGTGTGCTTGCCTCCACATTCCCCTTCCCAGGAGTATAGACTATCTCTAAGTAATATTCCTAGAGGAACTCTAGCCAATGCCACTATCTCAGATTCAGATCCTGATAGGAAAATATATACTTCAGACTCTTTTGGTTAGTGTAGATGAAGAATCGTTCGCCAATAAGGTAGTGTCACCACATCTTGAGTTTAAAGACTACCACTGCTAACTCATAGTTCTGAGTATCATAGTTATACTCATGTGGTCTCAACTATCATGAGACATAAGAAATCACTACTTTCCCCTGCATGAGGACACAACCAAGTCCGGTTCTTGATGCATCACAGTACACCACGTAGTCAGCGCCCTCCTCTGGAAACCTCAAGAGAGGAGCACACGTCAAGCTCTGCCTTAGCTATTAAAAGATCTACTGGAATAATTCTATCCACACAAAGTGTTTTTGCTTCTTTTTCAATTCTATCATGGGTGTTGCTACTCTAGAGATGTTGGGTACAAACCTATGATAGTACCCAACCAACCCATGGAAACTCCGCACCTTGGTAACACTCTTGGGTGGATCCCAAGAAAGCACTACCTCGATCTTTACTAGATCCACCACAACTCTAGCCTCTGAGATGACATGTCCCAGGAAGTGGAACTTTCATATCTAGAACTCACACTTTGAGAGATTTCTGTAAAGTTGGTGATCTCAATGTGTGTACAGAACCATCCTCAGGTGTGTCACGTGCTCCTCCTCAGATGCTGAATACACAAATATGTCATCAATGAAGACCACTACAAAACCAATCCAAGTATGGATGGAAGATCATGTTCATGAGTCCCACAAACACTGTTGGGGAATTCATCATACCCAACAGAATCACTAAGAACTCATAGTGGCCATACCGACATATAAAGGCTATCTTCGGTACATCCACATCCAGTACCCAAAGATGATGATATCCAGACTTGAGATCTATCTACGAGAAACATATCTCTCCCTTTAGCTGATTGAAGAGGTCATCAATTCTTGGAAGTGGATACTTATTCTTCCTGGTCAAATAGTTCAGGTGATAGAATTCTACACACAACATCAAACTCCTGTATGCCTTCTTGAAAAAAAACTGGGGATTCCCACAGTGAAATTCTGGGTCTCATGAAGCCCTTCTCCTGCAATTACTCTAGATGTTACCTCAATTCACGAAGCTCTGCAGGAGCCATCCAATATGTTGGTGTGGATATCGGTGTTGTTCCGGGGTACATATCAATATAGAAGTCTACCTCCTATGAGGAGGTAGTCCCCAAACATCCTCATGAAAGACATATTCATACTTTTCTACCACTAAAGGAAAGTGAGGACTCCCCTCGTACACCACACTAAGGATTATTCTATCTAAATTTTGAGTTATCAGATACACCCTCCTTCGAGAAAGTCTGTCATGTGTTGCAAGAGATCCCTTCTCACCATTGAAGGAAAAAATGGTTCCATCCTCACAGACACACATCACTATATGCTTAAAATAGTCAATCTGGGCATGGACTATGGATAACCAGTCCATACCCAAGATGACATCGTAAGGGCTCAACACCATTACTAGGAGATCTTATCCAAATCTCTAACATCCAAGAGTAAGCTCACACTACTAGCACAAATGTGTAATCATTGAATCCCCTCCTGTAGGAGTTTGTAATAGTAAGGATCGAGCCAATAGTTCCACTAGAATATCTGATCCTCGAACGTGGTCTATGTCAAGGAAAGAGTGACCAACACATGTGTCTATAAGAACTGCGACTAAGGTGGAGAAGATATAGATTTTACCTATAATCATCTCTAGAGCACCATGGTCATAGGACTCCACTGCCTGAAGCTGAGCCTACCCCTTTACACATACTCTCTAAGACTGTGGTGGACCACTTGGTAGTAGTGGTGGTAGCACCTCAAACCTTCACCCACCCCCTCCTATTTAGCCTACTTCTCTGCAATATCTGTTTCCCTACAGAACTCCTCGATCGAACCTCTTCCAGTACCTCAATGGTCCCTTGATCGTCTGCTGATCATCTGTGCAGGGATTCCAACAATCACAATCCTTGTCTCCCTGCCCACCACACAAGAAGCACAACATGACCCCCTACTAACTCCCTCTAGTTTGGGAGCCCCACACTAATGACCCTGAGTCCTGGGGCCATATTATGAAAGTCTTGACCCACTTTGGTCCTCGTGTGTTCTACCTGCTTCCCTCCACTAAAGACTCTGCTTCTTGGTGTCTATTGGTGGCTCTATCTACCAGTGCCCACTCTGACAGGAAGCTCTCTATAGGTAGGGCTCACTCCAACGCCCCATCCTGAGTAGGGATGCTAAGAGACACCATGGATTCCCTAATCTCACGGTGCAGTCCCTGCTCAAAGGCTCAATCCTTGAAGAATGGGTCTCACACCATGTTTTTAGATTAATGATAAAGTTATATGAATATCACTAAGTACGTTGTTACTGTCATGCCACCCTACTGTACGTGTAGTAGCTCTTGTATACACAAATATCATAAAATTTCTAGGAATAACACCTCCCTAAAGAGGCAATCAAATTCTATTCAGGTAAGGGTCACCTTATCATGTGTGTGAATCATCAAGCTCCACCATCTCCTTGATAATCCTTAAAGAAGGCTTGCAGCTAAGGTCACCATCTGGTCGAGAGGTGTCTTCATAAGAAGGAAGATTCGTGTAACCACCTCAAGCCAATACTTATCCATCTATGAGTTGGGATCACCTCAGAACCTGAGGGGTATCTTTCTCTAAAACTCGTTCAAGGCACTGATTTTATGTGAACCCTCCACCCGTAGCACCGGTAGTAACCACAAATCAACGGGTGGTGGTAAAACTGGTGCACCAACTAGTAGGGACATCTCTAGAACTAGTCCCTGAACCAATACCTCATCGCTAGGAGGGTTTTCATCATAGTCACATATCAGAATCATAGCTAGGTGTCTGCATGGAGGCATCCTGAAATAGATCAAGATGTACCACAATCAGTAGATTATACCTGGTGAGTTGACATTGATTCAATAATAACAAGAGGAAACACTCAATTCCTATATGATGCATACAACCTATTTTTTATTTATAGAAACAAAAAACATAATTTAAGGTCCTGGTGTATGGATAGGTCAGCCACCACAACAACACTAGACTCATAGAATCTGAAAGTAGAACTCGAATCATTTAACACTTTTTCACAAAAACAAAACAACAGACTCCTGGTATTTGAGGTATAACCGACCTCCTCTGATACCACTTTTTCATGAATCATATCCCAAGGCCCATGCCATGACTACCCCAATACCACCTTCCATAGTCCAAGGGCTGGCGACTAGCACCAAATAGGCATATCCCAAAAAAAGGAAGGCATTTTACTTTAAACCTATACACATAGAAAAATCTCAAACTACGGAAGGTACACACAAAGTAAACCAAAACTATCACTGAGACAAATACTGAGAGTACAATGCAAACTGAAATTATGAAGGGGCCAAAATACAAGCCCAAAACCATAAAGGAAAGTACAAATACCATGGTCCATCCACTCAAGACCTCACCTGAAGGGTAGGTGATGGGTAGCTGCTCATACCCCTAGAAGTATGATCGTCTGTCTCATCTCACTAAGCACTACCTTTTCCCAGACCACCAAGGTCTCTATCAAAGCATTCGTCTGTTCGGTCTCACTAGGTACCACCTAGTCTTGGACCACTAAGGTCTCCGTCAAAGTTTCGATCACCTAAACGAGACATGACACATGAAGTTGAAGCTCGTGTAGGGGTGAGTAACACAATACTCAGTATGGACCTCAAAACACAAGGGAAGACCAAAAAAGAAGATACACACAAGGTATTGTTAGCTCACACAGGTATAATATAAAGTATGTAAAAAACCGTCATTTGAACAAGGAGAACCTTGGAATTTTGAGGTACTCATCTCTGATTAGTATTGTGGGTCTACTAGGTCACATAGAGCTGCTCCCCACTACGGGTCTTCTAGATCACACATAGTTGCTTACCACTTAGGTCGTCATAGTTGGTCCACATAAGGCCACTTATAGCTGATCCACACAAGTTCACTTGAAGATGATCCACACAGGGCCACTTCATCATATATCTAAATAATCAAGCTCCATCATCTCCCTGCTAAGCCCTCCATAAGGTTCATGACTAATATCGCCAACTAGTTAAGAGGTGTCCTCACAATATGAAAGACTCGTGTAACCGCCTCAATCCAATCCTTACCCTCTTGTGAGTCGAACTCACCTCAGAACCTGAGGGGTCTCTGTCTCTAAAACTCATGCAAGTCATTGAGTTTGTGTACATCCTCCACCAGTAGCGCTGAAAGTAACCGCCAGTCGCCGGGTGGTGCACCAGTGTTACCACCACCTATTGATCAACTATTACTATCAGTGTTACTGATGAAGGACACACACAGACTTATTTCCTTACACGAGTTTTAGATACAGAGACCCCTTAGCATCTAAGGTGAGACCGACTCACAGGTGGCTATGTATTGGCTTGAGGCAGTTACACAAGTCTTCCATCTTGTGAGGAAACCTCTTAACCAGATGGTGATGTTTTCCATGAGCCTTATTGAAGGATCATAAGGGAGATGGTGGAGTTTGATACTTAAAACACATGATGAAGTGACCTTTTGTGGATTAGATACAAGTGAACCTATGTGGATTAGCTATAAGAAGACCTATGTGGACCAACTATGATGGAATAAGTGGGAAGTAGCTATGCGTGACCTAATAAGGCTAGAGTGGGGAGTAGCTCTGTGTCACCCAACAGACCCAAGATACTCATCGGGGATGAGTACCATAGTAGTCCAAGGTGTTCAGTGTAAGAATGATAGTTTTTCTCTACATACTTTAGATTATACCTATGTGGGATGATATTACCTTATGTGTATCTTTTTTTGTGGTCTTTCCTTCATGTTTTGGGGTCCCTACTGAGTATTGTGTTAGTCACACCTACACGAGCATCACCTACATGTGTTCGGTACTATGCAGGTGATCGACGCTTTGACAAAGAACTTGGTGGTCCAGGACCAAGTGGTGCTTAGTGAGACGGGATGGGCGAATGCTTCAAAGGAGACCTTGGTGGTCTGGGACCAGATGATTCTTAGTGAGATGAGATGGATGGACATATTTCTATTGATATGGGTAGCTACCCTTCACATACCCTTTAGGTGGGGTCTCGAGTATATGGACTATGGCAGTTGTACTTTCCTTTGTGGTTTTGGGCTTGTATTATGGCCCCTTTTTACTTTTAGTTTGTACTGTACTATCAGTAGTTGTCTCCGTGAAAATTGTGTTTTACTTTGCATTTACTTTCCATAGTTTGAGATTTTTCCATGTATATAGGTTTAAAGGAAAATGCCTTCCCTTTTGGGATATTCCTATTTTGTGTTAGTCACTAGCCCTTGGCCTATGGAATATGGGTTTGGGGCTTTCACAACACGACCCCTAGGGGATGGGTTACGGCAATCATCATACCATGAGGAGATTTCACTTCTAATACCACATAAAATTTTTGATTTTCAATTGTGATACCCTTATAAAATTCCCCAGATATAAAAGAGTATTTATATCCAAAATGAAATAAAAAATTAGAAGTTCTAGAGTGGATGATAATTTTACTACAAAAAACATTGTTATTATACCCCAAATCACCTATACTGATCACATGATATTTCCATTTGCCACTAGTCTTATGTGGTTTATGATATCGATCATGATAATTAACGTTTTTGTTAGATCATTGGTTATCATAATTACTATACTCCACCCATTTGAAACATTAGAGCAAGGGTGGTGAATTTTTTGTGATTTCTCTGCATTCAAATCATTAACTAACCTATTTCCATCACTTCTATATTTGATTTCATGATGACCTTACTTTCCACACTTAAGGAGTTTACTAGTCCCATTAAAATAAAATTTCTTCCATGTTTACTTCCATACTTTGAGCATAAATTGAATCTCATATTCTTCTCTCCATGATGTTTGTTATTAAAATTTACTTTTAATTCCATCATTATTTTCTTATCAAAACCATGATATTAATGGGTATCTCTAATATAAATTTCTACCTATGTAGAACATCGAATGATTTGTTCATAGCTAATGAAGCCCCTTATGTCTAATTACATTTGGAGACTTGGTTTTAATTCATTGATGAATTGACCAATCTTACTTTTATGTCAAATGAAAATACCAGAAGCATACTATGAAGGACTTATAAAATTTTCCTTATAGGTACTTATGGATTCATCATCCTTTAAATTTGTCTTAAGGAATTAGTTATCCATTTTTGTATGAATAATATAAAGAAATTAATTGTTTAAAAATAACCTTATAAATTCATCCCACTCTATAGAGTAAATTTCTTACTGTATCTTCATGTTCTTAATGAGATTACACCACTGATATGCTTCTCCTTCGAAATGAAAAAAAACCAAAATAAATTTTTTATTCTCAGAACACTAGATAATGGAAAATATATTTTCAATGGAAATGATCCATTTCTCAACAACTAGTGGATATATGGGCCCACTAAAAGAAGGTGGATATTTACCCATGAAGGAATCAATAGAAAATGTCCCCTAATTTTATGATTTATAATCTCAACATGATTATTGGATTGAAATTTTTTTGTAAGCATATCAATAAAATTTTCCATTACATATCCTAAATCATTTTGTTTCCCAAGAGGAAAATCATTGAATCGTCCATCACATTCACCATTAACTTGATTCATTCAGCTTATGACCATTGATTAAAACCAAAAATCATAGTTTAAGTAACAATAATCACAATGAGAAACCATATAATCCTGAAAAATAATTCATATGATGTATAAATCATGAAACATTATTTTTAATCCATGAAACCTTTGGTTAAACCTATATAATGTATGATCATAATCTATTCAAATCCTTCATAATAATTCATAAATAAAATTTTAATTAACCCAATCATATCCCCCAAGAGTGTATTTATAAGTGTGTATTATTAGTCTCACTCATCATGCACTAGTGATGATCTAGTTAATACCCAATATGCCCCATTTAGATTTGCTTCTCTTAGGTATATTGGTTCCATATACACATCTATTTTTTAGTATCCTAAAAAGAATGTATTTTCTAGGAAAATTGCACTAATTTATTTACCATAACAAAGGATGTTCTCTTATACTTAGGCTTATCCTAAGGGTTTTTTCTAAATTATTCTAATCATAGTTTCCAAAAATAAGTAAAACATTCTATGATACCAACTATAGTGCCCCATAATTTTCAAATAATAATATTACATCTTATTATAAGAATATTCATTTCATAACATTACAATCCATACCAAAACCATAAGGGTTTAGTGTATTTGGAAACTTAGATACATAAAAGATTGATATATAAAAGATCTACATAATCTCCCACTTATCTCTTCTAAACTATCACCCTTATAAGATATATTATACATAAAACCTTTATTAAAATCCTAGGGAAAAAACATAATAAAGGGTAATATCGTATTCTTAGTATGGGTAAAAAAGGAAGATATGAAGGATCATTTACTTAAAATAAGATCATATTGGTATTATAACATGAGTTTAATCTTTGAAAACTGTAACTAGTAATTCATAGATCGTAATCATGAGTCATGGAATAAATCTTTTGCAGTCTATAAGACATAAATCATAAAGGAATCAAAGAACATAAGCCATGATATTATAACATTGGCATACTATCATGTCATATAACAGTTTAATAAAGTGTGTAATAATCATAATCATAGAAATATTATGGAAAGGATACCCACAAATATATTCACCATATGTTTGGAGTTTCTTAACCACCTATGTACCAACTTTTGTCTTGGGATAACATTAATCATACCCTTTTTCAGGCATGGGATAACATATATTGTACCCACTTTTGGGCTTAGGATAACCTCCCATGTAACCTTTGAGATCATAAAACATTAATATTTATCCAATTAATTAGAGTTACGTATAATTATCAGCCCATAAATAGCATAATAATAAATCAATGCATATGTATTATAAAAGATCATAAAACATTCACCATATCATCATAGCATAACCCAAATAAAATAAACAAGTTTCATAAACACCTTATAATCATAATCATAAACCATATATAGGAACAATAAGGATAGCATAATTGTATCATATCCCTTGTAAAGTATAAGTAAATTCAAAGTACTCCATCATAGAAGAAAATTTCCTTTAAAAGATCATCAGAGTATTTCCTAAGGAAAATACACTTTTCATTCTGAAACCACTTATTCAAAATATTAAGGTAAAAATTTTATTTTAAAAGACACATGGAAAATTTTAATGTATTCTTAAAATTATTGGGTGTACAGAATGACAAGAAATTTCATGCATGTAAAGTATAGTAAAACAATGATTCCTTCCACATTTTTAGTAAAAATTTAAATTGTCTCATTTAAAAAAATACAAGAAGATTAATTTTAATTTTTTTATAAAAAATCAAAAATGGGTAAAAATGAATTTAAATTATCATAGTGGAATATTTAAAATATTCTGGAAAACATTTGGAAGAAATCATGGACATAAAAGAAAATAATTTCTTACCAAAGATGGAAATAAAGTCATTTTTTCTAAAAAAACATTCCTTTAGTATATTGATTACTTAAAGAGAGTAAAATGAAATAATAATATGATATATACATATATAACCATATTATATTAAAATTCATGATATTTTTAGATTTATATAATATTATTTCATCATTGCAATTTAAAGCATAAAAAATTTCAGTAAAAATAAGATTATAACATAAAACACTTACCCCAAGTTTGGAATTCTTTGTATGTTCTCTAAACTCATGGATAATAAATTTAAATTTATTATAATTATATACCAAAATAATTTAAATAATTATAATATCATATATTATACACTTATTATATTTAAACACCCATTTATTAATAATTCCTTATCAAAATCATCATTTTTGTGTTTTCATGAATATTTTGGTTTGGAAGTTCCTGTCATTGTAATTTGGTAATGGTTCCATAATCATTATAATTTAAATAATGATATAAATATAATATATATCCCTGATAAAAATATTTTTAATCACCCATAAAATGTAGATATAGAAAAAGGAATGACACCATTCATGGAGATGGTAGTCTGTATATACGCTCGAATGATGTTTTCACATTATGAAGAAAATAAAGAAAGATAAATAATAGTTTATAATTATAGAACCATAATTATATAATAAAATATATATATAAACATTTAATAAATCATTATTACCCACTATTAATGATAGTTATGTAAAATGAATTATATCGCTATGTGGAGGCGATAATCCCCACATACGTATGAGCAATACATTCATTTCCCATTTGATAAAAAATATAGTGGATAATGATGGATCCATGAACATAATAACATTTAAATATATTTAAATTTATTATTTTATGATAATAACAACATATTTAGATGATTTAGAATAAGAAATCATTTGAAATAGATTGGGTAGGATGAGTGCCTCTTCTTTAGTAGACCTTATTGAGATCCCTTATTAAAGACCATTGTAATAGTCTCTTTAGAAGACAAGTAACTAAAAATCATGGATAAAGAATTTTAGAAGATATTTTTTCAGGGTTTTATAAATATAAGTGTCTCAATGTGGTTTAAATAAGATAATTTAGGGGTTTCCTTTTATTAGGAAGGAAGAAGACATTATTGATTTTTTTTCAAATATTAAAATATAATAATGTCATACTCTTGAAAAATAGCTCCAAACTGGCTCAAGTTCGAAGATAGGATGAGGTAGAATTGAAATATATTCATAAAAAAATATTTATACAATTTTTTATATCATTTTAACCCTTATCTATTCATTTTAACCCATCTCTATCCCCTTTTAACCTTTACTGTAGTAATAAATTTTTACCTCAGTTAGTATTCATAATGAAAAAATGATATTAAACTAATTATATAATATCAATTATTATAATTAAAAATATTTAATCCATTATTTTAATTCAATCTCTATAATTTTAATATATTCATTTTAAAATAGTCTCACAAATCTGGGGAAAAAATAGTTTTTCAGAAAAATAAATTGTTAAATATAAAAAAAAATTATACTGAAATTAAGCATATTGTAAATTCAAAGGAAATTAATTGTATTATGTTCAATAAAAATTATATAATGAAATTTTAAAATAAATTCAAAATAAAATGTAACTTTTTAAATAATTTAATAGAAAATACAGTTTTCTATAAAATTGTAATTTTTTATTATTCATTGAAAAATGAAGGTTTTCAGAAAAATCCCAAAATTTCAGTTTAAGATAATTCTGACATTGTGATTTAAAAAATAATATTCTTTTTATAAAATTGAATATATTAAAGTGAAATAAATTAATTATAATATTCATTCAGAAAATGAAACAAAACCATTTTTGAAGCATAAAACGAATTTAGTGAAAATTGAGTACTTATTTATTTTGAATTAATAAATACATTTTCCTTAAATAAAACCTTTATCCATATTTTTTATATTATGGTTGATATTATTTATACTTTCTAATCCAATGGCTATTTTATAAAGTTATACTATATCATAGTTCATTTAGACTTGGTGTTGTGTATAGATTAAGAAATCAAATATTTCAAGTTTATTTTAAAGGAAATACATATAATATCATGGGGTGTTACTATAAATGTGATATATTTTATATGTACTATAATTTTGAATATATAAAAATTTTAATTTATAATTAATAATTTCTTCTAAAAAATAATTTTCAACACCAATGATGTGACATTTTTTTGTTGCATTTAGCCATGTCTCTTTTGGGGGTTTGTGGAGTATTTAATGATTAATTATGGTGATAATAAAGAATTTTTTACTATTTCTCAAATTGTTTTTTAATAGTTCATTCATTGAATATTGTAATAAAAAAGCATTTTTTTGGTAATTAAATGAACAATATTCGTCTATCTTATTTTAAAACAATTTTACAAATAATAAATTTTTCATTCAAATTGATTTTTTTTAAAAAATTGATAATTTTTTTGGATTCAAGAAATAATTCTTTTTTTATGTTTTTATTTTAAACATTTTTTTTGAATTATTTATAATTATCATCCAAAAAATTTAATTTTTAGATATATTTTTAAGTTTTTATTATTATTGTAAATTGATAACTTTTAATTTGTTTTTTATTCTATGTTTATTTATATCCTATGAAAAATGTCATGTTATTTAGAATAATGATAATCCATTAAGTCAACTGACCATATGAAGAAAAATATAGTCAAGTGTTGGAGTGACCACAAGTGAAAGGCTATACTATCCGTGCCAAAAAATTGGAAAATGAAAAAATTGATCACACTAGTTCATCCCAACTGATCACAAAGAGAGAATCCCAAGTAACTATTCCCATAAAAAATGAAAAACTATTGAACCTATTAGGACACACTTCAAAGTCAATATACTGAATGCATGAAATGACTGCAGGCCTAAAAAAATAATTCACCATATTTCTTCATTTCAACATGTCATTCCCATGTGACTATAGTATGAAATTATTTCTCACATGGTCAACCACCTCAACCTACCGTGACTATTGTTCTACTATTGATTGAAAAAAGTAAATGTATTCCACCATGCCTATATAAATAAGCTATCATAAGAAAAAAAAACTACCGGGATCAATTGAGAAAGTTTCTATGGTCAATCATGAAGGAAGTTCAAATGTATGTTAAAAAAATCCAATACCATCTGAAGAAGTCTCACTATTCTCCACTAAAGATAATAATGTCCTTATTATTGGCCGAACCAAGGTTCTAACTTCAATTCAAGAGTGGATTGTTATATAATATGGATGTTCAACTATGGTGAAACACATGAGCTTGCATGATTATCTACCTATTTTGGAAATGTTAAACAAGGCCAAATCAATAAAGACTACTATTCAAGATGGTTGAATGATGTATCAGATCCTAGTGGAATCCTAGGGAAGAAGAATGTGTGATGAATTAAATTATACATTACTGAGAAAGGATCTTCATCAAACTCAATAAAGGATTCATTGAGATCGTGAATGTCAGCTTTAATAAAGATGATGCACTCGAGTTATATTTAATTATAGGAAGACCGTACCTTAATGAGAAAGTGATGTGGGATCATATATTTTCTTCTTTAATAATGTTTTTTTATTTTTGTTTTATATGAATGTGTTCAATTAAGATTAAAGGGAAACCAGGTCACCCTAAGTGTTATGGTGTTTGAATTTATAATAAATTAACATCACATGATCTCCATTTTTTCATTAATTATGTTATAAATACTTAGTGGATGGAGATGGGTTGACTTGAGGCTATCTAGTTTTCTAATTTTAAATTAGTGTGTATCTTATTCCTTAGTTTGAGCTTATACAATGTGTATTTGAGGGTACTATATGAATATTTTAAATCTGTTGAGATAAGATCGATATGGAATCCAAGGTTGAGTTTAATGAAAACCCATATTTAAGAAAGGCTGAAGGTTGTTTACAAATGTGTAATTTTAAGCCACAACAAGGTGGTTTTATGAGCTATGTCAAGTTCATCAAGGAGTCCCACATAATGGTATCAATTTATTCACAAAATATATAGAAACATAACTAGACCAAACAGAAATGGGCCCCTAAATAGTAATTTTCACTAAACCTAGAAAATGGATTAATGTTGATGATGCCCAAAGTTATGTCAAGACCCAAGAAAATAAATCAAGTTCTTGGGTGACTATGATGAGTTAAGAAAATTTACCAAATTAGAGAAACCTAACATATGTTAAAATTTTAATTATTTATATTGATCTAGTTGAATTAGGGGAGAAGTTCTCAAGACAAGGAGGCCATGTGAATTAAATAGGTAGAGGAATATTTAATTATTACCCCATCTTTATTAATAAAAACTCTTGATATTTCTATGTGGATATGATTAATATTTGAGATACTGGTTTCTACTGGGTATAGAAATTGGAGGAGAAACATATTGGGTTATCAGGACTTCTACTTGTGTCCCCAGTGAGGAGGAAAATGAACAGTGAAAGTTCCATTTTGAGGCCTTGGAGAAATATTTGGACTAGTTACTCTGAACTCGATGTGGGTTATTTGTAAAAATTTTAATTTTTTATATAATTTGAGCTTAAAAAATAAGAGTATCATTGGAGGGTTGATAATAGAGCTAAATATTTACCTAGGCAAGAGAAAATTGGTTAGATAAATCCAGGATAAAGAGAAGGAGACATAGTATTATTAGAGTATAAGAGGAGTATCAAATATCTCATAAGAGAACCACTATGTCTCCCTACTTCATCATTTTCTCTATTATGATGTCTGTTGTAGATTTATTGAAATATTTTAATGATATAAATATGATCATTGGCTAAACTAAAATAGGGTAATGATATTGTGTTGGTTAAAATTTTAACTTCATTCACGTGAAATGTATTTTTGGAAGCTAATCTCATCTTTATTTTTCAATTAGACAATAATTTGGAAATATCAAGAACTAGTGAGATCTATTCCCATTTTCACTTATTACTCTAACTACTTAATCATCTGAGAATCCATATTAGAAGTGGTCATCTCATCAAGGGCAGAAAATCAAGATTAGATGAGATGTTTTTCATTACATGCACGTATTTTTACATTGATTAGATGAGTGTATAGTTTAGTTGAGGAACTATAGGATTCATTCACTGAGAGGTTTGTCATTTGAAATAATTGGATAGCTTCTTACCATCCAGATCTAGTGATATTTTCTCATAGACAAAGAAAGAAAATAAGAATCTAAAAAAACCACCTAATCAAATTCCCATATCTCATATCTAGGTTTATCATTTTCTTCTCTGGATCTATGTATTGTATTTCTTGGTTTTATTACAATGTTACTATTTCATTCACTTCACTATTTCCATCACCTATATTACTTCTACTATATGATTTTGTTTTTGCTTAATTTCATTGAGTGTTTTTTTCTAATTTCTTGGTCACACACATATATTGGAGTCCTTTCTATGGATCGACCCATATTCAACACTAACTAGTTATTATAGGGTTATAAATAATTTTATTTCCCTAGAAGTAATGAAACATGTGGTCCAATGTTATCATCATTCTTGGGGATCAATAACTTAATTTGAAATATAATTTTCATCACCTATAAAGAGCTGTTCATGGTCAATTAATAATTTTTTTTAAAATATAATTTTCATTATGAATAAATAGGAGTAAAATTTGGGTATTATATTCTAAGATTTATGTATATAATAATTATAACTTGTGAAATTATATATTTTAAAATGGGTAGTTTTTTATATAACTTTTTCTTTTATTTATCACATAGTTTTATTGATATTAAATAATGAATAATTTATTTTAATTTAAATATTTTTAATGATCCTTTCCCATAAAATGTGAATGAGATAAATAATATCTAGGGAGTATGGGATTATTATTTGACAAATTGGATTCAACTATAGTTTATATATTTATATTTATATTTTTTATTTTTTATTTTAACTATCAAATTTTAAAAAAATTATATTGTAAACAATTTTTTATAAAAATATTATTCTAATTGTACTTCATGTTTTATAACTACAATTTTATAATATTTTTTTGTAGTTTTATTATATTATAGGTTTTGGTATAGTCATTTAAATAAAATTTATGTTAAAAAAACATATAATTCTTCATGTTAATTAGGTATATTTCTTTCATAAAAAAATTATTACATATAGGTTATTTTATAACAAACATGGAATATAGTTTTTCATGTATATTATTTTAAATAAAAGACATGAAAAATTAACTTTTATGTCGATTAAAAAATAATTGTCCTAAAAACTGGCTTATTTTTCAAATATATAAGGGTTTTCAATGTTAGTTATAATAATAAATAAAATATATGTTACTTTTTAAATTGTATAAAATAACCAATGTATACATTATATTTATAACTTTTCATACAATGGGAATAATTTATAATCCAAGTTAAAAAAAAGTTAAAAACCCTTTTCTATACAAGTGGTGGTTGCACCAACCCCATTGTAGCATCACAAAAATAAAAACAAGGATTTATCAAAATGCACAGTGTGATTTCATGGTCTCCTCACCACATATATAACCATGGATAACCTAATAGATTCCTTATAATGACTTTTATAGTCTATATAAATAGTTTAAATCTCATGAATTCAAACTTTGAAACCTAAGGATTCCAATAATTTTTATATCAAAACACGATATTTCTCAAAATAATTCAAATTAATATAATTTAAACCATATTAACACTAATTTATGTAAAAAATCACAAAAAAATAATTAAAAAAACTAAATAGAGATTAAAATAAACCTATAAAACTTCTCATAGTAACTTAGGGTGTAAGTATAAAATTATTGGCTAGATGATTCTACATTATATAACCCTTGAGTTATGAAAAACCTATCAATTTCCTTCCATGAATCCATAAATAATCAATTTATATAGGTGTTAGATACTCTTCTGTAATATACTAATAAGGATATCTTGTCCCAACACCCAATTCAATATGGTAAAGGACTAACGAAGATATTTATATCCATAGGATTTAATAAGCAATGATGGTATCAACCATCTATATTTTGGAATGATTTTAGCCTATTTAAATCTATAAAATAATTGTTCTAATTTATAATTAAATTTTAGCATCAAGTATCCATATATTAGGAATTCTATAATAAATGAAAGAAAATAATTTTTATATAAACCAAAAAAACAAAAAAAAACAACTCTAATACTATAATAAAACCATGTAAATATGATACAAAAAATATACGATCCATAATAATCCATAATAATTTAAAACATAAAGGATAATATAAGTTATATACATATTTTATATAATAATTATGTAAACTAAAAAACAAAGACATTAAGTACCCTAATTAGTCATATACACATGTATGCAATTAGTATAACAAAAATAAATTGAAAACTAACATACTCTATATCCTCTTATAGTATATGGTCATCTACAACATGTCACTATTTCCATATCACTATGTATGTACACCTATGTTCTATTACCAAAAATACATAGACACCTTCCCCATACATGATTCATGGATAACAAAATATATAAACATATAAATTTATGTATATTGTGTGTGAGTTTAAACCCATTAATATGATTTAAAAGTTTCCAAAAAATTCACTTCCTGAGGGAAAAAATGATGGTTTGGAAACAAAGAACATACTTTGATAATGAGGACAATAATAATTAAAAATAATATTTTATCAATTATTTTAAATTCAAACGGTTTATAAAATACATCAAAACCAATAATAAAATGTTCAATAACCATAAAATAACTAACCCACACTTTTTCAAAAAATTACATGTCATGAAAGAAATATAAATCATTATAAAAACAATTACCCATCATAGAAAAAATTCATTGGTTCTTGAGGAAAATCTAATACTTGACTCCCTAGAACTATCTTTCTAGTATATTACATGTTCCTATTATAGTAAAAAATTCATACTCCAATCCTGAATTGGGACTTACTATAATTTACATGATGATCATAACTAGGGGTACTATTAAGAGCATGAAGACAACAAGTATAACACTCAACATTATAATTCCAACTTATATAACCACGTATTCCCATGATTCTCCATACCAATTTTCAATGAATGTTGAGAAAAATATTTATTAAACATCTCATGAAATATCTTGTTCACCCTCACATAATAACATACACTTTAATGATATCATTAAATCATTTAATTATATAATATCCAATAATAACATACATATAACATTATTGGTATCTCAAAAATTCATAAATCAAATAATTTCAACATTATTTCATAACTAAACAAGACATAGACTTTAAAATCGAATTTATACCCTTTAAAGTCTTTCTTGAAAACCAAAAATAAACCATTGATGATTTTTAAAAGTTAATAATGATATAATAAAACCAAATCAACTATTAAATAAAAAATATAATCTCTATAGAAATATTTATGGTAAAAATTTATTTTTCTATATGGAAAGTTTTTAATTACCATTATATATTTAAAATAAAAGGTAAATATTTATTATACAAAAAAAATTGATAATTGAGAGAGGGATTATTTCCAAGGGAATTGAATTAGAATACAGAAGCACATGGTTTTTTTTTGTCAAATATGGGGAAAGATAAAATTATCAGCATTAACCTAATAAAAATGACTTGATTCTTCTAGATGTGGATAAATCATGGTTTTTATATTCCTTAATAAACCTTTTAAAATAATACTCATAGTTTATTATTAGCAGAAGATGGAAAATTAGATCCTAATAGTGCATTAGAGTTGGAAGAGAAAAAAAGAAGATAAAGTTGTAAGATATGAAGAAAAATAAAGCTTTAACCATTTTATTTCACTAAGGTAACAACTTCATTTAAATCCATGGATAAAGGGGATGTAGTATATATTATAGGTAACCCTCTTAGGTTATATTAGAATACCCCAAATGCCCAATGTAGTAGTCTCTAAGAAATTATGTTTTAAAAACATAAAATATTTAAATTATAAAAATATGCACATCCTTCCAAATCAAGTATTAAACTATGAATTTCCTTATTAAATCCTTATCTAAAATTGTATGGTAAGAATTCATGGTCTCCCTAACCAAGCATTCTACTCATTTATTTTGGAAAATTTTCTATAATAACAAATTTCATTATCCAGACATCATTAAACTCAAATAAATATATAATAAAAAAATAAATAAATTATAATAATATAATGTGTGCCAAAATATATTATTTTGTGCTATAAGATTACTAAATCTCATATATTCTATAAATTATCTAGCATTAGACATTAATTTTTTTATATTAGAGAGGAGCAAGTGGTAAATGTGAAAAATCATAACATTTCATGATGGATAAAAAATACTATAATGTATACACCACATTTGATCTAAAAAATGAAAATTAATTCATTATACCAAAATAAAATACTAAAATTCAAAGATATAATTTCAAAATATCTTTTAATAAAAACTTTTATAAATATATAGAAACAAACATCTTGACTATGTTAAAAAATCTATTAGATCATAATTTATAATTAACTACATAGTCATGTTAATTTAATCTACAATAAATAATATTATAAAAATAAAAATAAATAGTTTTATGAAGAATTTAAATCTTTATAGGTATCCACATGAACGATAAAGATGATTTTTGGGCTATAATTAAGAAGATTTATTAGATTTATGAGTAGGATGTGTCATTATATAATCATTAGAAAGTGAAAACCCATTATAATTGTTAAAAATATTTTATTTATTGAAAACTTTTATTAAGAATAATTTTATGATGATTAAGATGGTTATTGAGTTAGCATGATCACGATTGAGATATTTCTTATAGGTTTCATATAATTTAGATTAATTTTGGAAACTATAGTTCAATGAAAATTGTCTATGTTTTATTATGTTAGAGTCATTAATAATTATTTATGAGATTCATTTCATATCTATAATATAAAATTTATAAAATAATGAAGACTCTATAAGAGTCATTTAGACTCTTTATGAGTCATTAAAACACCGTAAGAGTCATTCAAACTCTTTTTAAGATTCATTGAGACTATGTAAGGATCATGTGAAATTTCTTTAAGAGTCATTAAGAGTTTGTAAGATTCATGATGGATTCCATAAAAGTTAATCTAAGGATACCATAAGAGTAAATTTACTCATTAATATGTTTAATTTGAAGTGGAAAAATGAAAAAGGAATGGAATTATTGTGATTTTAGTAAGAGTCATTTTAATTTTATGAAAAGTTTTATTGTGAAATATGGTAATGTTTAAAAGATACAAAGTGTTATAGAAGACTAAACCAAAAGATTTAGGGGAAGTTGGTTCATGTTTTGAACATCACAACTATTTTAAATATTTATGATTCAAGATGATAATAAAAAATCAAACTTTAGTTAATTTAGTAAAGTGAGTGGAAGTTTTGTCATGAGGAGTTGGTAATTCCATGAATCTCTATGCATGTTGGCAAGCATTCCAACATGAAAATAATTTAAAATACTTATTAATTTCATAAATATTCTAAATAAATAAATATATTGTGTTTCATAGAAAATTTAATAGAGATTATTTCCCTGATTGTAATGGTATTTGAATGAGTTCATACTTGTGATGTTTTAAGAAGCTGTTAACCCATAGTTAATCTTTTTCTAAGAATCAAGGGAGATTTTCCATTTTAAATATAGAAATTATATTCAATGTATTATATGAATATATAAAAATAAAAAAGATAAGGAAATCAAATATATCAAGTATTTAGAATTGAAAAGTTGATACAACGCATGACTGGTGATTGGTTGTATAAAAAAGAGAGAGCAAGAGAGGGAGAGAGAGAAGATAAGAGAAGAGACTATTGAAAAGTGTTGTTATGTTCATCATCTATGTCATGTAAAATTGATTCTATTATAGATTATCCAGAGATATTTTTTTAGGAGGAATAAAATCAATGTTTTTTTCTTGCTCTTATGCACAGTTTGATCATTATGAAATCTAGAGAAGGGAATCCAACATGCATATAGCATAGTTGATATTATTCTATAAGTAAAAGAAAAAAATAAGATCCAGTTTTCTGATGTTGAGATATCTCAAAGAATAATAAAAATATTTTTAATATAAAAGTGAAAATAAATTCATAAATTCTGGTGGTACCATTATAAATAACACCCTAATACATTTGGGAGGTGAATTATACCTACCTTGTGAAGTGGATGATATTTTACCATCCATTATCTATGATTCTTATGCACACTTAACAATGAAAATTTAAGTAGTGATATAATATGTTCATATGTAATAAATTTAACACATAAAGGATTAGATTCCCTCATTGTAGCTAGACCTTTTAAATAAATTTTTCTACCTTTCATTTTTTTCCTTTCAATTTCATAGGGGTGAGGAAGATATTTAAGAAAATTGGATCACATCCTTATAATGTCATAGAGGTTTATTTATAGAAGAAGTTATTAAATACTACACCACAAATTCACGCCCTCTCACTGGTGTATATATTGACCTAGTCTCTTCAATTAGTATCAGAAAAACTAGGTTCCCTAAAAGTTCATTTTATAATCAATATAGAATACAAATTCTGTCAATAGTATATTTGTTCATATCTTTTATGGAAACCAAATTTAAGGCTGGAAAAAGATAATTCTTCTTTTTATTTTTCCCAAATACTTGAGTTTATTGATGTTGTTACTGTTGGTTTTGTTCCACTCACAAGAGATACTCCCATGATATTTATAGACAAGAAAAATATATAAGTATATGGAAATTCTAAATATTCTAATCGATCATCATTTTATAATAACATATGAACTAAATTATTGAGACTCAAATCAGCCAAAAAAATGTGTGAAAATACTGAAAACATATACTAAGTAAATGTTTAAATAAAATAATAAGAACTAATAATGTAGAGAGATAAATTTAAATAATTTAAAATGGTTAAAGATAATACAATTCATGACTAATTTATCTGGGTTAGTTATTTACTAATTTATATCATGGGATTTAATGATAATTTGGCAGGCTTGTAAATTTTAAAAATAGTTAAGGTAAAATTTCAATGACTGGTTTGACCCAAATATATCTTCTTTGGAAGAGAAATAACTCATATAATCAAGTGAGTTCTAAAATAATCTCTCCAACTATAAGATTATAGAGATTCTTATTTTCAATAAAAGGAATAATCTGGAAATGGTATCCAAATTAATGAATGAAGTTAATATCAAATAGGAGGAAGTTTATTCATTTAGTGAATTAAATGATGATAATGAAAACAATAAAGAATATAAGAGGACAATGGACCTTATTTATAAAAACAAAAAAAGTGAAAGGTTGAGTAAAAAGTAATAATTATACTTAAATTATATAATTTTCATGGAATTGGAAATATTTTAGGTGATTTTACAAGAAAAAAATATGGAATATAAATATTTGGAAGATGAAGAAAATATCTAGAGAATGAAATAGGTAATATGTTTTAAAGAGGCAAATAAACCATGTAAGAATGGGGAAAAGTTCAAAAAATAAAATGGAGAATATTTTTGAGTAAGTAGATGAATACACTACCCCAAGTAATTATTATAAGGATGATTTTATTTTAAAAGTAAAACAATTTATGGATCAAGTTGAAAGACATGAATAAATCTCAAGAAGTGTGGTTGAAGAAGAAGGAACATAAACTAAACATGTGCTCAATGTTGAACTTGAAGTGTTTCATGAGATAATCCCATAAAAAAATAAGGAAATTAATTACTAGAAGAAAGAGTTTGTGAAGTTTAAGAAAAAAGGATGAATTAAAAAATAGAGAAAAATTTTATATAGATGAAATAAATCTTCTCAATGTTAAACACACTAAAATAGATATACTGGTGGAATCATTTGAAATTTTTAAATATGAAAAACAAATACTGACCTTATATAGGTGTCATAAAGTAGATAAAATTATAAAAAATTATATTTTAGTATGATAAGGATTTTTTAAATAAAGTTATAGTCGTGAAAAAGTGATGATAAGTGTGATGTAAAATTTTAGGTAAAAATTAAACCTACAAAACATAAAATGGTTAAATATTATTCATCTCACGGTACAGATTCTAAAACCTAATTTGGAAAATACTGGGTAAAAAAATAAAAACAACACTTATATATCAAATGAATATTAAAGAAGATTTATAAAAAAATGATTCTCCAAAACCAAGATAGTTGGAAGATAGAACTACTTGGATAAAAAGTAAGATATTATAGATAAGCTTAATAGTTTCAAAAAAGAACTAATTTATAAAGGATATTATTAGTTCTATGGAGAATTTATGCATAAATAAAAATATTTTATTTTATAGCATATCACTCCCATATAATGAAATAATTAAAAAATTAAAGGGGTTCTATCTAGTGATTAGGTGGAATACGTTTTAGAAGGATAAAGTAGTAAATATAAATTCATCTTAGACACCTATTAGAAATTTATATGAATTCCAAGTGGTGATATGTGTAAGGTGTGATAAGAAATACCACTATTATGTGGAATGTATGACTATTATTTGGGGATAAAATCAATATATTAATGAATATAACAACACTCAGATAAGAAGAAAAATAAATAATTCATTATTTTTGTAAGTGTTTTTCAAAGACAACAAGTGGAGAAGGACATGGACTCTTGATAGTGGTTTCACATCACATATAACCAGTGATTGAAATATCATAAAAAAATTAGAAACAAAATGGTGGTGCTATCACATTTCGAAATGAAATTTTCTAAATGATTAAAGGAATTTGTTTAACTGAAATTAAACCTTAAAAGTTTAATTCTAGTGATGTATTGTTTGTTGATGGATTAAAACACAACTTACTAAGAGTGAGTCAGTACTGTAATGAAAGTAATGAAGATATTTTAAATAAAAATATGTATCTCATTAAGAATATCAAATATAGAAGGATTACCACAAAATTTTAAAGGAAAAGTGGGAACCTATTTTGGATTGGTGATCCATGAAATTATGATTACCATATTGCTAAATAATAAAATAATATTTGGTTTAGAATAGTTGGTCATCTTGTCTAGAAAAAGTTGATAAAAATATTAAGATAACATAGGGTAATATATCTACCACAACTAAGTATGTAGAAATATGTTGTGTCTTAATCTTGTCATAAGGGGAAGATATTTCAGGGAAGGCATAAAATAGTGGAAATAAAACCATCTAGGCCACTTGAATTGATCCACTCAAATTTTGGTGGGCCAATGGGACATCAATCAAATAAAGGTAACTTATAAATAATTACATTTTAATTTGATTTTACAAGAATGAACAATTTTATATTTATGAAAAATAAGTCATATGAGACAGAGATGTTTAAAGCTATTGTAAGATACGATAATAAGTATTTAGGTGTTCTTATTAAAAAATTGATATCAGATAGTGATAGGAAGTTTAGTTGGAATTATTTTGAATCATATCATGACAAACATGGAATCCAACATAAATACAGTACTTCTTACACACCTTAGTAGAATGGGTTTGTTAAGAGAGTGAATATAAATCTTATGAAAATGGGAAGAATAATTCCTTCTATTTTAAATTGGTCAATGTTTTTCTATAGAGAATCTATGTTTGCGGCTGTGGATATTCAGAATCAGTCCTTCTGAATACCTAATTATAACCCCAATACTTATTATTTGTGGTAAAAAAAGGAAACCAACTACTAACACTTCAATGTCATTGGAAGTCCCTATTTGATAAAAACTAAATATGAAAATCGAAGTAAATATGATGATAAAGCTAAGGAAGGTTCCTTACGAGGATAATTTTACAATGGGAAACAAAATTATTGATTGAATAAGAAGATTCATAAGGTGGTTGTGAGTTATGATGTTAAGTTTACTAAAAATAATATCAACCGTAATAGTCTAATTAAAACTATTTATGAAGAAACTTGTGAGGTGAATGAGAAAATACCTATGATATTCAGTGAAGAAAAAGATGGAAATGAAAAAAAATCACTAATATTAACTTTGATGAGGCCATTGGTGAATATGAGTATTATATAATTAAAAAAAATAAGTATTAGAAGATGAGTAAACATGTTGAAGTATAGAATATAATGGTAGATTAGAGTTATCCAGTCAAGTCAAGAAGGAAATTAAGTCTCAACTAAGTTGACCAAAATAATACATAAATACATATTTCATCATTTTAGGTGAATATATAATACATTTAATAATAATAAACTCCAAAGTACTATAAAATTGTTGTATATTTAGATACTAGATTTATAATAATCATATTTCATAAAAGATCTCCAATATATCCTATAAAACTATTCTCACATAGTACTCTTCTTAATGATACCATACATAAAACTTTTATTGAAAACCTATGGAAAAGAAAAATAATAAAGGGTGAGGTTAGAATCTCATCAAGGGTTAACATTGGAGATATTGGTAAATGATAATATATAGGCATAAACATGATTATAAGTGTATGATAATATGATATTAAGATTTTAAAATAATACCCATAAATTTATAGAACATAACCATGGTATAAGGCTTTGAAAATTCATAATACATGAATAATATAATAATAAAATATCTCGAGCCATGAAAACATAACATTGTCTTAATAACATGTCATAATAGAGTTTCATAAAGTTTTTTATAATCATAAAAATAAAAATAAATTTTCAATCCAATCTACTAAGACATTAATTATTTGTTGGGTTTGGGTTAACCATCCTTTTGACCTCTTTGGGCTTTGGATAACCTTGTGAGTACCCTCTTTCAGGATTGGGATAACCTATTGTTTACCCTTTGAGATAATAAATAATTAAAATTACCCAATTCATTGGAGGTATCTAATGAACCCACCTATAACATAAATATAATCAATTTATATATATGCTATAAGATCATGAAAACATTTATCATTTTTTCATAACCTAATACATGGAAAATAAAATTGGTTTCATCCTTATTTTATTATCATAATCCTAAAACATTCAGAGAATTAATAAATATTTTATCATTGGATCATATCCCTAGTGAAGAATAATTAATATCATTAGATTTTGTTATCTATGAAAATAACTTTAAAATTTAACAGAATATTTCTTAAGTTAAATAATATTTTTTTTAGATATGAAATTAAAATATAAAAATTTATATAATATTAGAAAAAAAATTATTTTCAAATAACCATGGAAATTTTTAAAGGACGTTTCAATGAAAATATTACTCATTATAACGGAAATATCCATTCATGCGGTATGTGTTAAAACAAATATTTCATTCACACCTTTGGTAAAAAGAAATTAATTTTTAAAATAGAAAGAATATTAATTTTAAAAATATTTATATAATTTCAAAAATGGATAAAAATTACTTTAATCAGTTATCGTAGAATTTTAAAAAACATTCTTGAAAACATTTTAAAGAAAATATGTACACAGAATAAAAAAAATTCCCAACCGAATAGAAAAATAAACTCAATTTTAGATAAAAAAATTAATCCATATTATTGAGTACTTAGAGAGTGGAAAATTAAAAGATAACTTTTAATTTATATAAATAACTATATGAGAATAAAATAAAAAATATTTGTGAGAGATATATTATGTATTTTCAACATAAAAATTTGAAGAACAATCCAGGCAGAAAGTGAGATTAAGGCGTAAAACCCTTAACATGTTGGTAAATTTTGAAACATAACCCCCATGAAATAAATAAATTCAAACAAAACATTAAATAAAGGTTTATTGTATATACCACATGAAATAAATAAATGGAGAATAAGGTATATTTCACATAGAAACAAAAGTGAGATGAGAAACCCTTACCTGAGGTCCCACTTTCCTCGTAAGTTATTTTAACCACTTGTATAATAAATATTTTTTTTAATTAGGTATTAGAACCATATTCATACCTACAATACCATACATGGTTTACTAATAACTTATTATCACCCTTTCATTAATAATATTTCATTATCATCACCTTTTTGTGTGTAAAATCCTTTGTTATTCATGTATGTTTTGATTTGGTTGTCATGATCCTTGCATCTTAATAATGGTTCCATAATATCAATAATGTTACTAATTATATAACTATAATATATATTCATTATATACATATTTATAACCATCTATAAAATGAAGATATAGAAAAATGAATTATACCTTTTATTGATACATTAGTCACTATGTATGCATGAAAAGTGTTTTAATTTTCTAATGAAAAGAAGGAAAGAAAGATCAATAAAATTTGATTATTAAAGAATAATAAATATATCATAAATATAATATATATTTATTAAATACCTAATTATATCTATAAATTTTTGGAGGTTATGGAAAATGAAACATATCATTACATGGAGGCAGTAGTCCACACGTACGCATGAGCGATACTTCCATTCGTCATTTGATGGAGAAGAGGGTTAAAATATTTATCCTATAATCATAATAACAAATTTTAATAATAATTATACTAGATTGGTTATGTATGGAAGAATATAATGATCTTATATAAAGTAGTAGAATAAATAATATTTGGAACTGTTGGTAAAGATGATTAGATCTTCTTTGAGGGACCTTATTTGGCTTACACATTAATCATTTTTAAGATGGTATTAGGGTAATAACAGAAGCTAAATAAAGAAGGTATGGGATATATGAAGGTTTTTTGTAGATATTTTCAGATCCTATAGGGATCAAATTTTGTGAATAGAGGAGGAAAAGGGGTTCTATTTTATAATTGAGGGGATGGGCACTCATGGACTTACTTAAAAGATTCAAATAATATAAAGTCACTTTCTTCTTCAGGTGGCACCAAATGAAAAATAAATCTAAGATAAGATAATATAATGTTTAAATACATTCAAAAAATAATATTTATGAAATTTTAGGTGGAATTTTAAACCTTATATCTTATTTTAACTAATGGTAAACAATTTTTAACCTTAACAATGGTAACAAATTTTTAATGTTTTCACTATTCATTATGAAAAACATTGATAGTAGAATAATTAAAAAAATTAGATTATGATTAAAAATATGGAATCCATTTTATCAAATGCAATATCTATGATTATTAGAAATTAATTTTAAAATAATCATGTAAAATGCAATGAAAACCTGATTTTTGACATATGAATTTGTAAACATAAAACTACATTTAATTTTAATAACTTCCATGTAAATTTTTTTAGATGAATGGAAAAGTATTTTATTGAATATATAGTCTTTAAATTTCATTTAAATCGTTAATAAATATTTATTTATTTAATTTATTAAGATAAAAACACATTGCACACATAAACATTGTTTTCTAAGAAATAACTCTTTTTATCTACAAATGATTTTATCTTAATTCCAAAACATTAAATTACTTATATATGAATGATTATTCACAAATTTAATTAAATATAAATTTTAAATTGTGATCAATTTATAAAAATACATGATATGTAGAAAAATATAGTTCTTTAAAAAATATACCTTTTAGATATAAATGATTGTATTATAAAGATTGGAGGATTATTTCATAGGAAATAATCACTACATTTAAATTAAGAAAAAAATTTCTATATGTGTATATTTCATAATTTTATTAATAATTTTGATACCTTCCAATCCAATGAAAATTTTATAAAGTTTATAATATATCATGGTTTATTTAGATTCAAGGTTGTGTGTAAATAAAGATATCAAATACTTAATCTTAATTTCAAAGGAATACATATAAAATATTGTGGTGTTACATTCTACCCCTATTAAAATGAATTCCTCCATTAAAATTACATCACATCGATACAAATAGAAGATGATACTTCTAACTCATCACATCATCAGGTTCCCATATAGATTCCTAAAATTTACAGATTTTCCAACAATCTTTGATTAGTTAAGTGGTCTTCTTTCACAACAATTTCTCTATACATTATAGAATCTACACAAGTTATTCCTCATATAAAATATCATGTTTAGTAGAATAACCTTTGAGTTTAGTACATGTTAAGGGTGATGTTTGTAATTCCTAAAAAGAGATTCATGGAACACATCATGAACATGAGAGAGGTTCGGTGGAAGTGACAACAAATAAGATTCTATCAATACTTGATCAAACATATAAAAGGGACCAATATACATAGGGATTAGTTTTAACTTATTTCTAAACCTAATAAACATATTCCCTAGAAAAATTCACATGAAAAACTTCTCACCAAATTTTAATTCTAGATATCATTGAAGATTATCAGTGTAATGACTCTATTGAATCTAAGATGCCTTGGTGTGCTGCTGAATGGAAATTAATTTCTATACCATTTTCTCAACTAGAACAGGTCCCAACAACTTTTTTTCTCTAACTTCTTGAAAAAATATTGGTGTTTTATACTTTTTTTTCCAAAGAGGGATTCATAAGGGGAAACCTGAATTCTGAAGTGAATGCTATTATTATAAGAATGTTCTGAATGAGGAAGGTGTTGATTCCAAAAACCACCAAAATATTGAGAAAAAGATACTAGCATATCATTCAAAGTTTTAATGGTTCTCTAAAATTTACCATATATACGAGGATAATAGGAAATACTAAAAATTACTATATATATATATATCTTTCTAAATACATCACCAAAACAATGACGTAAACTTTAGATCTCAATCAAGAACAATTGAATATAATTTCCCATGAAACCTTTCCACTTCCTTAATGTATATTTTGGAAATATGATCAAGATAGAAATATTATTTGATAAAAATGAAATGTTATTACTTCATAAGGTAATAAAATATAACTCAAATAGAATTATTCCCTTTAAATATATTTTAGAATCCTATAACGAAATATATATTGATGTTTTCTCATTTATATAAATGTATGCGTAATGGATGTAACATCCACATAGACTTATTCCACTAACATATTACTTTTTTACATACAAATCATAGAGATACATACTCTATAATATCTAACTTCATGTTATCCAACAAGAAATTCTCTTTCAGCTCTATATAAGTCTTTACACTTTGAGGGTGAATATAGAAGAATGAACTATGATATTTTTCCAATATATCCTTCTTAAATTTTTGTATAATAAGGAAATATAATCTATTACCAAAACTTATCATTCAATCATAATCAAGGCTCAAATGAGAAACATTTCTAACCTTCTTTTGTAACTATAAATCTTTTTCTATTCCTCTTTAATATTCACTTCGATAAATGGTTAAACACGCATTTGAGAAAATAATATTTCTCCCCTTCATCAAAATTTCAAGGTCCATATTTTTTAATGCATACTATTATATATTTTATTATCCACATCATAGATAATCTATCATGATCCTTTTGAATAAATGCATCAACCATATTATTTATTGTATGAGGGTGGTAATGTATTGAGAAATCATAATCATTAATAAAATCAAAAAATATTCTATGGAGAATATTTAACTCTTTCAGGGTGATTATATACTATAAAATTTTATGATTATTATATATATTAATCCTTTCAAAATGAAGATAATTCATCCATATCTTTAATGTAAAAAATACGACAGTTTACTCCAAATCATGAGTCGAGTAATTCCACTCATGAACCATTATTTAATGATAAGAATAAGATATCACTATGTAATTATATTTAAGAACACACCCCATTACATTTGTATATTCATCTCTATAGATCAGAAAACCTTTTCCACTATAGGGTAGTGTGATTATAGGTTTACTGACCAACATTATCTTCAGATACTTGAAATTTTCTTCACATTCATCTGTCCAAAGGAACTTGACTTATTTTTTTGTTTAATTAGTGAGTGGATTAGACATTCATGATAAAGAATTCATAAAGGATCAATAATACCCAACATCCAAGAAAACAATGCATCTCAATCATTGTGGTAGGTATGGACCAATGTTCAATGACTTATATATTATAAGTATCTATTGATTTAACCTCACTTTTGATTACATGTACATAGAATGATACATTTTTGACCAAAATTCACACTTTATAAATTTGGTATACTATTTCTCCTTCCTTATTGTCTTCAATAAAATCCTCAAGTGATCTTCATTCTCTAACATCATCTTAGAGTATATAAGAATATATTCTATAAAGACTACCATATATTAATCATGGTAATCTCAAAAGTCTCTATTTAGTAAATCCATGAAGATAGAAGGGGTATTAGTAAGTCCAAATGGAATAAATATAAATTCATAAGTCCATACCTTTTATAGAATTCTATCTTAGTTATTCCTTTAATTTTGAAACACAATTGATAGTATCTAAAATAAAGGTCAATATTTTAAAAGTATTGAGCTCCTCATAGTAGATCAAAAAACTAATCAATATAGGTTAAATGATACTTACTATTAATCATGATATTATTATGTTCCCAATAATTAATGAAGAGAAACATTGGTCCATTTTTTTAATAAGAAAAAAGAAAAAGTTTACCACATGCTGATGAACTTATCCTAATTAATCCCTTATTAATATTATCATGAATTTTCTTCTTTAATTAATACAACTAAATATGGGAAATACTATATAGATTCTTTGAAATAGTTTTAGCATCGGGTATGAGTTAAATTGAAAATCCAACTTCATAGTTTGGTGTAAGGCTAGGAAAATATTTTATAAGGACATAAATAAACTCTTGTACATTATAATTACCTTATATGTTAAGTTTATCTATAACCATATGAGATAAATACCCCATATGAATATGTATCATGACCCATAAAATGGATGTAGTTTCCATTGGAAGCTCATATTCATCCTCACACCAATAAGTGATAATATATTTTTTCATAATTTAAAATGTGACTTCCCTTACTTGGAAATTGATATGGGATATATATATATATCCAATCTATGCCCAAAATCATATCAAATCCAACTAGAGGGTGAATAACAAGATTTTTGAGAAGCATTTTCCCAAAAACATCGATGAGTGAAAAATCATAAACTTTTGATATGATTATAATACCATTAGGATTATATACAATTAATTAAACATATAATTTTTGATGTGATAATGTGATACCATTAAAAAATTCTTCAGATATAAAAGAGTGGATAAAACCAGAATCAAATAATACATTAACTGTTATAAAGTGGATGATAAGTGTTCTTTTCACCATTTAATTATCATAACCCACATCAATGATAGTGAACAATTGGGATTTCTCATTTTCAATGGGATTAAGAGGTTATTGAGGTAATCATCATTATTATCCCTTATATTCTATCAATGTTTAAAATAATTCATATAACACCCCGAGTTTTTGTTAACCATTTTTTTCAAATAAATTAATTTTCTTTAATTTCGTTCAATATATGCTACACTAAGTCAAATTTTATTTATAAGCTAAAAAAGTTACAATATGCTACACATAACACCGACTTTACTTGTATTACACATAACACTTTGTTTCTACGAAACAAAATTTTATTATTATTATTATTTAAACAAGATAGTTATAACCAAGCCATTAAACTTAGTAATATAAAAAGTGATAAATATTTTCTAAATAATGTAATGGTTTTATATAAATAAAATATATAGATAATAACACATACAATTTTTGTGAAATTTTTTATAGTTTTGAAAATATTATTTTTTCAAATGAACTGCTTTTTAAGTCTTTTTATAAACAAGAGTGAAATTAATTTTTAAAAAATTTATAAATTTAATTTGATAAAATAAACTTTATTTTCGAATTCATAACTCCACAATTATCTTATGTTGAATTTTTTTGATTTTTATAAAAAAATTCATTTTTAGATGAATAGTGAAAAATACTGAATTTTAATTCAAAATTACTTTTTCATCTAATTTATTTATATAGATAAATTATATTTTAATTATATTTTAAATTTTAATTAGATATAATATTAATAAAATATTAAAATTTATTTCATCAGATCCAATTTCACATTTAAGTTAGATGTAAAATCCCTTCAAACTTTTAAACATTTTTGCTAAAAAATTTAAAGTCATGACATGCTTGGGGATTAATTTTAAATTAATTTCTTCCCATTATTTGATTGGAATTTGGAAAAATGGATTCCATATTTTCTATAATCATAATTTATAATTTATAATATGTTCAACTTAGTTTTTTACCAAAAATATTAGTGAAGGTAATTAAAATTAATTACAATGATCGAGGGGAAAAATAGGTAAAAAAGGACTCAACCTAAAACTTAAGGCCCAAAATGACCTAGAAAATTTTCCAAATTACATTGGATATTAATATTTATATCATATACTCCCTTTTATTAGACTTTTTCCATTATTGGATACACTTTTCATGGAAAAAATGTTAGTATATTTCCCTTGGAAAAAATTTACAGGAATGCCACTCCTCCTCCACTATAAAAAGACACTCACCCCTCCCCCTTATTAACACCTATCAGGCCATTTTTATCAAAATAAATATGCTCAAATAAGATCTCAAAATCTCTAAATTCCTCCTTTAATCCTCTATTCAGGTAGAAAATTAACCAAGGAATCCCTTTTGTTCAAAGAAAAAAGTGTTTCCCAAAGAAGAGGTAACATCCTTCCTCAATCTCCGTTATTTAAAATTCATTCTAAAGAACCACAATTATTTTTATTAAATGATTAAATAATAATATAAATATCCTAAATAAAATTATACTTTTTTATTCTAAGGGTTATACCTACACTTACACACACTTCTATCTAATGGGTGGAAAACTTACTGTTCTTGTGTACGATAAACTACCACCTTAATAAATGACGTTGTTTGTTTTTTTTATTTAACACCTCTAAAGGTTTGGAATTATAATGGAAGCTATATTTTTATCTTATATATATGATATATATGACGTATTTATTCTTCTGTAATTATTATATAACATACACCTTAATTCTTTCTATATTGTGTAAATACGATAATTTCGTTCAGGGAAGTGTGGACCACCGTTTCCTCAAAGTGATTTGATTTGTTCAATCTCCACATTGAATTTATTAAGAATGGGTTAGGTAAATTTATTTTTTATATATTAAATAATAATTATACTATAATTATTATATATACATATATAGATATATGTCATTTACTTTCTATATTTCAGTACGATAATTAAACGGAAACAATGTTCATGTGTACATACGGCCTACCGTATCCATAAATAGTGTATTCCATTTAATATTTCTATATTTTATAGATTATTTTAAGTAAATATATACTGAATATAAATTATATTTATATAATGTTTTTCAATTTGGGAATCATGATATAAGTATGAGGACATAAAATATAACAAATTATGGCACATGCGAAAAACAAGGTGGATATTACCCGAAACACAACCTTAACACAAAAGTGTTAATACGAGGGTGATATAAAGAGATATATGGTGTTATATATAAGAATATGGTTATATAATATATGTATAATAAACTTATATTTATTATATAGGATTTTTTTATGAGTACTAAGATAGTTAAGACATAAGTTAAGGGGATTTCTAGTCTCACTTTTAATTCTATGGTATTTATGTGTTATTCACCACTCATTTATTTTGTGTGGTGTATATATTGACCTTGGATATATTTTATGATTATTATCCTTAAATATTTGGTTATTTAAAAATCTATTTGTTGATATCACTATCACAGTTTTTATGTTTTGAAATATACCAAAGTGATAAATTAGTTTTATCTCAATTTGCCTTCTCTGAGAGACATGCCTTGAATTTAAAAAACCATGTTTTAAAAAATGTTTTCAATTTTTATTTAAATATTATATTTTAAACTCATTTTTAAGGAAAAATTATTTTTATTTTTTAATTGATTTCAAAGAATACTTTATAAGTTTTCAATCTATTTTCAAAGAAATAGTTTCCAAAAAAGTTTCAAGATTTCTTTATATGTTTTCAAAATATTTTCAAATAATTTTTTTTCAAAATGTTTTCAAATTTATTAATAAAATTTCAATGTTTTTTAATGAAATAATTTCCATTTTTTTAATATTTATTTATATGTTTTTAATGTATTTTAAAAAAATAGTTCCCAAAAAGTTTTCAAGATTACTTTATAAGTTTTTAAAATGTTTTGAAAGAAATGGTTTTCAAAATGCTTTAAATATTTATTTATAATTTTTCAATGTGTTTTAAAAGATTTTTTTTAAAAAGGTTTTATGTTTTAGAAATCATTTCCAAATAAGAAAGTATATTTTCATCCAGAATTTTTTTTCAAAAGATATTTCAAAATCATTTTCTATTTAAGATGACATCTGTTGATGTTACTCATAAATTTATGGGAAATTATCCAAAGGTTCTACTAAAATTATTTCTCTGAATGGTTTATGTTATGACGACATGATGTCTATAAAATCTATCTCTTTTTCCACTAGTAATATTATTATGAAATCCTCTTCTTTTCATGGTTTTTTATTTTGATGAAATGATTATGAAACCTATCTCTTTTCCACAGTTTAAGATATGATTACATTATTATAAATTCCATTCTATTTCATGGGTTATGATTTGAATGTTTATGATATTATGGAACATGTATGTATGATTACATTATGAGATAGGTGGGACCTATATCTTACTCCAATAAATTGGGTAATGATTTATATCTCATTGGATGATGATGGGATTCAAGTTGACCGACTTGATCCACTATGGGAAGATAGGGAAACCTGGTCCACTATAGGAAGATGGGGAAACACGGTCCCTTAAAAGGAAAGGAATATGAATGAAGATGGAGGTGTGTCCCAACCATTAGGTCTTGTTCCCATGAAGATGGGAAGATGGGGAAAGCTGATCCACTATGTTAATATGGGGAAATCTTATCCACTATGGGAAGATGTGTAAACCCAATCCCTTATAAGGAAAGGACTACGACTTGGGATGGTGGTATGTCCCGCCCAGTAGGTATAGTCCCCATTAAGTTTCATGATAAGTTCAAATAATGAATATTGACTTATAGGGAATGATATTACATGTTTTTGTGTATGACAATATTCAATGTCTTATTCTTATGTTATGATTTAATGTATTATGCTCTTTATTCCCTTATGATTCATGTCTTATGTACTACCAATATTTATGTGATGATTTATGTTTATGATATTTAATATGTAGGGTATGATCTTATAATGTTATTATATTGTCCTTATACCCTTATTCTCATATTTATGCTTATATATCTCCCTTTTTTACCCTTACCTAGATTTTAAGCTCACCCCTTTTTATGTTTCCTTCCCCAGGTTGCGAATATTTGTATTAATTATGATGTGTCTAAGGGTGATTTTCATGAATAACCTAGTGGGATATAATGTATCTCACTTATGTACTAGTGTTTTTGTTTCCATGTTTCCAATGGAACTATAATAATATGGTCTTTGGGCATCTATTTTTATAATGTATTAAGTATTCCTCAAAATTTATGTAATGTTAATGTATGAAAAGTGAGGGTTACTATAGTTGGTATCAAAGAAAAAATTTAGTTAACCCTTGAAAAGTTGGATTAGAAAACCTTAGTGATAATGATAATGGTATGTATAAGGATACATATAAGGATAAGTAAAAGTATAGATAATTTTCCTAGGATTTCAGAAAAGGATAGAGAGAGAGGTTTCCTATAAATACATCCTTTTTATATACTAAAAGTGGACGTAGTTCTGGAGCATTTGTACCTAGGAGTAACTACTCCAACAAGGTGTGTCAGGCCAGACTTGAGTATGAACTATACATGAAAACGATCCTTACTGTGCACCTAGTTTGACATTGTAACACCCCAAACCAAGAATCATGGAGATATTTCCTTTATTACACTAATAGGATTATAAGGGATAAAATTATGAAGGACTAAGTAGTTTAGTAGTCTTGGTGAACTAGATACATACTTGAAAAATACATTATATTTTAAAACATAAAATACACAAAGAATTTTGTTGAGTATTTCATTATTCCCCCTTTGTGTAACCCAACATATCATTAATAATATATTTCATGGAATCTTGGGAAAAAATGAAACATATAAAAGGGGTGATCTCAAATGCTCAAAATGGGTAAGAATACAATATAATCTATGAGTAAATATGGAACAACAAATATTGAAAGGTAAATAATTGAAACACGTTCTATTTAAATAATCACATGAGTTAGGAAAATTAACCATGGATATTCTACTAGTTGAATAATCACATGGAATATCAATAAAAAATATCATAATGAGGGAATGCATAATTTTGGACGTCTAAAACTTACCCTCATGGATTCAGACAAGAAATCATACATAAACCGATAAGACATAAGTTAAAACCCAAACTAGTTTGTCTCATGAGACATAAAAATGCATCGAGGGGCTATATTTTGACCTAACCATACTTACTAAATCTAATTCATTCCTCATATGAAAATTGTGAAACAAAAAAAATATAAAAATTCATATTGAGGTAATAGAATATGAAATGTGAATACTTTAACCATAAACCATGAATGGTGTCAAAATAGCACATCTACATTAAAACTGATCATAAAACCTTCAATAAAATATTTTAATTTATATCATAAGAGATAAACCTTAATTAAGCATAATATTCCACAAAGGGTGTTGATGTAGATGAAAATATTTAAATAAAATCATTGATTTTTTTAGAGAAAGAACCTTTTTTATTTTGAAATAAATTATTTAAAAAGAAGATAAATTATAAATGAAAATATTTTATTTTAAAATAACCATGTAAACTTATAAAGGAATCTTCAAAACATTAAGGTATCATGATGGAATAAAAAACTGCTCATGTCTTATAAGTTAAAAAAACATTCCTTCCGTATTTTTTCTGAAAAAACCTCAAAGAAACTTGGTTAGAAAATGAAAAAATATAAATTTTAAATCATTTTTTAAAAATTAAAAAAGGGTTAAAAATTACTTTAAACAATAATTGGAGAATGGTGAAATTATTTTTGAAAACATTTTTAGAAAACATGGGCATGGAGAAAAAGATGTCATAATTAAATCTTCAAATATTCAAAGTGTCCCATACCACTTTGAATATTTAAATCATAAGCCCCATGAAAGAATAAAATTAAATAACATGATAATAAATAAATTAATGATATGATAATTCAAAATGGTCTGCATATTCACATTATAAAATAATGTCGGTGTATAACATCAAACTATGTCTCTATGAAAGTATATTAAGATGAATTCCCTTGCCTCACCCTTCCTTTTGGTTTTAAGTTATTTAACATAAAGTATAATGGTTTAAATAATTTTATTAATTTATAACAGAATAATTTTCATATTTATTATATATTATATATTCCTATTATATCATTTTAACACCCACTTGTTAGTAATATTTCACTATTACCCTTATTTTGGGTGTTAACTACTTCATTTTCCTATGCATGTTTTGTTGTGTAAGTCATGTTTCTTATGTGTAGGATATATTTATTTAATACATAAAATGATATTAAATTAATAGTTATTATATTTAATCATTATATATAATTTTATAATAATTTTTGAATGGTTAATATGGAAAATGAAGAGCATCACATGATGTAGACAGTAGGCCATACATATGCATGAGTGATGATATCATTACCTTATTGGTGAAAGGGTAAGGAAGTGGATGGTATATTAATTTCATAGTATCAATATCATTTTATAATTATCATATATAAATATATATTACTTCCATCATTATGCTCATACAATTAAATCGGTTATGAAAAATAGATTATACTATGACATAGAGATTGTAAGTCATACATACACACACGTGGTTATTTTTTTCATAGGATGGATATAATGATGAATATGGTTGTCTCATAATAATAATAACATCTCAAACACACACACACACACACACACATATATATATATATATATATTATATTTAATTTATTACTTTATAATGTAAAAAACACATAAAGAGGAAGTAGAAGAAGAAATGAACTTGAAAGAGCTAGTAAAAATGATTACCTCTTCTTCGGAAGACTTCCTTTAGATCTCTTCTTATGAGATCTAGGGCTGGTATTTTAGAAGGAAAAAACCACTAGAAATTAGATAAGGATTTTGGAGAGATAAATGGTCAGATTTTGGTTGATCTACATGACTCAAATTGGTTTGATGAAGTGAGGGAGGAGGTTCCCTTTTATAATTGAGGTGAGGGTCACTTTAAAAAATCCTCAAAATATTATAATATAATATGGCTATTATTGATCCAAAGACATTCAAATGGATTATAAATGAATATGGGAAGAACTTTAAGACCATATATTATCCCATTTTTAATTATTTAATATTTTTATTATTTTTAAATAATTTAACAAAATAATAATTCAATAAAAAATAATTATTGTCAAATTTGATACTATTAATTTAATTTTACATTAAATACATCAATAAAAAGGTTAAATTAGAATATAGTTATTTAAAAAATCTATAATATATCTTATAGATATAGAAAATTCATTATACACATTAAATCATCCCAAATATATCAAAAGTAATACTTTTAAAGTCAACTATATTATTTTTCTATTAATTAAACAAATATCGTTTTAGTATTAAACAAGCTCTTATGGAAATTATATAATTTTAAAAAATTAAAAATAAATTTATATAATGAAACTAATTTCATAATAACTAATATATACATTTTTTTCATATATTGGTTTTTTCACTATGTGGATACATAAATGAGATTAACTACAAATAGAGTGACATTTTGTAACAATATTTGATTTAAATGATATATAATTTATTTTCATAGATATGGGTCTATTAAAGAGCTCCAATTCGATCATAAAGTGATAAGGGATGAATTATCTCCATTAAATAATTTTTATATAGGTTTAGGTCATGGTTATAACCTTATATTTTTGTTTTCACCCTTATTTAAACCCTTTAACTCTTATTGTGACAACATCTATTTTTTACTATTTGAAGGTTAATATAGATACTGTAAAATTAAAAATGACCAATAAATGAGTCATTTAGGAAATTTTATGAATTATAACATTTATTTGAATAAAATTTATATTTTTATGGATTTTATATCATTTATTAAAATATTATTTAATTTAATATATTAATAATGTCACTTTTGGAACTATTCATTACTTAACTTTTAAAAAAATCATAAAAACATGATATCTTTAAATAAATATTTTAAAACATTCCTAAAATGTAAAATTATTCTATAAAATTCTTTTACTCTATTAATTATATCAAATTATATTTATTTCAATATTTTCAATATAATTTATTTGATATTTCCTTTAATTAAACGTTTACTGCAACATCATTATACCAGCCATTAATTTTATTATTTATTCCCTAAAAATTAAAAATAAATAATCATAATTTACATAAACATTTTATATTTCAAAATAAAATTTATTGTCAAGAATATACCTTATATAGAACCATATTAAAAATATTTCACATATTAAAAAAAATTGTGACAAAATTGACTTTCCTTTGAATATAATATTATAAAGGTTATATTCTCATCTAAAAGGCCATAAATGGTCTCATAACCGATATATTAATTCTTATTGATAAAAAATAATCATCAAATAAAATTTAGACAAGTGTTAAGGTAATTTTATAATATTTATAATATTATTTGTACCCTCAATTACCCTATTTACTCTTAACCACGGTAATGAAAATATTACTAAATATTACTATTCATATTTTTACAAAAATAAAAGTGACATATTTACTTAATTTTTACCTTATTATTATAAATATGGAATACATTTTTTAAAATTAAAAACACATAATTGACTAAAATTAATTTAAAATTAATCATGTTGATGAAACTAGAAGACGTGCTTCTAAGTGAAAACGTTCTAAAGATTGAAATGTTTTTATATACAAATTCAAAGTGAAATTGATTACAATGACCTAAATTAGATTAAATGATAAAAACATGATATAATTATACTTTAAAAACATTAAAATATATAATTTAACAAAATGAATAAATTTAATGAAAAATAAGTTTTCAATTAAAATACAATATTTATCACTATTCATCAAAACATGAAACTTATCATAAAAATACCAATAAATCAACCAAATTAAATTTCTATATTAATATTTAAAATAATAAGTTCATTTTTTCAAATAAATTATATAAAAGTGTCAAAATTTGGATTTAAATAAGGATTTATATTAAAAGGTAGTAAACGGCCTTTAGAAAAATATAGTTTTTAATATATAAAATTTGATTCATTCTTATCTTATGTCAATAAAATCATTTTTTAATGTAGAAACATTTTATTAAATATATAATTCATATTTGATAATTTTTTAAATATTATTCATTCCCTCTAATTTAACAACTAAGTTATAATAATATTTCATTATTCGTTTAAGAAAGGGGTTGTGTGCAACATAAGGTTTTGAAAAGATTAACTCTAAAAAGATACATGCCATAAAATATTTGGGTGTTATAGAAAATCATTGGGTATATGCTTCTGGAATTAAAAAAATATTCATGAATAATCATGAAGGATTTAAAAATTATTTTTCTATTAATAACCTATGATAAACCTTGTGTGTCATAGATTAAGGAAGGTGTCCTAATTTAGACATCATGTAAGTGGTTTTTCATTATTATGTGGCTCCTCACAATGAAAGATGTTTCTTAATCTATTATTTTTGTTTTTAGTTAATGGATGGAACAAAAAGGAACCATGTTAATGTTGACTACGATAGATAATGAAAATATTGCTCTCCTTAGCATTCAAATGCCATGGGAGCTAAAATAAAAAACCTCATTTCTATAATCATAATGTTTTCTCATGATTTGAATCATAATAATATTCTAAATGAGAAAAGGAGGGAATAATATTCTATTGAGTCCTTTATGAGGTAGTATCCACCTTCTTTCAATGGGTCTTCTGATCTACTTGTTGTTGAAAACTGGATCAACAACATTGAAAGGATATTCTCCATTCTCTAGTGTTCCAATCATGAGAAATTCATTTTTTCTGTTTATTGGTTAGAAGGTGAAGCAGACTAGTGTTGGACTCTAATCATGAATATGAGAAAACATGATGAAATTGAATCCATATATTGGGATGAGTTTATTAAATTACTCTTTAATAAGTACTTTCCTTGTGTTCTTCATATGACGATGGAAAAGGTGTTACATGAGTTAAAGCAAATGGATGATGAATCTATTTGTTCCTATGAGGATAATTTTACAATACTTGTGAGGTACACATATGTAATTATCATTCAATACAAAAGTAAAATGTATAGGTTCTTTAGTGTCTTAAAGATAATTCTCAGAAGGGCATTGTCCATAATAGACTTTAGTCTCTATAAAGATATTGGGCGTTGTGCAATAAAAGTTTAATTGGATATTGGAGTTACATATCAATGTCATGGTTTTGACATGAAAAGTAATATTAAGTTAAAAGGGAAATATAAAAACCATTAAAAGAAGATGGTGATCCTTCTTTTATTTTTCATGTGATGAACAAATCATGTAGGAAATTGTTTTATGAGGTCTAATAAGTGTTTTAAGTGAGGAAGGGGGGGATATAGAGAAATTTATTTCTGAAATGATGGGAATATGTTTGAAAATGATGAAAATAGAGGAAATGCTATATATAATGAACCTCGCACACTTTAGTTCTTCATGTGTAAGAAGGATGGGCATTATGATAACCAGTGCCCAAACCCTAGGGTTGGTGATGATGATATGTGTTAGTAACCTCCTAAACTAAGGGAAAAGGGGAAATCTAATGTGATCACTATTTCTAGTGAGGGGTGTGATAAGGACATGTTGAAAGGAACACATATCATCCACTCTAGAACTGTTAATGTCTTATTTTATTATGTACCTACCCACTCTTTCACATCTAATGAATTTTATATGGGTATTAAGATTCCACCCATATCATTAGATGTGGAATTAACAGAAAAAAACATAATGGTATGATCATAACTATATAATTATCCCAACTGAGTTATAGGAATTGAAGAAGAAACTACAAGAAAAACATGATAAGGTATTTATTCAGCCAAGCGTATCACCTTGGGGTGCACCCATCCTCTTTGTGAAAAATAAATATGGATCAATGTGAATCTATATTGATTATCGGGAGTTGAACAAGATCAAGATCAAGAAAAATCATCCTCTTACTCATATTAATGAATTTTATGATAAAATATAAAGAGATCAATACTTTTCCAAGATTGACCTTTGTTATATATATCATCAATTTTAGGTAAATAAAGAAGATATACCAAAGATGGAATTCTGTAAAAGTTATCAACACTATGAATATATAGTGATGCCTTTTGGTCTTACTAATGTCCCTTTTATCTTCATGGATTTGATGAATAGAGTCTTTAGATATTACCTCGATTAGTTTGTGGTAGTATTTATAGATTATATACTTATCAATTTAAAGATAAAGGAAGAGCATGAAGACCATATTATAATTTTACTAAAGACCCTAAGGAAGGAGAATCTATATGAAAAAAATTACAAAGTATAAATTTTGTATGCAAAAGGTTTTATTTTTAGGTCACATAATCTAAAGAGATGGTATAATAATTGATCCATCAATGAAGTAGGCTATTGAATGTTGTCCTAGACCAACCATAGTGAACAAGATCCATTTTTTATCTTGGATTATTGGGATATTATTTAAAGTTTTTGGAGAAATTATCACGAAAATCGAATCCTATGACAATGTTAACTCAAAAGGGTGGCAAGTTTCTATGGATAGATGAATGTGAGGAAAATTTCAAGTAATTGAAGAGAAGGTTAGTCAACGCACCTATACATACATTACCCTTTAGCGGATAAGTTTTTCTAATCTATAGTGATGTATCCAAGAAGTGGCTAAGATGTGTTCTTATGTATAATAACATGGTTATCACTTATACATCATGATAATTGAAGATCCATGAGAAAAATTACCCAACTCATGATTTGGAGCTTCCAGCGGTAATTTTTTCATTAATTATATAGAGGTATTATCTTTATGGAGAAAAGTGTGATATATATAATAATGATAAAAGTATAAAATCTATATTCACATAGAATGAGTTGAACATGTTCTAGAGGATATGGTTAGAGTTGATAAAGGATTATTACAACTCAATTCATTACCACCCTGGGAAAGAAAACAAGGTGGATAATGCTTTGAGTCAAAAGGACCATGCTAGTTTATCCCTAATGAGGACCACAAAGGATCTAATATTTATGTATATTTAGAGTATGAATCTATAAATCCTAGAGTAAGGGGTGAAATATCATCTTTCTCAATTTAATGTTCAACCATATATCAAAGTGATGATTAAAGAGGTTCAAAAATAAGATATAGTGCTGAAAAAGAAGGTTAGAAATGTTCTTGAGTTTAACCTTGATATGGATGAAATGATAAGGTTCAGGAACTATGTATGGGTTCCACCCACACTAGATTTGACTATGGAGTTTTTAGAGGAATCTCATATTTATTCATTCTCTATTAATCTTGAAAGTATAAAGATGTATAGATAACTAAAATAATACTTATGTTGAGATGGAATGAAGAGTGATATATCTGAGTTTGTATATCAGTACTTGGTATGCCAGTAAGTTAAGGCTAAAATACAAAAGTCTAAGGGAATGTGGCATCCATGACCCATACTAGAATGGAAATGGGAGAACATCACAATGTATTTTGTCATTGTAATCCCTAAAACCTCTAAAGGGTTTAATTCTACATGGATGTTAGTCGATCACCTTACTAATACATAACACTTCATCGCTATTAGAGAATACTTCTATCAATATTATCTTGATAGGATATACATTAAGTAAGTGGAAATGTTGCATAGAGTACCACATTATATTTCATCTGACATGGATTCATGTTTTACCTAAATGTTCTAAAGAAGTTCTCAACATACACTTGATATATAATTGAGTTTTATCACTACTTATCATCTTCAGATGGATGGTTAGTATGAAAGAACAATTCAAACCTTAGAAGATATGTTTAGATATTATTTTTTGGATTTAAAAGTTGATTGGGATTAACACATTCCTCCAGTTGAGTTTTCTTATAATAAAAACTTTCAATCAAGAATTTATATGTATCCTTTTGAATCCCTCTATGGGAAGAAATATAGAGATCCAACATGTTGGGATGAAGTTGTTGAAGGAAAACTTTTGGGACCTAAGAAAGCTTAAGAAATGGATGATAAGGTTATAACCATTCAGTAGAATATCAAGGTAACAAAAAGTCGATATAAAATTTATGTTGATAACCATTGGCATGATATATAATTTAAATTTGGTGAAATTTTGTTTCTATGAATCTATACTTGGAAGAAGGTTATGAGGTTTGAGAAGAAATGGAAACTAAGCCCTATGTATATCGTTCCCTTTAATATTCTTGGCCATATCATAATAGTAGCCTATCACTTGGAACTTTATCCAAATATATTTCAACTTCATGTTGTGTTCTATATATATCTTCTAAGGAAGTGTATACATTACCCTTCATAGGTACTGAACTCAGAGGTCATACCATTGGAGCAAGATCTTCCTTATGAGGAATAACCAGTTGAAATTATGGATCATAAAGCGAAATTTCTTTGAAACAAGACCACTTACTTGGTCCATGTTTTGTGGAGAAATAACTAGTTAGAGTAATCTATGTGGGAACTTGATGATATTATGAGGTAGAAATATCCTCATTTTTTGTATTAAAATTATGAATTTTGAGGGTGAAATTCATCTTATGGGGGTAGAATGTAACACCCTTAGTTCTTGTGAACCTTTTTTCTGAATAAATTATTTCTCTTTGATTTATTTCAATTAACACCACATAAAGTCAAAATTTTGTAATACGATACACCAATTTTACCTTGTGCTATCCATAACATAGACTATGCTTTTGTAACATGCACCGTTGAGTATCTACAAAACAACATTTTATTATTATAATTATTTAAATGAGATAGTTATAACCTAGACATTAAACTTTGTAATCTAAAGAGTGATAAATAATTTTTAAATATTATAATGTTTTTATATAAATAAAACATATATAAAATAAGACATATTATTTTTGGTAAAGTCTTTATATGTTTGAAAATACTATTTTCTCAAATGAACTACTTTTTATGTCTTTTTATGAACTATAATAAAATTAATTTTAGTAATTTTTGGAAAATTAATTTATAAAATAATTTTTTTTTTTAATTAATAATTCTAATTTTATATTAGGTTGATTTTTTTTGGATTTTTCTGAAAAACAACATTTTTAGATAAATAGTGACATACTGAATTTTAATTCAAAACTGCTTATTCATATAATATATTTATATAGTTAAATTATATATTAATATTATTTTAAAACATAATTATATCAAGTATACATCCAATACTACAATTTAGGTTATTAGATACAATTTCACATTTATGTTTTATGTAAAATCACTTAAAATTTTTAAACATTTTCGCTAAAAAAAACATGTTGTGGCATGCCTCTAGGATTAATTTTAATTTAATTTCTAACACTTATGTGATTTTAATTTGGAAAAATGGATTTAACATTTTGAATAAAAATAATTTATAAATTTTAATCAGGTAAAATTATTTTTTGACTAAATATATTAGTGAAATTAACTAAAATTAATTACAATGATTAAAGGGTTAATTTTCATAGAAAATGATTAAAACTTAAACATAAGGCCCAAAAAAACCTATAAAGATTTAAAATTTCCATTTGATGTTAATATTTAGACCCTATAATCCATTATATCTAATTTTATCCGTTATTTTATCCACTTTTCAAGGGAAAAACTTTGGTGCAATTCCCTTTGAAAAAATTTACATGAATGCCACTCCTCCTCCACTATAAAAAGGAACTCACCACTCACCCTTATTAACACCACTAAATCCAATTTTAACTCTTTAAATATGTTCAAATAATCTCCCAACATCCCCCATTACTCGTTGAATCCTACCTTTGGGTAGATAGACATCCAATTCATCCCTTTTGTGCAAAGAAAAAGAAGTTACCCAAAGTAGAGGTAACAACCTTCATCAAGATCCTTTATTCTATTTTATTTCTCCACCACCTCAATCATTATTACTATATGAATATATAATAACATAACTATCCTTAATATACTTATATTTAGTAATTATAACAGTTTTTATACACTTACACACACTTCCATATAATGGGTAATGAACTCACCATTCTTATGTAAGGTGAAATAACACCTCACAAAATGATGTGGTTCATTTTTCCTTTACCACCTCTAAATGTTGATAATTATGATGGATGCTATATTTTTATTTGATATATATGATATAAATGATATATTTATTATTTTTGAATTATTTTATAACACATACATTCATGCATTCCATTTTGTATAAATATGATAATTTTATTTGGGGAAGTGTAGACTACTACTCCTCAAAGTAATGTGATTCATTCCCGATCAACATGGAATGTATTTAAGATGGGTTCAGTAAATATATATGAAATATATGAAATATTAATTCTACTGAAATTATTATACATAAATATGTTTCATTTACATTTTTCTTTTAATACGACAATTAAACAGAAACATCGTTCATGCATATGTACGACCTACCATCTCTATAAACGAAGTATTCCATTTCATATTTATATATTTCATAGATTATTATAAATAAATATATAATGAATATTAATGATATTTACATCATGGTTTAAATTTATTAAATCATGATATATGTATGAGGATAAAAAATATAATAAATTAAGTCAAATGCGAAAAACAAAGTGGATATTACCTGAAACATAACCTTATAATGGAAGAGTTAATAAATGGGTTATATATAGCCATATATGGTATTATATATAATAATATGGTTCTATAAAATATTTATAATAAACTTATATTTACTATACATGAGTTTTTTATGAGTACAAATAGAGTCAAGACATAAGGTAAGAGGATTTGTAGTATCACTTTTATTTCTGTGATATTTTTTCCTTATTCACCACTTGTTTCTTTTGTGTAGTGTATATACTAACCATGAATATATTAAATTATTATTATCCTTAAATATATTTGTATTTACATATCCATTTTATGATCTATATTTATTGGGGTTTATGTTTTGAAAGTTACAAAATCGGTAAAGTAGTTTGGTCTTAATTTTCCTTCTTTGAGACACGTGCCATGAATTTAAAAACCCATGTTTAATATTTTTTTTAAGATTATTTTTAAGATAATTTTCATGTAAAAAATGATTTTAAATTTTTTATGGTTTTCAAAGAATCCTTTATATGTTTTCAAAGCATTTTCAAAGAAATAGTTCCCAAAACGTTTTCAAGATTTCTTTATAAGTTTTCAATGTAATTTCAAAGAAATGGTTTTGAAAATGTTTTCAATTTTATTTATAAATTTTCAAAATGTTTTCAAAGAAATTGTTTCAAAATTGATTTCATTATATATTTATACATCTTTAATTTATTTTCAAAGAAATTGTTTTTAGAATATTTTTAAGAATTATTTAAATGTTTTCCAAGTGTTTTCAAAGAAATGGTTTTAAAAAACTTTCAAGATTTATTTATAAGTTTTAAAATTGTTTTAAAAGAAAATGGTTTTTGCAAGTTTTTATGTTTTAAAACCCATTTTTCAAAGAATAATGGAAATTTTCTTCCATAAATTTTTTCAAAAGATATTTCAAAATTATTTTCTATCTTGAGATGACATCTTTTGATGTTACTCATGCATTTATTAGAAATGATCCAAAGGTTTCATTCATATTATTTATTTGAATGGTTTATCATTTGATGGAATGATGTTTTGGAAAACTATTTATCTTTCATGGGTTATATGATTTCGATTCTTGCTTCTTTTCATTGGTTATTCTTTTGATAAAATGATTATGAAACCTATATATTTTCCACAGGATTATATATGATTACATGTTTATGAAAACAATTTAATTTCATGGGTTATGATATGAATATTTATAATCTTTTGAAACATGTATGTATGATTACATTATGAGATGGGTGAGGCATATATCTTCTTCAAATGCATTGGGTAAGGATTTATATCTCATGTAATAATGATGAGATTCAAGCCGACGAGCTTGATCTACTATGAGAAGACAGGAAAACCTGATCCACTATGGGAATATGGGGAAAAATGATCCACTATGGGAATATAGGGAAACCTTATATATTACAGATAAAGGACATTTACTAGGGATGGTGGTGTGTCCCTCTCAGTAGGTGTAGTCCCCATGAAGTTCCCTAATAAGTTTTGGCAATGCATCTTGACTTGATATTACATGTTTATGTGTATGCCACAATTCCATGTCTTATTACCATGTAATTATTTAATGGATTATGATCTTGATTCCCTTATGACTTATGTCTTATGAAATTCCAATATTTATGCCATGATTTTTGTTTATGATCTTTGATATGAAGGGTGTGATATTATATTTTTTTGATCACTTTCCCACACCCTTATGTTTATGCTTATTCTTACATATCTCCCTTGTTTACCCTTACTGAGAATATGATATCACCCATTTTTATGTTTCCTTCCCTAGGTTATAAAGATACGTGTTATGTATAATGTGTATATGAAGGGTGATAGTAATGAAGAACCTTTTAGGAAATAATGTAGCTCACTTATGCAGTAGTTTTTTTATGTTTCCATGTTTCTAAATGCACTAGGATAATATGGTCTTTGGGAATATATTTTTGTGTAATTTATTAAGTATTCCACAAAATTGATGTAATGTTAATGTAATAAAATAAAGGGTTACTAAAATTACCATAATACTTGAATTTTGGAACACTAGAGTGTGGGTGGTTTATTATATGGAGATTTATCTGTATTTGTTTCATTAACTAACTACTTCCCCTCAATTCAACATTTAATTTATTGATGAAATTTATTTACACTCTCAAAGAATTTACTAGTCCCCTTATGAAAATGTCATCCATGTTTCTTTCCACACTTTTGGCATAAAGGAAGACTCATATTCTCCACTATATGGTTATTATTATTTCCTTTGAATTCCATCCTTTTTTTCTTATCAAAACCATGATACTGATGGGGGAATCCAATCTCCATTTATACCTTAAGAGTATATCAGACAAATTTTTCATAACTATTGATGTCTAAAATGTATTACATGCTTTGGATACTTGGTTTTGAGACAATAAAGAATTAATAAATCATTCCTTTAGGGTGGAAAATAATACTATAAGTGTACCACAAATGTATTATAAAATTTTCCTAATAGTTTATAATGGATTAATTATCCTGTATCTTCTACTCAAGTAATTACTTTTCCTTTTTTGTTTGAATAATATGAGGAGAGTGAGTATTGAAAAATAAAATTATAAAATAATCACAATCAATAGAGTGAATTTCTTTATGCTACGTCATATTCTTGATAGGATCCCACCAATTGATATACTTTACCTTCCAAATGATAAACATCCCAAATAACTTTTTTATATTCCTAGAAATGGAGAATAGGGAATATATTTTTATTGGTACTGACCCATTTCTAAGCAATTAGTGGATTAGTGAAACCACTAAAAGAATGTAGATTCTTCCTTGTGATGGAATCAATTGTACATTATTCCCTTATCTATTATTTTGGAATATGAATATGAATCATGCCTTGAGAAGGTTGTGTAAAAATAAAAATGATAACTTTCATTCCATCTACCATAACATTAAGTGGATTATGAGGACAATCATTACATTTTATATCACATTCTTTGTTAACATGGTTATTTGTGGTTCAAAACCTTGACTAAAACAAAAAAGAAATATTTAGGAAACAAAAATCATAGTGATAAATCATATAATCAAGAAAAATAATTCATAGGATGACTAAATCATGACACCATACATTTTACCTAGATTATCCATGGTCATTATCTATTTAAATCCTTCATAATAGTTTATAACGATAATTTGAATTAACCCAAGAATTTTCCCCATGAGTATTTAGTAAGGAGTATAGTCTTAGGCCCACTCATCGATCACCAATTATGATTGAGTAAATACCCAATCGACCCATTTATATGTTGTTACACTTGGGTGAATCTATTCTATATATGCATCCACACTCTAGTATATAGATATGGATGTATTTTCTAGGAAACCCAAACTCCTTTATTTAACATAACTTCTGATATTCTGTTATATAGTGTTTTATATTCTAAGGACTCTCAATAATATTTTTTAAGCCATACCTCCAAAAATAACTAAACCATCCTATTATAATAATTGAGGAGACCCAAAAAATATATAAATAAATATTATATAATTTGAGGTTAATATTAAATAAATTTCATAATAATATATGTATGGTTAGGGTAATTGTTTAGTATATTTGTATACTTTATATATAATCAACTTATTTCCTGAAACATCTTTAATATAAACCAAAAAATTCTTCTCACATAGTTTGCTTCTTAATAATACCCTACTTAAAACCTTTCCTCATAACTGGGGTAAAATAAAAATAATAATTGGTGATCTTATATACATAGTAAGGGTGAAAATTAAAGATATTATTAAATGATCATATGTAAGCATAAAATGTTTATAATGGTATGAGAATGTGATATTAACATTTTAAAATCATACCCATCAATTCATAGATCATAATCATAGAATAATGAATTGGAATTTCATAAGACCTAAATCATAGATGGACCAAATATCCTGATCTATGAGAATATAACATTAAAATAGGATCATGGTGTAATAATAATACTAGAAATAAAATTTCAATTGAATCTACCAATCCATTCATCACATGTTATTCTCAGGATAACCTCCTATGTACCCTCTTTAGGCTTAGGATGAACTCCCATATACCCTCTTTCAGGATTTGGATTACCTCCTCTGTACCCTTTGAGATTATAGACATGAAAAATTACCTAATGTGATAGAGGAATATAACTGAACACCCATCACATAATCATAATATTATCATTTGTATTCCATAAGATAATGAAAACATTTTTCATTGCATCATAGCTTAACCCATGGAAAATAAAATAGGTTTCAACAATATTTCATCGTCATAATAATCAACCATATAGATGATGAATAAAGATGGTATCATTGGATCATATACCCAATAAAGCATAAGTAAAATCAATATATTTTATTATAGATTGAAATTCCTTTAGAAGTTTACAAGAAAATTTATTTAGGAAAATATTTTTTTTAAAACACTTATTTAAAATCTAAAAAATTATATAATATCTAAAAAAACATTTCATTTTAAAATTAACATGAATAAATATAAAGTAATCTTCCAAGTAAATAATGCTCATGGTGATATAAAATCCCTTCATACAGTATAAATTAAAACAAACATTCTATTTACACCGTTGGTAAAAAGTACCTCATTCAGAAAATGACAAGAAGATTCTTTTTAAAACTTTTTATTGAAAGTAAAACATGAGTAAAAATGGATTTAATAAATCATTATAAAATATAAAAAACACTATTAAAAACATTTTAAAGAAAATATGGGCTTTTAATAAAAATATTCATGACTAAATAGAAAAAGGAATGTTGGTTTCACATACAAATGTTCTTTAAAACTTTAGAGTGCATAGAGAGAGATGGAGAGTAAAATAAAAGGAAACTATATAAATTATATAAATAAATTTATTAGAATAAAATAAATAATATTTTTGATATATAGATCATATAATTTCATCATTTTAAATTTAATCACTAACAATCCTGACCGAAAGTGAGATTATAACATAAAACCCTCATCACTTTAGTAACTTTTGAATCATAACTCCCAGGAAAGAAAAAATAAAATGGAACTTTAAATAAAATTAATATAAATGTATTAATGATATAACCTATCAAAGTGATAGTATATGAAATGCATTAAAGAAACATGGGGAGAATATGACATATGTCTCACATAAACAAAAGTGAGATGAAAAACCCTTACCTCAGGTCTGAATTTCATAGTTAGTAATTTTAACCTCATATATAATAAATTTAAATTTATTATAATTATATTAAAAACCATATGCATAATTATATAACCATAAATGGATTAATTATGACATATTATAAGCTGTTCATTAATAATATTTCATTATAATTATCATTTTTGGTGTTAAATACTTAATTTTTCATGTTTGTTTTTATAAAAAAGTTATAGTACTTATAAGTTGATCATGGTTCCATTATATAAATAAAGTTATTCATTGTATAAATATCATATATATTCATTATATAAAAATTTAGAACCATATGTTAAATAAATAGATTGAAAAAAGAATTACATCATTCATGGAGATGGTAGTCTGTACGTACGCATTGATGTTGTTCTCATTTTCAAATGAAATGATGTAAAGAAAGATAGATAATATTTTATCCTTAAAGAATCATAATTAAATCATAAATATCATATATATTTATGAAATAAATTATTATATCCATTAATGTGAGGCAGTGATTAAAATTTAATTTTATCTCTGTGTGGAGACAATAGTCCACACATACGTACAAGTGATACTTTCATTTCACATTTGATAGAAAAGAGGTGGAAAATGGTTTTTCCATAATCATAATAACATATAAGTGTATTTATGATACTATATTAATTATTTTGGTATAGATAAATTATATTTAGATGAATTATAATATGGAATGAACCTAGAAAACATCAGTAAAGATAATTACATCTTTATTGAGAAGCCTCTCTTTTGGCTTACACCTTAAGCCATTTTTTAGGATGGTATTAAGATATGAATAGAATATCAATAATGAAGGTAAGTAAGATACATATATTTTTGGTTTTGTAATTTCTGATATAAGGGGATAAAATTGTTTGAACAAGAGAGGAGAATATGTTTCCTTTTATAAACAATGGGAGGGATACACATGAAATAACATAAAATATTTAAAGAATATAAAGTAATTTTATTTTGAAAGTGGAACCAAAAGTACATTAATTAAAATATGAGATATTAAAATTTCTAAATATATTTTAAAAAATAATATTTAGACAATTATAAGTGGAATTTTTACACTTATCTCTTATTTTAACCTCTAGGTAAACCTATTTTAACCCTAACCATGGTAACATATTTTTACTATTTTCACTATGTATTGTGAAAAAATAAAATTGGACTAATTAATATATTATTAAATGATGATTGTGAATATTAAATTTATTTTATCAAATTTAATTTCTATAATTGGATGAAATTAATTATAAAATAATCACATAAAATACAATGAAAAACCATTTTTTTAAAATACATTTTTGAACATAAAACTGAATTTAATTCCATTACATGTCAATTTAAAATTATTATATGAATGTAAAAATATTTTATCGAATATATATTATGTAAATTTCATCATCATCATTAATAAATAGTTATTTATTTAATTAATTAAGATAAAAACATTGTGCATATAAAAATAGTTTTATGAAAGATAAATATTTTAACCTTTAAATGATTTTATCTTCATTCCTAACCATTCGATAACTAATGTATGAATATTATTCATAAATTATCAATAAATTTAATTAAATTAATTTTTAACTAGTGATAAATATATACAAATATATGATTTTTAGTAAAATAAAATTCTTTGAAAAATAGGTCTTTTAATCCTGAAATGATTTTATTTAAAAAATGAATGATTAAATCTTAGGAACTAACAAATAAATTTGAATTAAGGGAAACAATTATATTTATATTTCATAATTTTGTTAATATTATTCATACCCACCAATCCAATTACTAGTTGATAATGATAATAATATATCATGGTTCATTGAGACATGAGTTTGCATGAAAATAAGGATATAAAATGCTGAAAATTTATTTTAAAGAATTACATATACAATACTGGGGTTTTTCTTCAAAAATAAAATTGGATTTATCTTATATATTGATCAATATATGGTGTTAAAGTATATCAAACCTAAATATTGGGTAATTAAATGAATGATGAACTATAAAATATTCTGAGAAATTCTACTTGTGGTCTTATCCATAGACCAAAATATTAAATTTTGATAGGAAAATGTGGGAATTTAGAATCAAGTTGAATAATGAATGATAAATATCAAAAAAAAATATTTAGTCTTATAGGTATGTATTATTCACTTGTTCTAGGATTTAATTTTTAATAGGTCGTTGTACTTTCTATGATACTAAAATCTATAAGAATGTTTCAAGTAGTTTTAGCTCACGAGTAGTATAAAATATATGAAATGGATGTAAAATCGTTTTTCTAGAATGGAGTGCTAGAAGAAGAATTTTATATTTATTATAAAGATGGATTTATTCTTTAAATTTATACAATATGGGTTTTTACAAAAATGAAGGATCATTATGGGTTAAACCAGGACCCTAGAGCATGGTACTTAAATTTGGATGGCTACTTGAGAGAGATGAAATTAATTAAAGGGAAGGTTGAAAACAACCTTTACATGAAGGAAGATGAATTAGGCATGATTATTATAATTTTTTAGTGATATTATTTTTATAGGTGATAAAGATAGAGATTATAAATAATTTACTGGACAAATGAAAAATCAGTTTATGATTTCTATGGTATGATAAGTTAGTTATTTAATTGGACTATAACTGTTGTTAAAATAAAAAATATATTTTTCTTTCCCAATATAGGTATAAAATAGAAATATTTAATAATTTTGGAATAGAAGTCTCCAAACCAATGTTATAACCCCTATAGGTTCGGATAAATATTTTAAAGGATACTTGAGGAGAATGTGTAAATAAAATAATGTTTAAAATACTAGTTTAATGCTTACTTTATCTCAATATATCCAGACGTGATATTTTCTATATAGTGAACCTTTATGAATAGTATCAAATTGATCCTATGGAATAAAAATTAGTGGCTACTAAAAGAGTTATAATGTAGATTAAAGTAACCTTGAACTTTGGGTTGATGTAAAAAATTGTCGAGTACCTAGATCTCTTTGGATTTAGTAATTCTAATTAGGTAGAATTTTTTTATGATAAAAAATTTAAATTTAGGTAGAATATTTATTATTGGAGGAAGATGTGTTTGAAAACACTTTAAGAAATAGTATCCAGTTAAACTTAGAACCTCATAATCTAGATATATGGTTGTTTTATGTTTTTTACCAAGATGATTTTTATAAAATAACAACTTGATGACATGAGGGTTAATATTTTAAAACTTCTCTGAATTATATGTGACAGTAAATCTATAATTGAACTCTCAAAAAATTAAGTTCAAAACTATCAGTCCAAGAAAATTGATATTAGATTTATATTCATTAATGAGAAGGTATCCAATAGATATATAAGATATGAATTCAATCCTACAAGATATAAAATTACTAATATCTTCACCAATGTAATGCCTGAGGACAAATTTGAGACTGTGAGGCTGAATATGAGTGTTCGACCCTTCTCACTAAGTTGAGGGACACTGGTAGTACCCCCCCTATTTTTGAATTATGTTTTCAAACGGGAAATAATAGGTACATGACTTAGTGATTTTACTATTATGGATTCAAAGCTGTTGTTGTTGAAAAAAGGGGTAGAAAAGGTTGGATGTGTATTTGGATTGATGGGGAGATCATCTAGATAACTTGGATAAAATATCCTTATCAATAAGGGATGGAACTATCTAAAAAAATATTATATTATCTAGAGGTTTGGTATCCATATAATTATATTTGAGAAGGTATCCGGTTTGATATTTCTTTAATGGTTTGAATTTTTAAGGCTAACAAAAAATACAAAGTGGGGGATTGAGCAACCTATTTGAATTGTTAAATAATATTTTTTTGTTTTCATTCATGAGTAATAATCATTTTATAATGATTAAGATTTTTTTGAGTTATCTTTATATTTATTGAGATGTTTTAGGTTTACATGATATGATTTGGATCAATTCGATAATCTACAATTCAGTGAAAATTGTCTAAGACATTATGTATAAATCATCCAAAATATTCCAATAACACCCCATAACTAAAAAACTATATTTATGTGTTTAATGGTAAGAAATTAATATCCTTAAATTATAATGATATTTTAGGTTTATAATTTTATAGAATTAAGAGAACCATTAAATGAAAATGTGACACCTCCACACAATGTATATTTTTTTCCATAAAAATAGGGTCTTAAATTTACAGCCATATTTTCTTCAAGAAACATTATCTTCATTTAACACGAGTCACCGTAACAAAAATATTTACCTTGATATAGTTATTATATATCATTAGATCCTTTTAAAAACATTTGAAAATGTGCTATGATCACAAAAATATTAGTAAAGGATAAAAAGCAAAGGAAACCTATTAGTCTGGTGAAAAACTTTAAAACCTAAAAAAATGATTACCTATATCACAATAAACTTTGAGCATATAAAATAAATCATAATTACATGTAAAAGTTCTATTTTTCTCAAATAAAACCATTAAATAAAATAGAAAAAATAGAAAAAACGTGAATTTATTTTAAGGAATAATATTTATACCCATGTTAAACTCTTTCATAGAACATTATACATATGAGTAACCTAGTTGGTTATCTCCTATTTTTTTTCATTGAAGACTAAATCCTTTCCCAATACATTTGAGATCTATATCTCCGACGCACCTACTATCATATATGATTCCCAAGTACCACATCATGAACATAACATTTATAATATTTCAATTTTTCATCATAAAATCCTTGAAAAAATGATATAAACCCATAAACAAAAGCACTTTCCATTTCCACATAAAAAATATGGAGGAGTAAACTTTTCTTTTGTAAACTCTTGAAAATAAAAAATTCCCAGAATAATTGTAATATGATATTAATTTAGAAAAAATGAAAACTTATAGAGTAATATTGATAATAAATGACAGTTACAATATATTGAAAGGGTTTTCATGAGATAAATGTTATAAAACATTCTTTCGCACTTTGGTAAAAAGTGTCAAAAGTGACCCATAAGCAAATTGTTAAAAATATTCCATTTTAACACCTTTATAAAAAGTAAAAAGCAGTTTAAAAGTAAAATTAACAATAATTTAATTATAAATTAAATCATTCTTGAAAATTTTAAAAGAACATGGTTATGGAATAGAAAAAGTTAGGTTTTAAATAAAAATCTGTTATGACATTATGACCCAAAGATTTTTCTTTATCAATAAACTAGTTTTTATTGCACCTTGAAATTGAAAATTCATTATTCATAGGTTATAACTATGGTCAACAAAAGACATTAGTTAAAATAAGCTATCAAACTATTAAACATGCTCTAAAGTATCAGAACTAGTTTCATCCAATTGTGAGAAGAAGAAAACCTATTTAACATGACTTATTAGTCTTTTCATTCTCAAAAAGCATTATCATGCTTCACATTTTTTTATCATATTACATTAACCCAAAGAAGATCTTAATAAATTAAATATTCACATTACATCAATTTAATTGACATAACATTACTTGAAACACTAGATTGATTTAAACATCCTCTTCTTTTATTATTTATCCAACTAATTAACAATTACTATATTTATGTTATTTATCATTTTTTAATGAAATAAACATGCTAAACCAAGAATAATAATTCTCTATAAAATCATAGAATATATTTCACACTATCTATAAAATAAATAGGTAAACCATTATCACGATATAAAGAAACAACAGTGCTAAGATAATGCTCTCCATTTTCCTTATTCATCTAGTTAAATAATTATTAGGATAATTCAATTTCCATATAAAGGTATAAACCATGAAGACTTTATGATTTCACATAAATAAATAGAATTATTTAAAAATCCACTACCTCAAAGGGATAAATGTTTTTTGTATGAGAACGAACCAATATCATAGATCCTGATCACCACTCCCATGAGAGATATATCCCTCCAAGGATGTTGTTCCACAACTGCACCAACAAAAAATCAAGAATAAAAAAAATATGGAATCTAAAATTGAAATAATAAATGGGAGGATACAAATCAAATAACCATAAGAGAAAAGGGTAGAACGTACCTTGGATCATTGTGGAATGAAATCAGAAAGAAAGAATTGATCCCAATTAAAGGGATCCTAATCACTTGGAGAAAACGTTGTTGGATGCCTGGAGATTTTGGAGAAAGAATCATATGATTTAAGAGAGGTGAGGGTGCTATATTTATAAGACTAACTACCTAGGGGAGTCCTATGGTGTAAATCATCTATTTACATCCTAAATGCATTGAATTTTAATTTTTTTTGAAAAAAATGTCACCTTAACCATTTTGACACAAAAATTGATTTATGTTGTAAATATCTAGTTTAATATGTAAAGTCTATAGTATTAATAACACAATCCAAAACCCTCTTATTCCACAAAACCCTCTTACAAAATAAAACCCTACTTATGTTGTAAGTTCATGTATCTTCCATATTTTAGAATCCAAACATCTATATAGCCCTACTAAGCCTTATTTTAGCACCATAGTCTTAAAAACATGAAAAAGGGTTGGTCTACATGGATTTGGTCCCCTGCATTAGATACCTCTAAAAAACCTCCTATCCTTTAGAATCTAAAACCTAACCTAGAGATAAAATGAAAGGGTTTGTCTAAAAATCCATCCCATGAGATACCTATCAAGAATCCCACCATCATGGGAGATCAACCACCTCATAAAAGGAACAAGAAAAAACCATGCAATAGAAAAAAACAACTCCTTAAAACACTCATAGGGGATACACCTCTTAAACAAGACTAAGGTTTCTATCAATAAGGAAATAAGAGGAAACCATCTCAAAAACAAAAAAGGGTTCAACCACCATAGATGGAATTATAATAAGAGAAGATCTAAGGAACAAATAGATTTGGGTATTGATCACATATATAAAAATCACACTCCTAGGTACCCTCCTCTATTCCATCATTATACCAAGTGAAATAAACAAAGGGAATATTATACCTACACAACACCTTCCCCTGGTGGTCCTGGATCTTAATTTGCTGCTACTCAAAAGGTGAATCATCACCAAAATCAATATTTCCCCAATATGTGAAATAAGATTCATCATGAAGGTAAGAAAAAGCTTCAACATGCGAAAAATAACATATATTTTATCATATATGGGGGAAGTTATATCTGATACACCAGGACACCATCATGATCCAATATATTGAAAGGACCAACAAAAATGGGAGAAATATTTCTCCAATGGACAAAACTTCTCTTCCAACAATGTGGATTAACCTTCTAGAACATGTGATCTCCAAAATGGAACTCCATAGGTATTCTCCTTTGATCGATATAAGGTTTTTGAAGATCTTTAATTTATTCATTCTTCCATGAATAACCTAAAAATTTTCTATCATATTCTATACTAGTTATAGTCCAAGAATTATAGAATCTATAAACCTATAGTAGAATATCAGAGAGTGTAAAGGTCGGTTGTACAAAGTTTAAAATGGTACCATACTAATGGAGGAGTGAAATATATTATTGCAAGTGAACACAACCAATGGTAGGTGTCTTATCCATAAACATATGAAATATAGGACATAATAATGAAACATCTCTTTAAGAGTTTATATGATCCGCTCGATATGACCATCCTTATATAGATAAAAAGTCGTTCTAAGGCACAACTAAGTGGAAAAATCATGCTAGAGACCTCTACACACCCTATAGATGGAATAAGGATTTAAATAATATATGATAATCTTATTGACTCTATGGATTCTCACCACCTCCTCCAAATACGACCTCAAAAAAACATCCACTAATATCAACTCCCTGATCGCTATGTAGTCATATGATTTGATCAAATGATCCAATATCACCCATATAACATCATAGAATCCCTAAGCTTGAGGTAAACTAGTTACAATGTTCGTTGATATATCCTCCCTCTTACGCTAAGGAATATATAAAGGATGGAGAAAACCCTTGATAAATAGTTCTTAGACTTCACCTTATGGCTAACCAAACATCTAGAAAAAACTCTACAGTTTCATGATTCATCCCTGACAAAAAAAATGTCATTTAAAATCTCATTATATCTTCATAATTTCAGGATTCACCACCAAAGTCAATATATAGAACTCATGGAGAACTATCTCATGCATCACTAATGGAATGAAAATCCTCCACTGGAACAACACCTAGGGTTTTCATCCTCAGACTAACCATTAGGGGAATACTAAAAACCACTGGGTCTCTATAGGTCTCTACCTCAAAATATCCCAAAATGACTCCTCCACCTACTAAACCAAAGTTTAATTCTTTGTTATATTTAAAATAAAACCTCTTCCTCTAACATATATCATATCTAGATGCATTATGAAAATATCTTCAATCAATCAATAAGAATCTCCAGATTCCTGCATGACATCACTACATGACTTCCTGCTTAGCGTATCGGCTATAACATTCCCTTATCTTAGTGTATATAAAATATAAAATTTATAATCTTGTGAGAACATCATCAACTGATTCTGGTGAAAGTTTTAGGAACACTGGGAGAATACATACCTTGGTCTCTTTTGAGTGGTGAAAACCCCAAAATGATCACTAATGTGGCAATGTCACCACAGCTTGAAGGAAAACACAATTAATGGAAACTCGATATCATTGGTGGAATAATAATTCTCATGGGGATGTAACTTCCAATACCTAAAATAAAAAATCTATCTATACTAAATAAAAATACAGCCCAAGTGAAGACATTAAGTGTCATAGAAAACCTTGAACTGAACTCCTTCTATTGGAAAACAAAATATTGGACCATTGAATAACTTATTCTTCAAGTACTCGAAACATGACATACATTGGTCAGTCCAAAATAATGAATGATACTTCTGGGTCAAAGTAGTCTTAGGAGTCAAAACTTGAGAGAAATAATTTATGAACCACTTGTATTATCCTTAAAGACCAAGGAAACTCCTCACCTCTGCCACTGTATTGGGGGATTCCTAAGAATCAACTTCTTTTTCATTGAAGGATAAAGCTATAATCATTTCTGGGATATCACATACTCTAAGAAATAAACATCATGATCTCAAAAATCACACATAGAACACTTCTTGAATAGATATTGATAATAAAGAATTCCCAAAATGGAATGTAGATTCTATGCATGATCCTCCTCAGATGTAGAGTACATAAGGATGTCATCATTAAAAACCCAAAAAAATCAATCTAAGAATTATCTGAACACTACATTCATCAACCATATGATCATAGATAGAGAATTAATCAAACCAAACAACATCACAATTAACTCATAATTCATATGATGGAATAAGAAATTAGTCCTTCTAATTTCCTCATCCATTACCCACATATGATGACATCTTGACAATAAATTGATTTTTGAGAATAAAATTTATCCGTTCAACTGATCGAATAAATCATCAATACATAGAAGAGGATAAGGGTTATTTATTACCACCTATTTCAAGAAATTATAGTCAATACAAATCCAAAAAATTTCATAAACCATATTTACAAAAAATACTGGTGCACCCCACATTGACACACTAGGATTAACAAAGCCTCACTATAATAGATCATCGAGTTGTACTCGCAGCTATCATAACTTAGAAGGTTCCATCCCATACGGATGAATCAATATTGGAGACATGTTTATTTTTATTTGGATCCCAAAATTGAACTTTCATTAATGGGTTAACACTAAAAACTCTTTAGGAATGATATTAAGGTACTCTTCCACAACCCTGGGAAACAGTGTCCATTGTACCTCTGATGAACCTAGCATTAGATCACCCATAAAGATGAAAAGGATAGAATAAGGCTCATCCCCATATGAGGGTCTCTCTAACTAATGAACACTATTGGATCTACATAAAAATTATAGAACAAAACATATCTATTAAATCAATCTATAATGGCCTACACAGAATACAACTAATCCATACCAAGGATGATGTCGTATGGCTATATCTGTAAACATTAAAAGTCTCCCAGAGAGTGGAGATTACCCAAAAAAAGCTAAAAATATCTACATAATATATACAATTCATATTGACCTAAAAAAAAGCATAGTAAAATCCAAAAGAACTAGAAGAATATCTACCTCAAGTCCTAAAGCATAGACATGGGTTGGTAATATAAAGAAGTGCACATCTCTTAAATAAATCAAACCATGAAACCATTTAAAAAAATATTACCTTGAAAAATATATGGTTCACCTAAAGATGGAAATAATAAATAATGAATCTAACTAAGACATATTCTATGGACTCTATGACCTAGGTGTTGACCACCTTCTTAATTGTGTTATGCTCTTCGAGGATGATGAGCATCCTGGGGCTACCCTATGTCTGCCCCATCTTCTCTCTTCCGATCTCAATATGGAGAAACCTACTGCTAATCTATCTTGAATAAAACTTCCTCAAAGTAGGAAACTAAAGAAAAAATCTTAGCACTCACTGACTGCTTATAATGGTTAGGCAATCTCACCATTGATGACCTCGACCTCCAAAAAAACACACACGTCTATTCCCTTTGAATTGGTTTGAGAGATGCCACCCTCATAGAAACAAGATGATGAGGGATATGACCTACCTCCTACTGACAAAAAACACTTCATTGTAGGAAGTTGAGAACCTCAAACCAAAAATCCATTTCACAAGGAATCTTAAGGACTTCCCTCTCTTGATGATCCATTTTGGGCCAACATCCTCCCAATAAACTATGCTCTCTCCAACACTTCAAGATTCTTCATTAGAAAAATTGGGGTAACCTAGAGTTGGATATATATACAAATACTCAATTAAATGACTCACCTTGGCCTCCACATATAGAAACAAGCCTAGATATTGTTACAGAAGGGTCCTGAAATGGATCCTAAATTCTTACACACTAAAACTCCCATGTCGATGGTTAAGAAGCTCCCAGTGACTATCTGCCTTCACGATCGAAGAAAAAACTATTCTTAGAACTATTATTAGAACTTCTACCTTGAGACTATCAACTCCTCTTTATCCATAAGGAATAATAACCACCACATCCTCACTACCCCACTTAGAATCATTACATAGAATGAAACATAGTGCTCCTTCTAAGCATGGATCGAACTGAAAGCTATCTCAACCTCCTCCAACAAGTCTTTTGTGAATGAATCTAAACAATACCCTATACTTCTCTAGAATCTGAAACTAAAAATATTAGAGTTTCATCCTCCAAGTTTCATTTTTTTCAACCTATACTATGTAGGGATCTTCTGACACATCTCATTAAATAGCTTCAGCATGAACCAGACAAGGATGTTAACCTAGGGTCGTACCTAACAAGAAGAACAAAATGGTTAGACTCCTAATCCTATAATATGGAATACATAACATTAATTAATTTATTATTATTTTATCTTGTTTAAGTTTTAACCTATCCCAAGGTATTTCTATTTTAAATGAAAGAAAAAAGAATAATGATGCATGATTATTTCCTAGGTCTTTACCCCACAACATGTATCAATTAATTTAATAGGCTAAATAAACTTAAAGTTACATGAATCACATCACATGTCCCCCTAAATATCCATGTATCAGATAGTCTCTCATGTTTACATTGATTACTAAACTTAGCTGACATCGTTTACCTACCAACCCATGCAATATCACATGTGTCAAACTCCAAATTCCATCCTATAACTCAAACCAAACCTTTGATACCACTCAGTCATGACCTAATCCACCTAATGGGTACCCCTCCTAGGTTAGAAATGAGAGAAGGGAATTGGGGATTTCCCGAGTACCACCACCTATAGGCCATAGCATGGTGACTAGCACCAAGTGTATAATAAGCATACAATGGGAAGAATTACCCTCTATGAGAACATGAAGAATATAGAGATAAGACTGATACACCAATCAACTCATGATTATACATATATATAAAATATACCCAAATTTATATATACTATTTCATACAGTACTAGAATAACTAAAAAGAAGCTATAAGAACCCAAAATGTTAATTTATAAGTGATTAAGAAGATCAAACGACTCTTAGAAAACCAAGATCTAGTAATATTCAGACCGATATAAAACCTGATTTGGATGACCTAAAAATAGTTTATGTATATATAAATGGGGGTATTATAATAGTATACTCAGTAGGATCCTCCCTAGATACTCTTTTTCTAAAGATAAAGAAAGCATGTTAAAGAATTGTAAACAATTAGGAAACTACCTTTTCATATAAACATGAATATTATATTCTTATCCTCAATGTAGATAAAACCCACCAAGTATCACATTTAATAGATCATATAATATAATAATGACACATCAAGGGTACCCCACTTCTGATTCTCCATTGGTTTACTGGTCTCCTACAACATCACACATCTTAATCTATCTCTCTCCAAAAGTAAGCCAGCCTACAGACACCTGGGCTAAGTAACACAACATGCTCCTCATGCATCACATCATCACATCTATACATCTATATATAGTAACTAAGAAGTTCCAAGGAGCCAACATATCCCATATGATGTGTATCATATATTTGGTATTATACCTTAAGCCATCACAACCTAAACACTGAGTAAGAAACCTCAAGCCATCACAGCTTATACACATCTTACCTATAATAATACTTTAGATACTATATCTACGAATATATGTGTGTGAAAAAACCACAAGACATCACAACCCTCGACACACATATATGGGAAAGATAAAAATTGTGTATACCCACACATATAACTACCAAGAGAAGAGATCGAGGCAAAAGGGGGTAGTTATCCATCCATCCTCTCATCGGGATGTTGGGGAAAACACCCTCTTAGAGTCCACTTGGTTTCAATCACCCTAAATTGCATGGGTGGGGTAGCCTATGAAATAAAAAGATATACATGATATAATCTAGATTCCAAGTACACTATGGGTATAACATAGTCTTAGACTCAATTACAGCTAATGTCACTCAAACTCTCGACTGCCCCTACTAAGACCAGATAACCTATAAGCACACAAGCCTTTAAAGATCAATATTATATTACTTTATATTCATGAAAAAACTCAATTTATGTTAATTAATTCATTATAAATTAATTAAACATCAATATTATTCCACAATAAACATTAATAACCATCAAATATAGGTCCATTCTCCCTAGAATAATCCAAACAGAGTCCATAGTTTCTCAAGAGTAACATCTCATTTTCATTCTAGTAAGAACCAAACCCATGTGTTAAAAATTAATTATTAATTATTAAAATTATTCCATAATTCTAGGTACTCTAGGAAAACCATACTAAGATAGAACTAAGAGAAATTCAACCAAGCACATCCAGATGCCTCAAGTAGTGGGGAAAGTAATGTTGATAAAACAAGAAACCCGTCCATAATCCATTAAATAGATTGATTTAAATAAATAATATAGCATTATCACATCAACTATTAATCCCAGATTCAGCTCATTATATCAAATATGGTGTCATCCATGGAACCTATATGCATATCCCAACACATCTCGCCATCACATGCATTAAATTCTACCACATATTTTGGTCCTCCCCGCCTCATGTCACATTATCCAATCCTACCTCAACCATCCTAGGCTCATATCACATCCCATATCATTGCTCACATCCAGATCACATTAGAAGGAAGTAATAAAACAAGCATATTAAATAGGTAAACACTACCACAAAAATAGTTTTTCCCGACACCAACCTTTATCAGTGCTAACAAAAAAGAGCTGATAAAGGGGGTGCCTTTATCAGCACTAAAAAAGCGCTGATAAAGGTACCCCTTTTATCAGCACTTTTTTTAGTAGCACTCATAAAGGGGGGCCTTTATCAGTGCTTTTTTAAAAGAACTGATAAAGGGTAGACTTCAAAAAAAATTAATTAAAAATAATATATTAATATATTAATATATAAATATAGTTATATTGATATAAATATAATATATAATTTTTAAATATATTTTAGATAAGAATAAATATACTTTTACACTTAATATACTTAATATATAAGATATTTAGTGAAAATGGCTTATAAAAAAAATTAAAAAAATATTTTTAATTAATAATTTTCTAATTATTATGGAGTAATAGTCATTTAATAACAATTTTAAGGCTAAAAAAATTAAAAAAATTAAAAAAGATCCAAAATATGTTGAAAACGCAACTCGAACTTCAAACGGCCATAACTTTTGATTTGGGTGTCCGTTTGAGCTCTACCACATATCAAATCGAATCCTGCGACGATATCTACACTCCTATGGCCCGGGAGACCTTGGTCAAGGTTTTTTCGAGGCCAAAATAGGCCTATAAAGCCTCCAAAACTGAGTTTTTAATCAGGGTACCCCAATTTTTTAACATTTTGTGGATTTTTAGCCTCTTTTAAGGGGGTATTATTGGCTTTTATTGGTGGGTAATGAATTTATTCCAAGGTATTACATTCATATTGTTATTATTTCTTTGAAATTTTATCGTTTTTTGTAATGAACTGCTATTTATAATCAAATATATAACTATATGTACATATTTTGTATATATTCACACCTAAAAATTTAATTTTTTAAATAAATAATTAAACATATTAACATATAAAATATATTAGCTTTATCTAAATAATAAATAATATCTATTTTATTTAAAATACCAATATATGAATATTTATATAACTATATATTAATATAACTATATATATATATTAATATAACTATATATATTCAAATAACTCTATATATATATATATTAATATAACTATAAATATATATATTAATATAAATATATATATATTAATTTAAATATATATAACTATAATAATAAATATAACTAAATATATATATAAATAAATGGATATATCATAAATAAAAGAACAAATCAATATAGGGGAGTGGAAAAGGCTCCAGGCATGCAGGGGGGAGGTCTCAAGATCAAATCCAGGTGGAGGCAGGGGCACGCGGGCAAGGGTGAATTAGAGGGGCTAGTGCTAATAAAGGTGGGGTATAGAACTAATAAAGGGTGGAGGTGGTGCGTGCGAGCGATGGAGGTGCGAGAAAGCACTGATAAAGGGGGGATCAAGCGCTGTAAAAAGCCCCCCTGAGATAGGAAGTATTTTTTTAATTTTTTTAATTTTTTAGTTTTATCAACACTAAAAAAAGCACTGATAAAAGGGGTATTTTATCAGTGCTAAAAAGAAAGCACTGATAAAGGACCCTTTTATCAGTTCTTTTTTAAGCGCTGATAAAAGACCCCTTTTATCAGCGCTGATAAAAGGGGTCTTTATCAGTGCTTTTTGGAGCGCTGATAAAGGGGACCCCCCTTTATCTTTGCCAGCTTTAATAGTGCTTTCCTAGTGCTGTTAAAGGCCATTTTTAATACTGATAAAAGGGGTATTTGTAGTAGTGAAACTTTTCCCTAAAATAGGGAATTTAGTCTTCACTTTAAAACAAGCTCTCTTGGCTTCCAACATGAGGCATCTAGCCTTTATAAGCATTGATAACTCTCAAACACATAGATTTATCTTTATAAAACAACCAATATTTATTCCATATTTAATTAACTAATTCATTATTCAAAGGTTCTAACTACGGGAAACCTAATAAATCATCTATAACAAGATATCAAACTATTAAATAAGCTCTCAAGCATCAAAAATAGTTTCATCCAACTATGAGAAAAACAAAAATAATTTAGCATGACTTATTAATCTTTTAATTCTTAATAAGAATTATCATGATTCATATTATTTATCAAATTCCACTAACACATGGAAGATCATAATCAACTAAACATGTACATTGTCTCAATTTTATTAAAATAAAATTATAAGAAATACCAGATTCATTTAAACATTCCCTTTCTTTAATTCTTTATCCAACTAATTAAAAAATAATGGCTTTATGATATTTTCCATTTTCCAATGAAATAAACATGGTAAAACAAGTATGATAACATGCTATATAGGCATAAAATAAATAACACACTATCTAGAAAATCAAGAGGCAAACTGTTATCATAGTATAACGAAACAATATTAACATGTGATCTCTATACAGTTTCTTTATTAATCCAATCCAATCATTGTTAGGTTAATTACATTTCCATATACAGTTCTATACTATGCTAACATTATGATTTCATGTAAATAAATAGGAGAAGAAACAAATCTACTACCTCAAAGGTGTCAAATTTCTTCATATAAGAACAGACTGATGTTATAGATCATGGTCACACCTCCCAAGAGAGCTACATCCCTCCAAGGAAACCATGTCATAACCACAACAACAAACCAAGAAAAAATAGTTAAAATTATAAAGAGAAACCTCCATAATTTTTAAATAATAAGTAGGAGGATCCATATCAAAGATCCATGAGATAAAAGGGTTTAATATACCTAGTATCATTGAAGATATAAGACATAAAATTGGGATTTATACCTATCAAAGGGCTCCTAGTCACATGGATAAAACTATGTTGGACACCTAGAGTTTTGGGAGAAAGTACCATAGGGTTTGAGAGAGGTGAGGGTGCTTTAGGTTATAAAACACACTTCCTAAGGGAAATTTATAGTGTAAAAAATCCATTTACATTGTAAATGTGTTGAGTTTTAAGTTAAAAAAATCATGTCACCTTAACCATTTTAACTCAAAATTCATTTATGTCATGAATATATAATTTACGATGTAAATTCCACAAGCCAAATAACACAAGTCATAACCCCCTAACACTATAAACCCCTCTTACACTATAAACCAATACTTGTGTCCTAAGTTCTCCCTACTTCTAGATTTTAACATCCAAACACCTGTAAAGCCCAAATAATCACCATTAAATCACAAAATTTCATTATAAAAAAGAAATAATGGTTGGTATATGTGGATTTAGTCCCTTAAAAAACATGTGGTGAAAATGATATAAGTCTCATAGAAAGGAAATTGAGATGAAAAACACCTTACCGCAAGCCCTAACTTATTTCTTACACTATCTTACTCATTAAAAATAAAATAAAATAATAATATTATTAATATTAATTTAATTATTATCATGTATCATTTTATTAATAAATCAATTAAGTTCACATTGTATGTTTTTAATTTTTTCAGTTCAAAATATTTTCGATGTGTTGATTATGGTCAAAGGGGTCAAGGTTTCATCCTTTGTAGAATATTTAACATGTTATAATTATCATTTTTTATAAATTAATTATACTTTTAAAAAATTCATGTAAGTAAGTAATAAAAAATGAGATACAATATTAATGGAGTTAGAAGTCTGCACGCACACATGAGCGACGTTTTAACTTTTCCAATAGATGGGTAGGAAATAAGGTTTATAATATTTCATCTTTATAGAGTAATTGTTATTTCAAAATATATATATATATATATCACTTAAATCAATCTTTATAACCATATGTGTGAGGTGGTGATGAAAAACAAAACACATCACTTCGTAGAGGTGGTATTCCGCCCATACGTAAAAACAACATTTTCATTTCACATGGGATGGGAAGGAGGTAGAAAATACTTGTTACATAAATATAAAAATAATTTATTATAGTAAATATAATAATTTAATTATATTTGGATTTTTATAATAGATTCAAATGAGGTAAAAGATTAAATAAGCTTGAACGAATTTAGTTAATACTTATACATCCTCCTTGGATATCTTCTTTTGGATTACAATTTAAGCCTTATAGTATTGGTCTTTTGGTGATATCATGACCTATAAAGCATGGGGAAGATATTTTAAGAGGTATTTGGGAAGATTTGGGTCAATATATGGTGCTCAAAGTGTGTATATAAATGAAAAGAGGAAGATCCCTTTTATAAGTGTGAGGAGTGGCACTCATGTAAATATTAAGAATGTTAAATTATAATAAAAATATTTTTCATTTAAAGTATATATAATTTATTAAAATTTAAAATATTTTATAATTTAAGGTCTAAATACCCTAAAAAAATAAAATTTAATCAGGTTTTAAAGATATTTTAATCCTTATCTCTTAGTTTAACCATCCTTTTAAACATTTTAACCTCTACCTTGGTGATTTTTTTACCTTGGTAATTATTAATTATGTCTAATAATGAAGTTGAACTAATTAATAATTTGAAAATTATAATTAAAAATATGGAATAAAATTTATAAGATTCAATTTCGATGTGGTAAAAATTAACTATACTATAATTTCACTAAAAAAAACTATTTTTTTATAAAAATGTCAATTTTTTATGCATTTAAATGATTTTATACTAAAATAATGTATAATTTTGATTAAAAATAAAGTAATTGGATAAAATTTAATCAAATTATACTTATTTTAATTTAAAAAACCTGAAAATGTAATGAACCTTGTGAATATATGATTAAAAGAGAAGAACAAAAAATTGTGTTTATTTGAATAAAAACTATAATTAGATTTCCAAAATGTAAAACATAGTATAAGTAACCCTCCTTAAAAAAGAATATTATTTATTTTTTAGTCAATAATTAATTTTATACAAATTTTAGGATCATTTCAGGTTTACAGTTTTAGAGAAATGGATAATAACTCATACATAACAAAACCATATAACATAAAGTGGACACTTATGATTAGTATGGATTTTTCCCATAATGTAAAAATTTAAAAATAAATAATAATTTCATTTCATGTAAAATATTAAAAACTTTCAACATGACTTATTCTTATCTACTATCCATCCTTAAAACATGTGGAAAACATTTTGAAATGTGAGATCAGAACAAAAAATCTCAATAAAGGACCTCAAAAGAAAAAAATTATTAGTCTAGTGAATAACATGAATATCAATGAAATGATTTTCATTTATCTCAATGTTATTTAAGAAAATTATATAAATAATTTTCATATAAAAAACTAGATTTTTCTCAATAAAAATCATTAAAACCCATAGCGGGTAAATCAAAACCTTTTTTTGGAAACTTAGAGAATCACATTTATAACCCATTTTAAACCCTTGTCAGATGTAACTTGATCCCAATTAAATTAATATAAGAAAATATTTGGTAACTACCACATTATTTCCTATTAATACAAGGAACATTACCCAATTCATTGGAGTTCTATCTCGTACACCCATTTTATATGCTATTTTGGCTCACTCAGTGATATCTGGGTGGAGCCATCATATAAGGTATAACAGGCTCAACTGATGCTATTTGGGAGATCCCATTTCTTATATGTAATGATCAATTACCACATAAAAAAAAGATTTTTTCATTTTACTTTTTCATCATAAAACATTTGAAAAACAAGTTTAATTTCATATGCAAATTACGTTCAGATATCAAAATAACCTTTTTAAAAAAACATGTTTTGAATACCAAAATACCACTAAAAAAGGGAAATTAATTTTTTATTTGAATAAAAAAATATTTTAAATGAATCCAAAAATAAAATAGGGGTTATGGTGGTGTAAAATTCATTGTCATCACATGCATTGAAATAGAACATTCCTTTTTTCATTTGTAAATAATGTCAAAAATTTCGTACAAAGATTCATTTTTTGTAAACATTAGAAATAATGACAAAAGTTTACTTTATAAAACTATCATATCCATATAATTACATTAATAAATCATTTTAATAACATATACATTTATGAAAAGATAGTTCAAAGGAAACCTTTAAAAATGATTTTTTAATGAAAAGTCCCTTACCACTTTAGAAACATTTGAATCGTAAGCCCCATTAAATAATAACATTAAAAAAACATAAAATATCATGTGAAAAGATAAATTAATGATATAAAATTTCATATAAGATTTATATATATCTCATAATATAATATCTGTCAATAATGTCAAAATATGCCTCAATGAACGAAAATTGAGATGAAGTCCCTTACTTGAGCCTCACATGTCACATACATTTTTTATCATCCTTAATAATAAAATTATATTAATTATTAAATTTATCAATAATTTTTTAAATTTTATTATCTCTTTTATTTCACTTCTTACCATGTTATATACAATTACTTAATCAATTAAGTTTATGTCAGGTGTTTTGACCATATTTGGATTGTGTGTCAAAATTTACTTCTCTTGGTTGACTGTTGTTCAAAAAGGTCATTAATCAACATATCTAGAGTAATAATCTTGAAATAATTATCATATTTATACATAAATAATTATTTATTAATAAAATCATGAAATATGGTTATGAAAAATGAACTATGTTACAATCATGGAAAAGGTAGGTTGTAGGTATGCTTGAGTAACGTTTTTATTTTTCTATGATCATTATATAAAGAAGTTAAGTAACATTTTATCATTATAGAATGATAATAATATCATAATTACAATATTAGTTCATTAAATATACTTATATATATCATCCATGTGTTTTGGTGATGAAAAAGAATCATATCTCTTTGTGGAGGCAGTAGTCCACACTTATAAAAATGACATTATCATTTTTGAGTGTAAGAATGAAAATGATATGTTACCTTTTAATAATTATAAATATGTAATTTAATTCATTATAATTTATATTATATAACATATATTCATTAAATTTTTCCTTATTACTTTCCATGTAAATCATTAGTGTAAAATGAACATCGCTTCATGAGGTGGTAGTCCACTGTACACATGAATGGCGTTATCGTATCCCCCACAGAATCGAATGTCAGAAGGTATATGAGATATCATAACTAAAAAAGTATAAATATTTTACAAATATCATATTTTTTACTTTAAATACATCATTAAAAAAATCTATTAGAGGTGATGATGGTAAAAAGGACATGAGTTCGTGAGGTGGTAGTCCACCACACACACGAATGGTGATTTCATATCCCATTTGAAGGAAGAGTGGATGGATTTTGGTTATTACATAAACATAATAACATATAATTAAATGTAAGATAATATTTGTATTATATAATCACAATTAAATAATATTTAAATGAGGTGTAAGAATAAATAAAATAAAAATTCTCAGTTAAGCACGATACCTCTTCCTTGAGAAATTTTCTTATGTAAGCAAAAAAGGTATTATTATGATGAATTTATGATCAAAATAAGTATATATATGTTGGGAAGGGATGTAAGGAATATATTTGGGTAGTTATAGGATAATTAAAATGGATTTCAATGTGTTAATAAGAGAGTATAGAGGTGTCATTTTATAAGTGCGATGAGTGGCAGACTTGTAATTTTTGAAAAGGATAAGGTGTTCTCATGTTTTTCACATGAAAAAGTCTCCAAAATGGAACATTATCAATAAATAAACATAATATGGTATAAATATGTCCATAAAATAGATTTTAGACAATAATTTATGTCATTTTAACACTTAGCTTTTTAGTTTAACCCCTAGTAAATGAATTTTCACCTTAACTTTGGTAATTTATTTTTTACTATTTTATCTATTCATTAGGGTAAAAAATTAAATTGAAATTATTATATTATATAAATTATTTGGATTTAAAATAAGTAAAATATTTTACCAAATTAAATTAATATAATTGGAATAAATTTAATTTAAAAAAAACCCACAGACATGATGGAAAAGTAGGTCTCCAAGAAGTGTATTTTTTGAGAAAAAGATGATTGTATAATAACTATAAGAATAATAATAATAATGGTATGAATAAAAATTAATATTTAATGATATATTATATATATATTTCATTTAAAAATTTCTAATTTTGGATTATATTAATTAATTAAAATGGAGGGTCATTATGCACATTAAAATTATTTTTAGAAAAATCCTATTTTTAAACAAAAAAAACATATACTAAAATCTAATGTGAAGTTGATTTAAAATAAATTAAGTGTATAAAATATAAATAAAAAAATTATGTTAATTTAAAAAATATTAAAAACATAATGATACTTTAAAATAACTTAACTTATTGAAAAGAAATGTCATTTTTACAAAAAAAATTGGTATTTCCCCTATTCACTGAAAAATCAATATTTTTTGAAAATCCCAAAACTTTTCCCTAAGTTAATTTTTATATAATTATTTAAGAAATTAAATTCATTTTTTAAAATTAAAATTTTATAATTTATAAATATACCTTTTAAATAAAACCTTGTTAGAAAAGAGTTTAATTCAAACTATCTCTTGTTTGATTTAAAAATTACTTAATTTTTTTATAATGAATATAAAAATCTAATTTATATTAATAATTATGAAAATGATTCATTCTATAATTAATTGGGTTATTGAAATATTATACCCTTTTGAAATTATATCCTTAAAATGTTATTCAATTGTTAAACAATTTGGGATATCTTTCCCGTATAGCATTTTCAGATTCCCATGTAGCCTTTTCAACCATATGGTTTTCTCATAAAACCATAACCTAGTTAATCATCTTATTCTATAACACTTGATCTTTATGGTCATGAATATAAATATTATGTTCCTCATATGAAAGGTTCTCTTCCAACTTAACTACTTCCAGGGTGAAAAAATGAGTTGAATATGGAACATATTTCCTTAATATCATGACATGAAAAACATTAGGTACCTGAGATAAGCTCATAGGAAAAGAAAATTGGTAGGAAATTGATCTAAATTTATCTATGATTTTATATATTTCAATGAACCAAAATCCTAGATATCCCTTTTTACTAAAATTTCTAAGAATTTTCCCTGGATATACTTTGCAAAAGAAATGATCACCTACCTAAAAAGAAAGATATTTCCTCTAATTATCCACATAAATTCTCTACATACTTAGATTTTTCTTCATATGTTTCTGAATCAACTAAACCTTTTCAGTTATTTCTTATACCAACTATGGTCCCATAAACATCCTTTCTCATACTTAATACAAAAAAGTGGGTTTCTTACACAACTTTCTATATAATTCCACAAATGGTTTCAAGTGTAAACTATAATGAAAACTATTGTTATAAGAAAACTCAAACAAAGAAATATGTGGGTACCGACTTATAATGACTTGAATTATTATAAATAAAATTCAACTTTCAATTAAATGTCTTATTTTGTATTTTGGTTATAGAAATAATATTCAATTATTTGGTAATATCCTATTAGATTTATAAGAAAATTAACAACCATTATTGTTGATAATATAGTCATTGAACAGTGATCACATTATTATTAATAATATGGGGTTTTTAACAAATCCAATTGACACATAAAAATGAAATGATGGCCTAAGCTAGTAGGATAATGCCCTATAAAGCCTATTTATCGAAGCTTCTAAGGCAGATAACATCATTGCTATTTTCCCAGAACCACACCGAAGATGAGATCCAACAACTTAAGCATGAGAAAAAATACTTATGGGAGAAGTTCAAGCTCATCAAGATCACGACCCAAACCATGTTCACTAAACCACCCCATAAAAGTCTCACTCTTGTGCACCTTGCCCTTAACAAATATTCTAGTATATTAAAGAGATATTTATCAATACCATAATAATATAAATATATATATTATTTTCAATATAATAATTGTCATAATTTCTTGTTATCATTATTTATAAATGTTTTTTACTTTTATACAATAAAATAAACATTGTCTTTTTAATTAGTAATCAATTTTAATTAAGATATTTATTTTGATAAATTAATGGATTTTTGAAATAAATAATATTTTAATAAAATACTATTATTAAATAATTTTTATTAAATATGAATGACCATATAATTTTTATGAAGTCAAATATAATTTTTATAGGGGTTCGAAAACAATTATTGTCAAAAATCCAATCATTTCTTAATAAATGTGGATTCTTATTTTAAAAGTAAAAATACAAATATTTAGAAAATTATTTTTAAAAAATTAATATTAATTTTTAAATCAGAATGTTGAAATTATCCAATAGTTAATTTTTCATAATTTTCAGAGACAATTTATTTTCAGAAGAAAAAAAATTAAATACCATATAAATATACAGTTTGTATTATTATATAATAATATCTCAAAAGTGTAGTAATAAATACTATAAAAGGTATAAAAGACCACATTTATGATTTACCTTTAAAATAATTTTATTTTTGTTTTATTTTATTAATTTTATAAGACCATTATGAATCCTCCAAAACCATTAATATATTTTATGGTTTCAAAACAATTTCTTTTGGAGTATGACATATCTCCACATAAGAAAGGGAATTACTTTTTTACAATAGGACCTTATAATTATAAAATATTTAAAACCACTTCCATTTGTAAGAAACAATGGGAAAAATCATATGAATTTTTATGGTTTTGGTTATTTTATTAATAGAGTCCAAAAAAAAATTTAAGACATACTAAAGAAATCTCCACTCTTTTCCTATATAAACCCATCCATGACCCCCTTTAACTTCACTAAAAATCATTGGTTAACATCATTACTATTACCTACCCTCTCTAAAGTCCTCCCAAGGTGCCCCATGCTCTCAAGAAGCTTCTATCAAGAATTTTGAGTCACACAATCAAGTAAGGGATCCTCTCATTCTCTTCTTTATTAAAGTTTCTTTATTATCTTATTCTTTATATTTTCCAATTACTAATGTTGGGATATGTCTTTGCATTTCCTTATTAATACCAATTTTATGTTTAAATAACAATAGATCCATTTTTATCTCATTAATCCATTTTATGAATTTTTAAGATATGTCCTTATGATTTTGAAATTTCTCCATGATTTTCTATAACAAAACAATTGTGAAGTGAATACCATACCCATTTCCTAACAATGGTGTTCAACTTTATAATATTATACTTCATTGATGTGGTAATTACATATATTTGTTCCATAATCCTTGATCTTTAAATAAAATTTGATGATAAATTAATCCATGTTATATGATCTATGTGGGAAACTTAAGAATGAGAATGAAATGAAAGTGATGGGTGTGCAAATAATTACATAGTGAGCTAATTGATTGGGCAATCTTTAGTCTCGTATGATTTCATTTTGGGATAGAGAGTGAACCTTATTCCTTTATGGGAATTTTTTTATCATGATTTCTTGGATTTTATCCTTAAAATTTGTTTATGATGCCATGTTTTAAGATTTTTCCACAATTCCTATGTTGCCTTTATGATTATTATGTTATATCATGCCTCATTTTTCATGATTATTATTATTTATCTTTTATGAATATTTTCTAACATGTGTTACTTTCTTCATGTTTTTGTATGTTTTTTCCCTTGTAAGTATTTATATCTCACCCCTTTCTTAGGTATGTCCCGAGGTTATCCCAAGTAGTTTTAAATTCGATGGAATATTATGATCATGTTACGTAAATTTTCAATAAAGATGATGTATTTTATATTTTAAGTTGTTATGTGATGAACCTAATTCTAAAATACACTAGAATTATCAATATTACGGGTTGTGTTAAGTGTTATATTATGTAATAAATCATGTATTAATGTGAAATAAAGAGTATATTTTTCATACATATTACCTTATAATACATTGAGAATGAGAGAAACATATCTTCCATGGTCTAAATTTTTCACTGAGACTAACCATCAGTTTAAGGATGAAAAGCTATACTGAATTTTATTTAACTACCCAAATATTTTTGAATTCCTTTCCAAAAAATAGATTTGAATATGGGACCATGGTCTGATACAATATAGAGAGGAAATCCATATAACTAGATTATATCATTTAGATATAGTCAGGAAATCCAATCCAAAGAAATAATATCTGAAATGGGAAGTAAATGTAAATATTTTGTTAATCAATCCAAAATAACCAAAATCGCATTGTTAACTTGAAATTTATTTAGTATTCCCACCATGAAATACAATGATATATTTTACCATTTATACTCTGGAATTATCAAATTCCTAAGCATTCCCTTCTGTAATTTTCATTCAACTTTAACCTACTAATAATTTAAACATTTCATGGTAAAGTTATCAATATCTCTTTTTATTCTATCTTAATAGTAATAATCTTGAAGCTCTTTATACATATTATTTCTTCCCGGATGAATATAAAATGGATAATTATGAGCTTCAATCAACAAATATTTCTTCAACTAGGAATAAAAAGGCATAAAGTATCTTTTTACCAATCAAAAAACACCCCACTACTGAATATATGGGTAATAAAAAAGTATTAGAACAATTGGTATAGGCTGGAAAAATATTAGTATAACCTATAAAAATGGTTCTCCAAACCATTGGTCATTTTTACACGGGTATAATCCTATATGAATGGTTTTATATAAACTGTTGGTATATGCCTCATTGATGTACACTATACTAATGGTTTAAATAAACCATTCATATACTCATATACCAACAGTTTAAAAATTATTGGTATAGGAAATCTACCTTTAAATAATACCAATGTCTTGGAAACCTTTAGTATAGTTCATATTCATTTAAATTATAACAATAGTCAATAAACTATTGGTATAGATTCCTTTAAAATGCACATCCAGCACCCCCACCTTGGCTCAAAACACCAACACCTACAACTAGCACCTGGAAAAAACACTACACCATCACCTGCGAAACACTACCAAATAAAAGGAGAAAAAACACTATAATAAAATATATAAAATTAAAAAAAATGAATTTATACCATGATAATAAACTTTTAAAAAATTATATATATTCATTCACATCCAATCACCAAACATCATGTGTCATAAATACCAGTAAAAAATGTAAGGGATCAATCTCTCTCTCATCACAACCAATATCATCAACATCACCATAATCATCACAATCATCCCCACCATCATCATAATCATAATAATAATAATCATCATCATCATATTAATCCTTTCCATCATCTTCTCCATTATCCTTACTATATATAGGAACATCATCATCCCAAACACTACTAAGACCACCTCCCAGTACACCATATATTGTATAAAACATCAACATATATGTATCAAAATCCTATAATGTATCTAGTTTAATTTATAGAAATAAGGCTTTATTAAATTTCATAAATTCATTATTTGACTTTTGATTCCATTCATGCTCCTTAATGACCATTTTTTGGGCCTCTTTTTCCTCAGTATGAGTCTATGCTACTTCTGCATTAGCTATTTCCAACTTATTTCTACTAGAACTGGAACCTGAAGTTAAATGATATATAGTATGGATTATACTCTTCCTGGTTCAATAATATAATCTCCCACAGTTATCATATCCAAATACTTGATGCAAACGATTGTTTTTCCCAAAGTTATCAGTTTCTTGCTCATTAAGAACCTCCAAAGCACACTATTAAAAATATAAATGAGCTATTTAGTTACAAAGTAGATATTAAAATTTGAAATCAACTATGTAAAACTTACAATATGTTTTTATTTCTTCTCATTTACCATGGTAACATATTTCTTATTTCTTATTGTGAGAAACAATGTTTATTAAGACACACATCCTTCAATATTTAGTATAATCCTCTGTAATGACACATTACAATGTTTATCAATATGTATAGTATATCATAGTCTAATAACAAAAACTAACCAATGAATGAAAATTAAAATAAGGTACAAACCTATCATGTAATATTCTAAAATAGATTATAAAATACCCCCACACAAAATTTTCATCAGTAATTAAGTGACTTTAATATAGATTAAAAAAATTCAAAGGTAGCACAAGGCTATTTTTTAGAGCTATAAATTACAAAATATAATTAGAGTGAAAATAAATCTCCCTTGAGTTAAAGCTTAATTCCTTTGGTTTTACTTTCATGAATATATGTCTATACGATTTTCATGACTATGATTTTCTTGTAACATAGTCTATGTTTTTATTCAGGGATTTATTTCATATAAAATTTCACTATTATTTAATTTATTATAATTTTGAAATATATTTTATAGTTAAATATTATATATATACATTTTATATTACTAGGGTTATCATCTCCCAAAATGATATATCATTTTTTATGAGGAAGTATCTGGTATGAAATCAATTTAGTAGGTCATGGCCTAAGAGGCCTTTATGTCAATTAGATGCTAATAACAATCATAATTTTATTGTTTTTGGTAATTTTCAATGGTTTTGTAATGGATTATTGTGAAAAATTTTTATCCAAATCTATCAATTGGAAAGTTCCCCATTATCAACCTTCTAGACATAATTCTATTAAATTGGATCCATGATAAATTAAACTCTCAAACAAAAAAGTTAGGGGTTAAAAACATGTTTTATAGAACCTCATTTAAAGGAATAGCTTAATGATATAAATTATGTATTATTTTTTAAAACCATAAACTGATGGTTTATAATCAATTATTTTTGTGGTATATTATTCACATATAATAATAGCCATTCTAATAACTTAAAGAAATAAATATAAAAATACGATAAAAATGGACAGTGGACATGAATTAAGAAATTGATTCTACGCATCATAATCATTTTTATATTATGGGATTATTTCTAACTAATATAGAATGAACAAGGTCCAAATGGGTATTCAAGAAAATTTGGACATGGATTTTAATAATACTACATATTAAATAGGTTTTTAAAGGATTTATATTAGACAAGGTGTTGCGTTTGTGAAAAAATATTTCTAATAATTATTTTTAAATCATTTTTAAATAAAAATTATATATTAGAAAACCACGAGTAATATAAAAAAGTTGAATAGATCAGTTTATTGATCAAAGAAAAAAATTAAATCATGGGATATTTTTTTAATGTGTATACTATTGAACTCTTTGAGGAAGATTTTGTATTTGTTATCAATACATGGGAATAGTAATTTGATATGTCTGAAAATGTTTGGCGATGTTTTGAAATTTCTAGAGATAAATTTTCTAGGTTCTTGGAGTTTGAAAATACTAATAAATTGAAAAAGGATTTTTTATGTAAGTGTTATTTGAAATATATATTGTTTATATAAGTGTCACTTTGATATCACTCTATATAAGTAAGATCCAACTTGACATGATATAACATGTAAGAGTAACTCTATGAATTATAAGTACACATTAGAGTAAATTGTTTTCTATGTTTTACTTATGAGTTACCATGAGATTATTCAAGATTCATAAGCATGACTTCAATATTATAAAGGATGAAAAATATTTATTGTAATTCATAAAAGGATATGTTTAATTCACAGTAGATCTCTAGAAGATTGATTCCAAATGTCCCGGGGGTATGGATGGTTACATTTAGAAGCAAGTGTTAATACTAGATGAGGTGATGTGAAGATATATTTCAAAAGAAACTCTATCTCTACAAAAAATAGGTTATTTAATAGATAAGTGGATTAATATTCATGAGAATTATATTTTAATAAAAAATAATTTGTTCTGGTAATAGTTCTCATTCTAAAAAAATGAAATTTCATTAGATTATTCAGAATCATGTAAAGTCTATGTCAAAATGAGCATGATCCTATAAAAGATTTATATGGATATTTCCCAAAGGAAAATTGAATTGGAAAATAATTCAATTGGTTATTGTATTTCTATTTAGTGATTGAAATTTATAGATTATGTTTTAATCTTAATTCAATCTATAGGTTCTAGGGATGATGATAGTTAATGTAGAAGGTGTGGGTTGTGATTTAAGAATCACACCACAATGGTTTTATTGCATGTGTTCAAAAACGTTTGGATTAATGAAAATATAGGTTATTTTTAGAATTAAAGGGAAATGGATGATTTTGAGAGGTTTATGGAAGACCATGAGGATAAGGATAGACTATGATTTATGGGATGTCAAAGATAAAGGTTTTTTAATATTGTTATTTTTTACAGTGTTAATCAGTTATTTATGACTCTAAATATCATGCAAGATATCATGGAAATAAAATATAAACTCATTAACATATTTTCTATTTATATAAACTATTCATGTAATTTATATGGGGATCCAGTGAAACTGGATGAATAATTTTTTCTTAAATATGGTAGGTGAGATTTCCAAAAAGGGTTATAGTGAATTTAATCTATTAGAATAGAAAAGATTAAAATATATTCATACCATATAAATACAAACTAAATAAATTTAAAACCATATAAAACAAAACAAACAAAACTAAACCACACTAAATAGAATAGAACCAAATTTAACCAAATTTATTCAAACCAAACTAAACAGAATTTGACCAAAATGAATAAAATGGAAATGATGATTACCCAAACAAACCAAACCACACCAAAATATTCTAAAAGTAATAAAACGGAAATAAACCTAATTAAAACAAATGAACTCAAATAAAAAAAATAGAAATGATTTAAAAAGAACTACATCATTCCAAATAGGACAGGAAAAAACCAATTACACTAAATAAAAACAAATTGAACTGATATGGACTAAATAGATATAAACTAAATATAAAATTATAAATAATAATGAAAAAACTAAATTAAATTTAAATATTGTAAGTATTATCATGGAAAACAAGACTAATCTAAATAAAACCATATCAAAATGGCTCAAACTAACCTTACAAAAACCCCAAAATCAAGAAAAAATATAAAAACAAAACAACCCAAAATAATATAAAATAAATCAATAAGAATTTATTTAAATGGAATAGAAAATAATGAAACTGACCCAAATGGATTCAATATGATCATTTTAGAATCAAAACTTTTTATATTAAACCATATCAAATTGAAAATAAGTAATTTTGGACTAATAGAGTGAAACTAATCCAAAATGAATCAATATAATTTGAACATAACTAATATAAACCCAAACAAACCAAAATGAGCTAAATAGACTAGAACTGACTCAATTCAAACTGAGTTAAACAAAATTGAATCCATTGAAATAAAGATAAATCAAATTAAGAAAACTGAAATCAAATTAAATAATTCTATATAAAATCAAATCAACACAACCCAGATTTAACCAAAATGAATTGAATAAAAACAAGTTAATCTAACATAATAAAATATAATATAATTTAATCAATATGAATGGAATCTATCCTAGTCAATATATATATAGAAAGAATAAATAGATCCAAACGAATCTAAATTGAATAAAAAAGAAAACAATATTGAATATAACTAAACCAGGATAAATTAAACAAGAAATTTCTAAATTAAATTGTGATAAATAGAATTTTACTAACCAAAATTGATTTAACTTGTCTTGAGAAACACAATGATCAAAATAATTTATATTTATTAACATACATTAAAATTCAATCGTATATAGAACATTAATCCAATTTACTCTCATAATTAAATCCATATTTAGTATATTTGTTATCCACCTTTGTACAACAATTTTTCATTAATTTAATAAAAATAAAATGAGATAGTGATTCTAATAATATTAATATATAAAATAAATTATTTATAAGTGAACTCAATTTTATAATTAAGCACACATCCTTATACTCTAAATTTCTTATCCCTTATTATAATTAACCACTCATAATTTATATAAAATAAATAAACTACATATCACTATTATTTTAGATAAATGAATGTGTAAGTAAAATGATATTGAAGAGAGTAGGTAATAAAATATTTAAAAATATTACTTCATTGAGATTATAATTCAAAACATCCATGAAGACCTTCTAGTTTCTAAAATCATTCAATGATATTCTAATTTATACAAAAATCTATGTAGAGTTAAAAACATAAATATTAAAATATTTATAGATTCCCATAGCATGGTGCTAGTCCCCACTACATGATTCACATATCTCTTCATATTAAGATATAGTTCTTAAAATCTTATTGTGTTTCAAAATTCATAATATTTTAAATCCATGTAGAATCCTTAGTACACCCATCTTCACCATCAAGACACACCTATTTTTTATACATATCAATATTTTTATTGGGAGAATACCACTATGAGTTAAATGAAAAATATGGCCAGAATAACCATCAATTTTAAATATATAAATTTCTTATCTTAACTATGATATTTATAAGGTCACACACTCACGGTTATATTTTTATAGAGCTCACATCCAACATAAAATTATCCACACTAGGATCCATAGATAGGTTTCTATATAAAATATAATACATAAACTCATATATATTAACAACATAGTGGTACTATAAAACAGCTCATGGTTTAGGACCCATGCCTTAATTTTCATCCAAATTCATCTAAGAAAATAATTAAACTTATTTTTATCTATAAATTATTAAACACATAAATAGTTTTATGGGGAACGTTTTTAATAAAACTATGGATTTTTTTAGGAAAATTAATTTGTTAGAACCAAGACAAATCGAATTGAACTTAATTAAAAAACACCAAATCAAATTGAAATAAACTAAATTGGGCCAAATTTATTAGATTTTATTTCCAAAATTTATTTAAATGGAAGAACTATGAACATGTGTTGAAAAAAAATACATGTTTCCTATCATGTTCTAACATCATATTCTTCTCCAAAGTGTATAGGTATTTCATCGCATCCCTGTTTTCTTATTAAATTTTTATGCTTCCAAAAAAATAATTTTTAATAATAAAAAATTGAGTATAACTATAAATCATCATAATTTTCATTCAAAAACATCATATTTTATTAATACCATAAACTCGGTACTCTTTCAATAAGAAATGATTTCCCAATCATGTGATATTGGATACTCATTCATGATAGTAATGACCTTAAATATGTTCCAACTCTAGCAACCCAAACACTATATAACTCATGATTATATTCTCTCCATAACTCACAAAATTACATGAAATATGTAGTCCTTTTATCCTCACTGTCTGGAAAATTAAAATAAAGCTGGAACTAAATTATTAATGAATATAAATACAATAATGATATTAAATTAAGTATAATTAATTTTCTTTTCTATATTTTCACCCATTAATTTTCCTTTATTTTTAAGGTGTCTCTAGGAGAGTGGTATAATTGGAATGATGTCTAAGTTTTTAGAATGAATCTCCATAAAACTCATACATTTTCTCCCTTTTTTCCAATAATTTGATTATATTTGTTGTACTCAACCATCAGTTGTGTGCGGTGCTTCCACACCTCATACATGAATGTATTCCCATGCCTCCCTACGGAAGATTCATCTATGAAAGAAAAAAATATTATATAAATACCTTTTATAATGAAAATAAATTATGGTAAAAAATTAACAAGGTTTTACAAATATACCTAAGACAGGCTAATAAGTGGGTACTGCTGGATCCCTAGGCTCTAAAGGATCATCAACATGTATAGTAATAGTGGGGCCCAATTCCTTCTCGTGAGGATTATAATGTTTTTAAGTACAGTTTGGAGGATCATGAATTTAGAAGTTTGAGAATATTGAAGTTAAAGGAAAAGAATCTAGCATATATGAATGTGGGAAAGTATAATATAGATAGGGTGTAGGACCCATCATCGAATAAGGGAAATAAATACGAAAATGATCAATGTAAATGGTGAAAAAGGTATAGGAAGACTAAATATCCTGGGAGGCTCTAATGACACCATGAGATGAGAAAGAGTACTAAATGGTATATCTGATGAAGGGACAGAGTTTTATCATGTACGACGAGTGGTTTGAGTAACTCTAGTACCACCCCCTCACATCATCTGGATAAGTACTACTGCCACTAGGTTTGTTAGAGAATAATTGTCTCCTGGGTGGTGGATCAATATTAAAATTAAAAAACAACATGAAATTATATGTTATTAATGTATATATTTAAAATAAAATACCCATAATAGGAACTAGATGAGGAATTCCCAGCTCTCTCATACAATGATTATTATCTGACATCCTCTTCCTTCATTCCTCTTTAATGTTTTTCATTTCATTCATTTGAAAACAAATATGAATTTAATAAGAAATTAAAAAATAATGGGTAAGAAAAAATAGAAAGAAGATGTGGTGTGACTTAATTAAGGAATATCAATTGCCAAACCAAGTAATGGTTACGTAGTAACATAAAATTCATATTATATTTAGTGGAGATAATATCAAAATATAAAATAATTCTCACAGAAAAATCAACACATTAAAAATAGAATGTTTAACTTGTATATGTTATAGTTTTCTTATTCTATTTTTAATTCAATCCAATTAAGTTTTGGTTAAGTCATTTAGCATATTTTTGTTAATTGATTAGGTCAATTTTCCATTTTTTGGGTTATTTTATTTGGATCATATTTTTGATTAGGGAACTTTTCCATATTTTGTTAGGTTATTCTTTTCATTGGTTTTTATTTTAATTATAATTATTTTAATATGTATCATTAAAATTCATCTTATTTTTGTTCTTGTAGTTGAATTGTTTCAATATTTTTTAGTTTGTTAGCTTCTATTATAGATTAATTAAATATTAGAAAATGTAACTAAAAGAAAACTACAACTAGTATATATTGAAAATTCACAATTAGGTCAAGTTAGATACAAAATATATCTAATAAATAGTAAATAAATTTGAATAGTACTAACCTAAAAACAGAAGTCAAGATAAACCAAAATAACTGAGAACACAAACAGACGATTCTATATATAACCCACAATAACTATAGGTTCGCAATTAACTCTGAAAATTGAACTATTTGAGTCACCATATGTAATTAATTGATCATGGACAGTAGATTCATTTATGGTGCCTATTTCATCCCCATCATAATAAAAAATATGTCTTGGAATTACTTTAATAGTTACACCAAATCCATATTATGAATGATCTTTCACTTAAAAACATGTTTCTCTGACAATTCCAATATATATGGGTCATCCATAGAATGTGTGTGAGTTATGCTAATAACTCCAAATCCATAATCATCAATAAATTCTCCATATCTCATCGTTAAATCAAACCACTTTAATTTCATTATAGTGACTCAACCATGAGATTGATAATCCAATATTATCATTTTCTCAATGAATCCATAATAAGATATATTTTCAAATAGAGGTATAATATTTGATGTATTGGAATAATAGTCCATTTTTTCAGTTACCATAACACCATTATGTTTTTCCCTCATATTCATCACTCATTAAATGATAATAAATTTTTACCCATTGATAATAATTGATTTGCATTCACGAACCAAAAAATAAGAACCAAAATCCAAAGCATTAATTTCTTCATAGATAATGTCAGTAGGAAAACTAAATACCTAAAATATATATGAATTTTAAAATTAATTATATATAAATTCTATTAATTTATTTTAGTAATACTTCTATATTCAATTTCAAATAAGAAGAAAACTTTTTTTATGAAAAGTCTCTCTCCTTCTAAAAGATAAAGAATGATTTTTTATATTTATAATTTGTTTATGTCCCCTATAGAAAAAATAGAAATATTTTAATAGATATGTATAATTATATGATATGAGATAACATATACATGTTCAATTTAGTTACCTGATTTAGTCATTTAATAAATCACAGTAAAAAAAACCATGTGTTGTGCCATCTCTAACTATGGAAGGATTAATATAGTCAATAGATATGATACATTAGTTCCCCCTATATGGGGAAGTTATGGAAAATTGGGTTCAATCTTCTCATACATCTCTTATTCATTTCTCATTGGCCAGTTCCATATCATAGTCACATCATAAAAATACATTGAATATAAATCTATAAATTCTTGAGCCAAGTAATCTTTCACAATAGAAACTTCAGGATGATTTCTATTCTAGACATAATAATTTAATGTGTCAAATTTATTTCAGTTGGATACATCAAATGAAAATAAAATGGTCATCCAAGAAGTATTTTTGTTGGATGATTAATGGTTAGATGCAATACACATGTGAAAAATGATTATGGAAACATTTTCTCTAACTCAAAAAAAAATTAATGGTGCTTCTTCAAGAATCTTTTGAAAGAAAAACATGGAAAAATTATCAATAGATAGGTCTCTATAAAAATGGAATAACCAAATGACTACCACCCATACATTATGATATATTAGATGACTAATTTCTATTAGAATCAATTAATGTAGAAGTTTATGATAGTCATGGGACTTCAAATATTTTAGTTTTGAATCTCTTATTTTTACCATTTTTGATATGCTTCTTGAATATCCCTCAATAAATTTGTTAATCTCAAATAATTCAAGCAATATATTTTTTTTCTATAGGTGTCATCACATAAGAATCATATAGAACTTTCCATTTATTTTCACGAATACAAAAAGGATGAAATTCTATTATGATGCCCCAATCCACCAATTTCTTATGATATTGAAAATCATATTTTTTCTTTCCCTTAGTATTTATAATAATTAAAAGCAACATTTCACATAGTTTTTTTAATGTGCATTAAATCTAATTAATGGCATAAATATCTGGTTGAAAAATAAGGAAACTCAAAGAAAATAATTTTATTTTTTAATTGTAATTTAATTTAGTGAAAAAATTATTCCTATTTCTATATTTCTTATGAACCTTACCAAATGGAAAACTAACATCATTAAATTCAATAAGAACATCAGTTCCAAACATACACTGAGGTGGATTTTTGGTCTTCATTGTATTTTTAAACCTTTTATGATTATTCCTATATCGAAGATTCATTGGAAATACTCATTGATATCCCATAAAACTAAATCTATAATGATATTTATGTCTTATAGATCATATATTCTTAATATAAATAGAACATGAAATTTTTCCCTTCATTCTCCAACCAAACATCATTTCATTAGAATGAATAACATTTATCATCCATATAATTGAAACATGATTCTGAAATATATCTTTCTAGTAAGAAACACATGTTCACACACCCAAATTTCAAATATGATTCAACTATTTTATTAAATATTTAAAGTATAAATATATATCATTGTTAGGATCAGAAGTTATAGACATGAGTATAATTATGAATGTCAATGGGTTTTTCATACATATCCCTTGTGGAAGGTTATAAATGTGCATAGTAACTGCCCATGTGATATGAAAAGTAAGAATCAAACAAAAAATATTAAATCCATCACTTGATAGAACCAACCTCATATTACTCACATCAGCTATAAATTTAGAATATAAACCATCAAATGTCCTTCAAGATAATCCATATATAGGATAAAAGAACTCATTATTATCCATCCTTCTCTCAGTATCATGCCATAGCATATTTATTGATAATTCATTACACATTAAAATATTCTAGATTATAGGAATTAATGGAAAATTCCAAATTATTTTTTACAGAACACGAGATGGTGTTACATATACATTTATATTCTATTGGGATGTTACACATCTTATTTATTCATTTCAATTAGTAGTTTCCTCTTAGAATAAGCTGTAATATTTTGGGAAAGAATGATTTTTTTGAAAATCCAAGTTCTTAAACAAAATTCCATTCCATATAATGGTTTGATGGAATATATGCATCATATATAAGTATATAATTAAAAAATTTAATAATATAATATATGGGGGTATTAGAAATCCCATACATGGTTTTCCTATGAAATAGTCTGATTAAAAGGTTCTTCTTTTTAATTTTACCACATTTCTGATATATTGGAGTTGTGGAATCGTCATTAATTTTTTTCACCCTATCAAAATTATAATTTTCATTACATTAATCATGTGTTCTCATATCAAATTATTTATGAGTTGACATATTTTATTCATCATGATGATAAATAAATGAAAACTATCCATCAAATAAATTCTCTAGTGCAGTTCTCTCTTTTAGATCATGAAAATTTTGAGGTTAACGTTTCTCCCCATTTTGATACCAATCGTATTAGTTTTTTTTTAATATTATTTAGTAATATGGTAGCTAACTTATTTATGATATAACCAAGGTCTTCCAATAAAATTATAACATGGGTAGTGTATAAGTCCTCTCTCTAAAGCATTATTAAATGAAAAATATAAAAATCTCTCCAATTTGTTTTCAAAACTACTTGAGATCCGATAAGTTTCAAACATCCAAATTCTATTAATTCTATAAATAAAATTTTATATGTTATTTCATAAAATCAATGAAATAATATAAAAGTTAAATAGAAAATATATTTAAGGAAACAATAATTGTTCACTTAATATAAAACCATAACTGACACACCAGTATATATGATAATTCTAATATAAAAGACCAAAAATATTATATTTATAACAAAATAATATATATAGAAAACCATGATATTGAATTACATTATATCATTGAGTAATAAAAATAAATAATATCACACAAAATTGTGTTTATAAATGTTGTTTTTATTTTTTTCTCTTATAATATTCACTTTTGAACTTTTATTATTGTTAATCTATAAATTCATGTAAAAATATTAATCCTTATAGGTAAGCATCTTATGCAAGACACATAAATTATGATGTTATGTTAGATAAATCCATAATTAGTGGTTTCACATATTGAGGGATGTTAAGGTGATTCCTTTTGAGATTTACTAATCACCCCCTAGAATATAGTTTTGGATATCTTGAATTTGTTATAGACCCCATTTATGTTTGTATCTTTTTTCAAGATTTCCAGTGGTTCTATGGTATTTTTAGCAACCAATTTATATAAAAAATTGATTTCTATAAATATTATTATGTTATAGTTTAATAACACTAATATGTAGTTTTAATTTTTAGTTTCAATATACTTGATTCCTTATTGTATACAAATAGTAGGCTTTGTATTTTTTATTTTTAATATGATTATATTTAACTATAAAATTTTAGCATACAATATCACACAATTTTGTATAACATAAATTGAAAAATTTCAAGTGGAAGTGGGATTGACGATAAGTATGGTAATGAAAAATATTGGGGGAAGTGTATGTGATGATGAGTAAAAGTGTGATAGAGGTGATAAAATAGATGAAAATTAAAAAACAGCGGAGAAACAAAATAAAAACTTTGTGGGAAATGTTTTTTGGAAACAATGGTAAAGTGCGAACAGTGAGTATATGAGATGAAATAGTGAGAAATTGAAAGTAATAATAATAAAATTATTGAAACAATTAAAATTACTCTAAGGGGACACATTTTATTTGGGTTTCATGAAATGTTTTTCTAGAAAGTAGTTTTTATTATAGAATAATTAAGAAAATTCTAAAGTTTTAGGGATCTCCATCAAGAGTCATTAACCAATAACTAACTCTCCAAGATCTTTTCCAAAAGATAAGAGAAACTAGTAATATTAATTTCGTTTTTTTGAAAATGAAAACACAATTCAATATAGTGACATAAAATTACTGTAGTTTTACTCACTAGTGAACCATTGGTCAACTTTTAAATTTGTTACTCAAGAAGAAAACATTTATATTTTTTGATATTTTTTTCTCACACTAAACATGTAAGTGAATAACTGAAAATAAAAAATGATGAGTGAAAAAACATCCCAAGAGAGTTAAATTAGGATTCACATATAAATAATGCAAGGATGCTAAATATAGTGAGAAATCCATCACTAAAGAAGTCCCCTAGAGGAATTGAGCTAAGAAAATAATAAATATGGAAACTAAAATTATATATATCATAGTATTTAATGTAAACAATAAGAGAAATAAATAATGAATAACCATAAAATTAACAAATTATCCTTCAATATAAGTGTGTAAAAACCTTGTTTCAATAGAACACAAGCATATTTAAACATATCATAAGAAATTAAATGTGGTAACAGAATAATCTATGGTGGTGTTTTAGACCTTGAATAAAAATTAAATTGAAATTTAATAGAATATATGAATGATGTTTAAGTCACCAATTTAATATTGAAGAAGAATGGCATTAAATCATGAACTCAGGAGAGATCTCCATAGGTGGGGAAGAAAATGGAACTATGAACACTTGTAGGGTATTCTAGATGTGAATGAGATGGGAGGGGGGAGCTTATGCACTGGTTAGATGAAGAAAATCTATCCCGACTATTTTTTAAAACTGTCGGGATAGCCTTGGGAAAAAATTATTATACCAATGGTTATGTTGTACCATTAGAATATGACCACCTATAACAACTGTTTTTTAAAACCATTAGAATATGTATGTGGGTATAGATTAATTTTTTATAAGTTCCTTCTTCATCAATATTAAAATTAGGAAATTTACCCTTCTTAATGGATTCTACCTTTTCCCAAAAGGTATAATCCTCCTTCTTAGCTTGCTTAATTCTTTATGAAAAAATCAATTTCACTAAAACCTAAAAGAATAGAATATTTCCCTGAATCCACAACTTCATGGACAAAATTCATCAAACAACTAACCAAATGGTATTGTTACAAACACAACATGGCTAATGTGGCGTTATTTTTCCTACTTAAATCAAAATACACTTTATTTAAGTTTCCAATATAGAAATGAATCATATAATCATAATCCTTGGTCGGTTCTATCCATATTCTATATCTCATTTTCAATTATTTTGGGGTGAAGATATAATTCAAACTTTTGTGATCATTATAAATTTAGTACTTTACTCTATACAAATAAAACCTCCATGTTTTTAAATAAAAAACTATATAAGATAATTATAGATCATGTGTATGGTAATTTAACCCATGATTATTCAAATAACATGAAACATAACCAACTACATAATCATTTTGTATCATAAAAACACCAAGTCCTTTCAATGAAGAGTCACTTAAGATGACTAATTCCTTATTTTTTGTAAGGAAGGTCCAAAATTGGATCATTCAAAAATACTTATTTTAGTACCTAAAAACAATCATAACATTATTTTATCAAGATGAATTTAACTCCTTATTGTGTTAGCTTAGTCAGTGGGTTAGAAAACTGAGCATAGTTTTCAACAAAAATCCGGTAGTAACCTCATAATCAAATAAAACTATGAATCTTTGTGATAATTATGGGACTTAGACAACAAAAACTTTTGTTTTAGTAGTGCCAAATGTTATTCCATCTTTAGAAACAATATATCCAAGGAAATAAATTTTCTAAAACCAAAATTCAGACTTACTAAATTTCCCATATAATTTATTTTCCTTTAAGGTTTATAAAACAATGAATAGGTGTATTTTTTGTTCCTATTCACTTTTAGAAGATACCAAAATGTCATCAATAAACACAACCATAAACATATACAATAATTCATGGAGAACCCTAATCATGATGTCCATGAATACATCAGGTGCACTAAAAACCCCAAAGAGAATAACTAAAATCTCATAATTACCATATCACGTCCAAAATGAAGAATTCAAAATTTCATCCTATTTTACCTTCAGATGACGGTTCTCAGACTTTATATCAACCTTTTAAAAATATTTATCTCCTTGGATCTAATCATAAAAATGATCGATTTGTGAAAAAAGGATATTTTTATTAATACTAATTTTATTAAAATCTATATGGTAAATGTAAATCTCATTAAAACATATTTTTCTAAAAAAATTGGATCACCCCAAGGTGAAGTTAAAGGTAAATTGAAACCTTTCTCTAAGAAATCCTATAATTTATTTTTCAATTATAAATGTTCCACTTGATCCATTCAATAAATGGGTTTTTAAATAGGTTTATTATTAGGCACTATGTAAATAGTAAACTCAACCTTTCAATTAGGAATGACACTAGTAAAATCATCAAGAAATGCATTCATGTATTTATTCACTACTAGAACATCACTAATATGAATAGTTTTTTATTTTCAACAACATGATCTAAATAACTATCACTACCATATTAAATAAATTTTTCAACTTCTTAGTATGTTATAAAAGGTATAAAATCATTGAACATAACTTTATTTCCTCTTTAATATTTATTTTTAGGATAAAATGAAATCTAATCCTTACTGATAATGATATCAAACTCCAATATATCTATTTTAATAATATTTTTAGAAAGAAAATCCCATTAACAAAAATAGGAAGATTTATATAAATCATGGTTTCTTTAATGATTCCACCTACAGTTTTCACCAAAATTTAAATCTTATTTTATTGTGTTATATAACCATTTTAATTAAAAATATGTCATGACCCATCCCCCAGGGCCCGTGCCATGACTACCCCAAGCCTGCCTTCTATAGGTCAATTGTTGGAAACTAGCACAAAAGGCATAAATCCCTAAAACTGGGAAGGCATTGCCTTTATAAAGTGTATAAACACACAAAAGAGTACGAGTTAGAAGTAAAACACTAAGAAAAACTGTATTCAAAGGAAAACTGAAAAATAAAAGGGGCCGGAAATAGAAACCCAACAGGAAAGTACAAGTACAACTAAAAAAAAGTACAACTGAAGAAAATTAAAGAAGCTACTGGGTCGTCCTTCGGGAATTCCTACCTGAAGGGTAGGTATAGATAGCCTCCTCAGCACTCTACATCCGTCAGTCTCCTCTGTGTACTAATTCATCGTAAGGTCCACCTCCGTGTACCGTCCAATCTTGCTACTCTGATCCTCAGTCAGCATTGTCTGTTGTCTTCAACCAACACAATGAGGTGCGGGCATAGCCCATGCAGGGGTGAGTATAACGATACTCAATAAGGACCCCGAGACCCTCAAGGTGTCACAAAATACAACAAGGATAAATCAAAAAGTATGAAATCAATAGATAATGGACATACATATACTTAAGTTATCAAGTAATCCATCTCAATCATAAGGTAAACACAAAAAGTTGTTGAATCATCTCAATCCATGATTTTAATTATCGAAACCATGGTTGCTGGAGAACTCCTTCTCAATAGAGTACAGTGGGTATGCCGCGTCACATAGAGGCACTTCCCACTAACCTTGGACTCCTGAGGTACTCTTCCTGCCGAGTACCGTGGGTCTTCCGTGCTCACATAGAGGCGTTCCCATCCGTGGGTTTTCCACACTCACATAGAGGCGCTCCCCCTCGTAGCCTCCTGAGGTACACCTCCTGTCAAGTTCCATGGGTATGCCACATTCACAAAGAGGTGCTCCCCATCTTGGGTTTTCCACGACACCAAGGCACTCCCCACTGGGCTAGTCGAAACACTCAGAGTCGAATCGGTCAACAGTCGTCAGGTCTCAGCCAGCTACTGGGTCTCTACACTACACACGCTCGTCTCGAGGAGGATCCACTCCACAAGATGTTAGTCGATGCTCCAACTGCCACAAAGTCCCATGACTAAGTAAATCAAAGATCCGCCACGTCATAGAGGTCTCAACGTAACTGACGGCGCGTCAATCAGACGCCCGGTCTATGAGTTATTATCCTTTTAGTCCTGGAGTCCCAGTTGGATTCGTTCACAATCCAACCTGACTGCATCTCAAATTTACCCTGAACTCCAGTGGTTTATAATCAAAGGGACCATCGTGCTCCAAGAATACCAGTGCCACTGACGGTTTGTGAAACGGTCGTCCAGTGCCAAAGATATGGCCAAAATAAAGTAAAGGGTCGTGGTGGGCTCGGGTCCGGTCCGACCTGGTTGGACCGACCCGGCCCAACCTAGTCTTGGACGACCCAGTCCAACCTGTTGGGTCTGGACCAACCCATTGAGCGGTCCATCTTGTTAGAATCGGCCCGGCCCGCTGGGCACAGCCCAGCCGGCCGCGAGGGCGATTTGGCCCAGGCTCGGTGCCGGTTCAGCCCGGAGCGTCGTGAGGGCATGGCCTGGAATGGCTCAGCCTGGAGGACGTGGCCAGACCGGTTCGGACAGGGTGCCACGAGGGGGCCAGGACACCGGCTCGGCTGGGAGGCCACGAGGAGGCCGGGACACCGACTCGGCCGAGTGGCCATGAGGGAGCCGGGACACCGCCTCGGCCAGGAGGCCATGAGGGAGTCAGGATGTCGGCTCAGCCGAGAGGCCGTGAGGGAGCCGGGATGCTAGATCGGTCGGGAGGCTGTGAGGGACCCAGCTCAAGGAGTCACGTGGAGGCCAGCAGGTGGGCCAGTTTGGAGAGGCACGTGGGGCGCATGTGGAGGCCGGCAGGCGGGATGACGTCGTTCGGCTAGGCAGGGCGCGGCCAGGTAGGCCAACATCTGGGAGGCGGCCGAGCAGGCCGGTTCATCGTGGCTCAGGTTGGCGCGGGCCGATGGTGTTTGGCTGGGATTACTGGAGGGCCACGGGGGCGGCGCGGTTCTCGGAGGCTGCGGGGAGCGCGACCTTTGTTGTCGCTGCCTTCGTCGTTCCATCGCCTCATCGCCATGACGAAGTTCATCATAAACAAGATCATCGGAGGGGTTGGGCCATGTTGGTTTGACCCACACCCTCTATGTTTAGGGTGGTATCAATTGGTTAATCAAAGAAGTATGATGAACAATAATTATTTTACAATCTCTGCATCGATTCCTTTCCAACTGAAAATGAGAAAAGAAAATGGATAATACACAAATAAAACCCACTACCTTTGATTGTAGGTCATCAACATTGAAGTCATGGGAAGAAGAAGAAGGAGTTCATCAATTTTTGTGTCCATCGCACGATTCCAATCCCAAGTTGCGTTGGCTGTGGAAGATGCTCTACATCAGTAGGTGTCCGGGGAAGAAGTCGAAGAAGGATCGTCGCCGGCGTTCTTCGTTGGAAGAATAGATTCTCTATTCTTCGTTCTTCATTGGGACAACTCTAATCCTCCCAAGCTCTCCTCTTTCCCAACTTCCACCCAAATGCCAACGTTGTGCCAAATAATAGATTAGAGTATCTTTTAATTTGTTGGACAGAATTCAAAAATAATGAATCAATTACTTGGATCTACCTAATTAATGTGAAGGGTTGGCACAAATTAATTAGGGATGTTGGCACAATTATATTAAAGGGAAGGTCAAGAGGCTCTCCCTTATTAATGAGGGAGATTTGAGAGGTTTTACTCTCTTCCATCAATTGGGGGGTTAAGCCCAACGTGGTCCCCATGTCATAACCTCTCACAGGAGGTTATATTCATGTGGGACCCACCACAATAACCTCTCATGGGAGGTTAAGGTGTGGTGGTCCCACCTCCAACTTCCATGAGGAATTTTTAACCACCAATCACCCACATGGTGGCTCAAATAATATAAAGTGAAGCTCACTTTATTTTATTACTTTCCATAAAAACTCTAAAATTATCTATTATTCTTTACTCGCTGTCATTAAAGTGAAAGTATCCTTAAACGAATACTGGCACTACGAGTTCAATGATGCCCTCAGATTTCAATTCTGAGCACCGGTTCAAAAGTTATAAAAAACTCACTCGTATGTTTACTAAATGTACCTAAACAAAACTTCATAATTTGATTCCGAGCACACCTGGCCTCAGAATCACGCACCATCAATTTTCACGAACTCGTCAAATTTTGGTGTATTTTAAAAAACATCCATGGAATTTCTAGGTCTTTACATTCTCCCCACCTCAAGGCTTTACATCCCCATAATCCAAAACATGAACTAACGGAAAAAGTGGGGGTACTGAGCATGCATTTGAGCCTCCCACTCCCATGTGCTCTCCTAGAGGTACTCATGTTGCCAGTGAACACGCACTAGAGGTATCGACTGTCCATGTAGAACCTTCTCCTATAGATCCTCAATCTCCATTGCAACCTCCGTAAAAGTCGTCCCATTTTCGACATCCAGCTCTCCATGGTTGATGATTTGAGAAGGGTCATGCACATATCTCCTCAGCTGCGATACGTGGAAGATGTCTTGCACTCGGTGAAACTGAGGTGGAAGAGCTAAACAGTAAGGTACCTCAACAACTATGATGAGGACCTGAAAGGGTCCGATGAATCTCGGATATAACTTTATGCCTCAGCCAAATCTCTGTAGACCTCATAGAGGTGAGACCCATAGAAAGACATGGTCCCCATCCTCGAACTCCAGAGGTCTCCATCTCCTGTCAGCATACGACTTATGCATGCTCTGTGCAGTCTTCATCTGCTCTTGGATGATCTGCAACTTCTCTATGGTAGCCTGTACCATATTTTGTCTCACTAGTGTTGACTCCCCGGGGTCTGTCCAGCACAAGGGTGATATGCAAGGTTTCCCGTATAATGCCTCAAAATGTTCCATCCCTATGGTGGAGTGATAGTTGTTGTTATCATATGAAAATTCCACCAAAGGTAAGTGATCCTCCTAGCTGTGACCTAAGTCGAGGACACAAGCACGCAACATGTCCTCAAGGGTCTAAATGGTCCGCTCAGTCTGACCATCCGTCTGAGGATGGATAGTGGTGATCAAACGAAGTTGTATCCCAAAAGCCTCTTGAAACCCCTTACATAGCCGGGAAGTAAACCATGTGTCACGATCAAAGACAATAGATGAAGGTACTCCATATAGTCGCAAAATATTCTGCACATAGAGGCATCCCAAGCTCTCTACTAAACCCTGCTCTCTAATCGGTAGGAAGTGGGCTGACTTGGTGAGTCGGTCAATGATCACCCAAATCGAGTCATGACCCCTGGATGTACGTGGAAGTCCTGTCACGATGTTCATGGATATCCCATCCAACTTCCATTATGGGACCTCTAAAGGCTGAACCAAGACTGCAGGTACCTTGTGCTCTGCCATCACTTGCTAAAAAGTGAGGCATTGAGAGAAAAACTCCACTACTTCCTTCTTCATACCTGGCCACTGGTGCTATCGTCAAAGGTTCTAGTACATCTTCGCCACTAAAGGATGTACTGCTAGAGGGGATGTGTGGAACTCCCTCAACACTTTCTCCTGAAGTGACACTAATACCATAGTACATCCTCTAAAGAGGATGGCGTGCTCCCCACCTTCATAAATCCATCAGGTGCCTGTCCTGTGGATATTTGAGCACGTTGTGTCTCGCAGTCAGCGTCACCATGATGTGCCTCCCTAACTCATTGAAGAAGTGGGGGAGTGACTGTAAGAGACTGTAGAAAGTCTGATCCGTCTATATCCACAAAGGATATTTGTAAGGCAGTCGACTACTTTGTCACCTCTCCAAGAAGATGTATACCAGATCTCCTAATGAGTGCATCTACTACAACGTTCCCCTTCCCAAGAGTATAGACTTTCTTGAAGTAATAGTCCTGGAGGAACTCAAGACATCTCCATTGTCTCAAGTTCAGGTCCTTCTGAGAGAAGATATACCTGAGACTCTTCTGATCAGAGTACATGATAAAATGCTCGTCCATCAGATAGGGTCGCCACATCTTCAAGGCGAAGACTACTGCTGATATCTCCAAGTCTAGGGTAGCATAGTTCTGCTCATGTTATCTCAGCTGCCGAGAACCATATGTGATCACTGCTCGCTCCTACATCAGGACACACTTGATTCCAGTCCTTGATGTTTTGCAGTAGACTACATACCCTACGCCTTCCTCTAGAAGCCTCAAGATGGGGGGCACTAGTCAGCCTCTATCTCAGATCCTGAAAACTCTGCTGGCATCTCTCCAACCACATGAAGTGTTTCCTATTCTTCAACAAGGCTGATAGTAGTGCTGCAACTCTGGAAAAGTCTGACACAAATATTTGATAATAGCTAGCCAAACCCCGGAAACTTCGTACCTCCATCACACTCTTGGGTGGATCCCAAGCAAGTACCGCCTCAATCTTCACTAGATCCACTGCAACTCCTGCCTCCGAGATGACATGTCCCAAAAAGGGAACCTCTTAGATCCAAAACTATCACTTCAAGAGCTTACCATAAAGCCGGTTCTCCCAGAGTGTGTCGATTACTACCTGAAAATGGTAGGCATGCTCCTCCTCAGTAGTCTAGTAGATTAGAATGTCGTTGATGAAGACTATGACAAAGAGATAGAGGTATAGCTGAAATATCCTATTCATGAGTCCCAAGAACACTGCTCGAGTGTTGTTTATGCCAAAAGGAATAACCAAGAACTCATAGTGGTCGTACTGATATATTAAAGTCGTCTTCTGCACATCCTCATCTCGAACTCTGAGCTGGTGATAGCCTGATTCGAGGTCTATCTTCAAGAACCACCGTACTCCCTTCAACTGATCAAAGAGGTTGTCAATCCTAGGGAGTGGGTACTTGTTATTCATGGTCACCTGGTTTAGGCAACAGTAGTCAACACAAAGCCTCAAGCTCCCATATGAATTTTTGGCGAATAGAATCGGGGCTACCTAGGGAGAAACACCGGGCTGGATGAATCCCTTCCCCTGCAAGTCCTCTATATGTACCTGCAGCTCGCAAAGAATAGCGGGAACCATCTGATATACTGGTGTAGATATCGGTGCCATCCCAGGGTACATGTCAATGTAAAAGTCGAACTCTCTATGAGGAGAAAGATTTGTAACATCATCAAGGAAAACATATTTGTACTGGTCCACCACTACAGGATAAGTCGGACTCTCCACATCAACTGCTCCGAGGGTAAGGCAAGATAACTGATGAGTGATGGGCTGCACCCTCTGAGTAAGTCCATCCTATGCTGCAAAGGCTCCCTTCTCACCGGTGAAGGTGAAACTATTCCCATCCATGCAGACACACCACACTTTACGCCTAAGACAGTCGATGTGAGCATGGACTATAGATAACCAGTCCATACCCAAGATGACGTCATAAGGCCTCGAAGCCTCTACGAGGATATCCAAGCCAAAGCTCTCACCTCCTAGAGTAAGCTCACACTACCAGCACTAGTGAATAATCGTTGAGTCTGCTCCCGTAGAAGTATCTAGCCGTAAGGATCGAGCCAACAACTCTGTCGAAATCTCCAAGCTTCAAATGAGGGCAGTGGCAATGAAAGATTGACCGGCACCTGTGTCTATAAGAACTGAATCTAAGGTGGAGTAGACATAGATTGTACCTCAAATCATCTTGGGAGTTCCATGGTCGTTTACCTCAGCTACATGAAGCTGAGCTCTCTCCTATCCACCTACTCCCTGTGGTTGGGGTGGACCTACTGGTGGTGGTGGTGGTAACACATCGAAACGTCGCCCATCACCAGCTGCTCGGCCAACTCCTCTGCCACGTCTGACTGCTCCCAACGAACTGTCTTGATCGAATCTCTGTCTCTTCCTGGGAGGTCCTTCAACCATCTGCTGATCATCCGAATGGTGGGTTAGACAATCACGAGTCATGTGACCATGCCCACCACATGAGTAACTCTACCCGCTCTTGGCATGTGTGTCTCTGCCCCAGGTTCCCCGTATAATCAATCCTGAGTCATGCGGTTGTCCACCCGTATGTATGTTCCTCTTGGACCTCTACGACATCTATCTACTACCAGCTGTAGAAGACTCCACTGTATGTCTTCTAGTGGTGGGTCTCACTGCTAGAGTCTTATCAGCAAGAAAAGTCTCCACTAAGAGGGCTCGCCCCAACACCCTATCTTGCGCCGAGATGTTGAGGGAGATCATTGAAGCCCTGATCTCTCACATGAGACCCTGCTCGAAGGTCCGAGCCCTGAAGAATGATTCCCGCACCATATATGTGGAGTAGTGGGAGAGGTCGGTGAACCTCGCTGAGTACTGTGCCACCGTCATGCTACCCTGCTGCAGATGAAGTATCTCCTGTATATGTACTGCACGTAGGGTGGATGGGACAAACTCCTCTTGAAACAGGCTCTCAAAGTCTGACCAGAGTAGTGTCGCCTCATTATGAACTTGGAGAATCAGGCTCCACCATCAGCCTACTGCTTCCTATATAAGGCTGGTAGAAAGAATCACCATGAAGTCTACTGGTGTCCCTAACAGTCAGAAAACTCTCATCACAACCTCCATCCAATCATCAGCTGCCTGCAGGTCCATCTCTCCCCTGAACCTGGGTGACCTCTGGTGCTAGAACTCATATAGTGCGCTCAAGCAGTGTGCATCATCTGCTGCTAGGGCTGGTGGCATCGGTGTTCCAATGGGGAGTGGTACCATTGGTGCCTCTGCTGGAAAATGGCCCTGCACTGAGGCCTCATCACTCGGTGGGATATCTGTGCGTACTACTCTCGGAACTCTCACTGGTCGTCCATGGGGAGGCATCCTGAAAGAAACAGATGTGACACGGTTAAAATATTATACATGGTGAGCTGACCTGGTTGAGATGACTTAAAGAAAAAATTTTGAAAACACACATGCAATCAGTGTTTTCATGCACTAAGTCAGAAATTAGTAGTCAGGGTCCTCGTGTATGGATATAGCTTCCACCGCACCAACACTGGACTCCCTGAACTGAAAACCATACTCGGTACCCTTAACACTATTGCTTCACAGAAAATAAAGATCAGAGTCTTACGTTTTGCAGTAGAACCGACTCCTCTGATACCAATTTTTCATGACCCGTCCCCCGCGACCCATGCCGTGACTACCCCAAGCCCACCTTCGATAGGCCAGGGGCTGGTCTATGGAAGGGGGGCTTGGGGTAGTCACGCCAAGGTCCTTGGGGGACGGGTCGTGACAAAATATCTCATAATTGAAATAATTAAATGATCTGAAGTAAACAGGGGTGTTGGAATAATTTTAATAAACAAGTATCTTATCTCTAACAATTTCATTAAACTATCCAACATCAACTGTAGTAGTAGAAAATGACTTTGATACACCTTTCCAGTTCTAATAATTATGATTTTCATTCTGTACAACTAATTTTAGACATAAGTTAGCATAAAAAATGAACTTAATACAACTAAAGAACCTCACCATTAGATGTCTATCAGCTACCTTATTCTTTGATTTTTTAGGACTCTTTTATTTATTTTCATGAGCCATATGACCAAACTAACCAAATTATAAACACTTTCTTGATCATATCAAACACTCCTTGAAATATTGTTATCAACACTTAGAAAATTTTGGGGGATTACCTCTAGACTTATTAGGTAGTTTCTTCTCTGTTTCCTACCACCTTGACCTTTTATTACTACTGTCATCTCAGGGAACACATGTGTCACCAAAATCCATCTCACCTTTCTCAGCAAAACAAACCTCATTCTTATAACATTTAAATTATTATACAAAAAATTATCTTAATAAACTTGGTTTAAACCCTATGTAAAATATATTAATTATTCCAATAGTGTGCTGAATAAAATCCAAAATATACCTAGAAAATATTGTGAAGTTATCTTCATACACAACTAGAAAATATCCATCTTTTTTCAACAATTATTTGAATTTTATTCCATACTTAAACAAATAAACATAAATAAATATTTCTAAAGGAAAATATACTTAAATGTTTCCCATTCCAAGGAATCAAGATCATCTTTCTCTCTGGTGTTCTTAACAAAACACCACCATCGACCATCTTCACTTTACAAATGATAAACATAAAGAGTTACATTTTGATGTTTCAAACATCCTATGACTTTAAATATCTTATACAGGGAATTAATCTATCCTTAAACTATAATTGGTTCAGATGATCCAATGAATGATGAGGGATATTTTCTTATGAAATTATCCACTATATACATGTACCTTTATGGTACATTTGGTTTATCTATAGAATAGATACTACCACCATTTATAGTCTGTTTCAATATAGCCATCACTACAAAAAAAACTATTCTATTCTAATTCCAACCATCTCATGATGCTAATTTGGTAGGATATTTTCCTTTAAATGCCTCCCCACTATAGATTCTCTATTTCCTCTTTAGAAAACCATTCTAAACATAAATAGTTTAGATGAAGCAACATGTTAATCTTAAAATTTTATATAATTTCAACTTAACCATAGAGTAATAAATTCCAAGGGCATGCTATTAAAATTATCCAAACCTTTAATGTTTTATAAACCTCCCTCTAATATCAACTATATGGCCATATACTTAAAAATAAAATAATATTGAGTTCTTCAGTCAAAAATTCAATTTCTTTCACTTTGAGGATCTTTTAAATTTTAGAGTTTTAGAGAATCAGGTAATAAATCATACATAAATAAACTGTATAATACAAATTGGACACTACTGATTAGTATATATTTTTCTGATAAGATAAAAATTTTAAGATAAAGCATGATTTATTTTCATGCAAAATCTTCCTAACTTTCAACATGACTTATTCCTTTCTCTTACCAATCCTTAAACCTTGTGAAAAATATTTTAAAACATGGTATGAGCACAATAATCTTAGTAAGGGACCTAAAAATAAAGAAAACCATTAGTCTTGTGAAAAATAAGAAAACACATGAAATATTCTACCTTTATATCAATGTTCTTTGATTGAAGGAAATAGATCTTTTTCACATGAGATCATACACTTTTTTCTTAATAAAAATCATTAAAATTTATAAAAAAAATATAAATTAATTTTGGAAACTTAGAGAATAACATTAAATACATGTTTAAACACTTATCACATGTAACTAGAGCCTAGTTAATCTAATAGGAGTAACCATTTGTGAGGTCCCTCATTATTTCATGTTAATATAGGGAACATTTCCCAATGCATTGGAGCACTATCCATGCATACCCATCATATAAGCTATATCGGGCTCACCTAACAGTATCTGGGAACACCTATCATATAAGTTATAATTAGCTCACCCAATTCTATATGGGAACACCTATTTATTATGTACAAATCTCATATACCTTATTATGAATAAAATATTTTTTTTCTTTAACTTTTACAATATAAAACTTTTGAAAAAGTCTTTTAAACTCATATGAAAATCACTTTCAGATATCTAAACAACAATTTATTTTAAAAACTTGTTTTAAATACCAAAATACCCAAAAAATGGGAAAGGCCTTTTTTCTTTGAATAAAATATAAAATCTTGTAAAGTAATCCAAACTTCAAAAAAAAATTATGGTGGTGGAAAATCTTTTTTCGTTGTATACATTAAAATAGAACATTCCTTTTTTCATTTATAAAGAAAGAAAAACATTCCATACAAAGATTAATTTTTGAAAAAATTTTAAATAATGAAAAAAAAATTAATTAATAAAACTCTTATATCCATATAATTATATTTATAAAATTATTTTACAAACAAGGACATGTAATAAAATATATTTTGAAGGAAAAAATTAATAAGTGATTTTTTTAAAAGAAAAGTTCCTTAACAATTTAGATACATTTGAATCCTAATACCCATGAAATAATAATATTAGAAAAAGTTTAAATATAAATATAATATATAAATTAATTATATAACATGTCACATAGGATATATATACACCTCCTAAAAGAATATAGGTGCAAAACATCCAAAAAAGCCTTAATGTAAGAAACTTGAGATGAAGTCCCTTACCTTACGTTTGACTTGTCACATACTATATTTAGCTTCCTGAATAATAAAATTATGTTAGTTATTAACTTTGGAACCTTTTTTAGTTTATTATTCCCTCTATTCAACTTATTACCATTTTATATAAAATTATTTAATCAATTATTTTTATGTTGGGTGTTCTGATGATATTTAGATTATGTGTCTAAATTTACATTGATAGGTTGACTATTTTCCAAAGAGGTCATTATTCAATATATCCAAAATTTTAATCATTACATAATTATGATTTTTATATATAAATTTTACCTTTTAAATCCAATCAGGAATTATTTTTATGAAAAATAAACTACATTACAATCATTGAGACAATATTCCTTATGTATGCATGAGTAACATTTCCATTTTTCAATTATCATTATGATATGAAGGAAAGTAATATTTTATCTATCCATAATGATAATAATATAATAAATAACATAATATTTAATTAAATATACTTATATATATCATCTAGGTGTTGTGTTGATAAAAAAAAGAATCGCATCGCTTCATGGTGGCGGTAGTCCACACGTACACGAATGACGTTATATTTTTTTAGTGTAAGAATGAAAATGATATATTATCTTTTTATAATGATAAATATTTCATTAATATAATTATTATTTAATTTACATTACATATATTCATTAAATATATCCTCATTACCTTCTTTGTAATGTGTTAGTGAAAATTGAATTAAATCACTTCACGAGGCGGTAATCTGTTGTACGCATGAATGATATTATCGTATCCCCCTGAGAATAGAAATTAAAAGTTTATCATTCATATAAAAACTCCATAAGTATACATATGTAAACAATATCATATATATATATTAAATAAATCATTATACAAATCCATGAGAGACAATGATGGAACATGGATGACATCAGTTCGCGAGGCGTAGTTCACCGTACACATGGATGGAATATCTGATTTGATGAGAGACGAGATGGATTTAGTTTATTACATAAACATAATAAAATATAATAATATTTTATATACTGGTGTTATTATATAATAAAAATTGAATAATATTTTAATGAGGTGGAAGAAGAAATAAAACATACACACTCAGTTAAGCACAATACCTCTTATTCAGGAAACCTCCTTATATAAGCACCAAAAGCCTTGTTTGGATGGATTTATGATAAAAATAAGGGATATTGGAATTGGTGAGTCAATTAGGGTATATATTTGGGTAGGTATTTTCTGATACAAAGGGCTTCGAATGTTTGAATAGTAGGTAAGAGTGGGTGGCCATTTTTAAGTGAGGTGAGTGGTACACTTTTAATTTTTGAAAAGAAAAATATCTACCTGCATTTATCACATGCTAAAATAATCCAAATTGAAACATTATTTTGAATTAGAACTTATAATATCTAAATATTGAAATAAAATATATTTTAGACGAGTTTTTAGGTCATTTTAACCCTTATCATTTTTGTTTAAAAACCAGTAAATCTATTTTTACCTTAACTACAATAATTAATTTTCATTGTTTTCACAATTAATTAAGATAAAAAATGATGACAAAATTATTAGATAATATAAATTAAAATGATTTAAAATAACTAATAAATTTTAGAAAATTAAATTCATATAAGTGTAAAATGTTAATATTAAACCAAACTCGTAGACGTGATGAAAAAGATGGTTTTCAGGAAGTGTATTTTTCAAAGAAAAAATGAATTTATATAAATTCAAAGACTAATAATAATCATTTTATGAGTATAAATTAATAATTTAAGTTATATAATCAATAAATTTATTTAAAATAAATCTTGATATTTTATTATTTTAATTAATTAAAATAGAGAACCATTATGAACTTTAATTGTTTTTCCAGAAAAATCCCATTTTTAAAACCAAAAATAAACTTATACTAAAATCCAATATGAATTTGATATAAAAATAATTAATTGGATTAAATATAACTAAATAACACTTATGTTACTTTAAATATTACTCAAAACATAATGTATCTTTAAAAATGCTTAATTAATTAAAAATAAATAACATTTTTAAATAAATCTGTACTAATTACTATTAACTGAAAACCAATATTTTCTAAATTTCACTCTAAGTTAATTTTGATATTCTTATTTGAATTTTTTTTATCAAATTCAAATTCTATAATTTATAAATTAATATTTTAAATAAAACCTTATAAGTAAATCTTTTTATAAAAGTGATTATATTTAAAGATTCATATTTTTTCACTATTCATCCAAAATAAATCTTTTTATAAAAACAAAAAAAAATCACCCTATAATAACTTTTACATTATGAATTCAAAAAATAAGTTAATTTAATATAAATAAAATTATAAATTTTTTATCTTTATCTTTTAAATGAAAACATCAAATATAAAGAAAAATTACTTTTATAGAAAAATGATCCTTTAAAACATTAAGTGTTCTTAACATTATTTCATATAAATAACTAATGTGTATTAATTAATTTTTTTTGAAAATTTTATATTTATAATTTTTTGATATTTACCTTTCATTTTAATAATTTATTACTCACTTTTGTTCATTATTTTGTATATCACACACTATTCAACAAGATATTTACTTAAACTAATGCATACTGAAATTTTGTGGTGTTATATTATCACCCCTAAATAAATTATTTCCTCATAATTTTTAGCTTATGATTAATTTAAAACAGTTTAAAACATTTTTATAATAAATTTATAGGAGTTTAGTATGACTTAAAAAATATTAATTTAAACGAATCCCTAATAATGAAAAATTAACCCAAAGGAAAGGAGAATGAATATAGAGTAGAAGATAAATATAAATAATTTCAAAGAATTACTATCTAATCTAAATAAATTTAATTACCTTTTTAAAATATATTTAATGAATATGTTAAGAATTGAAACTTATCATATCCTAAATATTTCATAAAACATCCATTTACCATTATAATACTCATACAAGTGAATGAGTTTTCAAAAAGCATACCTTGAGAGATGAGTGATATCTTTCATATAATATTCGATAGATTTATCTTCCTCTTACCTAAGCATACAGAATTACTTTACCATAGAGATAGAGAATAATCAAAAATAAAATTACTGAATTTCATTCCATACCATAATCTTAATTTCAACCTTTGATTTTGTTTTGAGCAGTTTTTCACCTCCACTTCACTTCATATTCTAAATGATAAATAACCATTATTAATTTTTCATTACCAAAGAACTAAAATTTACTTTTAGAAAATCATAATATCAAAAAATGAAAAGTTATTCCTCTAATTTTTATCCATTAACCAAAACCAAAATGCTTAGCATAAGTTAAGAAAATATCCCATATGAATAAACCTTCATAAGAAGAAATAATAAATTAATCTTTAAAACCATAAAAATAAAACCCAAAGATCAACTAAAATCATTCCCCAAATAAGTAACTCTATAAACCTTTAAAATATAACATACCAAATTTAAAAATCAATGATTAGAATTATTTTATAACATATTCTTCCAAAATAAATATTTTATTTATTTCAAAATAACAACAATCACTCATAAAGTCCCATGAAAAATATATTTATATTCTCTTTTAATATCTTCTCCAAATCATAATAATATCTTCCATAACTAATAAAAATAAATATAAATATGCAATAAAATCATATATTCTTCCAAATTTAACTCAATATTTATTCCTCTATAAATATCAACCACTTTTATTTAAAACCACACACAAGCAAAAAATATATAACTTGACTTGGTTTCTATAATGTTTATAAAAGATATTTTGAAATTGTCCAAAAATAAATTTAACCACATAACCACTAAATCACATTATAGTAAATCACATGATAAAACTAAGGGTTCAATATATCTCAATAATCTATTAGAAACAAATAAACAACTCTAAAATATCCTTAATCACCTTAAAATCATATAACAAATTGAAAGGATTTAAATACCTTTAAAATTATGATTGCATTTAAATTTATCAGCCCTTAAAAAAAATACCACTACATCATAACTCTTGAAGCCCTATATTTTGAAACTACAATCATTCAACTTATTTCATAAAACTTTAACCAAGATTTTTCATCTTATTACTTAATACTTCCTTCTTATAATAAAAAATATAAATCATGTCCTTAAATTCTTAAATCTTAATGTAATCATATTTATTTATTTTAATATAATAAAATATGTTAAAATAATTCTTACATATTATATTAAATTCTTGATTTATTAATATTCATCATATTAACTTGATAAACCATTATTTATATGATATTGATGATCCTTGTCATGAAAATTCTTTCATGGGAATAAATTTTCATAATGCCCACACTCCCCAAATTTTAAAATTTTAATTTCAAACTTAGGAAGAACTTTATTATCGTATATTTTTTAACTAAAACATTTATTTACCCTTGAAAATTTATTATTCTATAACTCCTTCACCATATATGAAACATAATCTTATTCTTTTGAAAATTTTACCTAAGTGCTTATTCTCACATTATTGAAATGTTAGAGTTTCATTCTTTTTACCTTCATGATATTTATCACATTAACTTCTATAAAACTCATTTTTCTCTTATTTTGTGTGTTTGGAAACTCACCAAGTTATTAATCATAACATGAGATAGATATTTAGGAATAATTATAATATTTTTCACTCTACCTCATCATGTTTTCTTACCCATTCAGACAACCACCATAGTATCCTTTGCATCAATTTTTAACTTAGTTCCTCCTTAACCCAACCATTAAAAAAACCAAAATGGTTAGTTTTAGTATATCAAATCATAATAAAAAATCTTATGAATAAAATAAATAGTATGTTTACCTTAACTATGTAGCCTTCTATTCAACTTTTTTTGAGGAGGATTTAATCCAAAAAATAATCATAATTATATTTAACATACTAACTTTTAAGGTTATAAAATACTTAAAACTTTTTATCTAAAAAATATTTATTAAACCATGATGGTTTCAAAATATTTTTAAATTATTCTCATATAATAACATCATATCCTCTAATTTATCTAAACCCATTATTCAATACAAATTATAACACCCCGTAACTTAAACAACCCATGATCTTGAGTTTAATTGTAATTATTTCAAATTATTATATTCCCATGATCTTTTAGCTTTTTAGTTTTAAAAAATTAGGAAATCCATTACATAAAAAGTGTATTATTCCACAAAATGTACCTTTGTTCTATAAAAATAGGGTTTTAAACTTACACCTATATTACATTAATAACACCATATCTTAATTTAATATTAGTCACCATAGTAGAAATATTGAACATTAAAGAGTTCCTACATATCCTTAGATCTTATGAAAAACATTTGAAAATGTGGTATGAGATAAATTTCTCCATGAGTTATATAAAAATAAAATAAACTCATCAGACCAATGAAAAACATTAAACCCATGAAATTTTTTACCTTTTTCACAATAAACATTGAGTACATAAAATAAATCATAATCACATTTTAAAATAAACCTCTGATTTTGTAAAACATTTAAAACCCATAGTAATAATATAAAAAACATTAAATAATACTAAGTCATAATATTCAAACCCATGTAAAACTATTTTGTTGAACCCTTTTAATTGGAGTAACCTAATCGGTTATCTCTAAAATTTTGTCTTTGAAGACTAAATCATTACCCAATGCACTAGAGAGCTACATCCCAAGATCACATATCTTTATATTTAATTCCCATGTAAATTATCATGAACACAAAAATTATAATCTTTCACTTTTTCATCATATAACCCTTGAAAAATCATTTGAACCCATAAGAAAAGAGACATTCATTTTAACATAAAAATGAAGAGGAATATCATTTTAAATTGATAACTCTTAAAAAAATATAATAAGAATGAGAATATGATATTCTTTGAAAAACTATAAAAACATTTAGTTTAATCATGATAAATACTAACATCTATGATATCAAGAAAAAGTGGGAAAGTGGTAAATATTAAAAAACATTATTTTCACTTTGGTAAAAAGAGTAAAAAATGTCCCATATGGAAAAATATAAAAATATTTCTTTTTAGAACATTGGAAAAATGTAAAAAGTATAATAATGAATATATTTTCATCGTATTATTATTAATTTATAAATGTTTTTTATTTTGATACTATAAAACACAAATAGTTTTTTGGATAATATTTAAATTCAATTAAGGAATTTATTTTTGATGAATTAATGGATTTTTGAAATAAATAATATTTTAATAAAATATTGTTATTAAAGAATTTTTATTAAATATAAATGGTTATATAATGTTTATGAAGTCAAACATACTTTTTATAAGGGTTCAAAAACTGTTATTTCCAAAAAAACCAGCATTTTTAATAAATGCCAACTCTCATTTTAAAAGTGAAATTTCAAATATTTATAAAATTATTTAGATAAAATGAATATTATTTTTGGAATCAAAATGTCAAAATTATCCAAAAGTTAATTTTTCATAATTTTCTGAGACAGTCGAACTTTCAGGTAAAAATTAAATACCATATAAATATACAGTGTGTGTTAGGACATCATAATGACCCAAAATGATGTAATAAATAATATAATGGGTATCCTCATCCAAATATATGTTTTCCTAATAAAATAATTTTATTTTAAGTTTATTTTATTAATTTTATAAATCCTTTATGAATCCTCCAAAACATATAATATATTTTAAGAGTTTAAATTCATTTCTTTAAGAGTGTAACTCACCTCCACATAAGAAAGGGAATTATTTTAATAATTTAGGCCTTTTGGATAATAAAATTATTAAAACCTCCCATATTTGGTATAAACCATGGAAAAGAACATGTAAAGGTTTTTGTTTTTGGTTAATTTATTATATAGAGTACAAAACCTAAGTTTGTGAAATATTAAAGAATCCCCCTATCTTTTCCTATATAAAACCACCTAAGATCACATTTATTTTCACTCAAAATCCTTGGAGAACGTCCTTACTTTGTTATCCCCTCTCTATAATCCTCTCAAGTCACCCCAATCTCTCAAGAATCCCCTTTTCAAGCTTTTGGAGTAACACACTCAAGTAAGGGATCTTTTCCTTTCTCCTCTTAATTAAAGTATCTTCTTTACCTTATACATTTTATCTTCATTTTATTATGATGAGATATGTTATTACATATTATTATTACTACCTATTTTATTTCAAAATTATAAGATACCATTTTCTCTCTCATTAACCCATTTTATGAATTTTTATGTGATGTTGTTATGCTGCCAAAAATTCTGTAAGGGCTCCTCTCTTTCTCCCAATCTTCTTCATTTTATTCCCTTTTATTTTCAATTCCTAATGTTGGGGTGTGTTTTTCCACATTCCCCATACTGACCATATGATTTATAAATTATTAGATACTTTTTTCACTCTCATTTATCCCCCCCCATGAACATTTACGTGCTCCCGTTACGCTGCCAAAATTTCACCATGGGAATCCATACCAAAAAGAATGTATAGGGAATACTCATACCCAATTCCTACCAAGGGTGTTCACCTTTATGAACTTATACTCATTTTTTTGGGACTTACTTGTATTTATTCCGTACTCCTTGATCGTGGAATAAAATATTATTAAAAATGAATCCATGATGTATGATATGTTGGTTCTAGGCATAGCGGAAGCGTGTGGTGGTGGGAAATATATTAAAATTTATTTTAATAATCGTTTCCTGAAACCAAGAGAGAGAATATTTAATGTAAAATTTATAATTAATTTATTTAATATCTAAATAAATAAATACATGGGCTTAGGAAATTTCTTTAATGGTGAATGTTGATCATCCAAAAAGACCCTTTCGGATTACCTTTGTTACGCTGTGAGGATCCAAGGATAAAATCCCTCTAGCGGTGATCCACATGTGCTACTATGATATTTGAGAAAAACCACTCAATCTCAAAGTTCTAATGCGATGAGTCAAATGTATTGATTTATTCATTTTTGATTGTTCATTATTCAGTCTTGAATAAATATCTCTTGAACTTCTCGTTCTTGATAGGGAAGGATAAGGATTTGAGAGAGAATTCAATGTGCGCAACAATTCTCTATTCACAATTTTGAGATACTCTACATAATAGACATAGTCGCCTATTTATAGAGTTGGTATTTGAGTTAAAATATTATTTAATTGCATATTGTCCATTAAATAACACTTATTACCTTTAATAAATCTCATGCAATATAATAATAATTATATAATTATTATTTTGTGGCACGTGCCAACTTTTACAATAACAAATATTATGTAACGGTCTTGTTAATTAATATTTTTCATCGAAATCGACCTTGGTCCATTCAAACTTCTTTACAATTTATTGAATAACTAAATAATTATTTTATAAACAATCTAGAAAATAAATATTTATTAAAATATTCAATAAATAAAATAAATATTTTATTCACAAGTCAATGAATAATTTTTTTTAATTTATTCGATCAATATAACTTGAATAAAATTATTCCTCAAACTTGAGAATAATATTTATTCAATTAATTAAACTCAAATAGAATTTAATCGAGATTTACGGAAACACTTAGTGTGTGACTCTCTATGATTCTTTCTCGTTGGTATTAGGTGGGCTTACCTAAAGTCTAATATTATTGTCTAATAATGGGTCAAAGCACCCAAGAGAAAGAACTTAATATCACAATGTCGACAACCACATATGAATGCTCATTGTGTAATATAATCTCTTTTTCACAATATCTCATTAAGCATGTTACACATCTGTTTCATCAACCTATATGCTCGATATATCTTTCTTTGACTATCTGAAATAAACACGCCATTACACAATGGTCATGGAATTTAATGCAACGGTTCTATTCCAGTCAAAGGGCCGAGATATCATCTTCTATAAATATAGAAGAGACAAATCCTTCCTTTACTTATTCATTAATGACATGTCACTCATGATGCACCTAATGTATCCAACTTCACCATGAACTACTATCGACATGGTTTACGAAATACATCTAAGTACGTGAGTTGTAACATGTATTAATAATAATCTTAAAGTCTAAGGACTATCACATACGCTCATAGATAGGAATATCTGATGACACCAAAATATGCAGAATTTATACTGGCGGATCTGTTCTAATAATCTTCTATCTTGGAGATTACCAAGTATGAACTTCATGAGAAGAAGCTTCATATACTTATGAGTACTCACGCTTGACATTCTATGTACTATGTGTCCTATCATAACACATTATTCAACTGAAGAACATTATTTGAGAATATCAGCATAGCACATCGAGATTCTTATCATAGTGGGGGAACTGTTATAACCTTATCAATGCAGCAAATACTCTATTACATTATTACATTAAAGTCATGTAGAACAACAAACAATATGTAATTTTCAGTTTTTATTAATATTCAATAAATCAAATATTCATGTAATCAGAGTACAAACAGTTGGTCCTAGGACACCAACTCCAACATGATCTATGTGGCACACTTAAGTATGAAAATGAAATGTATATTAAGGGTGCGCCCAGAATTATATAATTCTCTAATTCATTGGGTAATGTTTAGTATCATGATATGTCATGTTGGGATAGGGAGTGAACCTAATTCCTTTATGGGACTTTGTCCATCATGATTCCTTGGAAGTTAGCCTTAAACAGTGTTTATGATGCACTGTTTTAAGTTGTTTCCATATTTCCTATGTTATGATTATCATGTTATATCATGTCTTATTATTCATGTTCCTTTTATGTCTCATTGATATGTCGATTGTCAAACATGTATAATCTTCTTCATGTTATGCTTTGTTTATTATCTTACTAGGCTTTATAGCTCACCCCTTTATTATGTATGTCCTCAGGTTATCTCATGTAGTTTTAAGAATTGAATAGTTTTAGCATGTCAAAGAAGTTCTCAATAATGTTGATGTATTCTATGTTTTAAAATTATGATGTAATGTACATAATTCTAAAAGATACTAGACTTCTCAATCTTTCAGGTTGTAAGAGTAATCTTATGTAATAAATCAGTTTTTAATGTGTCATAAAGAGAAGATTTATTATATGAATACTTTATTAGCCTCTAATTCACAGACATTCACAACACAATGACCATCTTGTCCATATGTTGGAGAGAGTTTGATCCAGCAACCATTATCCTTAGAGACAGGACATGGTACAGGTGGCGACATTTTACATCCATCGCCTACCACATAGGATGATGTAGAGGCGGGTGACGACAATGATATATAGGAGAAACGTATGCCAGAGTAGAGATGTAAACAGACATGGAAATTCATAAAAATAATATTAGTAATTACTTTGGTAATACTAATAATTAAATTGATAATACATGTTGCATGTTTTTAAAATCATTATTTATACATTATTTAAAAACATATTAATATATTACATAATGATGTATAAATCAATTAATTCATATAATTGGAAATTTATACAAATAATTTTCAACATATGAAACATTAATATTAATAACTACATTGGTAATACTAATAATTAATATCTGTTATTCATATTAATACTTAGTATTATAATCCATATTATGTATAATAAATAATATTCTTAAATTTATTGTTAAATATTAATAGTATTATTATTTTTGAATTCCATAAATATAATTAATATTTAATAATTAATTTAAGATAATTATTTATTATAAATAATATGGATTATAATACTAAAACTATGGGAAAAACTTGTTTTTGTGATGGACTATTTGCGATGGGAATAAATCTCGTCGTAAAAACTTACACGCGGTTTGCCCTCCAGACCGCTCGAAATGGTATTTGCGATGAGTAGGCACCACCCGTCGCAAATATCAGGAGGCGGTAAACACTAGTTGTGATGGGGGATCCCCCGTCGCTACTAGTTCGACCCCCAGAGGTTATTTGCGATGGGTCCCGTCGTAAATAACCAACAGTAATAAAAACCTATTTGTGATGGGAAGTTTTCTTGTTGCAAATAGGGTGTCGGTGGGTTACTTTTTGAGATGGGACCTGTCCCAAATAACCTTTTAACCACTGACAGTAATTAATTTGGCCAATGGTATTTGCAACAGGACCCGGCGCAAAAAATACTATTTGTAATGGGTATCCCGTCGCAAATAGTCTCGTCGCAACTAATCTAACCTATATATACCCCCATCCATTTTTTCTTTCCTCCTCAATTACTTCTTTATCTGCTTCTCTAAACTCTAATTTTAGAGTGAAAATTTTTCAAAACTAGTTTTTTTTACGAAGAAGCTGTGGAGCCATCTACAATTATAATCGATCAAGTTTAAAAGTATTTATGTTTTATTTAATTTAGTATTTATTTCATTTCTTTATATTAATTTTAATTATTGTTGATTAGTTGTAATTAAGTTAGATTTAAATTATTTTGTCATCAGTATTTATTTGTAATAATAAAATTAAATTATTAGTATTATAAATTAGTAATAATTAATAATTATTAACGATAATTAGTAGTGTATATAAATAATTAGTGGTAATTAGTAATTAGTAGTTGTATTTTGCAGTAATTAATAGTAATTAACACTAATTATGTAATGGCCCGCGGGGGCTGGGTGAGTTGGTTCAAGGCGGTGGCGACCCGTCGCTGAGGTTTTGGGTTCGAGTCCTCACAAAGGCAACGCACACCATTTGTCAACGAACCTCTCGTCCCCTCAACTCCGCGGGAACTGGCCCAAGCCCAAGGGTTGGCAACCTTGGGCCTAGCTGGGGACGTGCGGCGCGCAGGTGGGAAAGGCTAAGCCCTATACCTCGTTACCCAACAACATGTTTCCTCCGGGACGCTCTGCCATCTCGGCTGGCAATGGCTCCTTCCCAGTTGGGGCTCTCTCTGGAGTGACCTCTTCGTGGGGAGGGGGTTTCCTTGTGTGGAGGGTTCGAAAAGGCCACACAAGGTAATTCCCTTTTTTTATTAACACTAATTATGTAACGACCCAAAGTTTCATTAATGGAAATCCCTATTGATCTAGTTAAATATCTATTTATGTAAAAAGTTTATATAAAATGTCAACTTCTTTGGTTTTATGTTAAGAATTATGACCGTTACTTTTATAGTCGTTGAATAGTGATCACATGATTAGTATAAATATAGGGCTTTAACAAATCCAATTTACTCAGAAAAAAGAAGCGATGGCCTCATCCAGTAGAATTGCTCCATATGAAGCCCATTTTTCGGAGCTCGGAAAAGTGGTGGCATCCTTGCGCTTCGCTCTTGACCAAGCCCAAGCTGAGCTTCATCATTTCAAGCTCGAATGGGACCGTCTACGGGAAAAGTGGAAGTTGATAGAGATTACCACTCGAGTGATGTTATCTGAGCCACCCCAAGAGTCTGTCACCATCGCACACCTTACCCTTAGGTATTATGCGGTTGTTTTAAGGGGTTATGTAACAAATCGCTAGTACTATGTTCATGTACATTATTTTTTGTATATAATAATGAATATACTTTCTTGTCATTATTGATACATTGTAAATAGTTTTTAAAGTGAAAATAGTGTTTTTAGTTATTATTTAATTAAGAATTATATTTTATTAAATTAAGGGATTTTTGAATTAAATAATATTTTAATAAAATATTATTATTATTATTATTAAATTAATTTTATTATATATAAAGGATCATATAATTTTATGAATGCAATTGTAATTTTTATTAAGGTTTGAAAGCCATTTTTGTCAAAACACGTGAATTTTCGATAAATGTCAGTTTTTATTTTAAAAGTAAAAATTAACATATTTAGAAAATTAGTTAGATAAAATAAATGTTATTTCTAGAATCAGGACGTCAAAATTATCCAATGGTGAATTTTTCATAATTTTCTGAGACAGTCAATTTTTTGGGAAAAATTAAATACTGTTTAAATATATAATGTGTTTTATGACATCATAATGACCCAATAGTGATGTAATAAAATATGATAAGATTTATGTTCAGACAATATATATTTTAACATTAAAATAATGTGATTTTGGGTTTGTTTGACTTACGTTTCAAAGCATTAATGGACCCTTCAAGACTTATTAAACACCTTGTCTTTTTAAATTGTTTTCCATGGGAGTGTGACTCACCTCCACATAAGCAACCCTATTATTTTAAGAATTTCGGACTTTGGCCTTATAAAATATTGTTTTCCTCTTCCCTTTTCCAAAAACCATGGGCAAAACCCAAGGGATGGTTTGTGGTTTGGATTAATTTAATATAAGGGGTCCCAAACCTAAATAATAAAGAATTCCCTCACCTTTCCTATATAAACCCACCCAAGCTCACATTTACTCCTCACTCAAAGCCTTTTGAGTTCATAAAACCTCTGTCCTACTCTCTCTATAATCCTCCCAAGGTGCCCCAATCTCCCAATAATCCTCTCTAAAGCCTCTCTCAAGCCTTTGTAAGCACACTTCCAAGTAAGGGTTTTTTTTCTTCCTTTCTCATTTTTGTCCAATTTCCTTTAAGTTGTTTTGCCCTTTTAATTTCAATTATGAATTTTGGGGTATGGTTTCTCACCTCCCTCATACTTCCCTCTTTATTTTTGAATGATGGGAGACCCCTTTCTCTCTCATTAAATGCCTCTCATGTACACCCGTTACTATGCCGAAATTCCGAAAGGAACTTCTCTCTCCTCTTTTACATTCAAGCAATACTTTTGTATCATGAACCTAAATTCCATTAAAATTGTTGGGACAAGTATATATATGAACTCCTTACTTTACATTACATGTAAATATGATGAGTAACCCCTTTCTCTCTCATCAACCATTTTTATGAATTCTTATGTCACGCCGTTATGCATCCGAAATCGAACTGATTTTCTAAGTCAATGTCATTGTGTAGTGAATATCATGCCCATTTCTCCATCAAGGGTATTCACCTTTATACATATTTACTTATTGATTATAAAGTTTCATGTATGAATTTAACATTCCTTTATCGTGGAATAAATGATTATGTTTTATGAATCCATGTTTTATGATCCATGTGGCACACTTATGCATGAAATGAAATGTTTATGAAGGGTGTGACCTTATAGCACTCCAATATATTGGGTAAAGTATAGTATCATGATACGTCATGTGAAATTAGTGTTGAATCATGCTAATTCAAGTGCAACGAGGGTTTACTCTTGCTTCATGTGCAATTATGTTTACTCATGCTCTATGTGCAATGAGCCTTGGCTTATGCTAATTCCATGTTAAGTGTTGTTGCCACATTTCCATGTTATGATTATCATGATTTATCATGCCTTTATATTCATGTTTCTCTTGTGATCTATTGATATTCCTATTGTCTAACATTTATTTTACTCCTCATTTATTCCTTGTTTATTCCCTTATTGGGATTTATAGCTCACCCCTTTTCTTATGCATGTCCTCAGGTTATCCCATGCAATGCTAAGTACGAGGGAATGTAGTGGTCATGTAAAGGAATTTTTCAATAAAGATGTTGTATTTCATGTTTTAAGTTGTTATGTAATGATCCTAATCTCCAAAGACACTATACCTCTTGATCTTTCATGTTGTATCAAGTGAATAGTTTATGTAATAAATCATGTTTAAGTTTGTAATAAAAGCAGGGTTGTCATAATTGGTATCAGAGGATAGGTTTAGTTATTTTTGGGATTAGGATTAGAAAACCCTAGTAAAGCCTTAGAGACAAGACTAAGTATAATAAAATCATCCCTAAGTTTTGGTAAGTACTGATTAAGTGGTTTATCAAGAAAATAAATCTCTGTCTTGATATGAGCAGGTAGAGGCGACTCTGGCACAGATGTATCCTAGGGGTAAAACCTGAAAACAGTTCTTTGAGCTAGACTTGAATGGGAACTGGTGCACGACAACGGGCCTTGCTGTACTCTTGGTTATGACACTCCCGAGGGATATGTTTTGATAAATTCACAAGCTTAGTATGAACCCTTATTAAGGTAATTAAAAAAAATCCCCTAAGAATATATGTTAGAAATTAGATCATGAAAATCCTAGATTAAAGCCTATAGACTCATGAGTTAAGGAAATAAAAGTTTATTTATAAGTCATCAACTTTTTTCTTTGGATTACCCTTTATGTGTTACCCCCTAACTTTCCTTTTATTCCAGCCAATGGCCAGTAATAGGAGGAATCAGGCTAACAACTGATGTGAAGATCAATGTGATGACTGTACTAATGAGATTCCCAATCCAATGGGAGCGGGAATCACGAACTTTGTCACGCTTCTCTCTCAGCTAACTCAATCTTTTAATAGAAACACGGGTCAAGAGGAATGTTCAACCCCCCCCCCTGAGAAATAACAAGTCGCTATCGAGAGATTCATGAGACAAAGGCCTCCTACTTTTAGTGGATCATCTGATCCCATGATCGTTGAACAATGGATCAACTCCATTGAAAATATCTTCTCCATCCTTAAATGTTCTGAACAAGAGAAGGTTCTCCTGGAGGCTTATCGTATGGAGGGTGAAGCTGATCAATGGTGGACGTTGATCAAAAATACGAAGCCTAAGGAGGAGATCGAGGCATTGGAATGGAAGTATTTTCAGAAGATGTTTTTCGATAAATATTTTCCACGCACCCTCTGGCTTAAGATGGAAAGGGACTTCCTTTCCCTCAATCAAAAAGATGAAGAATCTGTTGGAGCGTACGAGGCAAACTTCACAAGTCTTGCATGATACACTTCCAGCTTTGTTGTTACCCCCGAATGCAAGGTTGACCACTTCTTTGGTGGGATGAAGCCTAGCCTACAGAAAGCATTAGTGATCCGTGACTTCGAAAGCTATGAAGAAATTGTCCGATGTTCCCTCAAGGTCGAAATGGAGATCGAGGAATCATAGGGGTATCATGGGGACAAGAAGAATAAGGTGGAATTCAATGCTGGCAGTCCGATGGATAAATCCAACGATGCTAAGAAGATCCAGCACCCCACTTGCCAAAAGTGCGGAAAGAAGCACCCTGGAAATTGCCTCAAAGGGATGAGGAAATGCTTTAGGTGTGGAAGAGAAAAGCACCTAGCTATTAACTGTTGGAAAGAAATACCCGCGGTTGTGACAGAGGAGAGAAACGCTCTGTTTGAACCTCAACGCATTGTTCATTGCTACAAATGCAAAGAACTGGGGCATCTTGCAAATCAGTTCCCTAATCCAAGGGTTTTTTGAGGAAACCAACAACCTCCAAGGCAGTAAGGAAGATCTTTTGCCATCACTTCTGCCAAAGTGAACCTCGACAATGAAGTGGTGACAGGTACGCTATTTATTCATTCATGAATAGCGAACGTACTTTTTGACTCAGGTTCTATGCATTCTTTTATATCTCAAAAGTTTAGTAGAACAATCCCAGCACCACCACAAATCATGGAAGTGAGGATGTCGGTGAGTACGGAAAATGGGGAAATCATTGCATCCCATGAATATAAGTCCTCCCCTATTATAATCTGTGGATTGAATTTCCCAGCGAACCTCGTCATACTCCCTCTGGTGTAATTTGATGCAATTCTTGGCATGGATTGGATTTCCTTATATAGAGCCAACATAAATTTTCGGGAGAGGGAAATCACACTCCATGTGGAGAATCGACCCCCGATTCTTTACAAGTGTAAGGAGGAAGATGAATCTCCTTTAGCTCCATCATCTCAAGCATGGATATTACTGCCCTATGAGAATGCGTATCTGGCTCAGATGATTGAGTCCAAGGAAGAAACCATCCTTGAGGAAATGCCTATTGTGAGGGAATTTTCTGAAGTGTTTCTTGAGGAACTGCCTGGTCTTCCTCCTAGAAGAGATGTTGAATTCTCAATTGAACTTATACTAGGGGCTCTACCAATATCCAAGAATCTGTATAGAATGGTTGTCGTGGAGCTTGAAGAGCTGAAGAAACAACTACAGGAGAATCTGGATAAAGGGTTTATATGCCCAAGTTCTTCACCATGGGGTGCACCAATCCTCTTCGTCAAGAAGAAGGATGGGTCAATGCGGATTTGCATAGATTATCGTGAACTTAAAAAAATCACGATAAAGAACAAGTATGCTCTTCCATGGATCGATGACTTTTTTGATCAGCTGCGTGGAGCACAATACTTCTCTAGGGTAGATTTGTGGTCAGGATATTATCAAGTAAGGGTGAAGAAGGAAGATGTCCCCAAGACTGATTTTCGTACAAGATACGAGCACTATGAATTCATGGTAATGCCTTTCAGACTCACTAATGCTCCATAAATCTTCATGGACTTGATGAATAGAGTCTTTAGAGATTACCTTGAAAAATTTGTGGTAGTCTTTATAGATGATATTCTAATATACTCCAAAACCAAGGAGGATCATGAGGAGCATTTAAGAAATATACTAGAGACTTTGTGCAAGGAGAAGCTCTATGAAAAGTACAAAAAGTGTGAGTTCTGGTTTAAGGAGGTCTCATTCTTGGGCCATATCATCACAAGCAATGGGATATATGTGGATCCCTCCAAAACAAATGCAATTGAGGGATATCTGAGGCCAACATCGGTAACGGATATCCGTAGCTTCTTGGGGTTAGCTGGATATTATCGATGATTTGCGAGAAATTTCTCACGATTGTCCAACCCTCTTACCAAGATAACTCGAAAGGGAGTAAATTTTTCTTGGATTAATGAATGTAAATAAATCTTCAAGGAGTTGAAAAGGAGGATTATCACTGCTCACGTTCTCACTTTACCCACAAGTGGGGAAATATTTGTGGTATTCAGTGATGCTTCGAAGAAGGGCTTAGTCTGTGTGCTAATGCGGAATGATAAAGTGATATCCTATTCCTCAAGGAAGTTGAAAATCCATGAGCAAAACTATCCAACACATGATCTGGAGTTGGCGGTGGTGATCTTTTCCTTGAAAATCTAGCGGCATTATCTCTATAGGGAGAAATGTGAGATATATACTGACCACAAGAGTCTTAAATATATATTCACACAGAAAGAGCTTAATATGCGCTAGAGAAGATGGATAGAGCTCATCAAGGATTATGATTGTTCAATACATTACCACCCTGGGAAAGCGAACAAGGTGGCAGATGCCCTAAGTAGAAAGGACCCAGTGATTCTATCAATGATGAGAATTGAGAAGGATCCTATCTTCTTAGACTTGATGAAGATGGACATGGGAATCATAAAGAAGGGAACATCATCAATCCTTTCACAAATGATTGTTCAACTATCTCTTTTGGAAAGGTTAAAGGATGCTCAAAAGGATGATGTGGAAATTCAGGAAAAAGTGGAAGCTATCAAAAAGGGTAAATCCTCAGAGTTTAATGTTAATGAAGAAGGAATTGTGTGATTTGAGAAAATACTATGTGTTCCATCAAGTCTGGAGCTGAAGAAGGAACTTTTGGATGATGCACATAGTTCAAATTTCTCTATTCACCCAGGGAGCACAAAGATGTATCGAGATCTCTGAGAAAACTTTTGGTGGGATAATATGAAGAAAGAGATCGCTGAATATACATCAATGTGCCTGGTGTGCCAGCAAGTGAAGGCAGAGAGGCAGAAGTCTAAGGGGATAATGCAAACATTGCCCATACTAGAATGGAAATTGGATAACATCACCATGGACTTTATCACCGGACTTCTGAGGAAATCCAAAGGCAACAATGCAATCTGGGTTAGTGTGGATCGTCTTACAAAGATTGCACACTTCATTTCTATTCGGGAGAATTTCTCATTGGATCAACCGGCACAGATATATATCAAGGAAGTGGTAAGGCTGCATGGAGTGCCACTATCTATTGTGTCTGACTGAGATCCAAGATTCACCTCTAAGTTTTGGAATAGTCTTCAACATGCTCTGAATACTGAATTGAACTTCAGTACGGCCTATCATCCTCAAACTGATGTCCAATCCGAGCGGACTATCCAAACACTTGAAGACATGTTGAGAGCGTGTGCAGTATACTTTAAAGGAGGATGGGATCAACATCTTCCTTTGGTTGAGTTCTCTTATAATAACGGTTTCCACTCAAGCATCCAAATGGCGCCTTATGAAGCCCTATATGGGAAAAGGTGTAGAACACCGACATGTTGGGATGAGGTCGGTGAATGTAAGCTGCTTGGACAAGAAATGGTCGAGGAAATGGTGGAGAAGGTGAAAACCATTCAGCATCATATCAAGGCAGCCCAGAGTCGACAGAAGAGTTATGCAGATAATCGTCGACGAGACCTTGAGTTTAAAGTTGGAGACATGGTTTTTCTACGCATATCTCTATAGAAGAAGGTCGTGAGGTTTGGAAAGAAAGGTAAGTTAAGTCTAAGGTACATCGGCCCCTTCGAGATTCTTGATCGTGTCGGGGTTGTGGCCTATCGACTAGCACTTCCACCTACAATGGCCAAAGTACATGATGTCTTTCATGTATCCCTCTTAAGGAAGTATATACCGGACCCTTCACATGTACTCTCTTCTGAGTTGGTACAGTTGGAGGATGGTCTTTCTTATGAGAAGAGACCAGTGAAGATCTTAGATCGTAGAGAAAAAGTTCTACGAAATAAGACAATGCCCCTCATCAAGGTGTTGTGGAGAAACCACAAGTTTGAATAAGTGACTTGGGAATCGGAGGAAATGATGAAGCTGAGTTACCCACATCTGTTTTAGTGTGGGAAAATGAAATTTTGAGGGTGAAATTTCTTAAGGGGGGAATATTGTAACGACCCAAAGTTTCATTAATGGAAATCCCTCTTTATCTAGTTAAATATATCTTTATGTAAAACATTTATATAAAATGTCAATTTCTTTGGTTTTATGTTAAGAATTGTGATCGTTACTTTTATAGTCGTTGAACAGTGATCACATGATTAGTATAAATATAGGGCTTTAACAAATCCAATTTACTCAGAAAAAAGAAGCGATGGTCTCATCCAGTAGAATTGCTCCATACGAAGCCCATTTTTCGAAGCTCGGAAAAGAGGTGGCATCCTTGGGCTTTTCTCTTGACCAAGCCCAAGCTGAGCTTCCTCATTTCAAGCTCGAATGGGACCGTCTACGGGAAAAGTTGAAGTTGATAGAGATTACCACTCGAGCGATGTTATCTGAGCCACCCCAAGAGTCTGTCACCATCGCACACCTTACCCTTAGGTCTTATGCGGCTGTTTTAAGGGGTTATATAACAAATCGCTAGTACTATGTTCATGTACATTATTTTTTGTATATAATAATGAATATACTTTCTTGTCATTATTGATACATTGTAAATAGTTTTTAAAGTGAAAATAGTGTTTTTAGTTATTATTTAATTAAGAATTATATTTTATTAAATTAAGGGATTTTTGAATTAAATAATATTTTAATAAAATATTATTATTATTATTAAATTAATTTTATTATATATAAAGGATCATATAATTTTATGAATGCAATTGTAATTTTTATTAAGGTTTGAAAGCCATTTTTGTCAAAACACGTGAATTTTCGATAAATGTCGGTTTTTATTTTAAAAGTAAAAATTAACATATTTAGAAAATTATTTAGATAAAATAAATGTTATTTCTGGAATAAGGACGTCAAAATTATCCAATGGTGAATTTTTCATAATTTTCTGAGACAGTCAATTTTTTGGGAAAAAATTAAATACTGTTTAAATATATAATGTGTTTTATGACATCATAATGACCCAATAGTGATGTAATAAAATACGATAAGCTTTATGTTAGGCCAATATATATTTTATAATTAAAATAATATGATTTTGGGTTTGTTTGACTTACGTTTCAAAGCATTAATGGACCCTTCGAGACTTATTAAACACCTTGTCTTTTAAAATTGTTTTCCATGGGAGTGTGACTCACCTCCACATAAGCAACCCTATTATTTTAAGAATTTCGGACTTTGGCCTTATAAAATATTGTTTTCCTCTTCCCTTTTCCAAAAACCATGGGCAAAAACCATGGGATGGTTTGTGGTTTGGATTAATTTAATATAAGGGGTCCCAAACCTAAATAATAAAGAATTCCCTCACCTTTCCTATATAAACCCACCCAAGCTCCCACTTCCTCCTCACTCAAAGCCTTTGGAGTTCATCCAGCCTCTGCCCTACTCTCTCTAGAATCCTCCCAAGGTGCCCCAATCTCCCAAGAAGCCTCTCTCAATCCTCTCTCAAGCCATTGGAAGCACACTTCCAAGTAAGGGTTTTTTTTTCTTCCTTTCTCATTTTTGTCCAATTTTCTTTAAGTTGTTTTGCCCTTTTAATTTCAATTATGAATGTTGGGGTATGGTTTCGCACCTCCCTCATACTTCCCTCTTTATGTTTTAATGATGGGATACCCCTTTATCTCTCATTAAATGCCTCTCATGTACACCCATTACTATGTCGAAATTCCAAAAGGAACTTCTCTCTCCTCTTTTACATTCAAGCAATACTTTTGTGTCATGAACCTAAATTCCATTACAATTGTTGGGACATGTATCTATATGACCTCCTTACTGTCCATTACATGTAAATATGATGAGGAACCCCTTTCTCTCTCATCAACCATTTTTATGAATTCTTATGTCACGTTGTTACGCTGCAGAAATCGCACCGATTTTCTAAGCCAATGTCCTTGTGTAGTGAATACCATGCTCATTTCTCCATCAAGGGTATTCACCTTTATGCACATTTACTTATTGATTATAAAGTTTCATGTATGAATTCCATATTCCTTTATCGTGGAATAAATGATTATGTTTTATGAATCCATGTTTTATGATCCATGTGGCACACTTATGCATGAAATGAAATGTTTAAGAAGGGTGCGCCCTTATAGCGCTTCAATGCATTGGGTAAAGTATAGTATCATGATACGTTATGTGCAATGAGTGTTGAATCATGCTAATTCAAGTGCAACGAGGGTTTACTCGTACTTCATGTGCAATGAGGTTTACTCATGCTCTATGTGCAATGAGCCTTGGATCATGCTAATTCCATGTTAAGTGTTGTTGTCACATTTCCATGTTATGATTATCTTGCTTTATCATGCCTTTATGTTCATGTTTCTCTTGTTCTCTATTGATATGCATATTGTCTAACGTGTATTGCACTCCTCATGTATTCCATGTTTATTCCCTTACTGGGCTTTATAGCTCACCCCTTTTCTTATGCATGTCCTCAGGTTATCTCATGCATTGCTAAGTACGAGGAAATGTAGTGGTCATGTAAAGGAAGTTTTCAATAAAGATGTTGTATTTCATGTTTTAAGTTGTTATGTAATGATCCTAAGCCCCAAAGACACTAGACCTCTCGATCTTCCATGTTGTATCAAGTAAATAGTTTATGTAATAAATCATGTTTAAGTTTGTAATAAAAGCAGGGTTGTCATAAATTAGAAATAATTAGAAAAAAATAGTAATAATTAGGAAAAAACAGTAATAAATATTTACAATTAATAATAAATACTAAGAATTAGTAATAAATACAAATAATTAGTAATAAATAGTAATAAATAGTAATAAATAGTAATAATTAGTAATAATTAGTAATAATTAGTAATAATTAGTAATAATTAGGAATAAATACTAATAATTATGAATAATTACTAATAAATACTAATAATTAGTAATAAATACTAATAATTAGTAATAATTAGTAATAATTAGTAATAATTAGTAATAATTAGTAATAATTAGTAATAATTAGTAATAAATAGTAATAAATAGGAATAATTAGGAATAATTAGTAATAATTAGTAATAATTAGTAATAATTAGCAATAATTAGCAATAATTAGTAATAATTAGCAATAATTAGTAATAATTAACAATAATTAGTAATAATTAGCAATAAATAGTAATAAATAGTAAATAGTAATAAATAGTAATAAATAGTAAATAGTAATAATTTGTAATAATTTGTAATAAATAGTACGAAATAGCAATAATTTGATATAATTAGTAATAATTGGTATTAATTATTAAATAATAATAATTAGTAATAATTAGTAAATAGTAATAATTAGTAATAATTAGTAAATAGTAATAATTATTTATAAATAGTAATAAATACTAATAATTAGTAATAAATACTAATAAATAGTAATAAATGCTAATAAATAGTAATAATTAGTAATAATTAGTAATAATTAGTAATAATTAGTAATAATTAGAAATAATTAGTAATAAATAATAATAAATAATTAGTAATAATTATTAATAATTAGTAATAATTAGTAATAATTAGTAATAATTAGGAATAAATACTAATAATTAGGAATAATTGGTAATAAATACTAATAATTAGTAATAAATACTAATTATTAGTAACAATTAGTAATAATTAGTAATAGTTTTTAAAAAATGGTAATAAATAGTAATAAATGGTAATAACTAGAATAACTAGTAATAATTAGTAATAATTAGTAATAATTAGTAATAATTAGTAATAAATAGTAATAAATAGTAATAAACAGTAATAATTAGTAATAAATAGTAATAAATAGTAATAAATAGTAATAAATAGTAATAATTAGTAATAATTAGTAATAATTAGTAAATACTAATAATTAGTAATAATTAGTATATAATAATAATTAGTAATAATTAGTAATAATTAGTAATAATTCGTAATAATTAGTAATAATTAGTAATAATTGGTAATAATTAGTAATAATTAGTAATAAATACTAATAAATATTAATAATTGGTAATAGATAGTAATAATTAGTAATAATTAGTAATAATTAGTAATAATTAGTAATAATTAGTGATAATTAGTAATAATTTGTAATAATTAGTAATAATTAGTAATAATTAGTAATAATTAGTAATAATTAGTAATAAATACTAATAATTAGTAATAAATACAAATAATTTGTAATAATTAGTAATAATTAGTAATAATTAGTAATAATTAGTAATAATTAGTAATAAATACTAAAAATTAGTAATAATTAGTAATAAATACTAATAATTGGTAATAATTAGTAATAAATATTAATAATTAGTAATAGTGAGTAATAAATACTAATAATTAGTAATAATTATTAATAATTAGTAATAATTAGTAATAAATACTAATAATTAGTAATAATTAGTAATAAATACTAATAATTAGTAATAATTAGTAATAAATACTAATAATTAGTAATAATTAGTACTAAATACTAATAATTAGTAATAATTAGTAATAATTAGTAATAAATACTAATAATTATTAATAATTTGTAATAATTAGTAATAATTAGTAATAATTATTAATAATTAGTAATAATTAGGAATAAAATCAATTGTAATAAATTATAATAACTTGGCACAATTTCCACTGGATTGACGGCACTCCTTTTACTCGATGAATCTTCTCCTTTCAACTCTCACTGACTCAAAACATTATGAAATGTATGTCTCTACGTATGCATATCCAATTTCGTATGCACAAGTTTGAATATACATTCATGGGACCACATTTTTCATAATGTTTTCAGGTAATGATAGTTGTAAGAAGATGATTCATCGACGGAAAAGGGGCTCTTTTGTCTGACGGCTCATTTACTTGAATCTTTCTCACACTAAAATCAGAATGAAAAATCTGCTGGGAGGTACACTTATACATTCTCGTATGCATGAGAATGAATATGTGTACCTCCGAGAAGATTTTTCATTATGATTTTAGTGTGATAAAGTTTCAAGTAAATGAGTCATCGGACAAAAGATTAGTTGTCAATCCACTGTAAATTGTGTCACATGTAATTAATGATAATTATTAATAAGTAGTTGTAATTATTTATCTTCTTTTTTGGATAGTGTTTTTCTAATTTCAAATTATTCAAAAACAGTAATGATTTTATATTTTATAGAAAAATGTGGAACAAGGAAATCGACAACAGTCATTATTAGATGACTGCGCTTGGATAAATCAGTGTAGAAATCCAAATGGTTCTGGTTTAAATCCTGTATATATTGAGGGTTTTAAAGCTTTCTTATCATTTGCATCATCAAAACCAAAATTTGTTTCAGAAGAAACAATTAAGTGTCCCTATAAAAAATGTGATCTGAGAACGTTTGACACGTTTGAAAAGGTTGGAGAAATCTCTTGCGGTTTGGTTTTCAACCAGATTATGTTTTTTGGTATCAACACGGTGAACGCAATTCCAAAGAAGATACTAATAACTTGATTCTAGATCCACCACAGTTTCAAAATTTAGCACATGATGTTGCTAGTCTATTTGTTCAACAAAATGAAACTCTTGATGATATTTATTTAACTCCTGAGTTGGCACCATCTAAATTTTATGAGTTATTGAGGTCTGGTGAGGATGCATTATATCCTGGTTGCAAGATAAGCAAATTAGAAGCGGTTGAAAAATTTATGGCTATTAAATCAGATAATGCAATGTCAAACAACTGTTTTGATCATATATTTTCTTTGGTTAAAACATTGTTACCTGAAGGAAATGTATTGCCTGCAAATTACTATGAGATAAAGAGGATGGTTCATAATCTGGGTCTTAGTTATCAGAAGATTCATGCATGTGAAAATTATTGCATCTTATATTCTAGTGAAAATGATTCATTGGATAGTTATCTCACATGTGGACAATCGAGGTATAAAGAAGCTCAACTGGGGAATTATGGATCGATTCCTATAAAATAGTTGAGATATTTCCCCCTTACACCCAGGTTGCAACATTTATTTATGTCTCGAAACACAGCCTCAATGGTGTCATGGCACAAAACCAAGATTTCAACCAATAAAAGCTTGAATCATCCATCTGATGGTGATTCGTGGAAACATTTTGACCGACTGCATCCGTCTTTTGCTTTAGAATCCCGTAACATGCGATTGGGTCTTTTTACTAACGATTTCTGTTAGTTTGGTTCTTATAGTAGTTAGTATTCATGTTGTCCTGTCTTTATAACTCTGTATAATTTACCTCTATAGATGTTGATGAAGGAGCCCTATATCTTTTTGGCCTTATTAATACGAAGAAATCTAAAGGAGAATATTGATGTTTATTTGAAACCATTGATTGATGAGTTAAATTCATTGTGGATTAATGGTGTAAGTACATATGATGTTGTTGCGAAACAAAATTTCATATTAAAAGCTGCATTGATGTGGATGATTAGTGACTTCCCGATATATGGCGTGTTATCTAGTTGGAGTACACATGGTCTGAAATCATGTCCTTATTGTATGAAAGAAAACAAAGTCTTTATGCTCGTAAATGGAAAAAAACCTTTTTATTTTTATTTTCATCACAGATTTCTTCCAACCAATCATCCTTTTTAGAGGAACAAGTCTCATTTCAGAAAAGGCACAATTAAAAGGGATGAACCTCCAAAAATGATCATAGGTACAGAGTTAAAATCAGTTTTATTTTCATTACCTCCCATCACATTTGGTCCAATAGTAAACCAATAGAAAATTCATAGCTTTGGGGAAGAATATAATTGAATAAAACAGAACATTTTTTGGGATCTTCCATATTGGTTTGATTTTTTGGTCCTCTAAATGTTGAATGTCATGCATATTGAGAAGAACTATTTTGATAATTTATTTCATACAGTTTTGGATACACCAGGTAAGACCAAAGATAATGCAAAGACATGATTAGATCTTGCCCAAATTTGCAGATGATTGGAACTTGAACTGTTTCAAAATGTCAGATCATAGAGGTTAATGAAGCCAAAAGTATCTTATATACTGTCCAAAGAGAGTCGCCTATTATTTTGTCAGTGGATTTCAGATTTGAGTCTTCTAGATGGCTAAGCTTCCAATTTGGGAAGATGTGTTAAGAATGGTTATATTACCGGATTAAAAAGTCGTGATTGTCATGTTATAATGGAAAGACTTATGCTGATTGGATTCAGAGGTTTGTTGAATTCTGTGATTTGGGATTCGATAACAGAAATATCATATTTTTTTCGAGACATTTGTATGGGGACAATAGACTATGATGTACTAAGAAAAGTGGAAGAAGATGTTGTTGTAATTATATTTAAACTAGTAAAAATCTTCCTACCAAATTTATTTGACTCAATGGAACATCTGATATTACATTTTCCACATGAAACTAAATTTGGAGGTCCGATATAGTTTCGATGGATGTACCCATTCAAGAGATGCATTCATAAATTGAAAAAAAATATGTAACAAATCATTAGTTGAAGGATCAATTGCTTAAGCTTATTTGCAAGAGGAATTTTCATTTTTCTTCTCTCATTATTTTGAATTTGAATATCCCTCAAAACCCAACCGCATGGGACAAAACGAGGGTAATGTTGATAATGAAATGGATAATCAATTATCAGTTTTTAATCATTCAGGGATTAGCTTCAGTGGAGTTCATGAATGATGGATTTCAGATGATGAACATCATAGAGCTCATACATATGTTCTTCTCAACTGTGAAGAAATAACATCATTTGTATTGTGAGTGCTTCTATCACTTATTCTATAATTTATGTTACAGTAAGTAAACTTATTTTATTTTTAGGTTATGTGATAATCATATTAAGTGTCATAACCCGACCCTACCTGGGCTGGAGCCGCAACTACCCCAAGCCTGCCTCCATAGGCCAGGGGCTGGCGACAAGCGCCGAAGGCTAAACAACTCGGGGAGTCCTTTGCCTAAGTACCTGTACACACACACGTATCCCACTCAATGTAATAGTGCAGAGTAAAAAAGAGAAAGTAAAGTACCAACTGCTATATACAACCACAAAGGTGCATCGACCTCTAAATAGTACAAAGCAAGTGCTGAAGGTAAGCTGAAAAGAAAAGGGAAAAACACACGCCCAACCAGAAAAGTGCCACAACCTGACAACAGGTAAAAAAAAGTAAACAGTTGGGAGATTCCCACACCTGGAACTCGATTACGACCACCGTATGCGGTCCAAGATCCCAAACTCCTAAGCTCCACTGAAGTCATGACCAACCTGTCTGTCTCCTACAAGGGCACACCAAGTGCGGGAAAATCCCAAGAAGGGGTGAGTATAAAAAAATACTCAGTAGGATGCCCCAAAGGCTTGAGGGGGAAACAAAGGAGGTATTGAAGAGGTGAGAAGTAGATCAAACAGGGAAAAGTAAAAGAGTACAACTGAGAGTGTAGTAAAGAGTACAGCTCAAACCAAAAAGAGGAAGGAAGTAAAATCATCCTAACACAAGGAGTTAGAAATGGTGAGAAGATGAACTTCCTATCGATCCTTCGCTACCTATAGCAGAAGAGTAGGCCCATCCAACCACGAGAAGCTAGACACGAAAAGCACGTGGAATACCCCGCGCGTCTTTGCCTCTCCTAGAAGAAGAGTAACCAAACCCAAGAAGTGGGTACTGGAACAAGGTATATAAATATCCATATGCTCAATCAAGAAGCTCGAACAAGATCGTAAGGGGATATCCATCCCATAGCTCAGCCCAAGAAAGTGAGTCGCCAACAGTCCTAGAAGTAAACACCATCGATGCACTGCAAGTCAAAGGGATCAAATCACCACACCTTGACACTATCCGCTTTGGGCGGCACTGACTCGCCCGCACGGTTTTAGGTCACGTCACAACGATGCATCTCGATGGGGAAAGCTCCCCTCGTACTTGAGAGTTCTGGGGGAGCGTCAAGCCACACCTCGTCATTGTCACATAGTCGAGAGGTCTTCTCAAAGTCAAAGTTGTCACATCACTGACCCGTATAACCAAGGGTCCCGCTCCAGTAGTCACAAAAACAAACCACAGACTAGCCTAGTAGAAAAGACTGAGTTTGAAAGAAGACGTCGGGTAACCCACTGCCCAGTCTCTGCTGGAGGGTAAACCCTAAGAGGTCGTCGGGTGACCCACTGCCCAGTCTCTGATGGAGGGTAAACCCTAAGAGGTTGTTGGGTGACCCACTGCCCAGTCCCTGCTGGAGGGTAAACCCTAAGAGGTCGTCGGGTGACCCACTGACCATTCGCTGATGGAGCGTAAACCCTAAGAGGTCGTCGGGTGACCCACTGCCCAGTCCCTGCTGGAGGGTAAACCCTAAGAGGTCGTCGGGTGACCCACTGCCTAGTCTCTACTGGAGGGTAAACTCGAAGGAGTCAATGAGCAACTCATTGCCCAGTCTCTGCTAGAGGGTAAACCCGAAGAAGTCGATGATCAACCCACTACCCAGTCTCTGCTGGAGGGTAAACCCGAAGAAGTCGATGAGCAACCCACTGCTCAGTCTCTACTGGAGGGTAAACTCGGAACTGCTCTGGCCATCCCTACTGGATGGTACAACATTGTCCAACAGAACACGGAGTGGGTATCGCGCAACCACCCAACTCTAGAACAAAACTAGGGGAAACCACTCAACCCTGCTGGTCTAAACCATCGTGAACAGGACCAGGGGGAAACCCACTCAACCTTACTGGTCGGAACCATTGAGAACAGGAGGACCCTCTATGTCACGAGAGGTCAAAGGTATGTAAAGAAGTACACGACGCACACATGGGGCCCACATGACGTGTGGCCCAAACTCATCTCCAAACCAAGCGCACAAACGTTCTCAAGTACAAACTACAACTTGTACCTCCAAGCATTCTCGTATACTCCCAGAGCATGCCATATTGCCAGCCCAAGGCTATCGTGCACACGGCACCCAATGTCAATGCAAAAAAGGCGTAAACATAACTTCTCCAACCTACTTCCTCCACAGCCCTATCATGGCCAACCATATCTCTTTAATCACTAACTTCACTCTCACCGGAGTGAACGCGATCACACGCCAAGGGTTCCCTACAAACACCGCAGGAAGAACCACCACCGGTACACCTTTCATGCTTCCACATTTAATGAGATCTCAAAAGAGACTCCGCACATCCAAATGGATCGTACCGTTGTAATCCTTTCGGAAAAAAATGCGAGATATACTATTTACTCGCCTCCAACGAATATCCGACGAAAAATTTTCCAACACCGCTTTACGCCCGAATAGTGTCCCATGGTCCCAAGCATCGATACCAAAAACAGTCGGGCGCATCGCACCATTGTGATCTCCTCGGAAAGACACGTCAAAATTGACTGCTCACTTGAGTGAAACGGATATCCAGATAAAAAGATGTATTTCACCGTACCGTACACGAGCGGTGCTTCGTGGGACCTGCATCTCGGTCCTGAAGCGCAACGAATGGATCACAACGTTGTGATCCTCTCGAAAAAAGTACACAAGATTGACTAATCACTTGTCCAAAACGGACACCCGGTGATAAAGATGGAAATCACCGCCAAGTCCCAAAATGGGCCTTGAAGGGCCCGCACCATCGTGCAGAATTAAAGTGGTCAGATTGCGCCAACACAATGCCCTCAGAAAAACACCCAAAATCGACTGCTCGCACGCCCCGAACGGACGTCCGATGAAAAAGTTGTTAAACGCTGCTCACAGCTTAAAAGATGGGGTGTGGGGACCACACCTCAACTCCAGCTTCAATGCCTAAAACCACCCTGGAAATCTTCTTCTCGATGCCAGGGTCGCAATGCCACTGAAGGCGCTTAAATCGGACGTCGGATGTGTCTGCGCCGCTCAAAACACGAACCCCGGAAAAACATCAATCCACTGAACGTACGCGTCGCTCCACCGAGGCCCCCATATTGGGAGTTAAAACCCCCGAAACCATATCATATTCTTCGCCTCGAGTCTAGGTTCGCACTACCGTAGACGGTATGCAAAACGGACACCCGTAGTGGGAGATACGGGTGTCTAAAATCAGAGGGGTCAAACCCCTTGGGCTGCATCGGCCTGGTCCGGCCGGTCCGCTCGGTCCGGGTCGGCCCACGGCTCATCCACGTGGGCCGGCCATGGACCCGCGGTCCACCCTTAGACTGGCCGAGGGCCGGTTGTCTTGCTGTGTGAAGACCTGCCGAGGGAGGGTCTTTGTTCCCCCGCGGGGTTGCGCGCCACGACCCCGGTCCTCCGCGTCAACCGGCCAGCGCAGCCGACCGGTCCTCCCGATCCGCGCCCGCTCGCCGTCGCCCCCAGCTCGCCCGCGGCCGCTCCACCTCAGCCAACCACCGATGTCGACCCCCGCTCGCCCGGCACCTCCGCGCCTCCGCCTGGACCCCCGTCGCGCCGCCGCGCCTGCTCGCCGGACCGCCGCGCTAGACCGCCGGAAAACCTTGGAAAAGTCCGGAAAATTTCCCGGGGCCACCACAGACGCCCCGGGACTCAGATTTTCGATCTGAAAGGGGCGATGGAAACCTCAAATCATGATCTAATAAAAAATGTCCTTCGCCCAACAATTCAACATCAATTCGATGCAAGAAATTGAGTTCAAAGGTAAATACGGAATCAAAAACGCAAAACGTAACCTCCTACCTCGTGGGGCGTAGCCCGACGCTTCAACGATGATCCGTCAGAGCCGCCATGCCTTTTTGGAGAGATGGAGGAGAGGAGAGGAGCTCCTCCTTCATTAGGAGGTCTTGCACCAGGGATGAACAAGGGAGGGGAAGGGGAGGTGGTCATGTTTAAATAAAGGAAAAAATTAATTAAAATTTTAATTAATTTAAACCCCTAAATTAACCCGCATCCGAAACTCTCGACGGGGTCGAGGTTAAGCCTCCCCTAGGGAAAAAACCACCTCCCGAGCACAATGGAGGTCTCGGAATTTTAATCTGAGCCTCCGTTCGAAAGTTATAAAACTTAAAGCCCAAGGCCGATAAATTATGAAAACGCCACCGGTGGCATTTTCCACAGAAGGCCCGCGCCCACGAAACTTACACCCCGCGTAGGGTAAACAGCATGCTCCAGACTCAACGGTTCCCTCAGTTTTCCCATCTGAGCAACCGTTTAAGAGATACTTAAGTTTAACCATTAAACGAATAAATTAATTATTTAATTTATCCATTTCACGTTCCGATAGCGAGCGAGGGGTCCAAACGCCCCGCGCCGACATGTTTTATGTCATTCCTAGAGTAAAAACCCCATTCCGGACTCATTCATACCCTCAGATTTCTGATCTGAAACACCGTTTAGGAGTTATCCCATTTATTTGTCATTCCCGGTGTGAACGCACTGAAAATTTAATTCCGGCCACACCGGGGCTCGGAATCGCACGTCGTCTGAAGGCGCTGCTCTGGAATAACATCAAGAAAATTCCAATGTCTTTTATAGCAAAAATCAGGTTCTTATATTAAGAAATAGCTTCCACAAATTACAGCAGCTGCTCTTGAAGAACGCCGACAAAAAAAATCTCAATGGTTTCAAAAACTGGTAACATAAATTATTGATGGTTTAACATATCAATTCAGTTTATTATTTATTATATTGATAATTGTTTTACAAAATTCCAGGTGTCTCAGCATTCTGATAAAATTGATAAGCGACTGTGTATATTGAGTAACCCACCATCCAAAATGGTTAAATCTTATAATGCATATGTGGTGAATGGTTTTCGATTTCATACACGTGCATATGGGGAATCAAAAAAAATAATGAACAGTGGAGTTTGCTTGAGAGAATTGCATCATTGAGAAACTGAAGTTGACTTTTACGGCATGCTGAATGAAATTATTGAACTGTGTTATCTAAGGAAAAATTACATAACAATGTTTAAATTTCGGTGGTTGGATACTGAGAGAGGCTTGTGTGTTCATTTGATTCATGGAATCGTCGATATTAAATATAAAAGTCTTCTTGGAGTAAATAAACCATTTTTACTGGCTCAATAGGCACATCAAATATATTACACAAAGTATTGTGCTACTTTAAGAGACTAAAGTGATTGGTGGAGCATAATAAAAATGAAATCTTGGGAAAATCAGTTTACTCAAATTGAATGTGGTTCTGATGAAGTACAAGGAATTGAAATTTTTCAAGAGACTACTCAAAATCCATCTTTTTCCCAAAGAGACATGAATGTCGATGATGACACCCCACAATTAAGGGTCAATGGTAAAGATGATATTAATGATGTTACAAATGAATTTGAAATGGCAAGAGATGATGAAACTGAAACTCATATGGATATTGATGATGTCGATGATGAATATGAAGAAGTTGAAATTGTCATATATGAAGATGATGATGAATGTGAACATTGACAAAGTTAAATATTGGTTAAATCATAACTAATATATATCTATATGTAATAGTTATTTTTCAACTATCTACTAATAACAATCATTTTGTGTTTCAGATGGACCCTAATCTATTTCATGAGTTGGGGGAGGCTGAGCTACCTTTGGATGAGGAGGATTTGAGATCATTTGACCCTCAACCTACAGGCGGTTCAGGGAGTACGCAGAGGGGACGCGGTCTTGCGCAACTGATGATTCCTGACCCTATCCCCGACCGATGTCCACATCCTGGCTTCGATCCACGCACGCAGAGGTATGGTAAACTATGTATTTTAGTTAGCTTTCATTAATTTATTTATATACTAATTGTTTGATTATTTGTTATTTTTTGACAGTTTTGCGAATGTAGCTATTGGACAGGGGAGCGCTATCTTGCGCAATTATTTTTCTCAGTCATGGATCACATGGGAACAGATTCTCGTTGATGTGCGGCTTGGAATGTTCAATCATTGGCTGGTACGTAAATTAATAATATTTATTTAGAAATTTATTTCATTAATAACTTGATATTATAAATTATTTATATGGTTTATGGTATCTCATCGATGATAGCATGCATAACGCTATCCACGAGGCATGAGTGGTGTCTATGCGTGAGCGTTTCCGTCAGTTTTTGCACAATTTGAAAAGGACAGTCATTAAGAAAGTAAGAGTGACAATATTTGATGAGTCATGTAGAGTCCATCGACCAGAGTACATTTCATCTCACGTTTGGGATGTATTATGTTCACACTGGTTGAGTGGTGGATTTCAAAGGAGATTTTCATTGGACCGGCAGAACCGGGGGAGACAGGAGGTGACACATCAAGCTGGTAGTCGTACATTCAGTATGCATAAAGAGTATCTGGTAAATATATTTTTTAAATATTTTATATAACATTAAATATAAACAATTTATTTTATATTCATATAGGCAGTCGAGTATCCTGATATTACGGAATACGACATTTATCGGAGAATGTACAATGATCCAGCCACTAGAGAGATTAGAGGTGATCGCCAGTGTCAGATTGTGGTCAGTATTATTTTTTTTTCAGTTTGAAAATTAACTGCATATAATATTTTCACTATTTTAATTTCAAATTGGAACTGAATGAGTCATATGAGGTCGTGACCTCTCAGACACTGACTAAGAGTCGGGCCGAGACGGCTGATCAGAGTAGTGCGCACTATTTTGATGAGGCGACATGGATGCAAGCGACCCAATATGCTTTCGAAAAGGGCCAAGTAGTTGGTATTGACTCTAATTTGACTTATGGGACTTATTATGGTACTGTTGCGATGTCGGCGTCCAACTCGAGAGCAGCTTATGGAGAGACATCATCTTATGGCTCACAGTTTTAGGAGTAGTTGCGAGCTCAAACTGGGCTTATAGAGAGTTTGCAGAAGCAGCAGGAAGAGATGCGTCAGCAACAACAACAGCAATACGAGAAGGACATGCGTCGATGGCAGCAGCAGCAGCAGCACGAACAGGTGGAGTACATGCACCGTCTGACTTGTAGTTTAGGGATGATGTTTCCCCCACCATCTCCTCCAGCTCCTCTAGAAAACGATCCCCCTAGTGTTTTTTTTTGTTCTGTTAAAAACATTTGAATTCGACATTTTTGTAATATGAACTATTTACAGTTTTTGTTTTTTATATTTGTGCGAATATTGCATAATTTAATTTTTATTTAATTTCATTTAATATTTTAATATTTTGTTGTTTATTATTAGTATTATATTTTTTAATGTTTATTTATTTTACTACTACTAATAATAATAATAATTTACGGTTTTTTATATTTTTTTGCGAATATTGAGAATTTTAATTTTTTTAATTTTTTTAATTTTTTTATTATTTTAATAATATTAATATTATTTTTTCATTAATCATAATTTTATTAATTTTTATTTTATTTTGTTAAGTATTTGGGACGAGCCCTTTTGTAATAGGACTATGTTGCAAATAGATTATATATATATATATATATATATATATATATATATATATATATATATATATTTTAAAACTTATTTGCAACGGGTTACTTTTCCGTTATAATTTTTTTTTGCGACGAGTCCATCACAAAAGGTTTAGGTATATATAACATATATAAACAGAGAACTATATGCGACGGGACGACGGACTCGTTGCAACTACCTTTTGCGACGGTTTCGTCGCAACAGGTTCTTGTATATATAATGTATTTAATCAGAGATCTATTTGCGACGCCGTTTTCTGCAACGAGCTATTTACGACGGGACCTCGTCGCAAAAGAGTTTTTGCGACGGGATCCCGTCGCAAATGGCCCATTGCAAATAACCGAAATTTCAGTAGTGTAAGTATTAATATAATAAATAGTCATTTTAATTAATTATTAAATATTAATAACATTATTATTTTTAATTCTATAAGTATAATTAATATTAATAATAAATGTTATCTTATCTCTTATATAAGTAATTATTTAATAATACAACATAATCTATTAAGAATAATATAATTATTAATTAGTAAATAATTTTTAAACGCATTTTTTTATTTACATTAGTATACAAAAAGTATTAGCTATAATGCTATTAATTATATTATATTAATTAATAACGAACGATACAATTGATATTTAAAAAATACATATTAATATATTAATAATAATTATATCAACAAACAAATTAAAAAAGTATTTATAATTAAAATCTTATAAATATTAGTTTTTTTACTATTAATTAATTAATATCATAATAATACTGTACTAACTAATAATAAATAATAAAATTCATTATTGATAAATATATAATTTATCAACAAACTCGTAATATTTTATATCAATAAAAAAATTAAAAACAAATGTCAAAACTGGTGGCTGACCCGGGAAGCCACGGCGTCTCCCTTTTCGACCAACCAAGAGCGCAAATCAAGTAGGACCACGGGTGGGGGGCAGAGAGTCGAGTCAATCTGTGGTACTCCACGGCGCGTCAGACTCATTCTTGTGTGCGGTCGCCTCTTTGACCCACAAACCAGCTGAAACTGTCAGCGCTCTCACCATCTATAAAAAAAAACCCTGCCGTCAACAACTTACAAAACATCATCTCGCCAATGGCGCCGTTCCCTTCCCTCTTGGCGCTCTCCTTTTCCTTATTCTTTATCCTCCACCACCCGTTAACGTCGTCGTGTCGACGGGTTATTTTTTTTTTTACATTTTTTCAAAAAAAAATTCTTAAAAATACCACCAGGTTTAAAATAATTTTTTTTTTACATCCTAAAGGCGGCACCTGGTGTGCCGCCTTTGGGGAATTTTCCGGCCAGGGCAAGGCGGCACCGGGTGTGCCGCCTTTGCCCAAAAAATAACCGCAAAGGCGGCACCCCAAGTGCCGCCTTTGCCTAAATAATTTTTTTTAAAATTTTTATTTTTATTTTTTGTTTTGTTTTGTTTTATATATATATATATATATATATATATATATATATATATATATATATATATATATAAAACAAAACTTTTCAGCAGAATTTTTCTGCTATTTAATATCCAGCGGTTCTGCCATTACAGCAGTCTGGATTCTGACTGATACCCTCACCCAGGACTCCCTTTTATAAGGGGGTTTGCCCTGAAAACAATACTGCATTTTCGATGTGGGATTCTGGTTCTCCTTTTCCTGCACAGTACATTCTGCGTTTCCGATGTGTAATTCTGTTTCAAGTACGCGACTTTGAAAGACTATAAAAGTTAAACTATAAGACCAATACAAATGAAACTTTAAACACTGATTAAACATATAAGAAATAGTTGAAAACAAAAATAATTTCATAAAAAATGTTGATACAGATTAATTTATAAGCTTTCAAAACCACCTACTTGAAACTTAAACATATTTGAAGTACGTGACTTTGAAAGCTTATAAAAGATAAATTATAAGACCAATACAAATGAAACTTTAAACATTGATTAAACATATAATAAATAGTTGAAAACAAAAATAATTTCATAAAAAATGTTCACCAAAAACAATTTATAAGCTTTCAAAACCATCAACATGAAACTTAAAAATGTTTCAAGTTCCCGACTTTGAAAGACTATAAAACATAAAATATAAGACCAATATAAATGAAACCTTAAACATTGATTAAAAATATAAGAAATAGTTGAAAACAACAAAAACTTCCTAAAAAATTTCCATAAAAATTAATTTATAATATTTCAGAACAATTTACTTGAATAGGGAATCTGATCCATCAGTTTGAGGGATACTAGGGCTAGGTAGATAGATAATCGGATCATTGTATCTATGGATTTTTTGGATAGGAAGATAGATTCATTTCATTCATTATATCGAGGTATTTCTTTTTTAAGAGAATATAGACTTTCTTATAATTATAAAATAAGGGACACCTTTATTTTTTGGTTATAGAATACGATTCTCTTAAGGTTAAAAGACATTATTCTTTTAATGGATTTGAAAGTCATTATTTGTTTTGTATAAAATTGTATTTCTTTTTTGTAAAAAGTTTTTATATTTCCACCACACATATAATTGAATTCAAAACATCATATTAGTATTTTTATTATGATTTTATCCATATTAATATGATTTTGATAATAACAAAACTTTTGAATTAATAAAATCTATCATGATTATGATTCTTGTACTCTGATTACTCGGATTCATATAGACTCTGATCTTTTACATTCTGATTTAATCAAATTGTTTCTATTTATGATTATTTGATTGGACTGAGAACCATGTCCAATAAAAAATGTAAGAGTTTTTTATTTTTTAGTTTATTTCTTTTAAACTACATTTTTTAATACTAAAATATTCCCACTTTTAACTTATCTATTAGAATAATATTCTTATGATCCTAATAAAAATTATAGGCATAATGATACAACATTGTGTGGTTTTCTCAAGAGAATATTCCAACTCATCTTTTAATATCCATTTATTGTATTTTCTAGCTTTACCATTATCATTACTATATGAATAAATTGAAAATTTCTCAACTTGATTAATGAAACTAAATTCATATTTTTAAGAACTACTAGTTGATGAATTATCTTTTAAATAATTTCTTATCAAATTATTATGTCTATTACTAGAATGATACGTCTTCTTCATATCGTTTTTCTATTTTAGAGGATTCTCACTTTTTTTATCAAATTATAAATTATCCATTTTCATTATAAAATTCATGGAAAAGATTCCAATGAAATTATAGATTCATCACCATAGTGGTTTATTTAGTTTTAAATTCATTTACCCTATATAATCCATCTTTAAATAGGTGAATAAATTTCATTAATGTATTCATCAAATTCATCATCATCAGAATCAATTGATTCCCCAATTTCCAATTATTTGAACTTATTTTTTCTTATAGCCTCAAAGGATATATAATCTATATCTTCTTTTTGAAACTCATTTCCTTTATCATTTCATAATCTATGAGAATAAAATATAACTCCTCTAATGAAATATATTCCCTATCTTCCATGTCTAAAACCATGGCATCAAATCATATAGGGAAATTTATCAAAAGTGTTTTCAAAATTTTTGAATCTTATATCTTCTAACCAAATCCATAGATATTACATACCATCTCATTGAACCTAATGAAATAGTCATCAATGATTTCATCATCGACCATTTTAATATTCTCAAACTTTATTCTTAGTATTTTCATATTATCTCTCTTAACATTAATATTTCCTTCATAAGTACTTCCTAGTTTGTCTAAAATATCGTTGGTAGTTTCAACACCCATCGCTTTAGTGTATAACATTTTTGATAAATCCATTAGGGTATAATTATGATATTTTCCATCAACTTCAAGATTTATCATTTTAGATTTAGTACAATAATAATACTTAATAATAGGTGGTAATCTAATGGTTGATACGTCTTTCATTTATAAGAAAAGCGATTGAAGGAAAAGAGTATAATATTCCTCTATGTATGGTAGTTATTTCCCTAAAATTAGGCATTCCATGGTTTCTCACTAAATTATGATCCTTCATTTCTCATAATGTTTTCTTATCATGAGAGGGGATCTTTTTATGATACCATTTGATTTAACCAAGGATCAGTTGGGTTCTAATGAGGGGGGGGGGTGAATCCATAGTACATTGTTTTAAAAATTCACTATTCTGTAATCTAAAATCTATGACTGATTAAACTATCTATCCCTTATCTTAAATTCTGAAAATCCGCCTGAATGAAAAAATAAAATCAATGAAAAACACAGGGATTCTATTAGGTTCATTACAAAGGCCTACTCCTTACTATAACCATTTATTACACCTTGATAAAGGTTATTCACTTTTTTTAGTCGGTTACAACATGGGAAAGTTGTATCCCCATAAAAAATAAGTCCAATAGTGCTTCATATCTAGAGTCCCACTATAAATTACAAGCTCCCACCTTCACTAACAACTCTTAACTCCCATAGGTGGATCTTTATACTATATCCATGGTGATTCTAAAATCTCATAAGCCTACTCGAGAGTCCCACTGGTGACCTCTTCTACATCTGAGTCCCAAAAAAGACTTCAAAATTCCTAAATCACACAATATATGAACTTTTTCCTAAATATATCTATCAAATTTTTATATTTCTGGAAAACCTTCGTATATAGTCTTTCTCAAAAAACAAACCAAAGCACATGATCTACCCATGTACAATATTAATGAAATTAGGCAACTGTTTTTCAATGACCTTATCTTTATCACTATCCATTGAACATAAAATTTCCTGGACTAATCTCAAAAAACTCATAACATGGTTATATATCTTCTGAAACACTACCTAGATCGGTCTCAATATTCATGTATATAAAATTAATGGAATATCAATTCAATTTTATTTAAAAAAGACAAATATAAAATATTCCATGATAATTTTATGTAAGTGTTATTTAATTTTCATGAAAATATTTTATAATTCATGCACACCTACAATGCCTCTTTCCTTCTCACTTTAGTGCTTCCACTGAAGGCCTTTCCTAACCGAGGCACTGGTTTTATGGCACCCAGGATATGATGTTACACTAACTCCTCCTAATCAACTCTAATTTGAACCTTTGGTTTTTTTAGGCTCTCAGTAGATTATTTTGACCACTCTAACCCGTAATATTCTTAGACCAAAGTAACAATGGATGTTATTATTCTTCCTTCGATGTGGATATCTCTTATTGTTGTGGAATCCACCATTATTCTCTACTCTCTATCTTTGAGAGTGAAAAATTCATATGCTGCTGATGGATTGGATCCTTGTTTCGATGGATTGAAATTATAGGGATTTCTCATTGATCTACCTCAACTTTGACTCTCATTGGCATTTATCAACACATGTGATTGATTAATCGTGTGAATAATGGTTTGTGGATACACTATTTTCTTTTTTGGGAAATTCAATTTAGAGTAGATATGGGTGTGGATTTTTAGTTTTTTGGATACCCTATGTGGGGGAATATTGACATGTAAGTAACATCACCATATCCCATTTATTATATGTAGAAAGTAGTTATATGTGTTACATGGAAAGATTCCATGTTGGAATATGGAAAGATTCCATGTTGGAACATTGAAAGATTCCATGTTGGAACATGGAAGGATTCCATGTTGGAACATGGAAAGATTAAATTTTGGTACATGGTAAGGTACCCCATTTGATATGCACGCTATGTATAAGGGAGACATTCCATATAATTTGGATGTACATGTTAGGTTGGGAAGAGTTTTATGAGAAGGTAAGGATTGAGGAGGAACATTCTATATACATGATGAACACACCATTTACTTCTTATGAATTTTAGGTGTGAGGATGAAGTGGTGATATGAGGAAATTATTGATATATTATATATTTATATTTGGTTTTTACAATGGTTTTTGGAGGACCCCTTCATGGTTTTTATTTTAGAATCCTATTAAAGGAAGTGTGGTGTGAGGTCCAAGTGGGGGCTGTAGGATTTCTTCTTGGAATGACTTAGAATTACCATGGTGTATTTTTTTATTCTCTTTTTGATTTTTTCTATAATTAAGGATAGTGTAGTCTCATGGTTGTGTTTTATTAGTCAGTTTCTCAAAGTTTAGTTTTTTTATAGACATTATGATATGGTGACCCTATGGGGATGTCAAGAACAAATGAGTTCTATTAAGTAAAGTTTTAATTAGGTCTGATGGACCTTTTAGTATATTATAATGTGTGAGGTATTGATTGGATATAGGTTTTATTCCAAGAGGATGGATGAGGTCCTATTTATATGGTCTTGAATTAAGGATTTTTACATGTGGTTGAGTAGAACTGTATTGGTTTTTATGTTATTTATGTGGTTCTGAAAACTATTTTGGGTGCCCTATTATTTTCACCCCTATAGGGATAGTACTGGTTTCAATTAAAATGGTGATGGGTTTTAGTTTTCTCAAATCATGTCTTTGTGGCCTCTGAATTGGATTTTATTGGTCATTTCTATTCACGTTCTAGATGTGAGAGGAGTCATTTGGGATATTATTAGATTTGGCATCAATTCTGAGAATTATATAATGAAATCTTCTATTAGTTGGATAGTGTTTTTTAGGTCTGGGGAGCTTATAGTCTACCTATATTAGTGAAAAATTTCTTTCTAGTTTAGTATTATATCCTATCTATGGTTTGGGGATTTATGGATTTTTTTCTTCTCTATGAACTTACATGGAAGTGGACATGTACATGAATAAAGTTCCAACCTAGTTAGGTAGAACATACTGAATATTATGATTAGATTTCCTGGTTGAATCTTCCCAACCATGGGAACATTTATGGGTTCTCTAGTGTCATCCAATATGTTCTTCTTGCCAATTTATAGTCTTTGAAATTCGCGTACTTGAAACATTTTTAAGTTTCAAGTAGACTGTTTTGAAAGATTATAAATTAATTTTTATGGACATTTTTTATGATGTTTTTGTTGTTTTCAACTATTTCTTATATGTTTAATCAATGTTTAAGGTTTCATTTATATTGGTCTTATATTTTATGTTTTATAGTCTTTCAAAGTCGGGAACTTGAAACATTTTTAAGTTTCATGTTGATGGTTTTGAAAGCTTATAAATTGTTTTTGGTGAACATTTTTTATGAAATTATTTTTGTTTTCAACTATTTATTATATGTTTAATCAATGTTTAAAGTTTCATTTGTATTGGTCTTATAATTTATCTTTTATAAGCTTTCAAAGTCACGTACTTCAAATATGTTTAAGTTTCAAGTAGGTGGTTTTGAAAGCTTATAAATTAATCTGTATCAACATTTTTTATGAAATTATTTTTGTTTTCAACTATTTCTTATATGTTTACTCAGTGTTTAAAGTTTCATTTGTATTGGTCTTATAGTTTAACTTTTATAATCTTTCAAAGTCGCGTACTTGAAACAGAATCACAAATCGGAAACGCAGAATGTACTGTGCAGGAAAAGGAGAACCAGAATCCCACATCGGAAATGCAGTATTGTTTTCAGGGCAAACCCCCTTATAAAAGGGAGTCCTGGGTGAGGGTATCAGTCAGAATCCAGACTGCTGTAATGGCAGAACCGCTGGATATTAAATAGCAGAAAAATTCTGCTAAAAAATTTTGTTTTATATATATATATATATATAAAACAAAACAAAACAAAAAATAAAAATAAAAATAAAAATTTAAAAAAAAAATATTTAGGCAAAGGCGGCACCTGGTGTGCCGCCTTTGCGGTTATTTTTGGGCAAAGGCGGCACACCATGTGCCGCCTTGCCCTGGGCGGAAAATTCCCCAAAGGCGGCACACCAGGTGCCGCCTTTGGGGGGTAAAAAAATAAATTTTTTTAACCTAGATGTATTTTCAAAATTTTTTTTTTGAAAAAATGTATATTAAAAAAAAACTCTCGTGTCGACCCTTGTGCCACGCCGCCCTCTCCGCCAGAGACCTCAACCTGGCACTCCCCATCGATCACCACTCGGCGTCCGCGGCTGCAGAGGAGGCCCGGCAGCGACACTCGCCGTGGCAGGTTGGGGGTAAGGAAATGGGTTCCTTCGGATCACTGCTGCAGATGCTCCCCAAGGGATCTGGGAAGCCGCCTTCAGGACCGAGTAACCGCATCAACGATATGGTCAATTAGAAGAGGGTGATGGAAGTCCATGAATCGTCGCCGGATCTTGTATATCGTTCTTTTCCCCCCAACAACCTGATAACGATACTATGCAGAGCCAGCTCTTGGGGTTCCCTGCTTCTGTAATATATTTATACACTTCCTTGGATTGTTCAACTAATATATTGGAAAAATCCATGCACGGGAATCCGGTTTTGGGTGGGTGGTGATTTTATACGTTTGGGGGCTTTCCCACTAAATTACGTGAAGTTATTGTTCTTAACCAGAACCGGCCCAAGAGATATTATTGCCCAAGGCCATTATTGAAATTATTGCCCTTAATTACAAATAATGTTACAGTATATGGTGGGTTGTTTGCCCCTTCAACTGTATTTTCTAGCCCTTGAGGTGCGTTGCCCTAGCCTAGGGGCATGTGGGGCTTGCCCTAGGGCCGACCCTGTTCTTAACATGAAAAAATATATAGCAGTCAAACTCACGACTACCCTTGAGTCAAACAAATCTACTCGCTTTAGAACTTGTTTTTTAACAAACCCGGTAGTAAACTCATCGGCTCTTACGAGCTTGCAAGTCGATTTTGATGCAAATCGAACGAGTTGAAGTAAACTCGTACAAGTCTATGAGTCAAGTCTTCTAGTCTAAGTAGACTCTCAAGTTTAACTACCTTGGTTACTGTACATATCACAATACACCGCCACAAATCCTCCTTTTATCAACATTAGAACTCGCTTTTATCATTGCTAGAAATGCGTTGATAATCTAAGCATTGTTAAAAGGTGGAGACCCCCCCTATCAGGGCTCGAAGCCCCCCACCCCTTTATCAGTGCTTGAAGCCCCCCCAACAATGCTCACCCACTTGCTTCACATGCTCACACGCCCCCACCTTCACTGTGTTTCGAAACTGAGACCCCCTTCACGGATCTGCACTTTTACCACTTTTCTATATTGTTTTGTTCTGTATTTTATGATATATCTATTTATTTATATATATTTTGTTACATTTTTTTATCCATGTATATATATAATTATTTTTAAATACATATATAAAATATTTTTGTGTGTACATGTGTTCATAAATAAACACACACACACACACACATGTGTGTGTATGTAAGTATATTTATACATAATTATATTTATTTACATATGTTATATATTAGAATATATATATATATATGTTCGTCAACACACACACAAATATATATATATATATATATATAAACATTATATATACATTAATTGTATAGGTATTTAAATATCCATACATTTTTATTTTAAACAAAATGGATATTATTTTTTATTTACATATGGTTTATATATATATAAATATATTTTATATGTAAATATGTTTACATGATTATTTATAAAATTAGATTTTTGTCTGTGAATATATACAAATATGAATATATGTTTATATATTTAATTATAAATAACAGTAAAATATGAAAAATGATAAAATTTGAACGTAATAATATCTATATGAGGGTAATCCTTGGGAATAAAATTGATACTCTACCAAAAAAATATAAGTAGATTCCCCTAAACAAGGATGAAATTCCATAAAATGTTAAAAAATGAGGGTACCCTAACAAAAAACTCAATTTTTGAGGTCTTTTGGACTTTTTTATGTCACAGAATCGTTGAGAGTTGAAATGACAGAAACGAGATACAGAGAAAAAAATGCATAAGAAAAGAAAACACACAGAACACACAAATTTACATGGTTCGAGAATAATCCCTACGTCCACAGAGATGCAAAATATTCACTATAATCAGGAGCACAATGACAGAGTTTTTCCAGTAAGAAACCCTAGCCTGAAATGAGCTACAAATGGAGAAGACGATCCACTATTGCATAGGAAGTCTGCGTCGCTACAATGAAAGGCGACCACCCAAGTGAAAAGTGCTATAGTGGCTGCCGGCTAGAAGTCCAAAAGGATACAGTAAAGTTGACTCCGAAGTCTGCACTGCTACAATGCCCTGTTGGTGTCGGTCAGTCAACTCTGCTACAGTGGTCAGAGAGGCTACAGTGGCCGAAACCAGATCGGGCTACACCAATCTAACATTTTAAGCCCCAAAAAATGATGATTGTCACACCCCGACTTTTTAATTTATTTTTATTTTATTTTTAGGGCTTCGGTTAACCTTGTCAAGGTGCAGGCTGAGCACAGGTTTTTAGAATTTGTTAAAAATAGATCTTATGGTGGTTTGACATGCATAACTGGTGCAAAAAGTGTTTTCAAGTGGTTTTGGTGTGTGTGTAAAATGGAAATGGGTTGTTTTGTGGAAAATGATGGTTTTCATGAAATAGTTGGGTATGGGTAATTTGTGCAAGTGGTTTACTAAATTGTGTATGTGATCCCAAACTTATTATTATTATTATTATTATTATTATTATTATTGGAAGGGACTTCATGTGCTTTTGATTTCAAGAGGTTTTTAGGTGTGTTTTTGGTGAAAATCCTTATTGTGCTACTTAGAAGTACTTTATAAATTGCTTAAACGATTTATTAAATTATGTGTAGTGTTTCCAGTGCCATTACAAGACCTGCGCGCATATACGAAGGTATGTATATATATAGATGTGTATATCCTTTATGTGCATATTTCCTCATGGCGTGGGGAATACGGGCATTGGGTAAAGGCTATACATAGATATATATGGAGGTATGCGCGCGCGAGCGGATGACTGCTTGAGTTAGAAAGCACTGAATGCCAAGCGTTGTCTTGGCCTGCTTGAGGTAGGCGAATCCACATTTTCTTTTCCTATTAATCCCATTTATTTTAATTAATATTTAATGTGATTCGCACCTTCGCAATATATTTAGTTAATCTGTTATAGTGTTTCCAAGCTAATTGGTTTTTTCAAAAATAGTTTTGAAGCATTCCCCCTGATTATGTTTTTACGTGTTTGTAGAAATTGTGTTCTTTAGAAGTCAAAAGTTGTATTGGTAATATATTAAACATGACACACACCTTAGTGATACTCTTCAATAGTCTGTCATGGTTTTTTTTGTTCGTGCAATTTGTTTGAGCTGTTTATGGAAATGTTTATAAATTGTTTGATTGGCTTATAAAATTGCTAGTAAACTGGTTTTATTGATTATATAATTGTTTATAAATAGTTTGGTTTGTTTGTGTAATTGTTGATAAATTGTTTAGTAAGTTTTACTAGTTTCTTGTTTTTCAGAAATGAGGAAATTTGAAACATTCTTGACAAATGTATTTTGGTTTGGTCCTTTGTGTGGATTTTATGAAAGGTTTGAAATGTACTCTCAATGGGTGTGCCCATTTGGCCTTCAGTGTGTGTTTCAATGAATGTTGTGCTCAAGGGGCCGTTTGGCTATTTCATAAGACTGTGGATTTTTCTTTAAGAGTTTGAAAGGTTTTACAAAAATGTAATAGAGGCTTAAAGGCACATTTGGCTCTTCCAACTCATGGGTGATGTTGTGTTAACTTTTAGAATGATTGATGTTTGAAAATTGCGTGTGCCTGGTTAGAGTTTTAAATGTTTTTTTTAAGAAAATGGTTTTGACATGGATGTGAAGTGACAGCCCTGTTGGCACTTTGTTAATGTGAAATGATTGAATGTGTATTTGGGGGTGCTTCTATCCAGGGAAACCCTTTATGGGTGAATGCATATAAAGCGTCTATGTTTGGAGTAGTCAAGTGCGGTGAGATGAGTCACGCGTGTGAGAGCCTCCTACTTACACAGTATTATTATAATCACCATAGGTTCCTAGGCATCTTTTAGTTGATCGAGTGATGGTTTCTTATCAGGCCTGATTAGACATGTTGGTACCCATTAGTAGGTATAGAGTCTAGATGGGGAGTGTCACTGATTTCTTTTGCTGTGAGGGCGGCAAGTTAGTTATAGACTTATGAGCTTCACCATATACTGGTAGGTGGTTCCGAGCTAAGTAGATCTAAGGGTCTTCTAGGGATGTTTAGGATCACCCATGGTTAATTATTTACTTTTCCTTTTTACTTTCCATTGCACTGGTCTATTTTCAGTTTGCACTGTTTACTTGTATTATCTTAGCATAGCTTTGGTATCACCTGTTTGGTTTTTGTTTTCAAATGGCAGTTGGTTTTGGAAAATGATCTTTCTTTTTATCGTTATTTAAAATGGAGAAATGACTTTTGTTTTATTAAAATGTAAAAAAACCTATTTTTATATCTGTATTTCAAACTAGCATTAATGGACTATTTCGTGGAAGGGAAGGTATGGATTCTTTGGTGTTTTCCTACTGAGCATTTTAGTGCTCACCCCAACGTTATCTTTTAGTTTTAGGTTTCATTAGTGAAAGATCGCTCTTGGAGTGAACTTAGTTCTGAGTTGGGTGGTGACCTAGAAGGTCACATTGAGGTATGTTGAGCTATTTTGTTTATTTCCTTTTCCGCTACTAGAATTTAGTTTTATTGTTCTGTTTATTATTATTTATTTATTTATCTATTTATCTTTTGTTCTTGGGACAAATCATTCCTAATAGTTAATTTTTGATGCCCGACACTAGTTTTCAGCCTTTGGGGATCGAGAACGCCCCTCGGGCCATGCTGCGGACTGGCTCGGGTGACCGGTTCAGGGTCGACCCGGGTTGGTTTGTGAAAAAATGGTATCAGAGGAGACCCTTGTTATTTGGTACGAGAAGGGTGTCATGAACTCTCGCTCGTTCCAAACCTTGATTCGCCAGGGGTAGTCTTAGAATTGAGTCCTTGTCTCGTTCTGGTTTGTTTTAGATTGAGGGATGACAACAGAGGCAAGCTGATGTTACATCGTGATTTCACATGGAGTAGTGACCCATGTGGATTCTGAGTACACGGTTTAAGTTCTTCATAGTTGTTGATGCTTACTTGGTGCTTGACCCACTACCTTGTCTCTAAGTTAGGTGTGACCACTAGTCCCTCAATCTGGTAGTTTGATGCAAGTTGAGTGTCGTCTTGGTTCTGGTTGATGTAAGTACACTTTTGAAAATGAAAAAGTATTTCTGAAATGAGAATGATTTATTTTAAATGGATTTAAATTTGTGAAATAGGTTTTAAAACTGAAATATCTTGGTCTAAAAATTTGGTGTTTGCTTGGAATTGGTAGAGAAATAGTTTGGGTTCAACCTTGTGTACTCTTTATAAATGTTTTCACATGTGAGGGGATTCATGGAAAGCGCATGTTGGTGCGTGTGGATGAAAGCAGATGAAGACATGTGCAACAGTTCATGAGAGTACTGGGGTGAGTATTTGGAATTAAATAATTGACCTTGTTTTTCAAAAGTGATTTAAAAAAAGGGAAATGATTTTGGAAATTGAATTTGGTTTGAAAAGTGGGTTTGGTATTTGGAAAGTGTCCATGAAAGAAAGCGGTTTTGAAATCTAAAATGAAAAGGGGATTTTGAAAAGGGAATTTTGGGCTGTGTTTGTATTCATTTGTTTTTTTAGCTGGTTGTTTATTTTTTTATGAAGGTGCTTTCATTAGTGTTTCCTCTTCTTGATATCAGTTTTGGATTTGTGTTTTATATGTTGTTCAGAAAATTCCTCCTAGAAAGGTCCCCAGGGTTTTTGATAAGTCATGCAATTTTTGTTCCTTCTCAAACGTTGCCCGTCCTTCATGGTGACCAGGGTTCGTTCGAGGTAGCAGTGTGGATTGAAGAGGTCGAGCACATATTCAGGGTATTGGGAACTCCCAAAGCTGTCAGAGTGCGTGTCGTTTTAGGTTTGTTTGGAGGTCCATCTCTGGATGAATGGGATTTGTGCACCCCGCCATCACTGTAAGTTGGGATGACGTGAGATGTCTTTAAATCCATCTTCGTCCAATGGTTTATACCTAAAGAGGTGAATATGAAGAAAAGGGAAGAGCTCATGCATATTTAATAAGGCTAACGGATGGTGAAAGAATATGTTGACCATTTCAAGGAACTTGTGTCCTTTTCTCCAGAGGTAACATCGCAAGATTTGATGAATAATTCTCTCTTCATCGGAGGTCTTCGTCCAGAGATCAAGCAGCGAGTCCTCCTATCTAGGGACCATCATTTTGAGGAGCTGGTGGATGAGGCATTCTTAGCTGAGTTGGTCTTCAGAGTGCAAGTGCTTAGCAATATAGCGTATTTAGTTGCTCGTAAAGGTTCCCCATCTGGCGAGCAGAGTGTGCCAGATGGACCTAGTTCTAAAGAGTCCTCTGTAGTGGTTCTAGCTTCCAATTCATTGGACCATTCAATGGTGTGCCATTAGTGTGGATGTTTAGGGATCACAAAGCCATCATGCCACATCCCTCCAAAGACGTTCCATCATTGTAGGTGTTTGGGTCATCTAGAGAAGTTCATCAGGAAGCGTCACTTGAAGAAGACGCTGTGACCGGAGGATTCCAGTGCCTGACTGTGAGGTAGGAGATCCTTCAGCCATCGGAGCCCCAACCATAGGTCTTGGGGTGAAGCTCACGTGTAGTCAGAAGTTGGAGGGGGTGTGAAGCCTTGGTTTGGGTTTTGTGTTCCATTTTGGTGGTGGAACATTTAAAGTATTTTAATCCTTATTTTTCTACTGTTAAAGTTTTGATGTCATTTTAATTTCATTGTTTCATCGTGGAGTTATGACAGACATGTTCTATTGTAATCCAAACAGTTTTATTTGTCTGATTATGGTTTTACGAATCATGTGTTTTTCTTTAAGGTGTGTTTGGACCCTGTATGGGTTGATGTCGGTTTAACTGTGTTCATTTGGAGGTGTAAGTGCCTTTGGTAGAATCAGTGTTTTTAGTTATGCTTAGATTCACTGTTTGGGTTAAGTTTTGCTCAGAGGTTTTTCTCTAGTCTTGGGGGTTTTGGTCTAGGTCGAGAGTTCCAAGTTCTAGTAGAGGTGTTGTTTCTCTCTTACTATAGAAGTTAGTTTGGATCGGTTGGGAGTTCCCGCGTTGCCCCCCTTCCCGGGGTGATATGTTTGGGTGTTAAATTTCCGCACTAGTTGAGTTCTTATGGTGGGTATAACCCTCTCGCATTCTCTCATTCTCTTGTATTGTGGTTTCTTTCAGTTTCAATCAGGCATGGATTCTTGTTTTGTCTTTTGTTCAGCTGTGTGACTTTCTAGGGGAAAAAAGTGTTTGTGGTGGGGAGAATTGTCACACCCTAACTTTTTAATTTATTTTTATTTCATTTTTTATGTCTTTGGTTAACCTCTTCGAGGTGCGGGTTGAGCGTGGGTTTAATTTTTTTTGTCGTTTAACAATTTTACTAGGTTTCAGACCCATGTGTGGTCACCGCATGGTTGGCGGTAGCCACGTAGTCAGCCCAGGTGTCGTGCAATTTTTCATCATCATCATCATCATCATTATTATTGTATTATTATTATTATTTATATTATTATTATTCTTTATGTTATTATTATTATTATTTATATTATTATTATTATTCTTTATATTATTATATTTGGTTTTTTTATTATTATTATAAGATAAAATGAAAAAAAGAAACCAAACCCTAAACCTACCCGCGCCCCCATCTTCCTACGCGCATACCCCTTCCCCTTCGTTTTTTCCTCTATTCAGCACACTAGGTCCAGCAACCGCCGCCCTCACCTTCTCCTACCCCAGCTTCACGCTCGCCCCCTCCGTCCCTCCATGCCCACACCAACCACCTCATCCCTCATCCTCGACACGTCTTGACCTCACCTCTCACCCTAGAAACCACCCTCACCCCATTGCAGCCCTCCGCGCACGACCACCCGGGTAAAAGGCCCTCTCCCGCTCCGGCACCTGACTCCCGACCGCTGCCTCACCCCTCACCGTTCTGTCCTCCTTACTCTGTCCAACAATGAAAACGGTCCCCAACAACCTCCCCTCATTTCCGGCAGTCTCCATCGCGCAACCCAACGACAACCTCCCTCTCCCGCTCCAGCCGGCGCGAGTTCTCCAGTTCAGCGACCTCACCGATGGTAGTTTTCTTTCATTTTTCAGTGTTTTTATTTAATTTGGCCAAACTTCGACATCTCAGGTTTTTATTGGTGTGTTTTGCTAGTGGTTTTAGGTGTACATTCGGTTCGCAGTAGGTTGTTCTTCCCTCCACTGAAGCGACGTCGCGGTCACACGACTTTGAGGTAGGCGTTTTCATCCCATTCCATTCTGAAGAAATTAATTGATGCTTGTGTTACTTCAATTATCATTTTTACTTGTTTGGAAACATTATAATATATCTAATTAATCTATTATGGTGTTTATAAATTTTTATAATTTTTAAAAAATAGATCTTGTGGTGGTTTGACATGCATAAGTGGTGCAAAATGTGTTTTCAAGTGGTTTTTGTGTGTGTGTAAAATGGAAATGGTTTGTTTTTTGGAAAATGGTGGTTTTTTTGAAATGATTGGGTATGGGTAATTTGTGAAAGTGGTTTACTAAATTGTGCATGTGATGTGAAACTTATTATTATTATTATTATTATTATTATTATTATTGGAAGGGACTTCATGTTCTTTTGATTTCAAGAGGTTTTTAGGTGTGTTTTTGGTTAAAATCCCTATTGTGCTACTTAGAAGTACTTTATAAATTTCTTAAACGAATTTTTAAATTATGTGTAGTGCTTCCAGTTCCATTGGAAGACCTACGCACATATACAAAGGTATATATATATATAGATGTGTATATCTTTTATGTGCGTATTCCCTCATGGAACGGGGAATATGAGCATTGGGTAAAGGGTATACATAGATATATATGGAGGTATGTGCGCGCGAGTGGATGACTGCTTGAGTTAGAAAGCATCAAATTCCAAGCATTGTCTTGGCCTGCTTGAGGTAGGAAAATCCACATTTTCTTTTCTGATTAATCCTATTTAATGCTTGAGTGTTTTAATTAATCTATAATGTGATTTGAACCTTTGTAATATATTTAGTAAATCTTCTATAGTGTTTTCAAGCTAATTGGTTTTGTCAAAAATAGTTTTGAAGTATTCCCCCTGATTATGTTTTTACATGTTTGTAGAAATTGTGTTATTTAGACGTCAAAAGTTGTATTGGTAATATATTAAACATGACACACACCTTAGTGATACTCTTCAATAGTATGTCATGGTTTTTTTGTTCGTGCAATTTGTTTGAGCTATTTATGGAATTGTTTATAAACTGTTTGATTGCATTATAAAATTTCTATTAAACTGGTTGGGTTGATTATATAATTGTTTATATTTTTTTGGTTTATTTGTGTAATTTTTGATAAATTGTTTAGTAAGTTTTACTAGTTGCTTGTTTTTTGGAAATGGGGAAATTTGAAATATTCTTGACAAATGTATTTTGGTTTGGTATTTTGTGTGGATTTTATGAAAGGTTTGAAATGTACTATCACAGGGCGTTCCTGTTTGGCCTTTAGTGTGTGTTTCGATGAATGTTATGCTCAAGGGGCCGTTTGGCCGTTTCATAAGATAGTGCATTTTGATTTAAGAGTTTGAAAAGTTTTACAAAAATGAAATGGAGGCTTAAAGGCCCATTTGGCTCTTCCAACTCATGGGTGAAGTTGAGTTAACTTTTAGAATGGTTGGTGTTTGGAAATTGTGTGTGCCTGGTTGGATTTTTAAATGTTTTTTTAAGAAAATGGTTTCGACATGGATGTGATTTGATGACCTGGTTGACACTTTGTTAATGTGAAATGATTGAATGTGTATTTAGGGGCGCTCCTGTCTAGGGTAACCCTTTATGGGTGAATGAATAGGAAGCGTTCGTGTTTGGGGTAGACAAGTGCAGTGAGACGAGTCACGTGTGTGAGAGCCTCCTACTTACATAGTATTATTATAACCACCATGGGTTCTTAGTCATCTTTTAGTTGATCGAGTGATGGTTGCTTATTAGCCCTGATTAGACGGTTTGGTACCCACTGGTAGGTATAGAGGCCAGATGGGGAGTGTCGCTGGTTTATTTTTCCGTGAGGGCGGCCAGTTGGTTATAGGCTTAGGAGCTTCACCATACGCTGGTAGGTGGTTCCAAACCGAGTACATCTAGGGGTATTCTAGGTATGTTTAGGATCACTAATGGCTAATTATTTACTTTTCTTATTTACTTTCCGTTGCACTGGTTTATTTTTAGTTTTCACTATTTACTTGTATTATCTTAGCAAATTTTTGGCATCACCTGTTTGGTTTTTATTTTCAAATGGAAGTTGGTTTTGGAAAATGATCTTTATTTTTGTCGGACTTTATAATGGAGAAAAGACTTTTTTTATATTAAATTGTGAAAAAAACCTATTTTTATATCTGTATTTCAAACAAGCATTAATGTACTATTTTATGGAAGGAAAGGTATGGATTCTGTGGTGTTTTCCTATTGAGCATTTTAGTGCTCATCCCTATGTTATCTTTTAGTTTTAGGTTTCACTAGTGCTGGATCGCTCTCAGAGCGAACTTAGTTCTGAGTTGGGTGGTGACCTAGAAGGTTGTATGGAGGTATGTTAAGTTGTTTTGTTTATTTCTTTTTCCTCAAATAGAATTTAGTTTTATTGTTCTATTTATTCTTCTTTATTCATTTATCTGTTTATCTTTTGTTCTTGGGCCAAATCGTTCCCAATGGTTAATTTTTGATGCCCGACACTAGTTGCCAGCCAGTGGGGATCGGGAACGCCCCTTAGGTCGTGCCGCAGATCAGATTGGGTGACTAGTTTAGGGTCAACCCGAGTTGTTTTGTGACAATGATAGAGGATCGTCTAATAACCATGACATATAATTTCCACAAGCTTCAATTTGATATTTGGTAGAGCTCAAACAGACACCCGGACAAAAATTTATGCTTATTTGAAGTTTGAGTCATGTTTCCAACTTATTTTAGATTGTTTATTAATTTATTGAAATTTTCTATCTTCAAATTGATATTAAATGACTATTAATCAATAATAATTAATAAATTTTTAATTAATATTATTTTTTAAATATTTTATAAACCATTTCTACAAAATATATTATATATTAAGTGTGATTACATATTTTGTATTATATAAATCATATTTTATAAAATATATTATATTTATATCAATATAAACATATTTATATTTAATATATAATTTTAAATGATATATAACTTTTTTTATGATATGTATAAATGCCAAAAAACAACCATTCTAGCACTAATAAAAGACATACTTTTATCATTTCTGATAAAAGATCTCTTTATCGGTGCTTTTTTTAGCACTGATAAAGGGTAGTGCTGGATAAAGTCAAATTTGTGGTAGTGTACATGTTAAATTTCATAATTTAATTTATTTTTATTGTAATATATATGAAATTATATCATACGACTATTATCTGTAGTTTATTATGTCCTTTGATTTGAAGTGAAAAAGATGCATGAATGATGGTGTGTGGCATGGGGAGAGTCACTCGAGTAATGTTTGAGCTGAGCTTGAAGAAAATCTCAATTGAAACTCTAATTTTAATGACCTAACTCCATTAATAAATGATCTAAGTTTAAAAGTCAATTTATTCTATTTGAATTCTTAATAAACAATTGGATTAACAAATAAACATAATTCAGCCTTGACTTGATATATATTTGTTCATGGTGGGAGGAAATGTTTCCCTATTAACCATAAGATTGCATAACGAAACCCAGGGTCTGAGTGCCACTTTTAAGGGGATGGCTATGTGAGAAAGTTCATTACTTGTAATTGGGGGCTATAATGTTTATGCTTTTTAAAAAAATCTGTTTAAATTTGAGGAATCTATTAATAAATTTAAAAATAGTTTTATGTATCATTAATACAGAATCACAAAAAAAAGGAACTTGCTTTTATCTTCGCTTCTTATAAACAATTATTAAAGTCTACTTTTATTAATGTTAAAAGTAATCATTGATAAAAGTCAGTTGTTATCGGTGCTTATTCTAGAGTTGATAAAAGCCGACTTTTATAAATGCTTATTTTATCACTGATAATTATTACATTTTTATCAGCGTTTTATTTAGCATTGATGAAAGAAGTATTTTATTTGTGCTAGTAATAACATTGATTAAATATTTTAAAAATAAATATTTATATATTTTGATTTCAATGAACAATAAGTAACTTTAATGTTTAAATGAATTAATTAAACTTTTAAACTTTTAGATACTTCCATATGATTTTTTATATCTATTATTATTATTATATAGTATATGTCATATTTATATATATGTATAATAATAATAATTTATTTTATTCTAATGTAATTAATATTATCTTGTATAGAAAATATAATAAAATTAATATTATATGCATTGTATATAGTTTGATATAGATACATTATTACACACACACACACACACACATTTCCTTGGGTTCTAGACCCACACACATGTATTAATATATGTAAGATGTAAAATCATATATATATAAATTAGTAATTGAAAATTCACTTCAATTAAATTAATTTATAAAATAAAAGTATATTTAGAATTTTAGCAACTGTCACCATTAAAAAAAATTATATATTATTCATATGTAATTAATATTTTTTTGTATATAAATTCTAACATGATAAATATTTATTTTGTTTGAACAAAAACCCTAACCAAAATTTACAATCAATTTTATTCCTTGTGTAGCCTATTCCCCTATGGGTGTACCAAGCCCTGATGCTCAAATGCTAACCACACCTCAGCTAGGTAAAACTAGCCTCCCCATGATTCCATGCACTACTGAGGTGTTAAATTTCACGATGTGAAATTACCTCAGCCAAAGTCTGCAACCATCAGGAATTGAACCCCCGACTTTGAGGAGCCAAATGAACGACCCAACCAACTGGGCTACCCCATGGGGGAAACATGATAAATATTATATATGTTATATATACATTATATAATTAGTGATATATTTTTCAAAATATAAAATATTAATCATATAACTATTATATTAATTTTTCTTACATATATAATTAAAAAAAATTAAAATTAAAAAATTAAATTCAATATATATAATAATGAATACTACATATATTTTTCGAATACAACTAATAATAAATTTAATTATTAATTATATTTATGTAATTAGTAATAGATATTTCAAATAGTTTTCTATAAATATAATTATTTTTTTAATATAATTAAACAATTATATAATTAATGATATATTTTAAAAAATATTAATTCATTTATATAAATAGGCACTCTATAATATTGCATGACAATCCTGAGTTCAAATCCGAGAAGGGGGAAGATTTTGCAAGTACTATAGTAGTATTGTGGAAGGTACTATAGCAGATACTGTAACAAGGATACTATTCATCCAATTTGGACTTTCAAGTAATGTATTTGATCCTACTACTATAGATTGTGTGATATTCATCATTAACTTTTATTAGCACTAAAAAACACTGAGAAAATGGTACCCTTTATCAGGGCTTTTGTTAGCGCTGATAAAGGTTTCATTTTTTCAGCGCTTTTCTTAGTGCTGATAAAATATCCACCTTTAACAATGTGAAAAAAATATTGATAAAGGGAATAATGAATAATTTAATTTATATGTACATATTTATATATTTTAAAATATGATTTATATTATAATAAGTATATATATATAATATAAATATGATTTATATAACTTATAATAAAAAATTATTATCAATCTTACTTTCATAATTTTATATATAAAAAATTATCAAATTTATATTAATCAATAGATATGTTTAATAGTATATTTATATAAATTAATTACAAAATGTATATATAATTAATATAAATGTGAAATATCAATATTTTATTTAAAAAATTATATAAATATATAAATGAATATATTTATTTAAATATGCGATTCATATTTGAATTTATATATTTATATTCATATTAAATAATTTAAAATATACATACATGTATCTGTATGTATATGTATACATGTATGTATGTATTGTACATGTCTGCATGTGTTGTGTGTGTGTTTTTTATATTTGTATGTTTACATGTGTATGTGTATGTATGTATATGCGTGTATGTATGTGCATATATAAGTGTATGTTTGTGTGTGTGTGGATGCACATACATGTGTATGTATGTGTATGTGTATGTATGTATATGACATGTGTATATGTGTATGTGTATGTATGTATATGACATGTGTATATGTGTATGTATTTGTACGTATGTTTACGTGGCATGTGAATGTTTATATAGTGTGGGTCTATATGCATATGTATGTGTATGCACGTGTATGTAATTTTATGCATGTGTATGTGTATGCATGCATGCATGTGTATGTATATGTATATTCATGTATGTGTACGTATGTATGTCTATGTGTCTGTATGTGTTTGTATGTGTATATGTACATGTATGTGTACATATGTACGTGTATGTGTATGTATGTTTTTATGTGTATGTGTATGTGCATGTGCATGTGTATGTGTATGTGTATGTATATATGTTTGTTTGTATGTGTATGTTCATGTGTATGTGTATGTGTATGTGTATGTGTATGTGTATGTGTATATGTGTATATATATGTGTGTGTATGAGTATGAGTATGTCTGTGTACTTGTATGTCTATGTGTATGTATGTGTGTATGTGTATGTATGTTTATGTAGTATGTGTATGTATGTGTGTGCACGTTTAAGTAATTGTATGTATGTGTATGTGCATACATACGTGTATGTGGATGTATATGCATATGAATGTGTATGTGCATGTGCATGTGCATGTGTATGTGTATATGTAGATGTGTATGTGTATGTATATATGTGTACGTGTATGTGAACATATGTATGTCTATGTGTATGTATGTGTGCACATATATATCACTACTAGAATTTCAACTATTTGTGATGGGGAATTTGCGACGAGTAAATACCCCGTCGCAAATAGTAATCGAACATGAACTATTTGCGACATATGTATTATTCCGTCACAAATAGTAATTATTTGTGATAGAATATTTCATCTGTCGCAAATAGTTTTGACAGAATTTGCCATCGCTTAGTGTAAAACGTATTCATGACGGGCATTTATGACGAACTTCTACTTCTGTCGTAAATACTCATCAACTCGGGAGTATTTGCGACGAGTATTAATGTCCGTCGTAAATACTTTTGATGAAATGACTATTTGCGATAGAATTAATTCTGTCGCAATAAATATATCAATTTAACATCCCCCATTCTTCTTCCTCCTCTATTTCTCCGTATCCTAAACAACCGCAGCGCGCAACACCTGACCTCCCCGCTCCGTGCCACTCCAACACACTTCGTTGCATACAGTTTTTTACAAATTTGATTTTGATTCATCTTGGTACAGATTCTTCTTGTGTCTGTTTTCATTATTTTTGGGTTTTATTGATTTTATTACATGATTTATTTTTGGAAAATCCTAGGTTGAGCATTTTATCTAATTTTCAAGATTTATTTGGTATTTAGGATTACTGTAAATTTTTTATTCTCTATTTGATATTTGTATTTGCGTGTGTGTGTATATATATATATATTAATATATTCCCTATTTGATATATGTATGTGTGTGCAAACCCTAGGTTTAACAATTTATCCAATTCCGACTTCGATTCTCCTTTTTTAGTATTCCTTATTTAATTTTGATATTTGTATGTGTGTGTATATATATATATAAATTATTATAAATTACTAGAAAAATGAAAATGAAACAGGTTGTCAATTTTCAGGTCATGAGCAATGATAATTTTGAATGTCATTTGGACATGGCTGACACAAATTGGTCATTTCTCATGACCTAAAGATTGAAAATACTATAATTTGCACCTTTTCAGTAATTTATAATATATTTTGTGAAATTATACTAATTTTTATTAATTTATAAAAAATATGTTAATTCACACTAATTAATGGTGAATTTAAACTAATTATAATAAATTGTAAAAAAATATAAATTAATAAAGAATTACATTAACAAGCTCAAATCCCAAATATTTGTAATTTTTATTAATTTTTTAATTTTTTTAATTATTTGTAATTTTTTAATTTTTTTTAATGATTTGTAATTTTTTAATTATTTGTAAATATTGTAATTATTTGCAATATTTTTAGCATTTTAAATTATTTTTAATTTTATTAAATTTGTTTATTTTTTATTATTTTCTAATATTTTTAAATATATATAAATATTTTAAATTATATGTATTTTTTTATTTTTTTTAATTATTTAAAATTATTTAAAATTATTTTAATTTGTTGTATTTTTTTAAATGTAAGTATTTGCGACAAATCAATTGTCCATCACATATACTATTAATTGCGACGATCCGTCACAATGGACATTTTTTAGAAAAAATGAAATTCATTTGCGACGGATGCTTTACCCGTCACAATTATTTTATATTTATGACGGTGCACGACAAATACCTTCATTTGCGACACCATTTTTTGAAACGACGCATTTGCAATCGAATCCCGTCGCAAATGTGCCATCGTAAATGCCAAAATATCTACTAGTGTATGTGTATGTGTATGTACATATGGGTATATGTATGTGTATGTTTGTGTACATGAATGTCTATGCGTATGTATGTGTGTATGTGCATGTGTAGGTCTATGTATGTTTATATAGTATGCATATGTATGCACATGCATGCTTATGTAATCATATGTATGTGTATGTTTATGCATACGTATATGCGTATGCATATGCGTATTTGTATGCATACGTTTATGTGTATGCATATGCATGTGCATGTGTATGTGTATGTGTATGTGTATGTGTATATTTGTATATGTACGTGTATGTATGTGTACATATGTCTTTCTGTATGTATGTGTGTATGTGTATATATATCTATTGATTTAATATTATTTATTCATTTTTAATATTTCTCTATTTTTAGTATTTTTTGTAATTTATTAATTTTTACTATATATTAATTTTTTTATTTTTGTAATATATTCAATTTTAATAGTTATTTATAAATTTCTAAATTTGTATACATTTAATTAAATAAAAATATTTTTAATAATTATTAAAAATTCTAAAGGTTAATAATTAATTATATTTTTTATATACAATCAATACAATACACACATAAATAATTATCAATATTATTATTATTATTATTTATGCATTCATTTTTATGTGTTTGCAATTTATATAATTATTGTTCTGAATTCACTTTTTAAAATATTTTTGTAAATGATTTGATTTGATTTATTTATTTTTAATATTATTTCATTTAATATGTTTTTTCATTTTTTATATTTATTAATTTTTTATATTTTTGAATTTTTTTTAAATTTATACACATATATTTACTAAGTTTTAATATATTTTCTATGTTTTTAATTTATATGATTACTATTTATTTATTTTTATTTATTAAGTTTTAATATTTTTAATATGATTGAAATTTATAACAGTCGGGGGTGTAGTCGAGTGGTAAACCCCTATGATCCCACATCAAAGAGACCTAGGTTCAAAACCGGATAGGGGTTATCTCCGAGTTACTATAGAAGGTACGGTAGCAGTATTGTGGCAGTAGAACTATTCACCTAATTTGGGATTTCATGCCACAAAATTGGGCCTACGGGCCACAAGGTATTCAGGTCATCACTAGTTAGTGGAAAGTAGAGTGACAAGAACAAGGAGAATGACTCAACTCAAGATGAAGGTAGTTTGGGAAGACATTCCTGGGTGGGAAGCCTCGATTAGAGGGATAGATGTTATTATGATTATCATCTAGCCTTCTATCCACATGGACCACTGATGTGGGATGAATGAGTGCTCTTCCACATAACCATCTACACTTGGGATCGATCTGAAGATGCAGAAAAACATGCAGGTGATGCAAGTGAGGGTCACATAGACATCACCAGGTAGACAATTGGAAAGAGAGATAGGTGTGTTAACACCTATCATCAAATCCTCCTCCCACACTACAAATAAAAAGGGTGCCCTACCACGATGCGTCAGTCCATCATGATGCAACGATTCATGGAAGGGGGTGATGTAACTTTTAAACTCAAGATCATGGTTTGATGATTACTACCTGGGGGGCGGGCAATGTGATGTATGATCGATGTCATGACATGATGCAGACTGCTCCCTCGGGGTCTTTGGATCACAGATGTGAGATGAATGGGTGATCTTCCACATAACCATCTACACTTGGGATCGATCTGAAGATGTAGAACAACATGCAGGTGATGCAAGCGAGGGCCATATAGACATCACCGAGTAGAAAATTGGAAAGAGAGATAAGTGTGTTAACACCTATCATCAAATACTTATTCCACACTAAAAATAAGAAGGGTTCCCTACCACAATGCATCAGTCCCGCATGATGCAACCGTTCATGGTAGGGGTGATGCAACTTTTAAACTTGAGATCATGGTGTGATGATTACTGCCTGGGGGGGCAACGTGATGTATGACCAACGACATGACATGATGCAGACTGCTCCCTCGAGGTCTTTGGACCATGTATAAGCCTTCGAGCCACTAGGCCTTTGGGACAGGTTGTATTGGGCCTATGAGCCATTGGATCTTATGGTCATGTAAGAGTTACCTCTCAACCAAATTAAAAATAGGGTTTTATTTCCTAATGAAATGGGAATTTATCCCACCATTTAAAAAATGTTTGAAATTTATATAATTTATTTCTATGAATACATTTTAATTTTAATATTTTTGTGTAGTCAATATAATTTATTTTTAATAATTTGATTATTTATATAATTAATATTATCTATTTATTCATTGTTATTCATTTTTTATGTGTTTGTAATTCATGTAATTAATGCTATGAATTAACTTTTTATTTTTTTATAATCTATATATTTTTAATATTCTTTCATTTAATATTATTTATTCATTTTTAATATTTTTTAATTTTAAATATTTTTATAATTTATTCATTTTTAACATGGATTTATACATAATCATTTACTAAGTTTTAATATTTTCAATATGTTTGTAATTTATATTATTTATATTTATTCAATTTTATTTATCATGTTATATACCAAGATGGTGAGAACCATGGGTTGAAGCCCGTGGTTCAAAAATTTGTTTAAAATAAAAGAACAACGTACATGGGGATGCGAAAAGTGAGAGGCACAACATGAAAGTCAGTGAAAAGCCACTTCTCCAAAAACAAAACCAGCCATGACCTAGGAGACAAAAGTTTCTTCATTTGTGGGAGCGACCCCTACCTATACCTCATGGATGACGACCCCTCCTCCAAGTTTTGGGTTGTTTCCATGGCGCATCATCCACATGAGTATCAGTGTTGATATCTGGTGGGATAGGGTCCTCAAGAGATTGGGGATCCTATTCACCAACTAGACATACCCTTGTCTTGAATTCCTTAGTGCCCGAGTATTGAACTACAACTTGAATAGCTCTATGGACGTTTCTGAATTCTTTATAAAAGACCTCCCTGCTATTAGACATATTTAATATGTCAAGCAAGCTATTTTTTAGAGTATTACACAACCTTTATGAGGCAAGACACCCCTTATACATGGGTGGAAAATTCCTTTAGATGAGATGCATCAACACTTTGGATCTCCCTAAGAGTGACCATCACATCCCCTACCTACTGTGGTGAAACATCATTCCTCGTCGACATACCCCAATAGAATCAGATGCAACCTATGAACTCTGTTGATCAACAAAAACTGGTGAATACATATTCTTGTTAGGTATCCACAACATATCAGACTTGATAGATTTGTCTAAAGCGGAAACATCAGCTGGTGCAAGATCATTTGCCACCCCCTAAAAGAAATTCCCAGTAGAGACAATGGAAGGGAAGTCAGATGCCCTCTATGGTTTTTGGGGTTTCACCCGAAGAATAGAATTTCCCTTATTGTTACCAACATTCATGAAATCATCTCCAATAACATCAAAAAAGTCCATTTCATACTCAATATCATATGAGACATCTTTACTCCCCTAATGAAGAAGCTGACTATCGACCTCAGTCCTACCCAAAGTTTGAGGGACAACATTCACCAAATTTCTAGTACCACTCATATCTATATGAGAGCCCATATGAACCTCAATATCATTTCCATTAACAATCACAATGATGACATGAGACGGGGGGGTGTCAAAATGCAGGCTCGAATTGGTGTCAGCAACCACATCAGCAAAGGAGATAGAAGGATGATCTAGGATGGCCCTGTTATCCACTAACCTATAAGATTTGGGAGGCAGTGAAGAAATATAAATTCCCCTGACCTACGCTAAAATTACTCTCCCTTTTCCTATTCCATCAGTTCCTCCTTACACCTGACAAGGAATATAGTCATTCCTCTTTTCCAAAAGGACCCCATGTGTTGGTTAGATCTTTTCTTATTAAACACAGGCAGCTTGGATTTACAATTTTCAATGTGATGTCCAAATTTCTTGCAGTTAGAGAATCTCATATCCCTATGGAAATTATATCTAGTATTCCCAATGCACAAATAATTGAAATAGAAATCAGGTACATTTTCATATTCAATTAAAAGATCAAATTTTAACTCACTTGCAACAAAAAAACATTTCAACAAGGTTAGTGATCATATAAAATTCAACCAAAATTTAGGTAAAGTGCCCATACCTATCCATCTCAGTCTCTTTTTCAAATTTTATTAGAGTGGAAACAACTAATCCAACATCCTAAAGAATACTTGGATGACAAAAAAACTAATTCATCCTAGTAACATGAATCCAAGATTGAATGATGGACTTATTGGCTTGGAATGGGTCTAACCAAGGGTCCCAATCCTAAAATCTTAAGACTCCTGGATTAAGATTGAAAAAACCACAGCTCCACACCCATAATTTTAACTCTTGGGAAGGGAAATTAATATGAAAAAATCCCATTCCAAATGATACCATGTGACATCTATTAAATCCCAATACCTTGATAAGATGATTCCTTATATCTTCAAATTTCCATCCATCATTCTCTGAGAGTGAGGTGAGCTATGCAATGATAGAGAAATAGAATGCCTCGATCCATGCCTCAAATAACTTCAAGTCTGATTCAAAAAAAGAAACACCACCATTCTTTGACACCCAGTTGTGCACAACATCAGAATCACTCTGAAGGCTAAGAAAGAACCAATCATAGGCAGATGAATCTTCCCAATTTACAATATCAGTTATCTGAAGCCCCAGATTCACTAGCACTATAGGTTTCGATAAGCGATTAACTCTCTGTAAATATCAATCGACATTAGATAGGGAAAAGTGAGCTCTGCTAATGCCAAGATCCACATCTAATCACTTCAAAGGGGTCACAGAAGAATCTTTAGGATCATGGACTGGATCCAAAGATAGATTCATCATGGGAGGAAACCCTAAACGCCATTGTTGTAGAGAGAGAGAGAGATTCTCGATCACCGCTATCTTTGTCTTTATCATGTTATAATATTTTTAAAATGTTTTAAATTTATATAATTAAATAATTTAAATTCATTTTTAATTATTTTTTAATTTAAATAGTTAATATAATTCATTTTTAATAATTTTTTTATTATATATATATATATATTTATTTTTTTATTCATTTTTTATGTGTTTACAATTCTTGTAATTAATCTCATGAATTCATTTTTTAAATTAATTTGTAATCAATTAAATTATATTTATTCATTTTTAATATTCTTTCATTTAATATTATTTATTCATTTTTAATATTTTGAAAACTTTAATTTATTTTGGAATTTAATATTTTCTTAATATTTATTTGTACATATTTATTTACTATATTTTAATATTTTAAATATCTTTGTAATTTATTGGAATAATATTTATTCATTTTTGTTTAAGTTTCCATATTTTTAATATGTTTGAAATTTATACAATTTATTTATTTAATTTTTTTAATAATTTTTTAATTTAAATAGTTTATATTATTCATTTTAATAATTTTTTATTCATACAATAAATATTATTTATTTATTAATTTTATTTAATTTTATGTTTTTTTAATTTATGTATTTAATGTTATAAATTTACTTTTTTTAATATTTGTTGTAATTTATTAAAATTTATTTATTAATTTTTAATATTAATTCATTCATTATTATTTATTAATTTCCAATATTTTCAAAATTTATTCATTTTCTAATATTTATTTATACATATTTATTTATTAATTTTTAATATGTTCAATATGTTTGTAATTTATATAATCAATTCATTTAAATGAATTTTTAAATATTTTTGTAATTTAAATAGTTAGTATATTTTATTTTTAATAATTTTATTATTTATACAGTTAATATTATTTATTTATTAATTTTTATTAATTTTTTATATTTTTTCAGCACTTTTTAGCACCAATAAAAGTGATGATTTATCAGTGCTAAGAAAGTGCCAAAAAAAGTAGTATTTATCAGCACTTATATTTTTAACATTTGTAAAATACACTTTTATTAGTTTTTTTCTGTAAGTAGTGATAAAACCATCTGCCCAATTTATAATAGAACCCTAGTAGATCACATCATCCTCATGTCACACTCAAGTTCTCGTAGAACCAAAGATATGTTGTAGCCGAAGTTGATCATTTTGTAAAAATCGAACCACAAAACCGAATGTTTGAAATTATAAACTCATTTTTATGGAATCTCAATCGATCTTTCAAGCGTTTTAAACAATTTTTTTCGATTTTATCTTCCTTTAAATCCTAAAATATCCTTTTAAATGTGATTAAATATCACAGGTGAATCTCACAAAACTACTGGGAGTGTGTTTAATATGATGTGAGTAGACTAGAACTCACTTTAATCACACACAACTATAGATTTCCCATATTGTTCATCCAAAACCCATGAAATTCTTATTAAATCATATAAAACTTCACTTTACACATGAAATTCAATGAAAATCCCATTTTACAGTGTAGGCCTATACCAAAATTAATTCTAAAATTAATAAAACAATATAAAACATGAAATTAATCTATTAAACAATTTAACTCCAAAATATTCTAAAACACCAAAAAATGTGATGAACTAATGAAAATATGGATGAATATTTGGAATTAAAATCAATTAAAAATTCACATTATAATTAATGTATTTCACCCATTATTGTTAAATAAGGTAGTTTATTTTGGGAATTCTATTATGCATTAAAATTATTTTTGTGATTAAATACATCCTCTTCATGGTTTTGAAATTTGATTTTTTTATTTTGATTAAATAATTCATTTTTATCATTCCACCTGCATTCTTAACTATTTCTAAAATATCATGGAATATTAAAGTTTTTTATTTTGATCATTACCAAATGAATAATTTGAATATGATATCTTTTGTAATGTCCTGACCCAGGATCCACTAAAATGGTGCCCTGAGCCAGTTAGTTACACGGCCTCAAATGTGCCTCCCCGTATGCCAGAGGTTGTCAAATAGCAGCAAGGGTCTATGATGGTATAGTGGGGATACTATACCCACTGGATTAGTAATAAAATAGGTAATAAGCATAAATTAATGAAAGGAAAAGGAAGTAAATCATCCAAATAAATAAGAAACACAAGGTAGTAATTATATTCATAAATAGATGATGTCATGATGATACATAAAGCAGAAAATAGATATGGAAATAGGCATACATCAATACATGTATGAAAAAAGGATAAAATTTGTAGAAGACCCAACAATTATCTCCATGAGCATCCTGAGCACTTAGCTCATTCTATTGCTCCCATCTAAGAAATCACACATTTGTAACAGGGAGTTTTCCTTTAAACCTGACCTATAACCACAAGTTCTGTTCAAGTATCAAATGGTTTCCTGAATAGAGTGTGTGTAAAACTCTGTAGGCCACCACCAATGATGTCTATAAGTAATCCATCAGTGAATATAAAATGAAATAATGTGCATGTATAATGATCAATAATCAATAATGTAAATACAACCCATGTCGATATCAGGTACCCTATGGGATACCCAACTAGACATACCTACTTGGTTACAACTAAAATGTCTCTGAACCTGTGTCATCATACATGTACATAATAATTATTATCTAGGACTCAAGGCATACATCCAAGGCACCCATGTGCGATATAAAAAGGATAAACAGAAGAACCATGGCATCCATGACCTTAGAAGGTCAATACCACTATCAGTGGTTATCTAATATATGAGGCTAAGGGAAACATGTATATAACTAAGTTCATATAACAATAAAGCATACTAAAAATTTCATTTTCACTATGATCCCATCCTTGGAATTCTTACTTGGGAATTAAGGTGTCATTCAAGGCATATCATGATTCATTTTCCCTCTGATCCCATCCATGACATTCCTATATGGGAATCTAGGTATCTCCCAAGGCATAACATAATTAATTTTCTGTATGAGTTGGTCTAAGGTATTTCTAATTGGGAACCCATGTATCGCTCAAGGCACAATATAATTCATAATCCATATGAGCTCATCCAAGGTATTTTTACTTGGGAAGCCTTGTATCTCTCAAGCTATATTATAATTCATTCAACCTACAATCACATCCATGGTATTCCTATATGGGAATCCAAGAATCACTCAAGTCATAACATGATTCATTTTACCTAAGATCCAATCAATGACATTCCTACTTGGGAATCTAGTATCTCTCAGGGTCTAACATGAATGAGTAGGCACATTATCCTAAATAAATAATCATAGGACATGATATTAATTCATGCCAACTTACAATTTCATAACAAACCTTTAAAAATTTCATTTATAATTAATCAATAAGGCTATGTGAGTACACATTCCCATTTAAAATTCAATTAATTTAAAATCCCCTTGCTCATTCCTTTCATCAATTCCAAGACAAACATTATTATTTCAATTTAAAATAACACTAGGCACTCAATCCATAAGATCTTATCATTCAAAATCAAATGAGTGTTTCAAGTAATTATCCATTCCACATAAAAATTCATGTAATTAAATTAGTACATCACACTCTTAAGTGATATATACATATAAAGGCCAAGAATTATACATGCCATCCATCCATTTTTAAGGGTTAATAAACTCAATTGAGACATTCCAATTTTCAAAGCAATCCAAACACAACTTAGTTGTGTTTTTGTAATAAGAAAACTAATTCATCAAGGCATATGACCAAACCCACCCATGGGGTGGTTCAGGTTATGGTCATCAACCTCCAACCAGGTATAAAAGTAACATAACACACCTAAGTCATGGTTTAAACAATTAATTTAAGGCATTCAACATTTAAGGAGCAACACGTGGAAGATCTAATGTGAGACACATTTTATATACAATGTAAACTATAAGGGGAAATGTATAAAACACTTACCTTATACCAATTATTCTTCACTCATCCATCCGCACGCATTGATTCAAGCCAAAATGAGATGAATCGAAGAACTAGACAACCAACCTAAAGATAGGGAAAAAGAGATTTCATGGAAAAAACATATGATATACAAAGATAAATGAATAAAATAATCAAGAGGAATCATAGACTTATTGAGGTCAAAAAAACATGACTGAAGATGTTCGATTCTGAGTCTGAATGAAGGAGATCCATCGAACCATAGGAGGAGGCCAAAGGAGAAGCTCAAGTGGCTATTGGCATTGGAGAAATGTGGGAAAGAAGGAAAGAGGGAAAATTAAAGGAGGCATGGGTAAAATGGTAATTTCTTGTACCTTTAATTAGAATCATGTTTTGTATAATCATGTTCCAACCATGTGGTTCCACTATCTAAAAAGACACCTCCTTACATGGCTAGGCACACAATTAATCAAACCATGTGCAGCCCATGTGTGGCCACTACCAGGATCTATATCCATCCTATATGGTTGCAGTGCACGGTTAGAAAAACCATGCACCAACTATGTGACAACCCTTTCAAATTTACACTAATTCACATGGTTTACAAGACCATTTTCATAGTCAAAATAAACTGTGTCCCTACTAAAAAGGGATAGATGGTTTGGGGCGAATAGTTATCACTAACTATGTTCCAACCATGTTCCCTAGCCCATTTTCCCTAAAATTGAGTCTTTAAATCCTAACACACTTGAAACTCATAAAAAATATATATGCAACTTTTGGGCCTTAAACCTCATCTAAAAAAACCTTTTAAGTGTTCCAAATCTTATAATTCCATTCCGAATCTTATTCCAATATTTGGAACGTCTACTAAATGAAAAAAATTAAAATTCCTTTGAAAAAATTTATACTATCCAAAACATAGGATATTGAAATCTCCCCACATTAGAACTTATCATCCCCAATAATCCTTTGGAAACAAGGAAGCATCACCCAACCTACCTGGGTTGGTAACTCCCATTAAAATGACCATGTTTCATTTTTGAACATCATACATGCCACCAAACATCAATTTTAACACATGGTTCTTAAGCCATTGAAACCAGAGAAAACACTCATATCCAAAAGTGGAACATTGAGATGGTGCTGAACTGAGCCTATATAAACCAATACACTATAATGTCACCATCGCTTTCAACAATCAGCCTATGGTACTCCTTTCCATATGTTTACAACCAATTTCAATCCATGGAACTCACACCATCATAATTTCCTATTGAAGCACACCTTCAACATCCTAGAGATGCTCTTAGAACATTCCCCATCTTTTTTAAATAGTATAATTCTAATAAACCACATTTAACTTGGTCGCATTTTATTTTACATTGAATGTCATGGATAAACCTCTCACAACACTCATCTCATCCCAATTTTGTGCACAACATGGCTCCTCACTGACCACATATATCTACTCCAAATTCGACCACCCATGACCAATAAAATTTCATAAACACAAGGCATCAACAATCAAATCATTATCGAAACCATATCCCGATGCCTTTAATCTGATGCACACCAAGATCATTTTGATCATGCTTATCGAAGCCCGTAATAGAATTCTGATGACATATCCTTCGAAAACATCTATTTCCTATTAAATTACCATGTTACTGAATGAACACCAATTTAATACCCTATCCAAACTCTATGGATTATCACAAGATAACTATCAAACAAGACCAACTACAAGTCTAGATAACATTAGAATTGTCTACTATATGCAAATGAGTTCATCCATGGAAGTTCTTACTCCGGGGTTTACAAGTGAAACATCAGTACATAGACAAGATGTCCACACATCATAACCATTGACAGAGCCTAAGGTGTTATCCCACTTGGCGTTTGAGTCAAAGAATTTTCCAGTGTTCGTGAGTCTATCCAATACATTCCTACTTAGGAATCCAAGTTCCACCCAAAACAAATGATGCCTTTAAAGTGATCTAGGTACACGACCATAGTCAATCATAACATAACAAATACCCAAAATTTACCAAGAAGTCTAGGCATAAATTATTTAATTTCTCTAATGACATACAAGAGACCAAATGACTGTCTAATTATAGGTCTCAAAATTCCACGACATCTCTCTCAAGGGGGTCTTTCGTCTGCGATCAACATCTCACTACTCAAGAATGGTTCTCATTGATATTGTTGAAATTCAATCCAAAATGAGGTTCACCAACCTCAATATTCCAAAGGTGTAATCACCAACTTATATATTACCTTATACTATTCCTAAAGAAAAAATTCTAAGGATATCCTCTCATCATACCAAAATAATATATTTAAGCATCTCAGTGCATAACTAATGCTTTCTTATCATACTCAGGATGATGTCAAGATATTGGGAATGATCATCTCTAAACTAGGATCATGCTAAGATCTCATCGATAGAAATGTATTGTAACAAACCTAACCATAGTATCCCACAGTCAGTGGTTATTTTATTATAATGACATAGATACAAGAGATCACATCTCTATGGATCAATCTGTTTAGTAGTCTTGAAGAACTAGATACATACATGATTCCATTATTACATTAGTAATTAAAAATAGAACATAAAAAAGGAAAATAAAATTCTTCCTTGACACATATTCAAATATTTCATCTGCATAACCTAGAGAAAGAAAAAAAATGAAAGGGAAATCTCAAACGATCAGTAAGGGTTACATGAATAAATAATAAGTGAAGCAAAGTGAATATGGAATAATCATAATGGCAATGTAAATAACTAAAAATAAATTACATCAATAAATTGATAATTTAAATGCATCCATAGATTTTATCATAGTGAAAATAACATGGAAATAAATAACTGAATACTAAATGAAGAAAATGTTTAATCATTGGACATCATGTATCTGGTACATGAACCATTATATTGTCAAGACAGTTTAATTCTACAGGTAAAAACTTATCTGATTCTTATTGGAAACAAACATGAAGGGTTTGTTGAATTTTTTTTGTCTCATGAGACCTATCGATGTATATAGGGTGTATCTATAACCGGTCCCCACTCTTTACTGAAAGTACAAATCATTCTTCATACATAGATCCAATTTATAAACAATATGACTTATCAAAATATATGTATTTATTAGAGGATATAGATTCATAAATATTTCCCAAGTAAAAAAAATTCAAAGAAAATTCCATATGTAAAAAATGTACATGGATAATAAAATAATAATATCCATGATATAAAAATATAGATATTTAATGAAAATCACAAATAAAAGGGAAGTATACATACACCACACAGAAGGAATAAACGGTGAATAAGGCATAACCAAAGGGAATATCATAATGGTGTCCATGAAATAATGGATTTAAACCATACTTGGGCATTAATAATGGAAAATAAGCATAGATAATGAAGTCTGAATGAAGTAAAAACATGTAAAATAAGTTTTTAAGAAACTTTATAAATGAGCCTCTTTAATGTGGTTTGAGGGAAAATACTAAAGAGACTTTATAATAAAAAAAGACATAATCATTTGTATAAAACTATAAATTAAAAAAGATAGTTTTTCATGATATAATGAGTGATTTTAGAAAAATATTATTAACTTAAAATAGATTATGGATGGAACTTTAAAATGGGTAAGAAATTGGGATGTTCCCTTTAATCTGGCTTGCTTATCGAGATGAATTGAAATGGGATCTTTATAAAACATGTATCTTCCATCAAAGAAAGAAGAATTGAGTTAGGTACATATCTATAGAACATAAATTTTTTTAGGAGGAGTAAATATGAATAATTAATAATTACATTGGTTTAAAGATAGATAAAGTGTAACCTGAATGAAAAATAGAGGTTTGGGGAGAATCCCTTACCTTATATCCAAAAGTGTTTTTTACTTGTGATTAATGTCATAGATAATGAAATTAGATTCATTAATAATTTAAATAAGAACCTATTAAACATGTATTTGATTTATTATAATTTTATTAAGTTTATTTATGGCCTTTTTGATGATTTATAAGATTTGATTTTGTTGTTTGGGAGTGTTTGTTTCCTTGGTTTTCATGATTGGTCCACTTGTATACATGTATGAAAGATCATGTAGAATAAGAATAATTATCTAGAATTGAAATTATATGTTATTAATGAAATTAAATAATATTAAATGTTAATATAAATCATTTTTTCTAGATATTAGGATGATTCATTTGATAAAATGTTAATGATGAATGTTGGTTTATTTTGGTGAATTTTCGATTATCATAAACTAGTTTTGTTTTATTATTTAATATAATGTATATATACTAGTTATGAAAAATTATATAACTTATAATATGTATAATAAAATCTGATTTAACCATAATAATGGTTTTATTACCATCCCTAAATGCGGTAATGTAAAATGAAAATGCATCATCCACGATGGCGGTAAATCAACACATCATGGATGATGTTTTCATTTTTAGAATAAAAGGGATATGAGAAGGGGTTTGATGATGGATTTTCCATTAACATAATAAAATTAAAGTATATATAAGATAATATAGTTATTATTCATATTTTTAAATAGGAGGTGAGGTAAAGATAAGAAAACAAATGAAATTGAAAGAAATTGAAAGAAAAGTATTAAGGGTTTTACCTCTTGAATTATTCTCATTGAGAACCTCCTTAAGGCATTTGGGTTTTGGTATTTTATGGATACCAAAGGATATTTAATGTGGGGGAGAGACCTAGGAAGAGTATTGTGTGTAAATTGGACAATATTAAAGGCTTGGAAGGTGTGAGGATAAGGGGTGGTATTTATAGTGGAGGAGAGGAGTGTTTTTTGATTATTTTATTCATTAGTTTATTATTTTTGCTCAAGACCATCAATAGTGATGATTCTTGTGAGTAAATATAGCAAACAATTCATTTGAGTTCGAACCAATGGATTATTTATTAATCCATACATCATCCATGACTCAATAATTTATGTATTTGGCTAAAATGTTAAATATAAAAAATTACCATATTTAACTATTCACAAAAAATTCAATTATTTTAGGAAAATACCAAAAAATCACCCTAACCATTTTTTGATGTTTAGATTTCAAAAATGAACTCAATTTTATGAAAATAATTTTTTAAATATTTCAAATTTAATTTTTAATTAAAACCCTATTTTATTTTAAAAATAATGGTTTTAAAATTATAACTAATTTTATGACACTTTGAAAAATTAATTAAGGTCTCATAAAATTATATTATAATAATTAGATAAAAAATATTAATTTATAAATATATTTTATTAAAATAATTTTTCTTTTAAATCATTATATTAATTATAAAATTGAAAATAAACATTTATGTTTCACAAAAATACAAACAATTAATTTATCATTTTAAAAATATTTGTTTACTTAAACTATGATATAATCATATAATATTTACATTTATAAGATTACTAAATTTTATTTATAATTTCATAGGTTTGGTTACTATTCTATTAGCTAGATTACATTTCTTAATGGTTATATTACTATTTCAATGGTCAAGTTACTATTTAATAGTATATTACTATTCGTTTAAGCTTAGTGTTGTGTATAACATAAGATATCAAATGAATTGAATTTATTTAAGAAAATACATACCATAAAATCTTGGGGTGTTATATTCTTCCCTCCTTCAAAAACATTTTCCTCAAAATTTTATGAATATTTTATTCTAAATAGACAGGGGTGGTTCTTCTTCATAACATCCTTAGTTTTCCACATTACTTGTTCCATTTTTTAGTTTCTCCAAATAACCTTTACATTTTGAGTCATCAGATTTCTAAATACTTTATCTCCTGTGTTAAGAATCTCAATAGGATATTCATAGTAAGAAAAATCAGGTTCCAGTTCTATTTATTCATATGTGAGTACATGCATTGGGTCTCACATGTACTTCTTTAATAATGATATGTGGAACACATCATGAAATTTGGAGAGATTTGGTGGCATTGTTAATCGATAAGCTACAAATCTGATTTTTTTCTAGAATTTCAAATGGTCCAATGTACTTGAGGCTCAATTACCCTTTCTCACCAAATCATATGAAACCCTTACATAGAGACACTTTCATAAAGACATGGTCTCCTACTTGAAATTCCAAATCCTTTCTCTAGTAGTTAGTATAACTATTTTAACTACTTTGAGCTACTTTGATATGAGCCTAAATAGTATTTAACTTTGTCTCTATATCTTCAATAAGTTATGGGTCTAGAAATTTCCTCTCACTAACTTCATCCCAACAAGTTGGAGTATGACATCTCTTTCCCTATAATTCTTCATATGGCACCATTTGAATACTAGAATGGAAACTATTATTGTAGGAAAATTATACCAAAGGTAAATAATAATCCCATATAACTTGAAATTCAAGTGATCATGATCTCAACATGTATTCTAATGTTTTAATATTCCTTTCAGATTGTCCGTCTGTTTGAGGGTGATAAGCAGTACTCAAATAAAGCTTAGTATCCATAACCTTCTGAAGACTTTTCCATAATTTTGATATAAAATAGGGATCCTCATCAGAAAAAATAGATATAGGTGCACCATGAAGTCTTAAAACTTCATTAATATAGAGTCTTGTTAGGAATTAAAGAGGTAAATCCTCTCTTATAGTAAGAAAATGCGTTGATTTTGTAAGAAAAAAACCCATATTGCATCATTCCTTCTAGGTTTCCTTGGTAATATTGTGATAAAGTCCATAATAATGTCTTCCCAATTACACATAGGAATATATATAGGTTGCATGAATCCTCTAGGATACTATCTCCTAGCCTTAACTTATTGACAAACTAGACACCTTGACACATAGTCAGAAATTTCCTACTTCATATTCTCCCACCAAAAATGTTCCTTAAAATATCTATACATCTTGGTACTACCAGGGTGTGTAGAGAAATTTTATCTATGAGAATCATCTAATAATTTCCTTTTTAGATCTGTTATTGATAGAACACATAACCTATTTCCAAATTTTATAACTCCATCCTCATAGACGAAGTCTACAAATTTTCTATCCTTAATAGCTTTAATTTTCTTTTGAAAATTATCATCATCAGATTGAGATCTTTTTATCTTCTACAGTAAATATGGTTTCACAATAATTTGAAAAAGGAGTGATGTTTCCTCTTCCTTAATAATTACCATATCACTCTTTACTAAATCCATGAACATAGGATATTTCTCAATCCTCATTTGGGTTATAAGTCCATGATCTTTCCTTCTTAATGCATCTACTACCTTATTTTATTTTCCAGGTTGGTAGTGTATTAAGAAATCATAATCTTTGAGTAACTATAGATATAAACTTTTCCTCATGTTGAGTTCATTCTATGTAAATATGTATTTCAAACTCTTTTGATCCATATATATCTCACATATTTCACCTAGAGATAGTGTATCCATAGAATATGAGCCTCATCCCAGTTGGTGAGGACTTGATAAGTGCATCTAAGTGACCCAAGATCAAATCTAGGTGGAGACATATTTTTAGGTTTCTATAGTAGTTCTGTAGCAGAAGCTGTAGTAGGAACTGTTCAGTACTATAGCATCCATAACTATTCATCCATCTGGGCCTTCAGGCCACTGGTTTGGTCCTCGAGTCCCGTAAGGCCTTCGGGCCACCCAAGGCCTTCTAGCCACCTCAAGGCTTTTAGGCCACCCCAAGGACTTTCAGCCATATGAAATTGCAGATGAAACTAGTCAAGATTACAAGGGATGAGTCTCTAGATGAAGATTCAAAGTAGGAACATCCACTAGAGTAGACCTAACTAGAATTAGAAGACTGGGAGGGTATGACATTACCATTGGGACCAGGCCTGTGAAGATCTTCATAGGATATCTAGATGACCAACCTTGTGAAGATGGAGTGCTGATATCATGAAATTTTCTGGGGAGGGGTAGTTCCAATTTGTCTTGTCTGGTTGATTACTCTAAAACCTATGGGTCATGTAATCTCTTAATCCTTTAGGAATTGTAAGGGTTCCACATCACCCCTTTAAATAAATAAAAAACAAAGGCCTTTGGGATATTCAGAAAGGATAGTTTCTTCATATATTTAGATTAAAGATTATGGATTCTAACTCAATATCATGAGTTGGATAATTTTATTCATGATTATTAAACTACCTTGATGCATATGAAATAACATTATCATTTTTCATAAGGTCAAAAACCAGTCTATTCTTTGATGCATCACTGTGTATCACAAACCCATCATTTCTTGATGGAAGATTAAAAATTAGAGAATTGACCAATATTTTATTCAATTTATTAAAAAATTATGTACATTATTTTGTACATACAAACTTAACCCCTTTACATGCAATCTTGGTTAAAGGGTTAGAAAATCTGAAAAAAATCTGAATGAAACACTGATAGTAACCTACTAAACTAATAAAACTATGTACCTCAATTATGTTCATTCGTGTAGGCCATTATTTTATTTCATTCATCTTCATAGGATGAAAAGAGATTCCATCCTTTTAGACAATATGTCCAAAAAAATAAACCATTTGAATCCATAATTTACACTTTCTAAACTTCCCATATAACAATTTTCTTATAAGTTTCTTCAAAACAATTTTCAAGTGGTTCTCATGGTCGTAAACCAAGATATCATCAATAAATATCACAAAAAAATTATCAAGATATTACTTGAATACTCTATGATTTAGATCCATGAAAATAGAGGGTGCATTAGTTAGTCCAAATGGAATTACTGTAAACTCGTAATGTCCATACCTGGTTCTAAATGCTATCTTTGGAATATCTTCCTTCTTTATATGAAATTGATGATATCTAGAACAAAGGAAAATATTTTAAAAATATTGAGCTCTATGAATTTGATCAAATAAATCATAAATGTGAGGTAGAGAGTACTTTTTATTTATTTTAATAGAATTGATTTCTCTATAGTCAATGCTCAACCTCAAGGATCCATCTTTCTTCTTAACAAAGAGAATATGGGCTCCCCATAGAGAAACACTAGGGAGAATAAATCCATTATTACTAAAATACTCTATTTGTTTCTTCATCACCACTAATTACACACTTTATATTCTATAATTATTCTTTGATATTGGTCTTGAATCAGGTATTAGATCAATGGTAAATTCAACTTCAAGGTCTAAGGGATGTTCAGGTAATTCCTTAGGAAATACATCAATGTATTCCTACACTATTAGTACATCCTCAATTTGAAGATTACATTACTTATCCTGAGATGATCTTTTCTCTTCCTCCCCAAGAATTTAATTTAGTAGATCTAATAGGGGTGTTTATAGATAAGAATCAGATGATTATGTTTCTTATCTAAAGATAAGGTATTCTATAACTTCCTCACAGATCATAATTTCCTTCTTCTTGTAATAAATTTTCGCATCATATTTTGAAATCCATTCTATACCGAGGACTATATCAAAGTAAACCATAGGTATGATGATAAGTTTAGAAACTAAATCAATTTTATATATCATAAAGGGTATTGAACGCCACATTTTTATTACAATGGGACTTCCCTTAGGAGTTTTGACTGGAAAATACCTTGTTAAATCAGAAGGAAAAAGTATTATTTTCTTAGAAAATTAGGTAGATATAAAAAAGTGTGATGATAAAGAATAAAATAAGTCATTTAATAAATTTTAACATAGGTTTAATATACCTACCAACAAATCATTAGGTACTTATACTTCAACTATAGTGATCATATAATCTTGTCCATCTTCCCTTGGTCTCTTCTATGGAAGATTCCCCTAACGGTTGGGACATTGATTAGAAAAATTCCCCATTTCATTACAGTCAAAACATTGAACACTGATTTTTTTCTTCACCTTCCATTAATTTTCTCAATTAAACTTTTCTATATACTTATAATAAACTCCCATGCAGTTCAAGCATTTCCCTAGATGGTTCTTTCTACAATTTCACATAATAGAAATTGATTCATTCCCTTCTTCTTCTTTGATGCTTAAACTTTTCCATGGTTATCATAATACCTATTATTCTCTTTATTTCCCTTGAACAAATAGGATCTTGAAAATTCCTTCTCCATTTTGATGGTAGTTAATACTATTTCATCATATGATGAAAATGTTTGAGAAGCCAGTGCCCTTCAGAGACTTAACATAAGACCTTCAAACAAATGATCAATCTTTTCTTCCAAATCACACATGTAATCTATAAAATACCTGTATGGTCTTGTGAAGGTAGCCTCATACTATAAAAAACTCTATTTTTCTCTTTTATTTAAGGTAATAAATTTTCTTTTCATTTTAGTTTTTTTCTCATGAGGGAAATATTTTTCAAATAATGTTTCTCTAAATGTTCTCCATTACATGTATTCTATTTCATATTCCTCCTTATTATTTTGGATCAATGACAACCATTTATCAACATATCCCTTGAGACAATATAATTCTAATACCACCTTTTAGTTTTCATTACATCCCAATTATAGAAACACCATTTCAAGGTACTTGATCCACTACTCAACTACTAATGGATTAGTAGTCCCACTAAAATATAAGAGTTTTTTCCACATCAAATGATCCAACATAGGTGTATTATGGTTATTCATCATAACCTAAGTAAGTTATTATAATATGGACATGATATGCTTAACTCCAACACTAACTATGTTGTCTTATTTAGTGGGAAAATCCCTACATTGTCTATAGGTATTTAATCCCTTATTTTTATTAGGTCCCATCACTAATAATGTAACACACAGAGTTATCTCATAATAATCATGAGTATTGAGCCAAAAATTCAATATAATGAATTATTATAATTCTCATGTTTACTTAACATCCAGTTCTCAAGGTTTATACTGAAATTTCTTTAATACCAACTATAACAACCCTGACCCTAGTAGCATAGATTTAGTGGTTATTTTATTACAATGGAATATATACAATAGATCATATCTCCAAGGATAGATCGGTTTAGTAGTATTGAAGAACTAGATATATACATGATTCCATTATTACATTGGTAATTAAACATAAAACATAACAAAGGAAAATAAAATAATTCCTAAACACTTATTTCAAATATTTAATCTTCATAACCCAGGGAATGAAAAAAATGAAAGGGTGAGCTTAAATGCTCAGTAAAGGTTAATTAAATCAATAATAACTGAAGCAAAGTTAATAAGGAATAATCATAATGGAAAGTAAATAACTAAAAACACATACCATCAATAAAATAAAAATTTAAATGCATCCATATATTTTTCATAGTGAAAATATCATGGAAAGTAATAAATGAATACTGAATGAAGAAAATGAATAATCATTGGATGTAATGTATCTGGAGCATAGACCATTATACCGTTAAGATGGTTTAAGTCTGTAGGTAAAAAACCATTTTATTCTTCTTGGAAAAAAACTCAAAGGGTTTTTTCCAACTATTTTGTCTCATGAGACCTATCGATGCATCGAGGGGCTATCTATAACCGATCCCCACCCATCACTATACATTCAAATCATTCTTCATACATAGATTCAATTCATGAACAATATGACTTATAAAAATATCCATATTTAGTAGAGGATATAGATTCATCAATATTTCCCAATTAAAACAACATTAAAGGAAAATAACGTATGTTAAAATGGTACATGGATAAGGAAATAATAATATCCATGACGCAATAAATATGGATATTTAACGATAATCACAAACAAAAGGGAAGTATACATACACCATACATAAGAAATAAGTGGTGAATAAGGAATAACCAAAGGGAATTTCATAATGTTTTCCATGAAAGAATGGATTTCAATAATACATGGAAATTCATAATGGAAAATAGTAATATATCATGAAGTCTAACTAAAGTGAAAACATGTAAAATGAGTGTTTAATAAATTTTAAAAATGATCATCTTTAGTACGATTTAAGGGAAAATACTAAAGAAACTTTAAAATGAAAAAGGAATAATTGTCTGTATAAAACCATAAGTTAAAAAAGATAGTTTCTAATGATAAAATGAGTTATTTTAGAAAAATATTGATATCTTAAAACAGATTATGGATGGTACTTGAAAATGGGTAAAAAATTGGGAAGTTCCCTTTAATCAGACTTGCTTATCAAGAGGAATTAAAAATGGATCTTTATAAAAAATATATTTTCCATAAAAGAAAGAATAATTGAGTTAGGTACATATATTTGGAACATAAACACATAATTTAAGATTATAACATAATAATAATTAAGAATTAAAATGGGGTAAAGAGAGATAATGTAACTCAAATGAAAAACGGAGGTTTGGGGATAATCCCTTACCTTATGTACAAAAGTGGTCTTCACTTGAACTTAATATCCTGAATAATGAAATTAGATTCATTAATAATTTAATTTATAACCTACTAAACATGTATTCTATTTATTATAATTTTATTAAGTTCATTTATGGCCTTTTTGATGAGTTATAAGATTCAATTTTTTCATTTAAGAGTGTTCGTTTCCTTGGTTTTCATGATTGGTTCACTTGTATACACGTATAAAAGGTCATGTAGAATGGGAATAATTATCCAAAATTGAAATTATATGTTATTAATATACTTATAGAATATTTACTGGTATTAAAAATTATTTTTTTCTATACATGAGGATGAATCATTAGATAAAATGTTAATGATGAATGTTAGTTTATTTTGGTGAATTTTCGATTATCACAAACTAATTTTGTTTTATTATTTAATATTATGTATATATATTGGTTCCAGAACATTTTATAATTTATAATATGTATAATAAAATCTTATTTAACCATAATAATGGTTTTATGACCATCCTTGAATGTGTTACTGGAAAATTAAAACACATCGTCTACGATGATGGTAAATCGGCGCATCATAGATGATGTTTTCATTTTTAGAATAAAAGAGAGTGGATAATGGGTTTGATGATGGATTTTCCATTAAAATAATAAAATCATATTATATATAAGGTACTAGAGTTTTCATACATATTTTTATATATTAGGTGAGGTAAGGATAATAAAATAAATGAAATTAAAAGAAATTGAAAGATAAGGATTAAGGGTTTTACCTCTGGAATTCTTCTCTATGAGAACCTCCTTAAGGCACTTGGGTTTTGGTATTTTATTGAGAAAAAGGCTCCTAGACACGGAGGAGAGACTTGGGAAGAGTATTGGGTATAAATTTGACAATCTTAAAGTCTTGGAAGGTGTGAGAATAAGGGGTGGTGTGGGGTGGTATTTATAGTGGAGGAGAGGGGTGTTTTTTTGATTATTTTATTCATTAGTTTATTATTTTTGCTCCAAACTATCAGTAGTGAAAATTATTGTGACTAAATATAGAAACTAATTAATTTGAGTTATGACCAATGGGTTAATAACTCATAAATATATCACCCATGACTCAATAATTCATGTATTTCGCTAAAATGTTAAATACCAAAAAATATCGTATTACACTATTCACCAAAAAATCAACTATTTCAGAAAAATATAAAAAATTCACCCTAACCATTTTTTAACATGTATATTTAAAAAATGAAATTCATTTTATGAAAATAATTTTCTAAATATGAGAAATTTTATTTTTAATTAAAATCATCATTTATTTGAAAAATACATATTTTAAAATTATAATTTATTTTATGACCCTTTGAAAAATTAATTAAGGTCTCGTAAAATTATATTATAATAAAAATACAAAAATATTAATTTATGAATATATTTTATCAAAATAAATTTTCTTTTAAATCATTATATATATTATAAAATTGTAAATAATCATTTTTGTTTCGCAAAAATACCAACAATTAATTTATCATTTTTAAAATATTTTTTTACTGAAACTATGATATAATTATATCATATCTCCATTTATAATATTCCTAACTTTTATTTATACTTTTATATGTGATGATGCTATTCTATTGGCCATATTACTATTCTTAATGGTCATATTACTATTTCAACGATCAAGTTACTATTTAATAGTATATTACTATTCGTTTAAGCTTAGCGTTGTGTGAAACATAAGCTATAGAATGAATTGAATTTATTTAAGAAGATACAAACCATACGATCTTGGGGTGTTATATGTATTTATCTCCGAAGACACACTCATGTAAAACTAGGATATATTTTCCTTTATCCAACCCTGGGCACCATATCTCTTGACAATGTGTGTTAAGATTCAATCTCAATAAACCGTTTCATGTTACCTGATTAATTTTCAAATTATCACTCATCACATGGTAATTACTTCATTTCACCCAAAGCTCTAGGTCTCCATTCCTGTAAGTGTCATTATTGGGGACTGTTGATCCTCAGCCCGTTCCTGTTTTCTCACCAATATTCTATTTCAAATAGGTACTATGCACAAAAAATGTGAACTAAATTAATAATTCACTGGATTCCAAAATATGCTCTGATCATTTTCAAATGGTCCATTAGGGTCACATTACCTCTACTTATAAGGACACACTCCTCATGACCTACATGATTCTCCCACCTTAAGGGTTTTTTGGTCATTAATTTTAATTAAAAAGGGTACTGATCCCATGAAACATGCTCCATCACCACCGAATGTGGTTCTTGCACATGGACAATGTTCTTATAGAAAGTGAAAACATGAAAAGAGAGAAAACTATCCACTTATTAGAGCTCTATATCAGGTTCACTATTAGGAACATGCATGATGATCATCCAAAATCACATTCATGAACAACAACATCATCATCCAGTATAAAATCAAAAGCTAACCCAGATCAGTCATGTTATCACACTCGACCCTTTTTACAATGTCCCTTAAAATCACTAAGACAACTCAAATTCTGATTATCAACTCAAAGCTACAACACTCACAATAAGATCTCAATACCTAGGTCACTATACTCCAGATAGGACCTATGAACATAGCCTACACATACTCATGAATCTTTCCAAACAATTGTTAAACCACACAATTTAAAGTATTATATGACGATATTTATTAAACTATATATAATTTAATGCATCACTCCTTAACTTGATGGAACTGTATATAATAACACGTGTTATTGTGATAGATAAATAGTGAAATAGGAGATACCATCCATTTAAAATCACAGACCCAACAGAACTATGCATATTATCTTGCGATTTTCTATACAAGGTATTTACCCAAATCCGTTTTATCCCATACAACTGAAAATAGGTTTATGAACTTCCGATTCATCTATCATAAAGAAGAAAAGATCACGCGATCATCAAGGTGGATTACCATGCTATGGGAATGTATAACCCATGGAACTATAGAATTACACTATGATCACACCCTTAATGAGGCTTATCTTACCAAGAAACAACCAATCTAACCAAAAGGGTGTCGTATCATCACTAAGTGTCCTACTAGGGAAAATGGTACCTAAATGGAACCTTACATCTAAAATCTTCATAATCATTTAGAAATTATTTAATTTATAAGGTCACTACATCTACCTGTATATCCCCTTACTTACAAAAGTAATCAAAACTAAATAAGTTCATGCTTGAAAATATCATTAGGACTTACCAACTAACCTCTAGATTCAAGAAATATGAGGAGAATCCAACATAGACCCACTAGAAATGCCCATATTCCCATTCAAAGCATCTCTCAAGTTCATTCTAAAACTAACACTTACATGAGGGTTATTTTTTATCAACACCATCTTGGTTTTATTTTTAGAAATTTCTCATCAATATACATACATTAAAACATTTCATAGGCTCAATCATATGGGGTATCAAGTACCATTTTTAAAATAAAACTATACCAATAAATTTATTTAGTTGGTGCCATGAAATATTAGACAAATTATCTCATAGTTTCCTTTTTAAAAAGAATTTATTTATCCAAAATTTCTCAAAATAGGTATTATTTAAAGAAAATTTCAATCCCAAGCTATAGAGGAAAATATAGTTTAGGTTGTAATTACCATTTTAATTATATGAAACCTCATAATAATAAGGCTCAAAAGCATACACAATGTCTTTTATCACTTTAAAGGGAATAAATTTAGTAAGATGTCACCATAAATTTATAAATAACACAGTATAAGTGGCCTCTGAAACTTTAACTAACCGTCCCATATTTATCACAAGCCCACCCCTACGGGGTTAAGTACCATGAAATATAAAGATAAAGGGGACCTATAAGGGTACCCTCATTCCAACCTAGGTACATTTAAGTGTAACCCGATAGTATTTGTTTTATTAAAGATTAATTACACCCTTAGTGGTTATATCATATAATAAAATGATATAAATACTAACCTACTTGGGTTGAGTCCAGTTTATCTCATAAGCATGAAACACCATGACTGAACTACTCGGGTCGATTCAATTCTAAGATCCATAAGTAACCAAATCATTTTATGAGTTATATTTTAACAAATTTTATACTTATAAAATAGCTTATTTAGATAAATTACCATTAAAAAGTTATAAAGGTACTTGAATTTATAAGTTATAATTGGAATTCATGTAATTAAGACTAGGTTGTTACCTTTAGTCTAAAAATATAACAAGACCATATGTGATGGTTTAATTATATGGGTCACCCTTCCCAATTAATAAAGGACCATACACTTTACAAATTTATATTGTCACCCATTTAATCATAAACACTAATGTTTCATCTTATTCCAGTAATGGTCCATGGATCAAACATGTTATAATTGGTTAATTAAGGTTCCACCATCAAGATATATGGTAAAACACCATTTAGGTTGATGCAAAAAATTTAACAACCAATTATATATCATAATTATAACAAGGAATGTTATGATATAGAAATAAAATAAGAGTAGGCATGAAAATCTACTATATAAGCATAGAATACAGTTACACATAGAAAAATCACCCAAGATGGGTATGCATATACGCATGATTATAATCACACAATGCATATACAATAAGTATTAGGTAGTCAAGAAATGAAATCTACATGGCATGGTATATGCATGACATGTGAATCTATACATGTATACAATGTTGCATGTAACAATTCTTCCTTTTCATACTAGACTATAGGTAAAATCTCATAAATTATTAGTCAGTGGAAATAAAACAAACACTCATGGTGAAATAATAATAAACTATAATAATGAACCATCATGAACATCAAAACCATCCCAGGAAACTTGATCTTTTCCCCCATGCATGGGTTGGATGGACACATACATGAGTTATTTACCAAGTGCGAAAACATTCCTAGTTTCCTGTCTATAATAATAAAATATTAAGGATAAGGAAAAGAAACCCTATGATACCACTTTGTAACATATTGATCTAGGAGACACTAAAACAGTGCCCTGATCTGGTTAGTTACATGGCCTCAAACATGCATCCCCATACACTAGAGGCCACAAACTAGTAGTGAGAGTCTATAATAGTATAGTAGGGAGAATATTCCCTATGGATCATTAATAAAAAACAGAGTCAATATAAATAAATGAAAGACAATATAAGTAAATCATAAAGATAAATAAGCAATATAAGTTAGTAATCAGATTCATAAACATATGATTTCATGATGATACATAAATTTGAAGTCATACATGGTAGTATGCATACATCAATACATGTATGAAAAAAGGGTAAACGATGCAAAATATGTAACAATCACCTCAATGAGAATATCAAGCACCCATATCAGTCCTTTTATCCCATTTAAGAAATCACACATCCATAATAGGTATATTTCCTTTAACAAGACCTTCAACTAATAGGTCTTTCCAGGTACTAAATGGCAGGCCAAACAAGGTGTGAGTAAAACTCAGTAAGACACCACCAATGGAGTCTATAACTAATCCATCTAGTGAATATAAAATGGAATAGTGTATAGGTATAATGATCAACAAGTATTAATTTAAATAAATACAACCCATGTCGCTCTTAGGTTCCCCATGGGATACCTAGACAACCATACTTGCTTTCGTTATAAACCGAATGTATCTGAACCTATTTCATAATACATGTACATATTATTTATTATTTAGGACCCAAGGAATATATCCAAGGCATCCATGTGGGATATAAAAAGGATCAATTGAATAACTATGGAATCCATGACCTTATAAGGTCAATCCCACTCTCAGTGATCATCCAATATATGAGGCTGAGGGAAACATGTATATAACTAAGTTTATATAATATCCAGGCATACCAATAATGTCATTTTCACCATGATCCCATCCATGTAATTCTCAATTGGGAATCCAAGTGTCGATCAAGGCATGTCATGATTCATTTTCCCTTTGAGCCCATCCATAGAATTCCTACTTGGGAATCCTGGTATCACTAAAGGAATAACATAATTCATTTTACATAAGAGCCTATCCAAGGTATTCCTACATGGGAACCCCTGTATCTCTCAAGGTGTAACACAATATATCTATCGCATGAAACTATCCAAGGTATCACTACATGGGAACCCTTGTATCGCTCAAGGAATATTATAATACATTTAACCTATGAACCCGTGCATGGTATTCCTACATGGGAATCCAGGTATCTCTCAAGGCATAACATCATTAATTTTTTCTAAGATCCCATTCATGGAATTTCTACTTGGTAATCTAGTATCGCTCAAGGCCTAACATGAAGGAGTAGGAACATGGCCCTAAATAAATAATCATAGTCCATGAGAATCATTCATTATAACTTAAAATTTCGTAACACACAATTTAAAATTTCATTTATAAGTAATCAAGAAGGCCATGTGAGTAAAAATTACCATTTACAATTAAATTCATTTAAAATCCCCAATGGTTACTATATTCATCAATTCCAAGACTAACATTATTATTTTTATTTAAAATTACACTAGGCACTCAAGCCATAAACTTTTATCATTCAAAATAAAATGAGTGGTACAAGGAATTATCCATGCCACATAACAATTCATTTAATTAAATTTGGAGGTCACACTCTCAAGTGATATATGAATATAAGGGATAAGAATTATACATTCAATACATGCCCACTTTAAGGGATAATAAACTCAATTGGGTAATTCCAATTATCAAAGAAATCAAAACACACCTTAGTGGTGTTTTGGTTATAATAAAACTAAGTCATCATGGAATATGATCAAACCCACCCATGGGGTGGTTTGGGTTGAGGTCTTCAACCTATAATTAGGTATATAAGTCACATAACACTCTTAAGTCATGTTTTAAAGAATTAATTTAAGGTATTAAACATTTAATGAGAAACACATGGAAGGTATGACATGCAAAATATTTTATAAATAATGTAAACATTGAGGGAAAATGTATATAACACCTACCTTATACCAAGGAATCTTCACTCATATATCCTTAGGATTTTATTCAAGTCGAAATGAGAGTAATTGAATAATTATATAGCCGCACTAAAAATAGGAGAAAATAGTTTGTATGGAAATAACATCTGATATGACAAGATAAATAAATAAAATATTAAATAAGACTCATAGAATTACCGAGGGTGATCAAACGTGACCAACTATGTTAAATTCTTAGTCCTAATAAATGATATACATAAAATCCTAGGTATAGGCCAAGGGAGAAGCTTGAGCGGTTGTAGGAATGGGATAAATGAGGGAAAGAATAAAAGATGATAAGTTAAGAGAGGAAGGGGTAAAATAGTAATTTTAATCCCCATTAATGATCCACATGGTCTAGCTAACCATGTTACAACCATTCAATGCCACTATCCATAGGTACACCCCCCTCATGGATATTCACATGACTAATCAAACTGTGCATAGATTGTACTTGTTCACTACCATGATCTTCATCAATCCTACACGGTTTCAGTGCACAGTTAGACTAACTGTGCACTAACCATGTGACTGCCCTTACACCTATACACCAATTAAAATGTTTTACTAGATCTATTTCATAGTAAAAACAAACCATTTCCTTGCTAAAATGGCCACACAATTTGGGGTTCATGGTTAACACTAACCATTCACTAACCGTGCACCCCAGCCTGTTTCCCCCTAAAATAGAATATTCAAATCTTGTTGCTCTCAAAACTCATACAAACAATTGAGACACCTTTTAAGTCTTAAAAAATATCTAAAAACAACCCTTTTAAGTGTTCCAACTCTTGAAATTACATTCTAAAAATCTTTCAAACATTTTTACCATCCACCAAATGAAAAAAATCAAATTCCTGTGGAAAAATTTCAACCGTACAAAGCATAATACATCTGATCTTTAATAATTTTAAAAATGTAATAAACATAATCAATGTTATTAATTTGTTTCAGACACTATGTTTTTTAAAAAAAAATTAAGTAATTCTTTTGATATATGTTTTAATAGTGATATCTTATTATATAAACCCTAATACTTATATAGTTATAGAAATCCATAGGTTTTTTGTGAACATTGATAATTAAAGGGAGTAAATTATCCAATTTTATGAATCTATTTATAAAAACAATGATTTATGATGTTTGAATTATTATAATAAAAAATAAGTGTTATAATACTTTTAAATTCTTATAATTATTGGTATTTATATGTTCTAAAAAGGTATTGATGTAATGAAAATTCATATCAAATATCATGACTATATGTCAGTATATATAAAGAATAGATTTTTAGGGTTCTAAGATGATACCTTTTTGAAATTTATTTATTTTTAAAATATTAATTTTAATAAATCAAATAGGATGGGTATGAATTGAAAATGGATGGATTCCAATAATAGGAAAAAAGAGTATTAGGATGGGGTGAACGAGTATATCAAATTTTCAAAATATTTTACATATGACCCTTCTTAAATCCTGTATTTGGGTTTACATTATTGTAATTCAAGACTAATTAGTCTATAGGAGTTATAATAACACTTGATCTATCAAAAAATAGATCGAAGTTATAAATTTTGGACTAAACATGAGGAAGGAATGCATATTTCTAGTGTTTGGGATAACACCATGTTTTATAGATCATCTTATATGATTACAAGTGTGAATAATGATGAAGACCATATCGAGGATATGATTACATGTGTGAATGATGATAATTATTTTATTGATGAAATGATAATGAAAGTTGAATATGAAATTCATGAATGTCCAAAATTAATTTAGAAGATAAATAATTTTGAAAAGACACCATTTTAAGATGTTTGTACTAAATATACAACATTATCATCCATAATGAAGCTATATAATTTTAAAGAAGACAATAGATGGAGGGAAACTAACTTTATTGAACTACTTAATCTCTTTAATGATATGATACCCGAAGATAATGAGATTCCTTACTAAACTTATTCCTCTAAATGAATGATACATTCAATGTAAATGATCTCTAAAGGAATGAATTCCTATCTAAATGAATGTATATTATTTCACAAGGACCATAAATCACTTAAAATATTCCCAAAGTGTAGTAAATATCAATACAAGAAATTTTAATCAAGTTATTCAAATTTTTTTGGTACTTTTTAATCATTCAAGGTTTAGGTTCCTATATAGAAGTGAGGATACTAAAACGAAATTGACATGGCATAAAGATACAAGAAATCAAGTTAGGAAACTTTATCACCCATCAGACTCTCCTTATTGTAAGAAAATTGATCATGAGTATCCTAAAATTGAAAATGATTTGAGAAACCTTCTTATTGTGCTCTCTATATATGGAGTTAATCCTTTTGATTTATAAAGCATCACTCACAATACTTGGCTAATTATGTTGGTAAATTATAGATTTACACTGTGTTTATGCATGATGCTAAAATAAATTATGTTGTCTCTTCTTATATCAAGAATAAAACAACTAGGTAATTATATTGATGTTTATTTGGATCCATTGATCATATATTTAAAAATAATGTGGGATTTAGGTCTTATGTTGTATGATTATTACAACAATGAATATTTTACATTAATATACATCTTGTATGGGATGATAAAAGAATTTATTACTTATTGAAATTGGTCAGGATATAGCTTTAAGAGAACTCAAGGGTGACCCATTTGTGAAAAAAGTATACACACAATTAATTTGAAATATTCATCGAAGATTGTGTTTTTAGAACATCACAGATTTCTACCTGATGACAAGAATACCAATCTTAGATGACATCATTCGATGAGAATTTAGAAGAAGGTACAAAACTATCTCCACTAACAGGCGATCAACTATTTAAGAAATTAAAGGATATGGATACCTCTTTTGGTAAGCCTTCTTTAAAAAACATTACAAAAAACAGTTGGATAAACTGATTGTTTTTTGAATTATCATGCTATAATAATCTATACGCCAGAAATTTTCTTTATGTCATGCATGTGGAAAAAATGTATCTGATAATATAATTTCCATGTTACTAAATGAACCTAAAAAACAAATCATGGAATTAAGGCTAGGTTGGACATTATTTACATGAGGATATGGGAAGAGTTGGTGCTTGTGAAGGGTGAAAGATGAAATTTTCTTCCTCTAGTTGCTTACACTCTTTGTAGGAAAGAGATATAACAATTTTAAAACTTCCTAAATGATGTAAAGGTTATAAAGGGGTTATCATAAAATATCAAGAACATATTTTCAATGATTTATTAAAAGATAAAGGTCCTAAAATCATATGACTGTCATTTTTTGATGAAAGATCTAATGCCTATAGATCTACATTGTATTTTTTCTAAGAATGTTTTTCATACATTTACCAAGATTTGTTTCTTTTTTCAAAGATATATATTTATTAAAGTTATAGACCCAGTGAAATTTCTATCTTTGGAAAAGTAAATTTCTATCATATTATAAGAATTACATATGTTCGTAACACTATAATTCTTTGATATTATGGTTCACTTGATAGTTCAATTGGTTATAGAGATCTAGATATGTGGTCCTATACATTATATATGGATGTACCCTATTGAATGGTATATGAATATTTTGAAATGGTATGTCAAAATCTATAGTCGTTTTGAATTTTGTATTGTTGAGAAATATATTATTGAGGAAGTTATTGAATTTTGTACCGAATATATATCTGATGCGGAAATTATTGGTCTACCAAAATCTCATCATAGTGGAATACTTGTGGGTGAAGGAATTGACAAAATATATGGTGTCCTAATTACTATTACAGAGCAGGAGTAGGTTCACCTTTATATTTTATATAATATTTTAGAGGTTTCACTATATATTTAAATCTAATAAGTAATTATTATACATTTTAATCCATCAAGGGATGTAATATGAATATCAAATAAACATAATCAATAGTTTATAGGATGGTTTTGAGACCATATTTTTAAGGTTTCAACTGAAAATCAAAATTCAATTTCAGAATGACATTAATGGTTATCTAGAGGATAAAGTGTTCATGTATTATATTATAATAGTTATGTAATAAACGATTATACATTTTATAAAAAAGAATATGATAAACATAGTACTATACAAAATAGTGGAGTTATACTTGTGGATGAAGTGATTCATGTATCTAGTTAGAAGGAATGAAATACAATTTATGAAAATATGTTATATCTTGGAATCATTGAACAAATATGTTAGTTAGATTATAAAAAATTCTAAGTGCCTATTTTTCAATTCAAGTGGGATGATAACATAAGTGTAGTTAAAATCGATGAATTTGGATTCATGGAAGTAGATTTCAGTAAGTAAGGGTATAAGGATGAACCATTTATAATGACATCATAGGAAGTACAAATATTTTATTTCCTAGATCCTACAAATAGAAAATAGTCAATTATTCTGTAACCAACAAAAAACAATATAGGGTTAGAAGTTAATTAAACTAAGGATGACCCTTTCATTGGGATATCACAATCATTTCATATCGGTACCGATGTAGATGGGGGTATTTTATGTCACATGAGACCATAATGAGGGGATTTGGGTACTTGATAGAGTGGTCAAATACCTTTAACCTTTAAAGAAAAAAAAGATAGAGTTCAATATTCATGTTATATATTTTTTGTAATATACATTGCATTACCTTATAGTATTATCTATTCACTACTATATTTATATAATCTAAATTAAATGTTCAACTATTTCTGCAGATAATGACTTTTGAACCTACTGATTCTCCCAATCTTCAGGAATATTAGGTTTCTCAATATAATGATTATCCTAATTTAGAGGAATTTTTTTTTCTTCACATGTTGATGTGACCAATCCTAAGGAACAATAGATTGATAATTTTGAAGCTGAGGAAATGTTAGTAGGTAAAGAACCTATTTCCTAGAAAAAGCAAGAGCATCATAGCATGATGGAGTCAACAATAATTATTAAGTTGAGATGTAGAGTCATTAAATTCAATGTTGGATGGAATGTTAACTCCAACAAGTCCATTTTAATTAGTTACATTGGGGTCACCACTCAAATGCGTGTGCTGATTGATTTAGATACATAGAATAATGTTGTTCCCACAAATAAGACACTAATTTGGGAAGAGAATAAGGTAAAATTGTGATATATTTTTCTTTATTTTTCTAAAAAAATAAAATAATGAAACATTAATTTACTCATCATTATCCATTGTAGAGTGAATTTAAACTAAATGATTTTCAAATGAAATTTGTATTAATAGTCACTAGAAAGGCTCATATTGGCTTTTATACAATTATTAAAAAGTATCATCTTAGGGATGATGAAGGGAAAGTAAACCCACACCCATAACATATGTGTTCACACATGATAAAACAAGAAATGTGGAATGAGTTTATTAGTCATTATGAGGAGACATATTTCAGGTATATTTTAATCAGTAATACATTACTTGAAAATACATGAATTAATCAATTTTATTAAGAATTATTAATTTATGAAACAACAACCGAGTACTAGAAATAAGCAGTGTGCATCAAAACCAAGGAACCCTTACCATAAATCAAAGATGGGGAATGCTTCACTTGAAAAAATGGTATTTATTTTAAATCTATGTTAATAATTTTATGTGGCATGAAGAAAAACCATAATTATGTTCATTTATTGATGTAAAAATTGATGAATTAGAATCCAAAGCCACATCCATCCCACATTATGTGCTATAGAAGGAGGATCATGTAAATAAATATATAATACTATTACATTAAAACACACAAAAAGTATGGGAAACATGTGTATGTATGACATAATAAAAATTTATTTATATTTTAATTGGTATTATATAACATTGCCTTATTATTTAATTATATTTTATAAGGTTTATACAAAAGATTAATCCTTAGTTATTCCTGATGAATGACTACTTTCAGTGGCCTAGAAGTGACCAGAACAATATTTCATGCACATACCTCCTCAGATATGACATGTGGAATACATCATGTACCCAATCTAACTATAGTGGTCGGGCCAAGCAGTATTCCACCTATACAACCCTACACAATAGCTGGAAGGGTATAATGAGTTTTAAAGATAACTTTCCACCCTAACCCAATATCCATAATCCTCATCGAGGAGAAACCTTCAGGAACACATATTCTCCATTGTTAAACTCAAAAGGCTTCCATCATTGATCTATATAAGACATATGATGGATTTAGAGAGTCTTTATCCACTTTTGAATGATCTTAAACTTCTCTATCACCGCTCACACCAACTCCAGAACCATAAATATAGACTCACCTAGATTATTCCAGTATAGTGGTGACCTTCAGGGTATCCCATTTATGGCCTCAAATGGTGCCATACTAATGGTGGGGTGGTAATAGTTGTTATACAAAAACTCCATCAATGATAGGCCATCCTCCAAAATATGGATAAATTCCAACATGAAATCCCAAATCATGTCCTCCAATACCTGGATGGTACACTTAGTCTTGCCATTAGTCTGGGGGTGAAAATCCATGATCAAACACAATTGAGACCCAAAAGTCTCCTATAATCCTCTCCATAATCACTATGTGAAGTGATTATCATGGTCTGAAACAATCCTTGAGGTAACTTTTTGAATCCATACTATCTCTTTCACATAAAGGCATCCTAATATCTCTACTAAAAACTACTCCCATACTGCTAAGAAGTGGTCTGACTTTGTGGGTCGGTCTATGATCACCCAGATAACATCATATCCTCTAGATGATCATGAAAAAATTGACATGAATTCCATAGAGATACCATCCCACTTTCATTTTATTTCCACAATGGGTTGAGCCAAACTTGTTGGAACCTAGTGCTCAGTCTTCACCTACTGAAAAGTGAGGCATTGAGATACAAACTCATTTATAAACTTCTTTATTCCCAACCACCAGAACTGATATTGAAGGTCCCGATACATATTTTATACTCCTAGATACACCTTTAAGGGGGGTGTATTAAACTACCTCAGTACCTACTATCACAAAGTCACTAAAACCATCATTTTTCCTCTGATAAGGTTGATGTTCTCCCCACCTTCATAAAATCCATTAGGAGCACATACAATGGATATTTGAATATGCAAGGCATCATAGTTTTTATCTCAAATTTGATCCTCCCAAAAACATTATATAAGTATAGGGGTAAAAATAATCAACTTAAGGTAAGTTATACCATCCTCATTCACTAAGGATAACTGTAATGAGGCCAACTACTCCTACTCCTCGCACAAAAACTGTGAACAAGACCTTATTTTGAGATAATCCACTACCATGTTCTCCCTGTTGGGAGTATAGACTATCTCAATGTCATAATATGAGGGGAACTCTATCCACATCCTCTATCTCAAGTTAATATACTTCTATTAAAGTATATACTTTAGACTATTTTGGTTAGAATAGATGATAAAATACTCACCCATAAGGTAGTGTCACCACATCATTAGGGTGAAGAACGCCACTACTAGATCAAGAATTTTGGTCATTTAGTTCTTCTCATTTGGTCTCAAATACTAGGAACCATAGGTAATCAATTATTTATGCTACATCAAAACAAATCCAAGCCCCATTTAAAGGAATCACAAAACACTACGTAATCAACAACCTCCTTTTATAGTCTCAAGATGGGGAAACTCATCAGCCTATACCATAATCTTTGAAAAGCACACTAACACCTCTATATAAAAATGAAAGACTACCCCTTTTGGGTCAAAGTAGTAAAGGGTACTGATATCCTAGATAAATTGGGCATGAATCTATGATATTAGTCTGTCAACCTAAGGAAGCCATCCACTTTAGACACACTATTGGATGGTTCCCAAGAAAACATTGCCTAAACATTGGATGGGTCTACTACTAATCCTAATTTTGAGATGAAATTTCATAGAAAGTGGAAATCTCAAATCCATAATTGATACTTTGATAGCTTCCCATAAAGATGGTTCTCTTGGAGTGGGTCCGAAACCATCCTCAAATGCCTCGCGTGCTCCTCCCCTAACACTAAGTACACTAAGATTCCATCGATGAAGACTAACAAAAACCAATATATGAAAGGATAAAAATCTAGTTCATGAGTCATATGAACACTACGATGGTTTTTTTCATACCGATGGGGATCACCAAATACTCATAATGACTAAAGTGACATCAAAATTCTGTCTTCGGTATATCCTTATCCCAAACTCGAAGCTAGTGATATCCTGACTTGAGGTCAATATTTTCGAACCACCACTCCCTTATTAACTGGTCAAAAAGGTCACCAATTCTCAGTAGTGGATAATTATTCTTGATAATGACCTGGTTTAGACAATAATAATCCACACACAAGCTCAAGATCTCATCCACCTTCTTGGTGAATAACATGAGAGTTTCCCAGGGTGACACATTAGGTCTGAAAAATCCATTCCCCTATAAATCCTATAACTTAACCTTAATCTCTCAAAGATTTATGTGAAACATCTGATTTGTTGGCATGGATATCAGGGAAATACCTGGGTGTAAGTCTATTTAGAATTTTCTCTCATGATGGGGAGGTAATCCCAGCATGCCCTCAAGGAGGATGTAGTTATACTCTTCCACCACTGTAGGAAGCTGATAAATTATAGCATCTCTGCTCCAAGGGTAATACTATAAAAATAATGAGTAATTAGTTGTATCATACTGTGTATAAGAACATATTTCTCTTCCCAGGTTTCCTTATCACCCACAAAAGGAAACCTCAACCCGTCAACATGGATACAACATATCCTATACTTGAAATAGGCAATCTTTGCATGAACTATGGATAGAAAGTATATACCCATTATGAAATCATAACGACTCATTGCTTCTAAAAAAATATCACATAGGAAGCTCTATTCTCCAAGATTCAAGTTTCACTTTCAATAGAATATTGTAATCATAAAATACCCTCCGAGAGGAGTATCCTAGCATAAGGGTTGATCCAATATATTAACTAGAATATCTAGATCTCAAACCAAGGATATGAAAAGAAAAGAGTAGCTCAATCCTATGTCTATTAAAACTATATATAAAGTTGAAAATACATAGATTTTACCTCTAATAATCCATGTAGAATTTTGGATATAGGCCTCCACTGTTTATATCTACCCTCATCCCTAGCCACCAACTCCCTAAGCCTAGAATAAACCACGTGGGGGTGGTAATGGAAACATATCAAACCATTATCCACATCCTACTATTCTTCTAGTTCCTATACCTTGTTAAAAACTATGAAGACCTCCTTGATATAACCACTACCTCTACCTAGATGGTCCATCAAATGTCTCCTTGTTAGCTGCACAATGGTTTGTACAATCCTATGTAAGATATCCATGGACGTCGTAAGAGTACCACCACCTATCCCTCAACTGAATAGACCTATTCTAAGAGAGTATAAGTAAAGAATCTCTGTCCTAATATTGTCTAAAAAATGCCTAGATTTCTTAGATCCTGAAGTCTGATTTTAGTTTATAGATGTCAAAGTCTCATCTCCAGGGTGTCCGCTACCAGAACCAACTATCAGTGACTTCTCTACCAAGAATCTCTTTAATACCAAAGCTTGATCAAGCACTCCAACATAAGTAGGAATGAAAATAGATATCATTGTAGCTCTGATATCTCTGTAGAGACCATACTTGAAGGTCCATACTTAGAAGAATTCATCTCGAACCTTATCCATGGAGTACTATGTGAGGTTAGTGGATATCGAAGAATACTCTACTATGGCCATGATACCCAGATAAATCTCTAAGATATATTGGATTCATAATATTCATAATGTAGCAAGATACAACGCCTATATAAATATATTATCAAACTATATGCAAGAAAGAGTTTCCTAATACTGCATTTGAGTTACTAGAAACCACTATTTACCTATGGAGAAATAAAGAAAGCTCCTTGCTAGGACCCCATGTAATTGGAAGGTGTCCTCACAAGGTGGAAAACTCACATAAGTACCTCAAGACAATACTCAGTTTCTTGAGTTTTTGGATCACCTCAAAGACGAAGGGAACACTACTTTTGAAACTCATAGAGTGTGATCAGCCTATGCACATCTTCTTCTAGTACTGATGGTGAAACCTACTACTCAAAAAATGGAGGTAAGGCCATAAAACCACCAAAATAAACCACCTCTTAAATAAGTCCCTATACTGAAGCCTCATCACTAGGCTGATTATCCTCATGATCCCACTATGAAATCCTATCTAGCTGTCCTCATGGAAGAATCCTAAAAATTTCAAGATGTACCACAGTCAAAAGACTATATTGAGGGAGATGACACAAGAAAGACATGGAAACTAAAACCCATTCATATATGATCATTGTAATTATTTTTTCCTTATAACCAGTGTTTACATAACCTAAGTCAAAAAACAAGTTTTCAGAGTCCCGGTGAATAGATATGTGTGCCACTGCACCAACATTGGAGTCCCTATCCTAAGATCCAAACTCTACACAATTTAAAACTATTTCCTTAGTTCCCAAACCAAACCTCATAGCTATAAAATCTCCAAACTCTTGTCTTAAGATGAATCTATCTCTGATACCACTCTATCATAATGTGATCCACTAGGGCCCTCCTTATTAGAGATAAGTTGAGTGTGACACCCTAAGCCTACCTCTAATAGGATAAGGGATTGAAAAAAGTACCGATTAGGGAAATAACAAACATGGGGGGCCTTATCCCATGGTAAATATATGCATGAAAACATATCCAACCGCCAACACAATGCTAAAAGATGAAATAAAACTGATACCAAAATGAATGAATACATCTATATCCCACAATAAAATTATGAAAAAAGTAAGGGAGACCATAAAGGAAAAAATACAAGCCCAAAAAATCTATAAAAGAGCCATACCTATTAAGAAAGAGGGTACTAATATCAAATAATATTCATGGAACTAACCAAGGTATGTCTAGATCAACTATTCTCCACCTACTCTTGGTCCACCCAAGACTCTGTTATATGTCCTTTTTTCTACATAAAACACAACATGTGTGGATAGATCCCATGTAGAGGGAGGGATAACAATACCCAATAAGACAACAAAAAATCACTAAACAAAAATCATCAAGAGAGTGATAGGTCATCTCATCAACATGAAGATATTTCAATTAGAATACAATACATCATAATAACAATAAATCCAGATATAATCAAGATATACACTCAGTATCTGGGTACGGATAAAACTATATAGCTATTCTAGGATCTTGCTCAAGGATTCAAGGTAACGCTCATCCAGGATAAATCACTACTTTATCTTGATAACATTGATGGAGCTCATCTAAGAGGTCATTCTTGTTGGGTCTAATCATGATGAAGGTGCATGCTAAAACTCATAATATCTTGATACAAAGATAGGGGATCTACCCTGACCCTCTAAGGGATTCTTGAAACCCTAAATGGGTTAAACTACTAATTAGGGTATCATACACCCATGTATATTAGTCAAAAATATTCCAAAAAATGCCATCTAGGGAAGAAGATATAATTATAGAGGTCCATATTCTAGGCCTCAGGGATGGATTCCATAACTCTATCTGAAACTAACCCTGTATAGGGGATCAAATCCTAATATCATGATGTAATTACTAACTAAACCATCATAAGGATGGAATAAGGGGACACACTATACTGATAAAACACTAAAATAAAGGAAAAATGGCCTCAACATTCCCTAGGAGAAGTACATGATGTGTATTGGGTGTACACAGTGTGTCTTGGATGGATCAGGCCTACCAAATTCCTCCAACCCATGCCAATGTACTCTGATACCATGCCCTCATACTCTGTAAATACTCATGTACACTAGCCATTCCCATGTACCTAGCTATATCTGAGTACTTAGTTGTGTCTGCGTGCCTAGCAGTGTCTGAGTACCTAGCCATGTCTGAGTACTGGACTATGCTGGTGTACTCTGGTCATTCCCGTGTATATGGTCATGTATGTGCCTGTATACCCCTAGGGTACATTCCAAGTCACCATTCACGGGTCACATGGATTTTTTTAGGTCCCACATAGGGTGTGATATTTAATTTTTCCTAGAATCCTATCCTCCATATCCAGGGTATTATATGATGCATGTTCTTAGGACTACACGTCATGTATATAGAGTTGTCTAGAACTTGATGGTTTTCAATGTGGTTCTTCTCATGCCTCTTCCACATCTAATTATGTCACCAAATATACCAATAAACATGGATTTGGTCTCGAATTATCCTGGATGTCACTTATGGTTGGATTTTGTCCACCGATTCTCTCAGGAATCATCCACTATCGCTCCACATTGCCAAACCACCTAACCTACAAACCGACATCCTCCAATTCATCACCGGACCATCTATCATTTTCATCACACCCCGATCATGCCCTAAATACTCAAATATCCATTTCAAAAAATATCTAATGTGAAATGATTGGTCTCCAAGTATTTTTTGAACCATTGAACAAATAGAATGTTGATGATGAATGCATGCAGAACATGATGAGAAAATCCCAAAACACAAAAAGTGAGAACGAAATTTGACCATTTTTCAATGTGTCTTCAACATATTTCCATTAGAATGATGAGTGAATAGGAATAATCAAAATATTATAAATTCTTATTTTTAGGAAGATAAATCCATACCCACAAAACATGACCAACCTAAGAATAAATCCGTTAATGAAATTGATTCACATTCATCATGGGATAAAAACACATGGATTAAACCATAGAAAAAAATAATTCCCTACCATGAATTTTGATTAATAACTAATGAATAATGGTTTATTTCATCTTTGGTGATATCCACGAACTCCATTAGTGAAGATGATCCTTGGAAAACTAGTCTCTTATCCTTGATCCCATTGTTGTTCTCCAAACTCTTCTCTACGAACCTCTAAATAATTATAGGGTTATAAAGCTAACCATATGGTTTATATAAAACAAGTATTTGATGGAGGGATGATTAGATCACAATAATTAAATTAAAAATTAATTAATTTTATTTTTTATGCCCGTGACTGCACTTTAACAAAACAACCAATTCCAACAAAGATTATGTCATGCCTAGGGTAAAACCAATATTTCAAAATTAATGAAGGTATAAGATTTTCCATATGATAATTTTTTTAGGATTTATTCCATTATTTCAAGAAAACTAAATACACATGATATAATATATTTAATTTTTTTATTATATCAATACTGAGCCTCCCTAGGCTAAGGAATCAAACACTAACTCAACAACTAGCTTCAAAAACATTACTTAAAACATTTTAATGTCTCATAAGAAAAAAAACAATGTCATTATAGTAATATTTATAGATAAACCATTAATATATAGGAATATTTAGACTCCCAAACATCATCTCTATGTGAATTCCTTAGTGTATAATAAATCCTGAAGTGATAGTCTTGTTTGAATTCCATCCACTATTGTTGTAGCAATTTTAAATCACGATGGGAGAAGATATATCATAGAATATTGTTATCTATGAAGATAAAAAAGCACTTTTAGACGAGATTGTGTCTCTATAACCTCAAGGAAAACATGATTATGGAAACCTTGAGGTCATTAGTATCATAGTTATGTTTATAGGGTTAAAACTACCATGAACCGTAAGAGATAACCACTCTATGATTCATCAAAACACAACCCAATTAAAGGTGAAGAGTATTAAAATAAACCTAAAGAATAAAACCATCCTCTATAAAATGGAAAATAAGATCACTGAACATCTTCTCCTTCAAATACTTAAAAGAAACCAGGCACTGGTTTACCCACACAATTTTTTTTCCTTCTTATTTAATCCTTTTAGAAGATTCACAATATTATAAAAGTCATGCACAAAAATCCTATAATATCCTGAGAGACTAAGGAAACTCATAACCTATATAATATTCTTGGGGGATACAAAAAAAAACTACCTCAATATTCGATGGATCCAAATATACTCCCCATAGAGACACAACATATCCCAATAAATTACTCCTGGGATAAAAACTTACTATTCAAAATATTTCCAAATAGATGATGATACTGAAGAACCTCTAGAATGTTTCCAAAATTATCTATATGTTCCTCCTTATAATTAGAATACATAAGGATATTATCATTTAATACCAAAAAAATAGTCATTGAACTCATGAAAGATAGATTTCATAAATCCCATTAACATAACCATTGAATTCATGACATTGAAGGGTATTACCATGAATTAATAGTTTTCTCAAAAACATATGAATAAAACTTTAGGAATAACTTCATCATATTGAATTGGATCCTAGATCCAATTTAATAGTATTTTTTATAATTATAATAATTTTAATTTTTCATACACTATAAAAGATTCATTATTTGATATTTTACATATTATGGTTAAATAATTAAGTGACCATGAGTGAAAATTTGATAATTTTTGGAAGTGACCTTGAGTTAAGTGACTATGAGTGAAAATTTGATAAAGTCTGAAAGTGAAATTGAGTGAAGTGATCATGATTGAAAATTTAACAAATCTCAAAATTGACATCAAGTAAAGTGACCATAAGTGAAAATTTGAAAAATTCTATAAGTGATCATGAGTGAAGTGATAGTGAGTGAAAATATGGAAATGTATGGAAGTTACCATGAAAGAAGTGACCGCGAGTGAAAATTTAAAAAAATTTAGAAGTGAGCTAGAATCAAGTGACTACAAGTGAAAATTTAAAGAAGTCTAAAAGTGACCACATGAAAAAAATGAAGCGATTAAATGAAAAAAATAAAGTGACCACATGAACAAAAATGAACTGATCACATGAACAAAAATTAAGTGACCACATGAAAAGAATGTAGTGGCCACAAGAACAAAAATGAACTGATCATAAGAAGAAACATGAAGCGAACACAAGAAAAAATGTGACCACAAGAAGAAAATCAATGTGACTGCAAGATGAAAAATGAAATGACTGAAAGTTGAAATTTAGAAGAGTTTTGAACTTACCTTATGGAATATCTATGGTCACTTAATTCATTTTTCATATTTTAGCTCAAAACATGATCTATTTTATTTATAATTTTATATTTTTAATTATTGCATGTTTTTTTCACATGGTTATCTTTATTTAATTATAAATTAAATACTTATTAATTTTTTTAGTAATAATGATTTTTATTTGGAGTAGTTTTATATAGGATGAAATTTGAATCATGTGGGTTGAAGTTTCATGATGGTTTCTTGGGAAAATAAAATTTCCAAATTAAACATGGTTGGAATTTTAATAGTTTATCTTGTACACTTTATGGGAGTTTTCCAATGGAATTTAATGTTTATTATAATTATTTATTGGTACTATATTAATTATTCTATTGTGTTATCACTATAAAACATATTTTTAATTATATAGATTATCATAGTAACCCACATCTATATGTATTTTATAAACATTCAATGAAGATATCACATGTATCATTGGGAAAGATAAACTAAAATGGGATTCATGATTTGAATATAATGTACATAAAATGAATTTGTATAAGGAGTTCAATATATATATATCTATAGAACGAGGTTGATGATTTTATAAATCTGTGTAAGTTTTTCATTCATTGGTGATCAAATAATGTTCCTAGATAAACCAAAATCATTTGATCCTTCACTGTTGGATAACTGCTTGCTGCCTTAGAACTCAGACCTTGAAGTGTTCATCTTGTTCTGGGGATTTAATTCTTTCTATTTATTTCTATGTGAATAACTATAATGGTTTATACTTTCTATTAAAAGGTATGATTTTGTGTTGTGACTCCAAAAAGAAATTCATACATTGGGTTGTTCTTTTATGAGGGAAAGGATAAGAACTGTTAGGTTTTACCTCTAGGTAGAAAAAGTTAATTTTAATTTGGGTTTAATACTTCTAAAAAAATATTTTTAATTCTATTGTGACGTTAGGTGGGAATAAGTCAGTATAATATTCCATTATAGTAGTTATAGTGGGTTATATATCTCTCAGTTTGTGAGAGGGGTGAAGAGTGGACTAGGATCATTTAGATATGAACCACTATAAAAATAACTATATCTATTTATTTTATTTTACTGATGAATTAACATACAAAATTTGGTATAAATTTAAATTTTTAATCTTTAAATTAATTTTAAAATGTCCAATTCACCCCCTCTCTGATAATCTTCCATCATCTACATGGGACCAATAATTGGTATTAGATATTGACCACAAAATCAATATATATAATCTTTATTCATGCTAAAAATTTCTTGAATTAATAATTAAGGGGAAAAGATAATTTTAAGATGGAAAAGTTGAAATTATGGATGGATACATTAAATACAACCTTATTTTGATGGTATTGATTCTGGATATCAGCAATTTTAAATGGAAAATTTCGTTAAAAAACATAACATTGATCACTGGATGAACATGGTTAAGCCTTATAAGCTTCTAGAAGGTAAAATTGAATTGTTATTTGGTAATGATGAAATATAGTATATGTTGAATTATAAGGTGATGAATATTTTATATTTTTAAATAAATAGAAATGTGTACAGTCATGTATCTACATGTAAAAATTCTCATGACATCCTTAAAATTCCTCAAGTTACACATATTGTCTTGGATAAGCTTATTAAAACTAAGTTAGGCATGTTAAGAGATGAATATCAAAAATTTAAAATGGGTAAATAAGAAACTATTAATAAACTTTTATATATGTTTACTAGTATTTTAAATGGCATGAGTTATTTAGGAGAAACTATGGAATATCATGTTCTTGTTGAAAGAGTTATTAGATCACTTCCTAGAAAGAGTCATGGTAAAAAGGTTTCTATAGATGAAAGTAAGAACTTCAAGGAATACACTCTTAATGATATTATTGGATAAATATTAAAATATGAGTTAGAACATAAAAAAATATTTATAAAGAAGTTAATTCAAAGAGGAATGAAATTTATTTTAAATCAAATATATCTACTTACTCTTCTAATTCTGAGTTATAGAGTTGTGATATGAATTATAATGAATATGTTACAAAGGGTATATATAGAAGAAAGAAATGTTACTCAAGGAGATCCTAAAAACACTATCCTAAAGATAAATACAAGGAGAAGAAGAATGGTAATTTTATTTCTAATTATGCTAAAGATATAATTTTTTATGAGTGTAAGAAAAGGGGGAACTTCAATCCTGATTGACTAGAATTAATGGAAAAAATAATAGGAAGAAATACAAGAAAGAAAATAAGGAAATGATAACTGTATTGAGTTTCATTAAATATTTATGTACCACTGAAGAATATGGTTCAAAAAATAATGTGGAAAAATCATGCTTAATGGATTTATAAAATCAATTAAGTGTTTTTACTTTTTATCCTTCCACTAAATATAATTCTAAAAAACCTCTTATTGGGAAATTACTTAAAGAGGTTGATATACTTGATTATAATGTTGAAAGGATCACTAGTTTATACAAGAACCTGAATAGTCAACATAGAGTTGTTCTTAAGGAAAATTAAAATATAATTAAATATATCTAGAATGATAAAATTTATACACATAGAATCTGGAAATTACTCAATAAAATCTAAAAACCTCTCTTTCTAAAAATAAAAAATTAAAGAGATAAGTTTATTTAATTCCAAAGTTTCATGAATAAGAAATAATGAATTTTGATAATGTTCTTATAGATAATGAATAGATCAGAAATGAAATTAAAAGTTTAAAAATCAAATCTATCCATTTTTGTTCAAGGTTGATAAATTTTTTATAAAATGATGATTTTCAATAAAATGAAAAAAAGGACATTTTGTCTTGGTTAAAAAAATATTTTACCCAATATATGCTATATTTTATTTTTTAAATGCGCTAATGAAAGTATATATACCACTACATATTTTAGATTTCATATTAAAGGTCATTATGAAAATGAGTGTTCCTTAAGATTTCTATAATATATTGGATATAATAAGGGGTTTATTTATAAATCTTTATATTTAATATTTCTTATAAATAAGTGTTTTATATTAATTTGGCTTCCCAAAATTTCATATGTTAATCCCATCAGACCCAAATTTTCATGGGTATAAATGCTTTATTAAATTTATTATTTTGTAGGAAAAGTGTCTTGGGAGCATTAAAAAGGATGTTTAATATAAGGATAGTTGATGATAAAGACACATGAATGGCGATATATCAAATTTTATTTCATTCAATAAGTGTGATGGAGGTAATGTTACTTTTAGTGATAATTCTAAAGGAAAGGTAAAAGGTTTTGGTGAGGTTGGAATTTCAAGTTCTGCTATTCTTTCTAAATATTTATATATTGAAGGATTGAATCATAATTTAAAAATAATTTCACAACTATGTGATTCTGGAATTATTATAAAATTCCAAAATTATAAATGCAATGTATTTAAGGGTAAATCTATTTTGTTTTATGAAAATAGAAAAGAAAACATTTATTTTAATTAATTTTGATGAATTAACTGATCAAAATTTAAAAGTTTAAATGATGTAAAATCAGATGATTTTTTTGGCATGTGACATTGGGAAATAATAATTTTAGGTTAATGCACAATCTGTCCAAGAAATGAATAGTTTTATAGTTACTAGATCTTAAAGTTGAAAACACCTTCATATGTGATTATTTCTTGAAAGTTAAACAACAGAAAAACATTTTCAAGTCAACTAAATAAGTAAAAACTATAAGGCCTATTGATCTTATTCATTTATATTTATTTGGTCTTACCAAACTGGCTAGTTTGGGTGGTAATAAATATTGTTTTTTATTGATGATTTTACTAGATACACATGGATTTATTTTCTTAAACATAAATTTTGAACTTTTTCTATGTTTAGCACTTTTTGTAAATTAGTTCAAAATGAGAAAGGACACTTAATTAAATCAATTATAAGTTATCATGTTGGTGAATTTTGTAAATTATAATTCATCCATTTTTGTTAAGAAAATGGGTATTTTCACAATTTTTGAGCCCCTAGAACACCACAAAAAAAGGTGTAGTTGAAAGGAAAAATAGAATACTTCAAGAAATGGAAAGGAACAAGTTAAATGAGTTTAATTTGAATAAATAATTCTATAAATAGGACATTAATACATATTGTTATGTTACTAATATAATTATTTTAAGACCCTTTTTAATAAAACACATTATGAATTGGAAATGGAGAATACCTAAAATGAGCTATTTTAGAGTTTTTAGATGTAATGTTTTTATTATTAATACTAAATATAATTTAGATAATGTTGATGAAAAATATGATGAAGGAATTTTATTAGGTTATTAAAATAATATTAAGGCATATAGAGTATAAAAAAATAACTATGTTTGCTGATGATTCAATTCATGTTATGTTTGATGAAAAATATTTGAATAAAAGAGATAATGATATTGATGAACTTGAGAATGAATTTAGAGATTTTAATTTTAAAGAGGAATAAACTCAATATCAGGATGCACATATTGAGGGGTATAATATTTCTTATCAATTTTAAATAATTAATGAATGATCTTGGAAGAATCATAAAGAACATTCTATATATAATATGATTAGTAATGTTGAATCAAATGTTCAAACTACAAAATTTGTTATGAATATTTGTGGTCATCATGATTTCATTTCTAATTTTGTACCTAATAATATTAATGAGGCTATAAAAGATTGAAATTATATATTAGTTATATAATAAAAATTAAATAAATTTAATAGAAATAATTTATGTACTTTAGTTGTTCATCCAAATGATTCTCATGTAATTAGGACAAAATGGATCTTTAGAAACAAACTTGATAAATCTGAGAATATAGTTAAAAATAAAGCTAGATTAGTTACTCAAGGATATTATCAAGAAAAAAGGTATTTATTTTGAGGAATATTTTTAACCTATTTATAGATTATAATAAATTAGAATATTTTTATCTTATGATGATTTTTAATGATTTAATTTATTTTATATGGTTGTCAAAATAAATTTTATAAATGGTTATATTTCATGGAAATTATATGTTAAATTCACCTGGTTTTGAAAATAAAAAATATCCTAATACTCTATTTAAACTATATAAGGATTTATATGGTTTGAAACAATCTCCTTGATCTTGGTATGAAAGTATAACTAGTTTTATTTTTAAAAATAAATTTTGAGAAGGAAAAAATTGATCCTAAATTGTTTATTAAGAATTTTTTTGATGATATCCGGATTTTGAATTTTTTTATGATATAATTTTTGGATATTCATGTGAAAATATTTTTAATGAATTTTCAGAATTTATGACTTCTAAATTTTATATGTGTATGATGGGGGAATTGAAAATTTTCCTTTGAAAATATTTCAAAGAAATAATTGTATTTGTCTAAATCAATCCATATATTCTAAATAGCTTATTATAAGATTTGGTTTAGACTCTTATAAAAGTTTAAATACTTCCATGATTACTTCTTTAAAATTATATTTAGATAAATATGTAAAATCTATTGATGTGAAAACCTATAAAGGCATGATTGGAAGTCTATTATACTTAAATTATTTTGGTCCTTATTTGATGTTTTTAGTTTTCATGTGTGCTATATTTCAAAGTGACCCTAAGGAAAGTCACATTAAATATGTTTATAGGATTATTAGATATGTTAAAGGATCTTTTAATCTTGTATTATTTTATCCTACTAGAAATAATTTTGATTTGATAATCTATTCTAATTTTGAATTTAGTGGATGAAAGAGAGATAAAAAATGAACTGCTAGTATATAAAATTTACTTGGAAAATCTTTAGTTTCTTGGAATTAAAAGAAAAAAATCTTATGGAACTTTCAACTACTAAATATGAATAAGTACCTAATGTATCATGTTGTACTAAATCATTATAGATTAAGAAAACACTTTTTGATTTTGTTTTTGATTTTTGATAAGATTTGTATTTTCAGTGAAGATAATTCTACAATTTACATTTCTAAAAATACCATACATTATTATAGGAATAAGAACATTTATGTTAAATATAATTTTCTTAGGGACCATGTTCAAAAAGTAAATATAAATCTATAATTTATTTCTTTATAAAAATAGTTAGATAATATATTTACTAAAGCTATGGATTTAGCTAATTTTGATGTAATCAAATTCAAACTTATAATAATGGAAATACAATCATACAATATATATTTAATTATATTTTGACTCTAATTTTGAGATAAAACATTAAATTTTTATTTATCCAGTGTGTATATTGAATCTTTTGGATCACTAATCTAGTTGTTTGTTTGATGTAACTTTTAGGGTTACTTTCTTTCCTAGTGTTAAATAAGGATGAGATTTATTTGATGATACCTTTAGAGTAGTTAGTTTATTTACCATTAATCATTTAAGGTGAAATTTCTATATTCAAATTTTCAATAGAATTGTTAGTTTATTTTCCATTAATAACTATTTATCATAGGGGAAGCATATTTAAACCTAACATATTTTTGATAACTTTAAAAAATGGGGATAGTTTTTTTGAATTGATATCTATTTTTAAATTATAAAAAGGGGGATAATGTTTATTGGATCCTTGATCTAATTTCTTAGTATTTTAGATAATTTAAATAATTATAATTTATCATACACTATAAGATCTTCTTGATTTGTGATTTTATATAATTTGGTTATATTATTGAGTGATCATGAGGGAAAATTTGATAAAGTTTGTAAGTGACCTTGAGTGAAGTGGCCGTGAGTGAAAATTTGATGAAGTCTAGAAGTGACCTTTAGTGAAGTGATCATGAGTTAAAATTTGAAAATATATGTAAGTGACCTCGAGTGAAGTGTTCATGAGTGAAAATTTGAAAAACTCTAAAAGTTACATTGAGTAAAGTGATTATGATTGAAAATTTGACAATGTTTTAATGTGACTTTGAATGAAGTTACTCTGAGTGAAAATTTGAAAAATTATAGAAGTTAACTTGAATGAAGTGATCGTGAGTGAAAATTTGATAGTCTTAAAGTGACCTCATCAAGAAAAATGAAGTGAGCACATGAACAAAAATGAAGTTACTACATGAAAAAAATGAAGTGACTGCATGAATAAAAATGATTTGATTTCAATAGGAAAATTAATGTTACCATAATAAGAAAAATAAATTGAGGGAAAGAAGAAAAAAAAAGTGACCACAATAAGAAAAATTAAGTGACCACAAGTTGAAATTTGGGAATTGTTAAAGCCACCTTATGACCCATCTATAGATACAAAGTTCCTTTTTCATATTTTAGCTCAAAAGGTGCTATTTTATATTTACACTTTTATATTTCAAATTATTGCATGTTTATTTCACATGTTTATCTAGATTTATTTATTCATTAAATAATTTTTAATTATTTTAATGCTAATGAGTTTTATTTGGAAGAAATTTATATAGGGATAAATGATCATTATGTGGGATGAAGTTTCACACTGGTTTCTTGGGAAAAAGTGAGTTCCAAATTAAATGTGGTTAAAATTCGAACAATTTATCTCACATAATTTATGAGAGTTTTTGAGGTACATTATTGTTGATTATAATTATTTGTTTGGTATTTTATTAATTATTATAATGTGTTATCACTATATATCATGTTTTTAATTTTACATAGTATCAAAGTAACCCCTGTGGGTGTGTATTGCATGTGAATTCAATAAAGATATCACATGAAACATTGGAAAAGATAAACTACAACAGGCTTTATGCTTTTAATTTAATATACATAAAAAACTAGATATAATGATTTTTATATATCTAGATCCATATAAAATGGTTTATGATTTTCTAAGGCTATATAAGTGATACATTCTTTAGTGATTAACTACTACTCTTAGCCAAACAAAAATCATTTGATCCTCTACTACTGGAGAACTGCTTACTAACTCAACACTCAGACCTTGAAGTGTTTATCTGGTTCTGTGGATTTACTTATTTATATTTATTTCTATATGTGTAATTGTAACAGGTTATACCACCCATTAAAATGTAAGATTATGGGTTATGACTCCGAAACAAAATTCAGACATTGGGTTGTGCCTCCAAGTGGGAAAGGGAAGGTACTATTTGGGTTGTTCCTCTAGGTAGAAAAAGTATGGTATTTTTGGGTTTAAGCTGTTAGAGGGAAAAATTATTCTTAATTGGTTTATGAATCCATATGGGAAAAATTCATTATAAGATTCATTATAGTGGTTATATTGGGTTCCATCTATCTCAATTCATGAGAGGGGTGAAAAGTTGTAACATCCCGATCTATGTGCCACTCATCAGTGCCCCAAGTTGGTCAGTCACACACAACCTCAGGTTTGCCTCCCCGTACACCATAGGTTGTTGACTAGTAGTGAGGGTCTATTTTTGATCATGTGGAGACTATAACCTCTTTTTTCCATCAGAGTAATTCATCGGTGGAAATAAATAACAATAATCAACTAAATAACCAAATGATATAACTTAAAAATAATATTACTAGGATCACAAGATGACAAAAATGGAAAATCCAATATCAATACCAAATAATAGATATGCCATGCTAAAGTACATTCTAAGTGTTAAATGAAACTTCAAAAGTGAAGACACTAAAGACTCTCAACTGGGTCCCGAACCATGTTCGATTCCCTCATTCATGATCCATCCCAAATCAGCCACCTAACACAGGGACTTCTTCCTCATATTATCCTTCACTAATGAAATCTATTTGGCTACCAATTAGGTAACTTGAGTAGGATGTGAGTACAATTAAATAAACCACCACCAATGGCATCTAAAACAATTTCCAACCAATAACTATGTATGAAGTTATATAAAGAAAGAAACACAATGTATAAGTGAATAGTTATCACATTATCAATTATTCTTTATTTAACCACATACACCCCCAGGTTTTTGAGGACACCCAAACCTCAATACTTGCTTCATCCCACGCTAGAGTCTAAACTATCCCCCAGGGATATCCTTTCCAAGAATGTCACTGTTACCATTCTATATCTCATGTCACATCTTAGAATTCTATTGTTACAATTCAAGATTACATGTAGTATCTCATAATTCCATTGTTACCATTCTATATCTCATTTCATATCTTAGAATTCCATTTTTACAATTCTAGATTACATGTTATATCTCAGAATTCCACTATTACAATTATAGATCTCAATTCACACATGAATTCCATTGTTACCATTCATCATTTTAGTAACATGTGACAACAAACCATTAATTAATACAATAATTAATTAATCTAATAAATTTAATTAATTAATTCAAAAATTAATTAATAATCTGAATCTCATTAAGTAAATAAAAAATTAATAAATTTTCTCAAACTAATTAATTAACTCAATAATTAATTAATCATCTCAATCTCATTGATTAACTCAATAATTAATTAATCATCTCAATACTATTAATTAACTCAATAATTAATTATTCATCACAATCCTATAAATTAACTCAAAAATTAATTAATCATCTCAATCTCATTAATTAACTAAAAAATTAATTAATCAATATCCACAAACTCAATATCCCATAAGTAATTCAACAATTACATATTCAAATCAACAATCTCAATATCTCATAATTAATTCAAAAAATTAATTATCCAATTCTATCAATTCCATTTCCTAAAAATCCAAAATAATTAATTCACTAATTAATTAATCTAACTCATTCAATTGCATTAACACAATAATCCTCATAAATTAATTCTCCAATTAATTAATCTAACTTATTTAATTGCATTAACAAAACAATCCCCATTAATTAATTCACCAATTAATTAATCTAACCCATTCAATTTCATTATTACGATAAATCCCACTAATTAATTCACCAATTAATTAATATAACTCATTCAATTACATTAAAATAATAATCCCCATTAATTAATTTTCTAATTAATTAATCTAACCCATTCAATTGCATTAACACAAAAATCACATTAATTAATTTACTAATTAATTAACCTAACTCATTCGATTTAATTAACACAATAATACACATTAATTAATTCTATAATTAATTAATCAAACTCTTTCAATTACATTAACACAACAATACCCATTAATTAATTCACTAATTAATTAATCTAACTTATTCAATTGCATTAACACAATAATCCCTATCAATTAATTCACCAATTAATTAATCTAACTCATTCAATTTCATTAACACAAAAATCCCCATTAATTAAATCACTAATTAATTAATCTATCTCAAAAATCATAACGTTAAATACATTAATTAATTCATTAGTCCAAATAATTTCTATTAATTAATTCCATAATTAATTAATAAAATTTAACCCTTTTAATTAATTCAATAATTAATTATTCATGTCAACTCCATTAATTAATTTAACAATTAATTAGTCACATTACTTCCATTAATTAATTCATCAACTAATTAATCCCATGAGTCCCATTATTTTATTAAATAATTAAATAATAACATTACTTCCACTAATTAATTCATCAATTAATTAATCCCATCAATCCCACAATTTAATTCAATAATTAAATAATCACATTACTTCTATTAATTAATTCGTAAATTAATCAATCCCATCAATCCGATTATTTAATTCGACAACTAAATAATCATATTACTTCCATTAATTAATTAATTAATTAATTAATCCTATTATTTAATTCAACAATTAAATAATCACATTACTTCCATTAATTAATTCATCAATTAAATATTTAATCCTATTAATTCAATTATTTATTTCAAAAATTAAATAATCACATTACTTCCATTAATTAATTTATTAAATAATTAACCCCGTCGGTCTAATTATTCAATTCAACAATTAAATAATCAAATTGCTTCCACTAATTAATTCATAAATTAATTAATTAATCCCATAAATTCCATTATTTAATTCAACAATTAAATAATCACATTAATTTCATTAATTAATTTATCAAATGATTAATCCCATCAATCCCATTATTTAATTCAATAATTAAATAATCACATTACTTCCATTAATTAATTCATCAATTAATTAATCCCATCAATTCAATTAATTAATTCAATAATTAATTAATCTCATTCAATCCCAAAAATCCCCATAATTAATTAATTAAAATTAACAATTCAATGTTCCCAATTAATTTATTAATTAATTGTTCCAACTAAATCAATTCAATATCCCTAATTAATTCATCAATTAATTATTCCAACTTAATCAATTCAATATCCCCAATTACTTCATCAATTTATTATTCCAACTTAATCAATTCAATATCCCCAATTAATTCAACAATTAATTATTCAAACTTAATCAATTCAATATCCCCAATTAATTCATCAATTAATTGTTCCAACTTTATCAATTCAATATCTCTAATTAATTAATCAACCAATTGTTCCAACTTAATTAATTCAATATCCCCAATTAATTCATCAATTAATTACTCAAATTTAAAATCTCAATATCCTATAATTAATTCAACAATTAATTATTCAATTCAAAAATTAATTATTTAATTCAACAACCCAATTCCCTTATAATTAATTCAAAAATTAAGTATTCACAATCTATAATTCCAATAACCCTAATTTTATATTTTTCCTTGATTAATTAATTCATCAAATTAATTAAATCAATCAAAAAATTAATTTCTAAACATCTAATAGTGATTCTATAATTACATAAAAATAATTTCAATCAATAATTTGTGATTTGAATTATAGACTACATACCTCATGAACAATGATGAACGCTCACCAATAAATAATACCTAATTTCAAATGGAACAATGATGAACGTAATGAAGAAAAAGATCTAGATATAAAACCTAAATCCATGATCGAATGAATCAAGATCTAAAAAACCTATATCTATATTTAGAACCAATAGCGGATAAACATCCCTCTTTTATCAAGGGAGAGAAGTAGAAGAGTGAGATAGATCTAAATGGGGAGAAAACACATACCTGGGAGGTGTAGATCTTCAATACACCCTTCAATTCTCCAACAAAGAAGGTTGGGAGGTGTTGGAATCTATCTAGGAGCCTCCAAAATTGAGAGAATTTTATTTCTGGAAAGTTGGGGTCGAATAGGGGTTAAAATACGGTGTTAGGGAAATTAAAATATAATCTATAGGTTAATTAAGACCACACACACATTTTTCTAGGTAGAGGAACATAGTTTTCTCTAACAGTACGCCTTAACTATGAGCCTCTTCTAGGGGAGGGGTGCATGGTTTCTCCTAAAAGGGAATATAATTTGACAAACAATGTGACATCCATGTGAATCCCCTCTGTTTGGGTTAACACGGTTTGCGGGGCCAGTGTGCACAGTTTGGGAAAACCGTTCGATAACCATAAACTTTCTCATTTCCTTCCAAAGTTTCCAAATTTCACCGAAACACACCCCAATGTAAAATCCAAAAAAATAATGATAAAAAAATCAAAAGAATACATAAATAAATATCGTGAAATCTTCAAAAAAATTTCAGGATCTTAGAACCACTATAAAAATCATCGTGTCCATTTCTTTTATTTTTCTACTGTATTAAAATAATAAATCTGATATTGATTTAAATATTTAATATTTAAATTAATTTAAAAAAGTTGCATTTCAGCCCACTCTTGGAAAATTTTATATATTCTCTTTGGGGCCAATACATCATTCAACCAAATCTAATGAAATCCTAACCACAAATCGATATTTTTGAACTAGTTATCTCCATTTAGCTAATAGAATAAATCACCAATCCATGGAATATGCTATAGGTTCTTCACTATCACTTGATTTAAGTGAAGATAATCGATTCAAAGTCATATACTTCCATCCACAATCTTCAAGAACAAGACCAAATAACCCCAAGACGATATACTAGGATGAATAAAATCACTCTATAAGAGATTATTAATCTAAATCCATATACCTTACAACTTAAAAGGTGGTATCCTATATAGGGAAATCAATATCAGAGAGGCACCTAATTGTAACTCTATCCCACTTGAGGTTGTAGTGTAATAATCTATTTAGAAAATATATTAGGGTACTCTTCTAAATCCTTAGGAAACACCACCAGTAGAACGTCCATTAAACACGACATCAACTTAACTATTATGGAAGATAAGGAATCAATACAACTAATCCATGCTAAAGATGACATCATATGGTTGTATCTATAAAAATATAAATTCTCCTAAATATTGATGTTTACATATCATCAGATCAATATCCCTACATACATTAGATGAGATAACGTGACCTCCAACTGGTGTAGTACAAACTAAAGGAACTAAAAGCATCTACACCTCAAGTCTTAAAGCATGGACTAGGATGAGTGCAATGAAGGAGTGCGTATCTCCTAATCAAACAATTCATATAGTAAAGTATAATATAGATATATAATACCTCACATGATGTATGGATTTCTTGGTACTAATAACTAATGAGCACACATTTAAAGGCATTTTAATCTACAACCTTTCTATCCTTGATAAATACCACCTTTATGTCTATTCTCTACTCTCTATACATGAGTACGAGGGACATCACAGGGCCTTCCTCATACTATCCCATCTCCTCATTTGTGGACAATACCTGGATAACCCTACTACTATTTATACCTCATAAGAACTATATATTATGATAATCATGACCCCCACTGAAAAAAGCTAATTTTAATCTCCTAGATGGGGTATGAGAACAAAAAGCTATGGTGAAATGGGATGAAGAATTTTAATACCAGCTCCCTACTCTCTGTAAATTCTATCATTAAAGAGATAATTTTTTTTAAAATTTTAATCTATTTTTCAATGATAATTATGATCACAATCGATATAAAACCTAGGAAATAATCTTATTTTTACACTTTAGTGAATTTGATATTAGATTGAAAAGGGATTACATATTATTTTTTAGTTGTTTTATTCATTACTAAATTAATTTAAAATACTTATGTTATTTTTTTGAATTCTAGGTTTAAATTTATAATTGAATTTTAAATATGATTTTGATTATTTTAATTCACTTCTAGAAATAACTAAAACATTCCTATACTATTTTATTATTTTACAGACTTTTCAAGGAATTTCTGGATGCTATGAAATTATTAGAAAAATTAGAAAAATGTTGGTTTTTGAAGTTATATGTAACATAATTTTGGGGTAATGTGTTCATATGTAACACATTTCTATATAAGAATACAACTTCTATGATATTTTTTTAGGATCAATAGGAAATTTATAACAAATATTTCCTTTTTTGATTGAAGAAATTTGATAAGTAAGATATTTTGGAAGAGAAAAGATGATACATAACATCCTAGAGTTTTCCAAAATTTGAATTTGGGTTGACACATAAAATATTTTCTAGAATATAGGATGATATGTAATATAATTTTGAGGTCCAATAGTGATTTGTAACATTTTAGAGATTGTTAAATTTGAAAAAATATGATAAATGATATATCCCCCTAGTGAAGCTGATATGTAAGATCATTATTTCCAAAAATTCCCTGGCATTTCATTTATAGACTTCTTGAAATAATTATATTTAGAGGCCACATGGAATTAAAACCTAAAAATCATGAAATGGAAAATATCAACCTAAAAACCATTTCTATAGTTCGACCATACCGAGAAGAAGTTATTTAAGTATTCCACATTCCATACATCCATATAAATGTGAAAAAAGTGATCATGGGATGACTTCTAAGAAAGGAGAAGAATCAAGAGATACCTAGATAAAGAATATATACCCTAGACCAAGACACATGTAGGCCATCCAAACCAAGGATCATGGGAGATCATTTCACTAAATTCTATGAGGATTAAGAAGGATATTCTATAATAATTATAAATATTCCCCTCCCCATTTAAAGAGTTTCTTGTCTAATTTATGAATTCTATTAAGAAAAAAATAAAGTATAGTTCCATTTCTCTATACTATAATCTAATATAATTCACAGTTATAATGAGTAGATGAGATTAAATTACTATTTTTGGACCTCAACCTAAATAAACAATTTAAAAATTATATTTTAATATAGGATCCTAAGGGAAAAAAACTCAATGTTAGTGTCTTGAGTAGCCTTTAGTATAAACTAATAGTTGGGAGGATGAAACCTACTCATCAATAAAGATATGAAACATCAACCACACATTCCCCTACACCATTAGAGAAAATTAGAACCAACACCAAAGGATATCCAAAGAATTATCATTATCTGCTATTGGAATAATAAATTAAAGAGTAATAAAATGAGATTGGAGTGTTGAAGGATAATATGACCATGATATACACCACCAACAAAACACTCATGGAGAAAATAAAAAAACCAGAGAAAAAAGTTAAAGAACCCTTGTATTTTCACTAATAATAAATCTATGAGGTAGATAATGTACTTGAACAACCATCACCCACACATATCTATAAGATATCACTAAGGAACTCTATTAAGAATAAATACTTCCCACTGAACCATTAGAGGGAGAAAACCAAACCTTGATCCCTAATATTTTTTATATTTTTAAAAATTTATTTTAAAAATAATAATTTTTTTAAATAAAGATTCAGTATTAATGGATTTTTCTTTAAGAGAATGAGAAAAAAAGGATATATTGGGATTTGAAGAAAAATTGATGTATCTACTACCCTATCCTATAGAACCCAATCAAGAGGCATTCATTCAAGAGAAATATATCAACATTGAGCCCTGAAGTGAGTGTAATTATCTTTAGAATATATTTTTATTAATTTTTTTACTTCGTAAAACACATTCTAACTCTATATATTTTACATCTTTAGGTAAAGATAAGTTTTATAATGCCTTATATATAGAATAAAAACATCAATATCCCACCATTGAAGATAAACCATTGCTATAATTTAAATATGAAGTTATATTAATGGTTGTGAAAGATGGAACAAAACTACAGACTTCTCATTTTGAAGATAATATTACAGATTCATCCCTAGATAGTGAAAAAATACCATCCATGAACTAGTTTCACAATAATATTAAGAATATATGGAACCTATAGAGAATCCTACACTCCCTCATCATTAAACTAACTTACATATAGTGAGAGAAACATCATCTAATAGGGATTCCCCTTACATAAAATTACCACCCTTATGTATTTCTATTTTTATCTCCCAAGAATGGGATTAAAGTACTCTATCCATGGTGTTCTAAAAGACTAGTTTCCACTCAAATAAATTTTAAAATATGACTTATAGATGTTTCTATTAAAGAAACCAAACCCCCTTATGATTGGGGATGACCACTGAAACTAAAAACTAAGGGTAGTAAAAACCTAGTACATACTTGGGAGTGAAACCATTTTTATTCATTTTTAATACTTTTAAATAAAATTTATTATGTATAATTCTATTTTTTATATAGGAATAATCAATGGACAAAATTAATGGATGCTAACTCAAGGTGTTCTACAGAGCACCAGGAGGAAGAACTTAACTCCAGAATATTGGGAAAAGTAAAACAGTTGTTTTACCCTTTTATAACTATTTTATTTGTATTATTCTATGATTTTTTTCTAAAATTAATTGAGAAGAGTAAGATAAGTGAGGGGGAGGTGAATCTAAACCTGTTTAGGATCTTTTTAGAGTCTTTTAGGATTTATTCTTAGGATAATATTTTAAATTCTTCTTAATGTTTTGTTTTTTTTTGTTTTTAGTTTAGAAAACTTTAGCTTAAATGTTTCCATACCTAGTTAAAAATATCATGCTAGTTTTGATAAATTCACTAGTTTTGAAAGTTTTTAAGTTAAATCGTTTCCGAGTAAGTTTGTATAATGTTTTTATATACTTGAACTTATTTTAATAAATTCAAAATGAATTACTAAGACATTCAATGACTATCCAAAATTTTAATCCCTTAACTAAGTGACATTATTAGCCCTTTCTTGTATATAATTCCGTATAATAACTTTATTACGAGTCTCAAGTAATTTATAGATACTAGAACATTCCTTTATTCTATTTGATGATATAATATTGAAGTGTGACAAATTTCTAATATAGTCCATCATTAAATTAAAAAACCTTTTTGAAATTAACCCATATTTTGGGACACCTTAACATTTTACCTCACATAATCTTTAGAAACCATGGAATACCTATTAGTTATACACATTACAAGCTAAATTTATCCCCAACTACCTATATCTTATGTACATTCTTGTTATATTTTTAAAAAGAATGGGGGATATGGTGTTTCCATGGGAAATATAGGGAGAAATCTATTGTTTTGGGTAGAGTGAAAGTGTGCCTACATTTTTTGGGAAGTGTGGTTCAAATGATAAAATTAGTCATTGTAACGCATTTCCCTCTTTATATCTGAAGAAAAAAATTTATATAAAAAAATAATATTGTACATTTAAAAAAATAAATAGAACAAAAAAACATGAATAAAAGAGGAATTTTTATCCATCATTTATTTTACTACTTTGATATGGCCCACAAAAAAAGGAATAAAATGGGAGAGTGAGTTTAAAGTGATACACATTATAAGTGGTTGAGTGAGTTGTATTCACTATTTTACATTGGTTTAATTTTGACATGCTTTGTAATTAATAGATTTAGAACTCATCCTAAGCCTCAAAATTTTAAATATTAAATTATACTAGAACTTGAACCTCATAAAAACCTTTTGGAATTACTCTTGAGTATCAAACTAGTTTCTTTTAGTAAAGAAATTAGGACCTTGGAAAGCATATGGTAAGATCACATGAACTCCAAGACTGAGAAAAACTACCTTTTCATATGTTCTTATAGTGAAGAAGGAAAAATACTAAGTGTGGTAGGTCATGTATTAACTTGAACATGATTTAAAGGTTCAAAACATAAGGTAAATGAAATGGGTAGTGATTTTTATTCCTAAATGATGAATTATAATTTTAATACTATATGATTTTTTTCTTCATTTATGGTATTAATGTTTGTAATTAGAAAAGATAATACTTTATTATGGTTGAATTTATTTTATTTCCTAATAGTATAATAGTGTAAGTGTAGGGTAGTGATGAGAGAAAATATTTTAAAAATATCAATTATCTTCTCAATGATAATTAACCTCACAATTGATATAAAATCTAGGAAATTATCTCATTTTTAGACTTCAGTGAATTTTGTATTATATTATTAAATGGATTAAAACTTTATTTTTATTTGTTTTATTCATTTATGAATTAATTGAAAATATGTGCTTTGATTTTGTGAAATATAGGTTAAAATTGATAACAATATTTCAAATAAAGTTTTTATTTATTTAAATCAATTCTAGAAATAATTATAATAAAACTACACTAATATAGAATTTTCTAAACCTTCAAGGAAATTTATTGAAGTTGTAAAATTATAAGAAAAATTGGAATGTGCTAGATGTTGAAGTGATTAATAACATTATTCTAGGATAAAGAGACGATACATAACATATTTATCCATCGGAAGACGATACACATATATTTTTGAGGATCAATAATCAGTTCATAACATATTTTCCCTTTATCAATTGAATAAAGGTGACATGTAAGATTTTTTTGGAGAGGATAGGTGATACTTAACAACCTATAGTTTTAAAAAATTCAAATTTGAGATAATATGTAACATATATTTGTTATTTTAGGATGATTAATAATATAATTCTGAGTTCCATGAGGGATACATAACATTTTGGAAATTTTCAAATTTGAAAAAGTCGATACGTGAGATATTTTCCCCCAGTGACATTGATATGTAATATGTTTATTCCCCACACTGAACTTATATAAAATTTATAAAGAACTATTAGTCATAATACATAACATATTTTGGTGAATTTATGATGATTCATAATATAATTTAGAGGCCCAACATTGATGCATAAAATTTTGGAGAATTTCAAATTTGAAAAAGTTGATACGTGAGATATTTTTCCCCCGTGATGATGATGTGTAAGATATTTGTTCCCCATATTAAAATTATGTAACTTTTTTATACATTATGAAATCATAGTATTTAGAGGTTATATGGAACTAAAAATTAAAATCTTAAAATAGAAAATTCTCAACCTAAAAATATATTCTCTGGTTTGGAAATATTGGGAAGAGATTCTTTAAGTATTCCACCTGGAATTCATCCATCTAAAGAAGAAGAAAGTGATCATGGGATGATTTCCAAGAAAATATAAGAATTAAGATATAACCAAATGAATAATATATACCCTTATCTAAGATACATGGAATCCATATCATCCATGGATCATAGGTATAAGGATCTGACATTAAAAATAAATTATTCTAGTGTTTTTGAACTCGAATTCACATTCAAGGATTGTTTCATTTTAGAGTTTCAGATATTTAGGAAAAAATATTACAAAGTAAACCCATAAATTACATGTGGACACTTATACTCAGTATCCATTTTCCCACCAAATGAAACCCTTTAAAAAAACATGATTTCTTTTCGAGACACGTCTTCAATTCTTTCATCATGACCTCTTCTTTACCCTTAATAATCTTAAGACCTGTGAAAAACGTTTAAAAAATTGGGATGATAAAAAAAATCTCAGTAAGGAACATAAATAAATTAAATCATTAGTATAGTGAAAACGTGAAAACCCATTAAAAAACTTTTCTTAAAAACTCATTAGAAAGCATAGAAAAATAACATATGTGCCTTGGGACATCCTTACCATATAAATCTTATATTCAAACTTAAAAATGGAATAACCATATGGTAAAATTATACCTATGGAGTACCCAATTAATTGAAGAGATATAATGGGGATCACCCTTTATATAATATATATCAGGCTCACCCATCTTTCAGAAGCTATAATGAGGCTCAACCCTTTGTATAAGAAATATCAGGCTCACTTGTGAGATATAATGCAACTCAACCCATTGTATAAGATGTATTGGGATCACTAATAAAATTTCCAAGTATCAACACAAAAAATATTGAAATTTTAAAAATTTCACTCATAAAATTCCATTTATACTCCTAAGAAAACATTTAATGTTAATAAAATAACCAATCTATTTTCAAAAACAAATTTAATTTTTTTTAAAAAAAAAGTGATTTTTGAATCAAAGTTTCCCATACCACTTTGTAACTTTTAAAAGAAATTAATATTTTAAAAAAATCATGTCCATATAAATAATTTAATAAAACCATTTTTAAAACATGTACATGAATGATAAATACTTAAAAGAATAAATATTTAAAACACTTAAAATATTGTTTTAGTTAAAGAGTCCCTTACCACATGAGAAGAACTTGAGTCAAAATCATTAAAGAATAAAATTAAAAAACTTTAAATATCATAATAATATAGTTATTCATGATATAAAATTTCAAAAGGGTTTTATATACATCTTATAGGATAATAAAGGTATATAACATCATGACATGTCTCAATTAAAGGATATTGAGATGAAATCCCTTACCTCGAGTCTGATTCATCACATATACCCATTTTCTTCCTGAATAATAAAATTATGTTAATAATTTAATTTATTGATAAAATTTTCATGTTTATTTTTCCTTTTATATCACTTATTATCATTTTATCATGTTAAAATAATTACTTAATTAGTTAATTTCATGTCGGACGTTTTGTCAATATTCGGTACTTGAGTTGAAAATTAACTTGATATGATGTCAATAGTCAAAGGGGAATAATTAAATCATCTCTAGAATAATATTAAAGAAATAATAATCACTTTAATACATAAATTATACTTTCAAATCCATATATTAAATATGTATATGAAAAATGAACAACGTTACAATCATTGAGACGGTAAGCCGTACGTATGCATGAGTAGTGTTTCTATTTTTCAATGATCATTATGGAAAGAAGGTAAGTATTATTTTATATTTAAAGAATGGTCATAATATCATTAATATTATATTAATCATTTAAATATATTTATATATATCATCTGCGTTGATGAAAAATGAATCTCATCGCTTCGTGGAGGTAATAGTTCACAGGTATGCACCAACGACGTTATCATTTTCATGTGCATAAAAAGTTAGAATTTAATTGATATATTATTATATTATAATGATAAATATGTGATTAATACCATATATAAACATTAATTCCGTCATCATAACTAGTCTTGAGAGATGGTAATGGAAAACTAATTATATCAGTTCGTGGAGGTGATAGTTCACACGTACGAATGAATGACTAATTATTTTCCCATTTGATGGAAGTGGAGATAGATTTAGGTGTGAAATTAACAAAATAAAATCACAGTATATTGATTATACTATATTTATTATTTAATCATGGTGAAATAATGTTTTAAGGAAGTGGATAAGAAATAAAACATAAATACTTGATTAAAAACGACACCACTTCCACAAATGATCTCCTTTTATTAAAAAATTAACACCTATAATGTGGGAGTTATTCATAAAATAACGCCTATAAAATGTATGGAGAGATTATAGGAAGGAATTTTAGTAGATCCTCGATGAAACAAATTGGTTTTGAGGTGTGAATAATAAAGAAGAATGGGTGGACTTTTATAGGAGAGGGGAGGGGCACTCTTGGAATTCTTCACATATTAAATTAATATAAATTAGTTTTCTAATAAAAATGTATAAAAACTAATTTATTTATCATATATAATTATTTTGGGTTAAATAACCTTCATAAAATGAAAACGAGATTAGTTTTGACTATTTTTTAATCCTTATATTTTTGTTTTAACCCTTATTAATTCTTACTGTGATATCATGTAATTTACAATTTGTGGGTAAATATAATTACTATAGAATGCCAAAAGACCAATAAATGAGTTATTTATAAAATTATAAGACTTATTAAAAATATTTTTACAAATATTATATTTCTAAAAATTATATATCATTTAATAAAAGATTTTATATTTTAAAATATCATTTGTGTTAATTTTTACACTATTCAATATTTTATTTTTTAGAAATATCATACAAACTTGATATCTTAAAAAAAAACACCAATAAAACATCCCTAACATTTAAAATTCATCCATAAAAGTTTTTAATTGCATTAATTATGTCAAATAATATTTATTTTAACATTTTTAATCTCATTTATTTGATTCTTCCTTTAATGAAGCAATTACTATATTATAATTGTGTCACCATGTAATTTATTTATTTATTTCATAAAAATTAGAAATAAATTACCATGGTGTAGGTAATAATTTTATATTTATAAATAATATTTATACTCAAATATATCCACTATATCACACCATATTAAAAATGCTTTACTTCTTAAAAACAAGGGTGTGACAAAATTTGTCTTCTCTTTGAATATTATATTATAAATATATTATTCACACCCAAGTGGATTAAAAAGGGTATAAATTCTACCAAAGGGTGATTTTGGTCGAAAATAACTCATTAAATTAATTTAGGAAAAGATTTAGTGTGATGTTATATTAGTTATAATATTATTTTTCCCCTTAATTACCCGATTTTCTCTTAACCGCGGTAATAAAAATAATTACTAAAGTTACTATTCATAATTTCCAAAAATTAATTTGATCTTATTAGATCATAAATTTCATAACAAATAATTTTTTATGTCTTTTTTTCAAAATTTAATGTACATAAGTGGATAGAATTAAATTAAAAATAATCCTGTGGACGGATCGAGACAACAGGTTTTTAAAATAAAAACATTCAAAAGTTCATAAAGTTTTTATATCCAATTTCAATTTAAAATTATTTCTAATGACCTAAATTGTATTAAATGATAATAAATTTATCTAATTATACTTTAAAAACATCAAAAATATAATTAAAACTATAAATAAATTTGATGAAAAAGTAGTTTTCAATTAAAATGCAGTATCTTTTCATTATTCATCAAAAAATAAATCTTATCTGAAAAATATAAATATTTCATCAAAATTAATTTTTTATACTTATATTTAAAATAATATGTTTATTTTTTTAAATAAAACTTATTAATGTGTCAAAAACTATATTTAAAATGGATTTTCCATCAAAAGCAGTACAACTTATTTTCTTGAAAAATAATTTTTTTATGTGTAATATTGGATTTGTTCTCAAATAATGTCTAGAAAACACACAAGATAAATTTTAAACATTATATTGAATATTATATATATATATATTTCATTAATAGAATTGATAATGTGTGATTTTATTATTTTATAAACACACTTATTTTCATTTAAATAGTTTTTCAGAAAAATTTTTCCTTTTATTTTAAAAAGGATTTTACATTCATTTATAATTAATTGGTCCCCATATAATTAATTATATATATATGTGTGTAAAAATTATTTTCATAATTCAGTTAATACTATTTATTTCCTTCATTATAATGGTTGGTTTATAGTGGTAACATTTAAATGATAATATTTTTTTTGTTCATTTAGGATTGATGTGGCATATCATGTACACTTTTAAACACAGTGTTTCCTTTTAAAAACTCAGGATGTTACATTTCCACCATTTAATAAATTATGTCCTCACAATTTGAAATCGAAATAAAAAACTAGGGGTTTTACTTTTCATCATATCATTATTTAAATCCCATATCAAAAAAAGGGTCAGTGAAACTTTCACTTTAAAATTAAGAACGTGAAGTACGAAGGTCACTTGAGACAACACATACTAGAGTTCCATTTAAAAAAACACGGATATAGAAGAGAAATCTAATAATCATGTTCTTATGGATATTGATGGAAAATGTGGTTAGGATAATGTTAACAATCACAAAACTATAAATATGTTATTTGTTAAAAGGTCATTGATCTCTTAGTAAGAAAATTAAACGGATAACATTTTTTTTCTAAAAATACTTTTTATAGAGTTGAGGAATTATTTTACTACTCGGACTAAGAAAATAAGGAAATACACTTACTTGAAAAGTATAGTTTCATCTTTTAATCAATTTCTATGTCAAACCCATATTTTTCTATAAACGAAGAGTACTCATGATGAATTTTTTATGCTTGAAGCTCTATAATCAAGTTCTAAGGAATCACATAATCCACAAAAGATTAACTATCTATTTTACCTTTCTTTTGAAATTAACCAAAACCAAAATGTATAGTAAAATAAAAGGTAATTCCCCAAAAAGAATAATCATTTATATGGTTAAAAACTACCTTAATATTCACAATTTAATAGTAATACCTGAAGTTCAACATAGACCATTAAACAAATAACTATACTTAAAGTAACTCAAAATAATCCAAACTAATATAGAAACAAAAAATTCAGAAGGATTTGAAAACATAGTCTTCCAAGATAAATTTTAACATTTATATCCAATTAACATCAATCACTCTTATTGTATCATACCAAAAAATAAAATCTAAAATAGCATAATCTCCAAGATATACTAATTATTTCCATAAATAACCCGAATTAGAATAAGTCCACAATAAAATCATATATTATTAAAAAATATAATTCAACCTTTATTCCTAAAATTAAATACTATAGTGTTATATTTACCTCGATCATTTCAAGTTCCCAAAATAGTGAACATCTTCTAAAAAAACATTAATCACTTATTCACCAAAATATTTTCCAATCCCAAGGTTATCTATTAAATAAAACATATGTTCCCAATATCAACTTATTTATTATCCATAAAATTATTTAACTAAAAATAAAAAGTCATACTAACGAGGATTTCATATAGTTAGTGGTAGGAGATGCAACCTTATCACCCTTTGGTTGTGGGTTTTATTCCCACGGCCTTTCTAGATGTGATGGGTTGTAACCCATCCTGTGGGTTTTCCTTTTTATAAAACAATTCAATTCTTATGACATTCCCAAAATATTATAAATTCCTAAAAAATAACCATAACATGTTTTAACCTCAAAAGTTACTTATACCTTTTGTTTTTCATCCCAAAATGTAATAACCCACAATTCCCAAAAAAATAAATTTCTTCGAAAATACAATTAGTCACCTTAAAATTTCATAACTTAAAGCCTCGAAAGGGGTTTCTAATACATTTAACTTATGACCAAACTTAAAATTATAAACCCATGATGATATACCTAACTCTTAATAAAAAAATTCTAATCTAAAAAGTTTTCTAAACCATCCTTTGATACCAACCATAAGGACCTGACCTTAAATATAATTCAAACTAGTATTTTTGAACTATAATTCACTTTCAAGGATATTTTCAGTTTATAGTTTTAGATATTTAGGAAAACATCTTACAAATTAGACCCATACATTACATATGGACACTTATACTTAGTATCCATGTTTTCCCACCAAAGGAAACCCTTTTAAAATAAAACCTGACTTCTTTTCAAGACACATCTTCAATTATTTCATCGTGATATATTATTTTACCTTAAAAATATTAAGACCTGTGAAAAAAAAATTCAAAAATTAGGATGAGCATAAAAATATAATTAAGGGAAATAATGAAAGTAAATCATTAGTCTAGTGAAAACATGAAACACATTAATAATATTTTCTTAAAAACTCATTAGCAAGTATAAGAAAATAACATATGTTCTTTAGGATATCATTACCAAATCACTATTACATTCAAACTTATAAATGGAATAACCATATAGTTGACTTCCACATCTAGAGTACCCAATACATTAGAGATCTATAATGGGAATCACCATTATTATAATCTATTTAATGATCACCTATTTTTAATGAGATATAATGGGGCTCAACCCTTCATATAAGCTATATCAGGCTCACCTTTGAGCTATAATGGGGCTCAACCCTTTGTATAAGTTATATCAGGCTCACCTGTAAAATTTCAAAGTACCAACACATAAAATATTGTAATTTTCAACATTTCACTCTTAAAATTTTATTTACTCTAATAAAAAATCATTTCCTGTTATTGAAATAACCAATATATTTTCAAAAACCATTTTTTAAAAAAAATAGGTTATTTAATCAAAGTGTCCCATACCACTTTCAAATTTTTGAAAGAAATTAAAATTTTAAAACATTAATGCCCATATAAATAAATTCAATTTTTTTTTCAAAAACACCTACATGAATGAGAAATACTTAGATGAATAAATCTTTAAAACACTTAAAATGATGTTTTTGTTAAAGATTCCCTTACCACATGAGAAACAATTGAATAAAAATAATTAAATAATAACATTAAAAAAACTTTAAATTTCATAAGAATATAGTAATTCAAGATATAACATGTTAAAATGGTTTTATATACACCTTATTGGATAATAAAGGTGCATAAAATCAAGATATATCTCAATGAAAGGAGATTGAGATGAAATTCCTTACCTTGAGTTTGATTCATCACGTATTCCCATTATCTTCCTGAATAATAAACTTATGTTAATAATTTACTTTATTAAGAAAATATTAATGTTTATTATTTTTTTATATCACTTATTACCATGTTATCATGTTATAATAATTACTTAATTATTTAAGTTCATGTCAAATGTTTTGTCGATATTCGGTACTTGAGTTGAAAATGAACTTGGTACGATGTTAATAGTAAAAGTGATCATAACTCCATCATCTATAGAATAATATTCATGAAATAATAATCACTTCCATACATAAATTATACTTTTAAATAAATCTATTATATATGGATATGAAAAATGGACAACATTACAATCATAGAGACAGTTAGTCGTATGTACACATGAGTTACATTTCCAATTTTCAATTATCAATATGGAAAGAGGATAAGTATTATTTTATCTTCAAATATTGACCATAATATCATTAATATCATATTATTCATTTAAATATATATATATATATATATATATATATTTAAAATATATGATACATTTCCCAAAAAATCAAGGCTCCTTTATTGAAATTTAAATATATTTATATATATATCATCAATGTGATGTGGTGATGAAAAATTAATAAAATCACTTTGTGGAGGTGATAGTTCACACGTATGCACGAACGATGTTATCTTTTTCATGTGAATGTAAAGTAAGAACTTAATTGATATATTATTCTATTATAATGATAAATATGTCATTAATATAATATATATACATTAATCTCATCATTATAACCATTCTTGAGATACGGTAATGGAAAACAAATTATATCGGTTCGTGGAGGTGATAGTTCACACGTACGCACAAACGACTAATTTTTTTCCCATTAGATGGAAGTGGAGATAGATTTAGGTGATTAAATTAACATAATAAAATAAAAATATATTTATTATATTGGAGTTATTATTTCATCATGGTGGAAGAACATTTGAAGTGGAATAAGAAATAAAACAAAAATACTTGATTAAAAATGATACGTCTTCCTTGAATGCTCTCCTTTGATTAACACATTAACACATCTAGGGAGGGTGTTCTGCCTAAAATAAGTACTATAAAATGTGGGGAGGAATTATAAGAAGTTATTTGATCAGATAATGGATGAACCAAATAGGTTTTTAGGTGTGAAGAATAGAGAATAATGGGTTCCCATTTATAGGAGAGGGGAGGGGTACTCTTGAAATTATTCAAAATATTATATTAATATAAATTAATTTTCTAGTCCAAATGGATAAAAAATTATTTATTTAGAAGATATTATTATTTTGGGTCAAATAAACTTCCTAAAACTAAAATTATATATGTTTTTACTATTTGTTAATTCGTATCGTTTTGTTTTAACCCTTATTAATTCTTACTATGATATCATGTAATTTACAGTTTGAGGGAAAATATAATTACTATAACATGCCAAATGACAAATAAATGAGTAAATTATGAAATTATAATACATTTACAAAATATTTGTACTAAAATTATATTTTTAAAAATTATATATCATTTAATAAAAGATTTTATATTTTAAAATATCATTAGTGTCAATTTTGAAACTATTCAATATTTTACTTTTTATAAATATCATAAAAACATTATATCTTAGAAACAACTCTAGTAAATAATACGTAATATGTAAAATATATTCATAAAATTATTTTATGGCATAAATTATATAAAATTATATTTTTTTAAACATTTTAAATATCATTTATTTGATTCTTCCATTAATAAAGCAATTACTGCATCATCATTGTGTCACCATTTAATTTAATTATTCATTCTCTAAAAATTATAAATAAATTAAAATTATTTAGTTAATACTTTTATATTTCTAAAAAATATTTATAGTCGAAGATATACCATGTATAATCCCATATTAAAAATACTTTACTTGTTAAAAACAAGGGTGTGACAAAATTTTTCTTCTCTTTTAATATAAAATTATAAATGTATTACTCACACCCAAGTGGATTACAAGGGGTATAAATTCGACCCAAATATGGGTTTGGTAAAAAAAACTCATAAAACTAAATTATGACAAGTTTTATGGTGATTTTATATTATATATAATATTATTTTTACCCTTAATTACATGATTTACCCTTAATAATGGAAATACAAATAGTTACTAAAGTTGTTATTCATAATTTTATAAAATTAATTTGATCCTATTTGATCATAAATTTCATACTAATTACAACCATTCATGTATTTTTTTCAAAATTTAAAGCATATAAGTGGATTAAATTAATTTAAAATTAATCCTATTGACAGATCGAGAAAACAAGTTTTTAATGTAAAAATGTTCAAAAGTTCAGAAAGTTTTTATATCTAATTTTAATTTGAAATTATTTACATTGAACTAAATTGGATTAAATGATAAAAAATAATCTAATTATATTTTAAAACCATTAAAAAATATAATTTTACACTATAAATAAATTTAATGAAAAAGTTGTTTTCAATTAAAATTCAGTATTTTTTCAAATTCGTCAAAAAATGAATTTTATCTGAAAAATACAAACAATTCATCAAAAGTAATTTTTGATACTAAAATTTAAAATAATAAGTTTATTTTTTCAAATATTACTTATTAAATTGTCAAAAAATAGATTTAATATGGGTTCACCATCAAATGATGGTAACATTGCCTTTTTTGAAAAATACTTCTTTTATGTGTAAAATTGGATTTGTTCTTAAATAATGTCTAGAAAATACATAAGATGAATTTTAAACATTATATTTAATATATTATAATATATATATATAATTAATAGAGTTCATAATGTTTGATTTTATTATTTTATAAACATACTTATTTTCATTTAAATAAATTTTCAGAAAAACATTTCCTTTTATTTTAAAAAGGCTTTTACATTCATTTATAATTAATTGGTCACCAAATAATTAGTTGTATATAAAGTTGTAACATATAATTTTACAATTAAGTTGTTACTATTTATTTCCTCTATTTTAACGGCTAGGATATAGTGGTAACATTTAAATGATAATATTTTGTTTTTCATTTAAGATCGATGTAGCGTATCATGTATACTATCGAACATAGTGTTTACTTTTAAAAACTCTGGATGTTATAGTTTGAGATCAGTTTATTGAAGTACAATAGGAGTATGAAAAATATGTTGTGATTCTTATAAATATCTCCCACCCATTTTTAAATAGGATCTCATCAGTGAATTTAGATTATGAATTCTATAATTTTCTAAACTTTTTTAAAATTACATTCTTTTAAAGCTATATGTATGTTATTACTCCCCATTTCCTTTGAATTTTTAAATATGATCTTGAATCTATCATATATGGTGAGAGGATAAATCGACATCACCCACTAGATAATAGTATTGATCTAGAATTCATAAATTTTGTTTCTATTTAATTTGGGGAATTTTGATGATTGAAAGGTAGGGGTGAATGATAGTACCCAAAGCTCACCTACCCCATGTTTCCATAAAAATTACTAAAATAAATTTCTCTCCCTATTTTCAAATTACTAGTGTATGATAGGATCAGTGGTTTTAGTGGTGGGAGGACTCATTGTCATGCTTCATTTGAGTGAGTAGTGGGTAGATCACTTAGGAGGTTTCCTAAGTATGATTATCATTCATATAATTTTTAAAGTGCGTGTGTGTGTATTACATAAGAATTTAATAAAGAGTAGGATTAGGTAATCAATGTAGTGTGATAATTAATGATCACTAAATTTGAATCCATGGGTGTATCCTTTATTTTATTTCATTGTTTTTTTGTTTTCATTTCTCTTTCCTATTTTTATTCATTAAACCCTATTTCTACCCTACTTTTAAAATTAATAAAATTATAAAAAAGAAATATAATTGTGGAGATAACGATTCTCTAATAATATATCCTTTAGAGACAAACCCATTGCCATCTTTTTACTATACAAATGGGATTATAAAATCTTCTTTTAAATCCCCTCACAATGAAGTCTTGTAATCTATCTAGGTGATTGAGTGCCTCTGTTCATATCTTTACTGCTCATAGAGTTATAGAAACTCCCCTCTCATGATGATATTGTTTAAGACAATAACCTATTTATAACCTCTTCCTTTTCCAGTTCCTTAATAAATATAGATATTGTTAATTGAGTGACCTAGTGACAAATATCTAGAAATAAAATCCTCCTTGAAAGGTCTCCCTTGCCTTCTCATCTATTATAAGATCATAAGAATAACATAGAAGGTTCTTGAAATGAATAACAAACTATAAATTACTAGAAATCTCCTAGAAGAAGGAAAGAAGATTTTTATATCATGAAATCTTCACGGTTGAAGAGAAAAACCTAGCCTAGAAATAATCATTTCATTTCTACCATGATAATTTTAACTCCACATGATCTCTAAGGAATAGAATCCATCACCGATGGGAATATCCCAATAGCATGATATTGACTAATGAAATTCAGTGCTTTTTCCTAGCACTGATAATCCTTAATGAAATATCTATCTCCACTCTCCAAGTCTTGTTCTCTAGATTAGATAAGAATCCCTCATACTTTAACATACCTAACAATAAAACTTAAAAATCATCTTCATCTTAAAATAATTTCCACTAACTTCAACTATATATGGATTTATTGGTGCATCCTTCATAACTTCTATAGAATGTTCTTAATGGGGATTTATACTTGGATCCATACCATCAAAAGATAAAATGTTAGTGACTTCCTAAACTATGAATATTTAATAATTTAGATTATTACTTAAGATTTAGATTAAATCCATTTATCAACCTAATTCAATCACATGCGCAAATAGTCATGATGCATGATCCTTTCTTTGGTCTCTACTCTGAATGAAATATCACTTTTCTTAGTATGTTTAGTAAACCTAATCTCCTTACATTGGATCATATAAGGCCCTAAAATCTCATGTTCTAGCCAAAATACCCTACTTACATCATGTACTAAGTTTAACAAATATGGTTTCCCTAACAACCCCTGAAATCCTTATCAATGTCTATCTACAAACACCATCTTATCTCTTGACCAAAATAATGGATACCAATATTCCATGACCCACCCACTAAGTTACCACTCCCAGGTTGATAGTGAATATTAGAGTGACCCTTGAATCCCTCCAACATTAGTTTATGGGTTTAAGACTAACATTGTGGTTATAAAACATACCCATATGGGAGGAATTACTATCAATTTCTTAGAAAAATATAAATACTGACCAATAAAGTCTATAATATAAATAAAAAATAAAAATAAAAATAAATTATGTTCCATAAAATATAAAATAAAACAAGAAATAAACCATGAAACACTTCTATAATAGTGACCATGAACTCCATAAATCCCTCAAAAAAACTCCACAAGCTAGTAATTTGCATCTCAATCACTAATTACCTCCTATTATCCTAAAAGAAAGATATATATAGGGGTGATAATACAAGTATAATCAGTATTATTTTCCCTAAATCCCCTCATGAAAATGTGAAAGAATCATAATAAACCCCTAATAAATAAATAGAGAAACCAACTTGTCACCTAAACAAGTAAACTATATTTTCATCCTAACCAAGGTTCACTCACAAAGTAATGTAAAAAATTAGGTAAAAAGTTATAAAAAACAAAAATACAAGAAGGGAAACCTATTAACACTTTTCAACTGAACTAGTCTCCCTAAACCCCAATGAATTATGTTTGTGGTGCTCTCATCACCTCTATAGACATGTTTCACATCTGTATAAATATATCACAACTACATCCACACAATCACAACCACATAACCAGCATATCCAATGTTCTATTCACTATAACTTATGATATTATAACTCATGAATATGTACATATATACATGTATACGCTATAACCTTACACAATCATATCCCACATATACATGTATGTTACAACTAAGAGATTTTACAATCCATATGAACAAAATCCTATAAAAATATGACACCATATCCCATATATGTCTATATATAATCCATGAATGGAAGAGAGATTAATGTTTTGGGATTATTCAACCATATATTAGCTCAATAACCTAGATGTTGAAAACACCCAGAACCCAAGGACAAATATCGGCCTCGACTGCCCCAACCAACTTGGGTGGTCTAGAATAAGATAAAATAGAACATAATTATATATATAGAACATCTATTATATGGGAAAATACCTAACCTTCGACTCATTATAAAAGATAAAATCACATATGATGACCAAAATTCCATCACCAAGGACTAATAATCTAAAAATAATGTAAGCAACATGATTCAATTCCTTATGAAGATTTATTAAATTACTAATCATTTAGTAATATCCTATCATCATAATAGATTAATATTTATATTAATAAAAAACCATGGAGATTAATTTTAATGATAAATTCATGTCCCTTCCCCTTTAATATTTTAATCAATCTATATTTATTATTATGTTTTCATCACCATTTAATATTTAAAGCTATTAACCTTTCAATTAATTTATCAAGTAACAAACATTCCATAATTTTAGGAACTAAGAAACATATATCCCTATATATAAGAAGATATAAAAATTCCTAATGTGGAATGATTAATAAGTAGAAAGCATTATGAAACTATAAATCATGAAAACAGCATAAAGAAAAGTAATAAGTATCTCAATCCGATCCATCCATCCTGTATCATCATCATTACCTTTTCACATCATCCACACTACCCATCATGAACCCCAACAAGCCTCTAACACCAAGTAATATAAAAAAAATCCTCACCATAAAGAGTTTCATTAAATCACAACAAGGGTTTTAATATTTTAAATATATCAATGGTAAATAGAAATAATAATTTTATAAGTAATAATATATCGTGATAAATTAATATGATACGAATCAATAATGAAAAATATTAACATGGTACGAATGAATTTAACCTTTAATTTTTATTTCTAGAAGCATTATATTACTTTACCATATTGATTTAGATAATTATTTGTGAATAAAATTCAACAAACACAATTATTATTTTAATAGAACTATTAGTAGTGATAAACATTCTAATTAATAAACACAAATTAGTGCTTATTGTCATAGGTAGTTTATACAGAATAATGATTTCACTTTGGACACATTCTTCCATATATCACTATATTAAAATGTTTGTTCAATTTTAAACATATAAGATATATATGAATTAAAAAAAATTCACACTAACTTTTTAAAAAAAATGCAATAACATAAATATCATGTTCACATTTGGAACATAATTCCACTTCAATTATATGAATTTTAAATTATTATCTATGTTAGGTTAATCTTATCTATTTATCCAATGATAATAAGAGCATGATAAATCCACCATTAGACATAGAATAATAAAGATAATTTTTTAGATCCCTTACTTAGTACAAAGAATTTTCATATAAACTAGAAAATAGGAGAGGGGGTTTACAAAACCAGTAATTCCCATGGAAATTCAAAACAAGATGGCCTAGAATTACAGTGTTTATTAGAATTGAACTTTCAGAACCCCAAGGATGATTTATAGACCATTTGAGTTTTAGAAACATATATATTTTAAATATATTGGTTTTCTATATTAAAAAATTAAATGCATAAACCTTTCTTCCATAACATAGTTTCATGGAATCATTTCTCATTTAAAATAGGTTTCTATTTTAATTTTATTTGATATAGGTGTGATAAAATAATTTTATATTGAAAATATACTCCAAAAATCATGGATTGAATATATGAGTGAAGGAAATAATAATTATTAAATTAATATTAATATCCCATGTTTTAATTTATAATTTTACTATTTAAAATAAAAAATATACAATTTCAGTTAAATATGGAATAATTTAGAATTTAAAAAAATAAAAAGGAAATATATAACATATGTACATGATAAGTAATATATATATGACACATAATATATATAAACCATGTTTAATATAATTTAATTGGATAATATATATAAAAATTTATACGTAATAAATTATTCAATGCATAAGAAACTATTTTTATATATAGTATATTCTTCAAGTGAAAATATAATAAAGGAAATTCATAAGAAATATATTCTTTATGTGGGATTCAATACTCATATGTAATATACTATACTTATCAAAAATTTTTAAAATCATATTTAAACAAAAAAATTATATAATTACTTAAATATTGATATAAACCTTCCCAAACATCTGATACTACTAGAAAAAAATCCCATAACTCCCTCAACACTTGATAATTAAAAATAAGGTTTTAGGAAAATCCAATCCCTTATATGCGATACTCCCTCAACATGATTTATGATGTATTCTTCCAAGCATGGAAGTTTGAGTGTGGAATCCACAAATACATCTGATCTAGTGTTATTACCATATGTATTCCCACATATTTTGGGGTTATAGAGGGATTATTAATGATGGAAATATTCTTGGTAGAGGTATTCTAGATAGAATTTGTTAGTGGTAGTCATCTAGGAGAAAATTCATTGTCTATGGATGTTGAACATCATGCATAAGGGTCATGAAATAGAATACATATACATTATCAATCTCAAATTCTAGGATCTATAGCTCAAAAGTTTTATAGGAGATCCAGCCAACGACGAAATGGACTTTGTTATGCCTATAGATAATGAGCTCATCTAGCATGTGACTGATCAACCCAACATATAATAGGGGGAAGTAAAGTAGTTAATAAACCTCCATGTTATAGGAAACAATGTGATATGGGACCTCCTGGCAGTGTTAAATGTGGTCCTCAAGTATGAGACTATGATGAAAGAGATTTAGGTTCACTAAGTGGAGGAGATGGAGGAGTAAGATGCTATGATCCACTTCCACCACCACCACCCCTAGGCAGTTCATGCTAGGCTCATAGGGACGGTGCTTAGAGACATAAAAAAAATTTAGGTGATTGAGTTCTATGACCATATTTATCCCAATATGATTTCAGTTATGATCTATGTCTACTCTAATTTAGAACCCATACTCATAAGCATCGACACAATCCATTATTTCATTGAATCATCCTTAGTTTGAGATTTAAATATTCCAGTGGACCCCCTTGTCTGACCAATGTGTCTAGAGACTCCCATATGAAGTGACCACATGATCACCCAAATCTATTGATGATGATAAGTGGAGAGAGGTTTTAATGGGACCCCACTATAGTTTTTATGAATCCATATAAAATAATCCATGGTATGGACTATATATCTACAACACATGTCCAAATATGCTACTACCATGGGAGAGTGATGTGATTTTGAGATAAGGATCAAGATTATACTCCATGGGTGAGTGGGACTTTATGTAGAGGAAAGTAGGGCCTAGGTTCACAAAGTATTAGTCAATTTACAACTAATTTGTGAGTTTGTATATATGTGTATAAACCAACTTAGATGATCATATTAAAACAAATGTGCAGGATTACATAGAGGTTTTCCCTAAGGATGTGTTGGGATTTACCCTATTGATAGGAATAATTCTTCATCTATATGCACTCTGGGACTCCCCTGATATCTTATGTATCTTATCATTTAGCCCCGTCTGAGCTGCAAGAGTTAAATATGAAATTGGAGGACCTTATAGAGAAAGGAATCATTAAACTAGTTTTCTCCCCTAATAATCTAAAGTGTTGTTCACTAAGAAGGTAGATGAATGCTTAAGGATCCATGTTATCTATCACCACCTGAATCTAGTGATATCTAAGAACAAGTACCCTCTATCGAGGATCAACTACCTCTTTGGCCAGTTGAATAGAGTGAAGTTGTTTTCAAAGATTGATCTCAGGTCTGAATATCACTAGCTTTGAGTTCATGAGTATGGTATTTTAAAGTTAGAATCTGGGTTCCATTTTGACCATTATGATTTTATAGTGATTCCATTTAGTGATATGAGTGCCTCAGCTATGTTCATATTCTTTTTGAACTATATCTTTTATCCATTCCATGATCGGTTCATGGTGGTATTTATTTACAACATCCTTATTAATTAAGTAATGGAGGACGAACATGTGGGATATATGAAGATTGTAATAGACTTACTTTAGGAGAACCAAGTGTATAGAAATCTCTCAAAGTATCAATTATGGATTTGAGATGTTTACTTTTTAGGTAATTTTATCTTATAGGGTATAGTAGCTATATACCAATAAGGAAGTTTTATATTAATATCCACCCAAGATCATGTTGTAAGTTTAGAGTTTTATTTATTTATAAGTGCACTATCATAATTTCATGGAGTACATACCTAATATTAAAATACCTATGACCACCCTTACTTAAAAGGGGAATCCATTTGTTTGGTCTAAGTGATGCTAGATAGATTTTGAGTACTTGAAGTAGAGTTTGATGAGTGATTTTATCATAAGGTTTCTAGAGGATGAAGTTGACTACATGGTGGTATGTTATTACTATGGATCTAGGTTTGTTTGTGTGTTGATGTAGAGGCAGGTGGTGATTACTTATTGGTTTAGGTAGCCAAGACCCCATGAGAATTACTACACAACCCATGATTTGGAGTTATTGTCAATATTTTTTCCTTGAATACTTATAGGCATACCTTCTTACTAAATACTTTATAATATTTATGGACTATAAGATACCTAGGTACAATTTTACTTAGAGATATATTAACCCAAAGAACATTTATTTGTTATAGTTCTTAAAATACTATGAATTCAAGAATTCTTATACTCTGGGAAAGGGAAACATGATGGATAATACCATTAGCAGAAAGTAATGTTCTTATTTATTGGGAGAGGTGTCTATTTAGTTGGACTTATTACAACTTTTCTTAGTAGATGAGTGGTAAGTGGATTATCTATGATCAATGATAGTGTATCATCTATTTTTTATCCCATAAGGGTGGCTCATCTAGTATACCTTGATTGAAAGTTTTATATGACCATATATTCTCAATAATTACACCAAATGGATATTTCGAAGGTGGGGATCATATTATTCTCTTTTGAGGATGGAAAATATTTCTAGTTTTTCTACGTAATGATTTTCTAAGGGAGTTCCATACTTCGCCCATGGAGATAAAACCTAGATTGAAAAATATGTACCAAGACGTTAGGTGTCAGATTTGGTGGGCATGTATAAAAAAATGTGTTACCATTATTTTCTCATGATGCCTCACATCTTAGTAGATGAAGGAAGATAACCAGGTCTTAGTAGTTTTAAACCAAACCCTTTAGGGTTTTGAGTAGAAGTGGTGTAATTACCTAACCCTAGTTACCCTGAATTGGTGCATTATTACATAACATTGGCATGATCACAAAAGATCAAGCCTCAAAAGACCAATAAGTTTAATAGCCTTAGAAATACTAGATACATTCATAAGTTTTACATTAAATTATAAAATGAAAGACCACAAAAACATAGTCTCCATAGGCCACACTCATATCCCTTAGACTATCCCTGCAGGTCAGTCATAGTATAATTCTTCACATCCGGGGAAAAATAAAAAATAGAAAGGGTTGAGCTCAAATGCTCAGTAAGGATAACAATATAGATGAAGCTTTCATAAATAAGTACAAACATTTAAGGCAATGTAAGACTAGAACAAAATCCTTCTAAACTTGAACTTCAAAATAATATGTAAAAGATAAAATCAAATAATTCCATTTAATTTTTCACATGGATATTCTACTAGTCTAATAATCACATAAAATATCAATATCCACTTTCATAATGATGAAATGCATAATGGCAGACTTCATAACCAAATAGACAAGGCCTTGTGCCAATACTACAAATAAGATTTTGTCAAGGACTTGTTCCAAGACACTAGTTTGTCTCATGAGACCTACTGATGCATCGATAAGCTATAACAGGCTCCACCCATCACTTACTAAGTCCATTGCATTCCTCATATGAAAAGGTTCAAACATAACATAAAAATTCATATTAAAACTAGTATACGAAATGTCAATACTTATCTATAAACCATGAATGGTGTGAAAATGACACACCCATAGTAAAAAATATCACAAAGCCTTCAACACAATTTGGAAGTTTTGTATTATAATAAATCAACTTCAATTAAGCTTAAAATCCATCAAAAGATGTTGACATAGATGAAATCAAAACATTTTTTAGAGAAATATCTCTTTATATTTTGAAATATTTTAAAAGTAATATAATTATAAAAGAAAACATTTATTTTGAAAATATTCTTATAAGCTTGTAAGGGAAGCTTCAAAGATGTTATAACGACAGAAAATAGCTGCACCCTCTGTATAAGTTAAAAAAACATTCTTACCTTAATTTTGTCGAAAAGGTCATAAGGTACCTTGTTTGGAAAACGATGGAAAGATTCATTTAAAACCATTTTATAAAAAGTCAGACAAGGGTATAAATGAATTTAACCCATAGTATAGTAAATAGTAAAAATGTTTTGGAATACATTTTTAAGAAACATGGATGTGGATGATAAAGAGGTCCCAGTAGATGCTTACGTAAAAACAACCTCAGATAATAAAGAGATTGTGAAATTAACCCTTACCATGTAATTTTACTTGGTAAATGGTATGTTAACCTCCTTTATAATAGTTAAATCATTGTTATTAAATTATAAAATAACTCTATACATAAATATGATATCATATATGATCTTCTAATATTTCTTTGTTAATTATATTTCAGTAGTATCATCGTTTCGGGTGTTAACTGATTCATTTTCATTTATATGCTTTGTTACGTAAGTAATTTTTGTTATGGATATAATGTATATTATTCATATTCAGAATGATGTAAAGTCTTTAAACATTATTTTTAATCATCAAATGAAAATTAGTCTTGAATGGATATGATGGGGAATGAATCTCATCCCGTTCATGGAGACAATAATCCGTACGTACGCACGAGCGACAATATCATTCTTTTGATATTAAAATAATATATAATAGGATGGTATATCATATATAAAGAATCATTATCATATTATATTTATTATTTACATAATTTATACTCATTATTATACCCATCCAAATGATGAAGTGTTTGAATAACAAACTGCACCACGATGTGGAGACGGTAATCTGTACGTACGCACATATAATGACTTTGTCATTTATAGGATGGATATAATAATTAATATTGTTTTAACATTTCTATAATAACATTATAGTATATATAATATACTTTAGTTATTATTTTATAATGGAAACAACAAAGAAAGAGGAAGTGGAAGAAGAAAAGAACTTGAAAGAGGTGATGAAATATTTACCTTTTTTTTCAGGTTCTTCCTTTTAATTTGATCAAAAGGAATACTTAGGTAGGATTTATGACTAAATTAAGGCCTATAATATGAATTTAGGATAGTTGGGAGGATATTTGGGGAGGGGTTGTCCGAGCCAAATGGATTTGAAGGTGTGAATTTGAGAGAAGGGGAAGTGCCCTTTTATAAGAGGGGTGAGGGGCACCTTAGGAAAAGATTGAAATATTATTTTATAATAAAATAATTTTCGGTTTCTAATGGATTCAAAAAGAATTATTTAAAGTATAAGGTGGGATGAGTCGAAAACCTATCAACCAATTGGTTTTAGATAGGTTTGGGTCACTATATTAACCTTATCTTTTAGATTTAACTCTTAGTTAAATAGTTTGACATTTACCATGTCTCTTTGTATTTATATATTATATGGTTAAAAAACTTACTATAAACTTCCAAGAGAACCCCAAGTGGTTCATTAATGATACTAATATAATTATATATTTCTTTTTTCCCAGCCTTAGATTTTTAGGATTATTATATCAACCAATAATATTGTATTTGTTTTAAAAACTCATTTATGTTAATTTTGACATTATTTAATAATTGATTTTTGTTAAAGTCATAACAAATTTATTAATTCTATATAAATACATTTAATAAACCCTAACATGTAATTTTAACCTATTTTATTATTGTAATTCATTAAAAGTCTAAAATTATATTTATTTGTATATTTATAATATCAATTAGTATAATCTTTCATTAATATGGTAATTACTGCATCATCATTTTGTAATAAATAAATTTAATAATTTAATGTATAAAAATTATAAATAAACTACCATTATGTAGGAAATATTTTTATATTTCTAATTAATATTTATAGTCGAATTTATATTGTGTGTACCCTTATATTAAAAATGTTTTTGTTATTAAACATTGAATTTAACTCTTTTAACTCTTCTTTAGATAAAATAATAATAAATGTCATAATCTAATCCAAGTAGACCAAAGAGGTTTATATTTTATTCCTAATGTTGTTCTTGGTCGAATTATACTTATAAAATAGAATTAGGACATGTGTTAGGGTAATAATAATATCATTTTTACCCTTAATTACCCTATTTACTTTTAACCGTGGTAAATAAAAGTAAAAATTTAATATTCAACAAAAATTATTTTCATCTTATTGAACCAAATTTTACTTAATGATATCAAACGTGACTCTCAGATTTTTGAAATTCAACTCACAGAAGTGGTAAAATTAAGTTTTATAGAAATTCAGAAATGCTCCAAGGAGGTGGGTAAAAGACGGTAAAAAGTTCGATAAAATTTTATATATCTAAACTCATTATAAAATTACTCCAATGAATTAAATTGAACTTATATAGGTATTATGAATCTATTTTGACCTAAAATAAATTTAAATAAAATAAATAATTATTTAAATAAAAATTCGGTTTTAAACAATAACTCAGTGTTTTTCACTATTCATCAAAAATTGAAAGTTTTCAGGAAAATTTCAAAAATTCACCCTAAGATAATTTCGATATTATGAATCCAAAAATGAAGTCCATTTTGAAAGATAATATTTATAAAATTTCAAAAATTGGGTATTACTATTCATAACGACTAGTTTGATTGGTCACAGTGTGTTAGAATCTCGAAGTTGCGTACAATGCAAGCTATTACATTATTCAAAGGGAAACATACCGTGGAAGATTGGGGTGTTACATTCTTTACTCTTTCAAATAATTTCATCCTCAAAATTTCTAGAATATTTATGTATAAAATGATTCAGGTGGTTCTTCATTATAAGTTCCTTGAGTTCCCATGTTGCCTTTTCCATCTTATGGTTTCTCCATAGAACTTTTACCAGACGAGTCGTCCGGTTTCTTAGCACTTGTTCTATGGTATCAAGAATTTTGACATGCACTTCACAATTAGACAGATGAGGTTCCAGTTCAATTTCCTCATAGGTGAGTAGATGCATTGCGTCAGACATGTATTTTCTCAACAGTGATACGTGGAACACATCGTGAACTTTGGAGAGACTTGACAGCATTTCCAACCGATAAGCTACAACCAAAATTCATTCTACAATTTCGAAAGGTACAATGTACCTGAGACTTAGTTTACCCTTATTACCAAATTGTATAGATCCCTTCCATAGATATACCTTCAAGAAAACACGATCTCTTAACTAAAATTCCAAATCCTTCCTTCAGTTATCGACATAGCTCTTCTGCTCACTTTGTGCTGTTTTGATGTGGGTTTGGATAACCTTTACCTTTTCCATCGTTTCCTCAACAAGTTCTGGGCCTATGAGTTTTCTTTCACCAAAATCATCCCAACAAGTTGGTGTACGACATATCTTTCCATATAACGCTTCATATGGTGCCATCTAAATACTTGAATGGAAGCTATTATTATATGAAAATTCTAATAGAGGTAAATGTTGATCCTACTTACCTTGAAAGTCAAGTGAGAAAGATCTAAACATGTCTTCAAAGGTTTGAATAGTCCATTCTGATTGTCCATCAGTTTGAGGGTGGAAGGCAGTTCTCAAATGAAGTTTAGTATCTAGGGATTTCTAAAGACTTTTCCAGAATCTTGATGTAAAACGGGGATCACAATCATAAACAATCAATAGGGGTAAACCATGGAGTCTTACAACTTCATTAATACATAGTATTACTAAACATTCAAGTGTTAAATCTTCTCTTATAGCAAGAAAATGTGATGAATTGGTAAGACGATCAATAATGAACCATATTACATCATTCCTTCTAGGTTTATTTGGTAGCCCCATGAAAATTTCCATCATAATATTATCCCATTTCTACTCAGGTATAGGAAGAGGTTGCATGACTCTTACAAGATGTTGCCTTCCAGCTTTCACTTATTGACAAACTATACATCGTGACACAAAATCAGAAATCTCCCTCTTCATGTTGTCCCACCAAAAATGTTCCTTCAAATCTCTATACATATTAGTGCTACCAGGGTGTATAGAGAAATTGAATCTATAATCATAATCCAAAAATTCCCTTTTTAGACCAGGTATGTTAGGAACACAAATTCTTTTCCCAAATTTCAAAATTTCATCTTCATATATGAAGTCACTCAATATACCATCATTCACATCTTTTATTTTCTTTTGAAACTCCTCCTCATCATCCTGAGAACTTTTTATATTTTCTAGTAAATATGGTTTGGTAACCATTTGAAAAATTATTGATGCTTGACCTTCCATGATTATTCCCATATCCATTTTCACAAGATCCATGAAAATAGAATCCCTTTTAATTCTCATCTTGTTCAAAACTCCATGATCCTTTCTTCTCAAAGCATCTTCCACCTTATTTTCCTACCCTGAGTGGTAGTGTATTGTGCAATCATAATCCTTGAGTAGTTCAAGCCATATCCTTTGCCTCATGTTGAGTTCTTTCTATGAGAAAATATACTTCAAACTCTTGTGATCGGTATATATCTCACATTTTTCACCATAGAGATAATGTATCCATATCTTCAAAGCAAAGATTAAAGTTTCTAACTCAATATCATGAGTATGATAGTTTTGCTCATGATTTTTTAGCTGTCGTGATGCATAGGCAATAACTCTATCATTCTGCATAAGGAAAAAACCAAGTCCTTTCTTTGAAACATCACTATAAATAAAAAACCCATCATTCCCCGATGGTAGAGTCAAGATAGGATCATTGACTAATCTTCTCTTCAGTTATTCAAATAATTCTTCACACTCTTTTTTCCAAACAAATTTAACCCTTTTATGTGTGATCTTTGTTAATTGGTTAGCCATCTGAGCAAAATTCTGGATGAAATGTCGATAATAACCTGCTAAACCAATAAAACTGTATACCTTAGTTATACTCATCGGTTCTGGCCATTCTTAGATTGCCTTAGTCTTTGAAGGATCGACATAGATTCTACCCTTATAGACAATATAGCCTAGAAAATAAATCTCCTGAAGCCAGAATTCATACTTGCTAAATTTCCCATATAATTCATTTCTTCTAAGAGTCTTTAGAATAATTCACAAGTGATTTTCATGATCTTCATAGCTTTTGGAGTATACCAAGATATAATAAATAAATACCACTAAAAATTCACCAAGATATTCCTTGAAAACTCTATTCATTAGATCCATGAAGACAGAGGTTGCATTAGTCAATACAAAAGGCATTACTATAAACTCGTAATGCCCATACCTAGTTTGAAATACTGTTTTCGAAATGTCTTCCTTTTTCACACACAACTGATGATATCTAGATCAAAGGTCAATCTTTGAAAAATATTGACCCCCATGAAGTTGGTCAAATAAATCATCAATGCAAGGTAGGGGATACTTGTTCTTTATTGTTATAGAATAGATCTCTCTATAGTCAATGCACAACCTCATAGATCCATATTTCATTTTAACAAAAAATAGGGGCTCCCCATGGAGAAACACTATGGTGAATAAATCCCTTATTACTCAATTCCTCTAGTTGTTTATTTAGTTCCACTAACTCCACAATGTCCATTCTATAAGGGGTCTTCAATATGGGCCTTGAACCAGGAATTAAATCAATAGAAAACTCAATTTCTCATTCTGGAGGATGTCTAGGTAAATCTTCTGGAAACACATAAAAATATTCTTGCACAATAGTTACATCCTTTATTTGAACATTCTTTTCCTCACCCATAATTATTTCATTATCTTCCTCCATAATAATTGAATTTAGTAGAGATACTAGGGGTGGATCTGGATAAGAATCAGGTGGTGATGTTTCTAATCTAAAGATAAGGTACTCCTTATCATCATAAAAAATTGTAACCTCATTCTTCTTATAATAAATTTTCGCATCATGGTCCAAAAGCCAATCCATTCCGAGGATTATATAAAAATAAATCATGGGTATGATGATGAGATCAGCAGATAAAGAACATTAATATACCCTAATGAGAACTTATTCACAAAACTTTGTTACAATGATACTTCCCTTATGTGTTTTGACTGACAACTCCCTTATTAAGTCAAATTGAAAATATCTAATTTTCTTAGAAAACTGGAAAGATATGAAACAATGCAATGATCCAGAATCAAATAAAGAATTTACTAAATTACCTACCACCACATATTTTGGAGATTCAAACTCATCATTAGTGATATCATAAGCTTGGAATTGATCCCTTGGCCTTTTCTGAGGTAATTTTCCTTGGCGCTTAGGAAATTCATTTGCATAATGCCCCCTTTCTCTACAATTGTAGTATTCAACATTGATAGCCTCTTTCTTCCCCTTGCAATCATGATCTTGGTTTCCTTTTTCACCACACTTATAATAGACTCCCATTCTCTTTAGGCAAGTACCGGGGTGTTTCTTTCCACATTTACTGTAGGATGGATATTCAACTTTTCCCTTCTTCTACTTATTTCCATTTCCTGAGTGTTCAACAGAACTCTTATTCTCTTGATTTTCTTTAAATTCATAAGACTTAGAGAATTCATTTTCTATATTGATAGCACATGAGACATTATCTTCATATGAAAAGAAGGATATTGAGAGTAATTCTCGCCGAATAAATGTTTTTAACTCATCAAATAATTGATCAATCTTACTCATTGGGTTATGTATATAATCTGTTGCATGCCTTGATGACCTTGTAAAGTTAGCCTCATACTTTGAGACATTCTCATCCTCCTTTTTCCTCGGACTCAGAAATTGCCTTTCTATATCCGCTAGATGGTCATGAGGAAAGTATTTTGCTAAGAAAATCTATTTAAAATCCCTCCATTCCATATTTGATACATCATCATCTTCCTTTGGTGTTTGAATCAATGACCACCATTGATCTGCATCTCCTGTGAGGTGATAAACTACAATGACAACTTTTTCCCTTTCGCTACTCCACAAAGCATGAAATATTTTCTCTAAGGAATTTATCCATTGCTCAGATACTAATGTATTTGTACTCCCATTGAATTTTGGTGGTTGTTTCCTCATGAAGCGGTCTAACATTGATCCTCCACGTTGTGGATCAGGTTTATCCATATGGGTAAGGTTATTATTCATAACCTGAGTGAGTTGTCCTAGTATGGTGATAATCTTATCAGCACCAGATACTTCACCATCTCCACTACAATTATCTTGAGTAGGAGGGAAATCCATATATGGATTACGTTCATTGATACAGTTTCCATTCCTTCCACTAGGTTCCATTTCTAAACAATGACATACACTAGATTAGTTTATGAATTGTAATACATAATTCCCAACTTGTAAAACAATTAACATAAATTAAACAGTTTATGGATATAATACATAATCATAAAAATGAATTATTTGAGGAATTATATAATCATAAACCATTCATAATGGTTTGTAAATAAAATGAGAATTATCCTAAGCACATCCACCGGGAGTGTCGTAACCAAGAGTGCATCAAGACCTGTTGTCATGCACCAGTTCCCATTCAAGTCTATCTCAAAGTGGTTTTTTTGTGTTTTACCCCTAGATACATCTATTCCAGAGCCACCTCTACCTGATCATATCCAGATAGGGATGTATTTCTTGTAAAAATCAAAAAATCTCTACAGTACCAAAATTCTAAGAAGTTCTTCTATACTAATCCTCAAAGTCTATATTAGGGTAATTATATCTAATCAGAGTTTATCTAAATATAGATTCCAAGGTTTGTACTAAATTTCCTCTGATAACAACTATAAAGCCCCGACCCTTGTTACCCAGAATTAGTGCATTATTACATAACATTGGCATGATCACAAAAGATCAAGCCTCGAAAGACCAATTAGTTTAGTAGCCTAGGAAATAGTAGATACATTCCTAAGTTTTAAATTACATTATAAAATTTAAAACTATGAAAACATAGTCTCCATAGGCCACACTCATATCCCTTATAATATCCCTGCAGGTCAATCATAATATACTTCTTTGCATCTTGGAAAAAATAAAACATTGAAAGGGGTGAGCTCAAATGCTTAGTAAGGATAACCATATAGTGGAAACTTTCATAAATAAGCATAAACATTTAAGTCAATGTAAGACTAGAACAAAAGCCTTTTAAAAATGAAATTAATAATAATATGGAAAAGATAAAATAAAACAATTCCATTTACTTATTCACATGGATATTATAATAGTCGAATAATCATATGCAATATCAATAGCCACTTTTATAATGATGGAATGCATAATGTCAGACTTCATAACCACATAGTCAAGGCCTTATGCCAAGACTATAAATAATATTTCATCATGTCCTTGTGATAAGACACTAGTTTGTCTCATGAGACCTACTGATGCATCGAGGAGCTATAGTGGGCTCCACCTATCACTTACTAAGTCCAATGTATTCATCATATGAAAAGGTTCAAACATAACATAAACATTTATATGAAAACTAGCATACGAATTTTCAATAGTTTCTCCATAAACCATGAATGGTGTGAAAATAAGACATCCATGGTCAAACATATCACAAAACCTTCAATAAAATATGAAAGTTTTGTATCATAATAAATCAAATTCAATTAAGCTTAAAATCTAACAAAGGATGTTGACATAGATGAAATCAAAACATTTTTTAGAGAAATATATCTTTCTATTTTGAAAAACTTTAAAAGTCATATAATTATAAAAGAAAACATTTATTTTGAAAATATTTTTATATGCTTGTAAGGGAAGATTTGATGATGTTATAACGACAGAAAATAGCTGCACCCACCATATAAGTTAAACAAAACATTCTTACCTTAATTTTGTCGAAAAGGTTATAAGGTACATTGTTTGGAAAATGACAGAAAGATTACTTTAAAACTATTTTATAAAAATTCAGAAAATGGTATAAATGACTTTAACCATTAGTCTAGTAAATATTAAAAATCTTTTGGAATAGATTTTTAAGAAACATGGATGTGGATGATAAAGAGGTCCCAATGGATACTTACGTAAAAACAACCTCGGATAATAAAGAGATTATCAAATTAACCCTTTCCATGTACTTTTCCTTGGTCAAGGGTATGCTAACCTCATGTATAATAGTTAAATAATTGTTATTAAATTATAAAATTACTATATACATAAATATGATATCATATATGATATTCTAACATTGCTTTGTTAATGATATTTCAGTAGTATCATCGTTTCGGGTGTTAAATGATTTGTTTTCCTTTATATGATTTGTTACATAAGTAATGTTTGTGATGTATAGTATGTATATTATTCTTATTCATAATGATATTAAGTCTTTAAACATTATTTTTAATCATGAAATGAAAATTATTCTTGAATGGATACGATTGGGAATGAATCTCATCGCGTACGTGGAGATGGTAATCCGTACGTGCGCACGAGGGAAAATATCATACTTTGAAATTAAAATCATATATAATTGGATGGTATATCATATATAAAGAATAATTATCATATTATATTTATTATTTACATCATTTATACTCATTTTTATACCCATCCAAATGATGAAGTGTTTGAATAACAAACTACACCACGACGTGGAGACAGTAATCTGTACGTACACACATATAGTGAATTTTTCATTTATAGGATGGATAGAATAATGAATATGGTTTTAAAATTTTTATAATTACATCAGATTCTATAGAAGATACTGGAGTTATTATTTTAGAATTGAAACAACAAAGAAAGAGAAAGTGGAAGAAGAAAAGAACTTGAAAGAGGTGATGGAATATTTACCTCTTCTTCGGGTTCTTCCTTTTGATTTGATCAAAAGGGACCCTTAGGTTGGATTTATGACTAAAGGAAGGCCTCTAGGATTAAGGGAGGACAATTTTAAGGATATTTGTGTAGGGTTTGGACGAGCCAAATGGATTTGAAGGTGTGAATTTGAGAGAAGGGGAAGTTCCATTTTATAAGAGGGGTGAGGGGCACCTTAGGAAAAGATTGAAATATTATTTTATAATAAAATCATTTTCGGTTTCTAATGGATCAAAAAAATATTATTTAAATGATAAGGTGTGTATGGATATAAAACCTCACAGCCAATAGGTTTTATATAGTTTTGGGTCACTATATTAACCTTATATTTTAGATTTAACTCTTAGTTAAATAGTTTGACATTTACCATGTCTTTTTGTATTTTTATATTATATGGTTAAAAAACATACTATAAACTTCCAAGAGAACCCCAAGTGGTTCATTAATGATACACCTATCATTATATATGTCTTTTTTCTGAACCTTATATTTTTAGGATTATTATATCAACCAATAATATTGTATTTGTTTTAAAAACTCATTTATGTCAATTTATAAATTATTTAATAATTGGTTTTTATTAGTCCTAAATACTTTATTACTTCTAAATAAATAAATATAATCAAACCTAACATGTCATATTAACCTATAAAGTTATTTGAATTCATTAAAAGTCTCAAATTAGTTTTATTTGTATATTTATAATATTAATTATTTTAATCATTCATTAATATGGTAATTACTGCTTCATCATTGTGTCATAAATAAATTTAATTATTTAATGTCTAAAAATTATAAATAAAATAAAATTATGTATGAAATATTTTTATCTTTCTAATTAATATTTATAGTCGAATTTATATTGTGTGTGACCCTATATTAAAAATGTTTTAGTTATTAAACATGGAATTTAACTCTTTTAACTCTTCTTTAAATAAAATAATAATAAATGTCCTAATCTAATCCAAGTGGACCAAATGGGTTCATATTTTATTCCTAAGGTTTTTTTGGTCTAATTATACTTATCCAATAGAATTAGGACATGTGTTAGGGTAATAATAATATCATTTTCCCCTTAATTACCCTATTTACTTTTAACCGTGGTAAATAAAAGTAAAAAGTAACTATTCACCAAAAATTATTTTCATCTTATTGAACCACATTTTACTTACTGATATCAACCACGTCTCTTGGATTTTTGAAATTCAACTCACAAAAGTGGTAAAATTGAGTTTTAAACAAATTCAGAAAAGCTCATACGAGGTGGGTAAAAGACAGTAAAACGTTCGATAAACTTTTATATATTTAAAATCATTATAAAATGACTCCAATGAATTATATTGAACATATATAGGTATTATGTATCTATTTTTACCTAAAATAAATTTAAATAAAATAAATAATTATTTCAAAAAAAATTTGGTTTTAAACAAGAACTCACTATTTTTCACTATTCATAAAAAATTGAATGTTTTCAGAAAAATACCAAAAATTCACCCTAAGCTAATTTCAATATTCCAAATCCAAAAATGAAGTCAATTTTGAAATATAAAATTTATAAAATTTCAAAAAGTGTGTATTACTATTCATAATGGCTAGTTTGATTGGTCACGGTGTGTTAGAATCTCAAAGTTGCGTACAATGCAAGCTATTGCATTATTCAAAGGGAAACGTACCGTGGAAGCTTAGGGCATTACAAGTGTGATGAAATATTGACGGATTTATTGATAGAGTTCCCTTGGTTAGTGAAATTTTATGATGTTATCTAGGTGATTATTGACTGAACAATCATGTTATCCCACTTCCTTAATATTTGAGTTCACTATTTAGTAGATAGATTTTGAAGCTCGTAAATGGAGGGGATTATCTGGTTTCATGGGATACCCTTTGTAAGAATTTGAATTTTCTATGAGGCATTAAAACTTTTTATTTTTATTTTAATTCCTATGTTTTTATCCTTATGGGAGTTCCTAGTGGGGAAATAGAGGAAACAAGGGTGTGAGAGGCTTATACAGAGCCCCGATATCAAGTTTTTGTAGGAAGAAGATAGGATGAATGGTTAGTAGAAACCGTTCATCCCACAATTTCTACTAACCATGTGGCCCAACCACCTCCTCCAAAAAATTAGGATCTAGGTTCCATATAAGCACTGAACAAACCTATTTCTTCTATGGCCCCACTAGGAACTCTAATTAGGATAAAACCAAGGAGTTAAACTATAAATAAAAAGGTTACATACCTCATAGAAAAGTTTATTTCTAAAAATATCCCCCTTAAAAAAATATCCCTTGAATTTACCTTCCAAGGGTGGCCAAGCATCATCTATGAATAAATGTAGCCACTAGTCACATACGTTGCCCCCTCTCCCATGTCTCATTCTATATACAGCTATGATTCCATACCACTCATTTAGAGGAACCGACCAGCCTTAGAGAACCTTCATGCCTCTATCAACAATATGGATAAGATGATCCTCAAAGGATGCATCTACTTCCAACTTAACATAATTGGGCTAAAGAACATTCAATGGATCAGAATGATATCAATGAAGCTGTGATATATAGAAGATGTCATGTATGGCTCAAAACCTCTAAGGTAACTATGCCCGATAGGTGACCAGCCAGAATCTCAAAGGGCCCAACGTAACAATTCAATAAATCCATTTATTTCTGAATATGTCTTTTCACCAGTTTAGGTTAAACTCACAAGAAAACCTGACTCCCCACCTTGAACTCTAGTGGTTGATGGTGGTGATTGGTGTATGACTTATGTCTATATTGAGCTGTCGATATTTACTTCCTAATAAGATGACCTGATCTAAAGTCACCTAAATGAGATGAGGACCCAGTTGTACTTCCTCTCCCACCTCTAACTAGAACGTGGGTGAAAGAAATAACCTACCATACATGACCTCATAAGGAGACATCTGTATGGTCCCTTTAAATCCATTATTATAAGAGAACTTGGTGATAGGTAAGTGTTTCTCCCAAGAACCTTTAAAATCAAGGATGCATGCTTAGAGCATGTTCTCCAAAACCTATATCACATTCTCAGACTGACCTTTAATATGTGGGTGATAGGTTGTACTCAAAAGTACCTATGAACCCAATTCCCTCTATAACCCATACCAGAATCGAGGAGTGAATTGAGTGTCTCTATATGATATTATAGAATTTGGAACACTGTAAAGGCATACAATCTCATGAATGTAAATCCTCCTAATATCATCCATTTAAAGAGACTCATGAATATTATGTAAATAGGTGACATTTTTCAACCTGTCTATGATCAACCATATGACATCATTGCCCCAAGGTGATCTAGGATGTTATATCAATATATCCATGGTGACGTCATCCCATTTCCACTAAGGAATAGAAAATGGTTGTAAAAGCCCCACCGATCACTGGTGCTTTGCCTTCACCTACTAATAGGTGGAACACTGAGCAACAAACCCAGCTATCTACCACTTTATCCCCGACTACTAGTATTGATGGCGTAAGTAACAATACATATTTTTAAGACCATGATAAATATCCCATATAGAGGCGTGAAACTCTAACATAATCTCCTATCATATGTCTTTAGGAACACAAACAAATCCATGGATGCACAAGATCTCATCCTTATCAATGATCCAACCAGGAGGCGGGTCATCACCTAAAATTATCTCCCATAGGACCAAGCCCTAAAAAACTAATAACTGCCTCATCTTTAGTCTCTATAGAAGCGATGAGGTCACTGATAATGATGCAATTACAAACTATCCATGATGGCCTTGAACCTCCAAGTTCATCCTAGAAAATTGTGCCATAAGCTGCTACTTTCTACTGGCCTCTTAAACCTCCTATTTCTGAGTCCTCCTACTCAAAGCGTTGGAAAATTCATTCCCCTATCTATACTTATAGGTAAGATTGAAGTCAAAATATTGTAGGTAATCAACCCATATTCACTATCTATGATTCAGATCATTCTATGTAAATATGAACTTTGGGATATTATAGTTTGTTTACACCAAAAAATTCCCTACCAATAAGTAATGCCTCCAACAGTGCAAATAACTCAATAATGTGCATTGGGTAGTTCCTATCATGTGTCCTCAATTGAAGAGACCTGTACACCATGAATCAGTCCTCCTACATAAAAAATGATCCTATACTGATACCTAATGCATCACAATATACATTATAGCTTCTTCTCGGCTCTGGAAGAATTAGGATCAGTGATGAAGTCAATCTATCTTTCATCTATTGAAAGGATGTCTCATAGGTTTCTGACCATATAAACTTTACACCCTTCTTATTCAAGCCTACAAGATGTGATTCTAATTATGATAATTCCTTTATGAATCACCTATAATAACCTTCTATCCCTAAGAAACTCTATATATCAAAGGTGTTCCTGGGATTATCCTAGGAAACTATATATCTCACTATCTATGGTTCAACTAATACTACTGTCTTGGAGATAATATTACCCAAAAAGTAAATATTATCCATAAAAAATTGACACTTCGTGAGATTATAATATAATTGATTCCCTCTCATTGCATATAATACAATATCAAGATATTTTTTCATGTTTGTGTTAAGTATGAGAATACACCAAGATATCATCCATGAATACCACCACAAACAAATCAAGTTATGGATAGAAAACCCAGTTCATTAGTGCCTTGAAAACTTCTAGCACATTCATGAGATTGAACAATCTAACTAGATACTCACATATACTATACCTTCTATAAAAATCTGTTTGAGTTATGCTTGAATTTTGAACATGCACCTAATGATAAATCGATCTCAGATCAATATTTTATAATACCCTAGATCCTCGAAGTTGGTTGAAGAGATCATCTTTATAAGGAAATGGATATTGGTTCTTAACTATCAACATGTTCAATTTTTATCAATTCACAAACAAAATAATGGTTCCATCCACCTTCTTGGTAAAAGGTACTGGATAACCCCATGGAGAAGTACTGGGTCATATAAAACCCTTTCTTTCCAAATCCTCTAGCTGTCTCTTGAGCTCCTACATCTCAGTAGTAACCATCCAATAAGGAGGAATGGATACTGGTGTAACTCATGGAACTATCTTGATGAAAAAAATGTACCTATCTATTGCTAGGTAGTCCTAAAAATTCATTTAGAAAAACATAAATAAAATTATAAACCAATGGAGGTAAATCCACATGATGTGTTCCCTAATTATCCAAATATAAGCTAGCAATATGGTCTGTCATCTTGACCATCCCATAATTATCAGGTCGAACTCATCTCGCCTAGAAATCCCATTCACCCTTGTGAATAAAACCCCCACCATATAGTGATGTTAAGGTCACCCTTCGATGATAGCATTCAATATAGTCATGAAATTGAACAAACCATTCCATCTTGATCATGACATAAAACCCTATCATCATGAGTAAAAAAGGTCCTATACAAAGTGAAACCTACCTACCTTAATGGGAACTCCCTATGCTGGCATACACTCTCTGATCATAACCCCAATAAATTATCTAGTTCCATCACTCCACTATAAAGATAAATATTGAACCCAAGGATCTCCACAATAGGAATAGATATGAAAGAAAGAGATGCGCCTATATCGAAAAGAGTAGATACTAGCATAGAGGCTACCAGAATAGCACCTCTGACTATAGAAGGTATGTAACTATACTCCTTAGGTATCAAATGTAATGTATACATCTAGAATGATATACAAACCTAAGATATAGCACGAACACCCAAATTAGTTCCACTCTACTACCTTTATAAGTTTGGTTTTTGGCTTCATTGACCATTGATACCACCTAGACCTCATCAACGGATCACACTCCAACTCCCTACTTGAAGAGAATATGATAACCCTGATCCTAAACATGGAGTTGGTGCAGACCCTCTCTCACTAGATACTGGAGGAAATATCCCACAAAAATCACTATAGATGACCCATCCTACCACAAACTCATCACTCGACTAGGTTTCTATCACACTGGCTCTTTATATGTCCCTACCTCCCACACTGATGAAAAAAATACAAAACTAACAGAACCCATTCTCTGGATGGTATTCCCCTTATGAGATACCTTAAATAATCTCTTCCCACCACTTGAAATTTATCCACTAGGTAAATAATATTATCTACTCTGTTATGTGCCCCAATCTTCCCTTAAGTTATGTTCAGTAATCAGTTCCTAATTTACTAATTCAGTTATGGTAAGAAGCCAAAAAAATACATGAAATCTGATTTCATACCTGAGACCAACCTCTAATATCTAAGATTTAAAAACCTCATCACCAAACAGGATAGGTAAAAAACACCATAGATCTATGAAATAGGTAGAATAGTCCATGACTGATAATGTTCCCTACTTCAAGTACATAAAATATCTGGATCTATCAGCCCTCAATGTCTTGGGATAGAAATAATCCTGGAAGGCTATCTTAAAATCCCTTCAATACATATATTGATGATGATTCATTTGAGTAATCACATCCCACCATCTCTTGAAATAATCCCAAATCATATACATAGCGGGCTTCATTCTCCTCTCATGAGGTGTCTCAAGATTCTTGAAAATTGATAGCATGGTTTCTAGCCATGACTTTGCAGCCTATGGTCCACCATCACTTGAAAATGTGGGCGGATGGTACTACTAAAAAACATGAGTCAAATATTCCATAATCAAGGAAGGTAGAATGGATACTTGAACGGTCTATATAAATCATAGAAACCCCTCTTGAAACTGGGCCTTATAACCCATATTAAGTATAACAAGCGGTGCATCAAGAGGCACTACTAGAGGTTCTACTGGGGACTTAGGGACTACCACCTATGGAGTATGGTTTTAACCACCCTCCTGGTGCACAACAGGTGTCCATCACAGTGGAATATTTCTACAAATTCCAAGGGCACACCTTAGACAAGATTTTATAACAAAACAATCACAAATACATAAATAGCAAAGATACAAGACTTCCTAACCACAAGTCACACCCCTCTTCCTACTCATAAATATAGGAATGGGAGAGATACATATCATAATAAAGCACAAGATACTACATACTTCCCACTACTAAGTTTGATTTTGGGAAACGTTCTCTACTATATGTTAGGGGTTTTGATATAAAGAGTTTCAATTGTAAGTTATAGAGGAAAAAAACCATTAAATTGAAATTGAAATCCCTATTTAATGACAACCATTCATTTTAGAATTCAATTCCATTAATATTAATTAATAGTTTTATAGAAATTCACTTTAAAATGTTGAACTATATGGATCACCATTTCTAATTTATAAAGGCCCACACACCTTATAAATTGAAGTGTGGTGTCCATTTAATTCCAACTAGTTATTTATCAAGTCCCTACATGAAATGTTAGTATAGTTCATGGACACAAAAATAAAGTCACCAAAACATGCTATAGGAAATGCATGCAGTAATTAAATGTTGAATGGAATATAAATCCCAAAGTGACTATGATGATGCATAATGTATTATTTCCTTAACATACTAGGCCAAGGGTAAAGAAACCCATAATCATAAAGAACATCAAACATTAAGTGTCACCCAATAGTGAAATCAAAATATCTATAATAATTAGAATCTAGAACAACATATCCCATCCTAGGAAATTTTTATTTTTTTAGTACGTGGGTTAGATACTCCTAGGCACAACTCATCACCAAATTCTAAAAAATTCCCAATCTCCTATCAAATATTCCAAAATGTAAAGATAAAATAAAATAAACACATCTGATACCACTTTGTGACATCTTGGAACTAGTTCAATCAAGAGAAACCAAGCCCAATTGGCCACATGGACTCAAGAGCACCTCCCCATATGCTAGAGGCTACCAAATAGTAGTGAGGTTCCATGGTGGAACAATGGGGAGACTACACCCCTATAATCAGAGTGTATCACATCAGTGTAATCTTACCAATAAACAGAGAAATCATATTGAATAACTAAACAACTGAATAATAAACATCCATCACATAATTAACCAAGTAATCTCATACAACAGTGCCATATAAAAATTTTGATCATGAAATGCTATACAAAATATAGGCAATACATGGAAATAGAAATATATTATAATACATTTATCAAAAGTAAAATAAGACTAAAAAGGAACTATCCCTAGATATCACCGTGATTCATTGCCTAGTACTGTACTCCCCTACATCTATAAAACAATCAATCAAGCATAATCAAGTTGGAGCATTCCATTATCCCTACCTGTATCCATGAAGTCTATCCAGGTACCCAACATTGGCCCGAATAGGGTGTGAGATAACACTCAATAGTCCACCACCAACAGTATCTATAACAATCTTCGTCTATGAAAAATAAGCTGAATCAGTGTGGAGATATAATATGAGAAAAAAAATAAAATAAAAGCAGAAGTGATATTGTTCAGTCTATAAAGTCTCACTGTGATAAAAAAACTAAATCATAAGGGCTATCTGTAAAGAAAAGAAAGTATCAACAACAACAGCCTACACCATGTATTCATGTATTATGCCTACATGGGCTAGGGTCCATGGAGTAGATAAGTACAAGGATATAAAGTAAGCTCTTTAAATAAATTAAACAAGATCCAAGGAGTAGAAATGTCCTAGCCATTCTAATGGGTCATGTAAACCAACTAATTCAGACCTAGGGAGTAGAAATTTCCAAGTCATCCTAATATGATCATCAGATCCAAGGAGTATAAATGTACAAGTAATCCTAGTATGCTGATTAAATTGGATCTAAGGAGTTGAAATTTCCAAGACATCCAAAAATTCTAAGTGAACTGGATCTAAGGAGTAGAAATGTCTAAGGAATCCCAAGGGTTCATCAGATCTAAGGAGTAGAACTATTCTAGGAATCCTTGTATAATTAGTAAAATAATTAAATGATATAAAAGGAGAAAAAATGACCAAGTCATCCTAATATGCTGGATCCTTGGAGTAGTAATGTCCAAGGAATCCAAGTAATCCAAATCCATGGATTAGAAATTTATATGGCGTCTAAGCAGGTTGTTGGTGCCATACCGAGGAACCTCCATTATATTCATAACCATTTTATTCACCATTATTAAACACCACATTAATAATTTCATTAATCTCTTCATAATCATTTACATTCCAAGGGATTAAACATGTAATACATTTCATTTATAATGAAAAGGTGATACAAGGTGATTACAACCTTTAAAAATTATTTTGATTACAATATTCGGTTCTCAATTATACAAGGAGAGATCAACACACCCCAAGGGTGGAATAATCATGATAAAAAAGTAGAACCCACCCCACATGCGTTTTGGGGAGAGTTCAACTACCTCCAAATTTATATAAGGGTTTCATGAGATGTATTAAACATGAATTTATCATTTGAATCAAGTTTTAATTAATTTAGAAATCATCACTTAGAAAGTCTATCATGAGGAATAATGACAATAAGCTAAAAACAACTAGACTTTTAGGGAAAAGGTATAGACCACCTACCTTAGATTGGTAAAGGAACACTCATCTAGTATCAGCCTCTAATTTAGTACAGATCAATAGAAAATGAAATAATGGATGAACACCCTAAAAATAGGGAATAAGATCATGAACTGAAATAATTCCATCAAGAGGAAGGGAAACCAAAAAGGAACAAGAGGAATAAATAAATCACTGGTGGATATCCAACAAGACCAATAGTGTCCAAATAAAATTCCATATCATAGATTTATCACAAATCCTAGATTAGGCTTCCATGGGAGATTCAATTAGAGAAAAGAGGGCTGGATACTGGAGAAAAAGAGAAAGAATAAGTAGGGTTAACATTTAATAGAATTAAGGAAAATTTTTTATTTACCAATTAAAAACCCGGTCACATGGTTGGACAAACTGTGTGCCCATAATTACCTCAATATCCCCTCACATAGTCATAGTGAATGGGTATAAAAACCATGCACTGATCATATATTTTCCCTCTTTTACAAACTTTATATAAAACACATGGGTATGCAACCCTTATTTCATAGTTTGATAAAACCATATGGGGTGGTCCAGTTCACTGTCTAGGGACACACTATTTGATAAACCTATGAAATAGGGACCACAACCTCATGTGTTTTATTTGGAATTTTTAATTGAGGGAAAACACATGGCCAGTGCCTGGTTTGTCTAACTATGTGAGGGTGGTATTGAGGCAGTGTTAGTCACACAGTTTGGTCAACCATTTGGTGAAACCATGCAACCATGTTTTTAAAGGGGAGATGGATATTTTTGTATAATTCTATTAAATGTTAACCGCAATTCTTCTTTCCCTTTTTCTATAGTTCCTAACCCCCTTTTATCATGTTAAATCTCCCATGGAAGCCTAAGGTAGGCTTTGTGATGACTATCCATTCCAGACTCTGATTCAATCACCAATGGTCTTTTTGGATATCCACCAGTGATTTATTCATTCCTATTGTTCCTTTCATAGTTTCTCTTCCTATTGATGAAATTATTTTAGTGTGGTCTCTTATGACCTATTTTTAGGGCATCTATCAATTCTTCAATTTTTTACTGATATAGAACATATTAGAGGATGAGATTGGATGATTGTTCCTCTACCATGATAAGGTAGGTAACCTATACATTTTATTTAAAAGTCTAGTTGTTTTTAGCTTGTTGGCATTGTGCCGCGTACTGGACTTTCCAGGAAATTATTCCTAAATTAATTGAACCATGATTCAAATGATAAATTCATGTTTATGACATGATGTGACACCATTATATAATGTTGGAGGTAGTTGACCTCACCCGAACCACCTATGGAGTGGGTTCTACCTTTTTATCATGATTACTCCACCATTGGGGTCTGTTAAGATTGCCTTGTATAGTTAAGAACTAAATATGGTAATTATGAGAATTGTTTAAGGTTGTAAGCACCTTGTAGAACCTTATAATTATAGATTAAATGTATCAAATGGTTAATCCCTTGGATTGGATATGATTATAAATGGATTAATGAAATTATTAATGTGATGATTTATGATAGTGAATGAATTGGTTATGATTATGATGGAGTGTCCATGATATGGAACCAATGACCTCCTTAGATGCCATGGACATTTCTACTCCATCTATCTAGATTATTTGGACACCTTGTACATTTATACTATAATGATCCAACATATTTGGATGCCTTGGAAATTTATACTCCTTGGATCCAATTTATCTGTTTTACTTATCAGACTAGGATTCCTTCAAAATTTCTACTCCTTGTATTTGAAGACCCCTTAGTATTCCTTGGACATTTCTACTATTTGGATCCAGTTCACATAGCCTTTTGGATTCCTTGGAAATTTCTACTCCTTGGATTTAGTTTAATCAGTATACTAGGATGCCTTGGATATTTTTACTCCTTGGATATGATGATAATATTAGGATGACTTGGAAATTTATACTCCTTGGATCCGAAGTAGTTGGTTTACTTGACCCATTAGGATTCTTTGTACATTTATACTCCCTGGATCCTGTTTACATTATTTACTTATCTTACTCGATTTCCTTGTAATTTTATACTCCATGTACCTTGGTACATGTAGGCTTGATACATGATTACATGGTGTAGGCCATTATTTTTTATAGTTTCTATGATTTATAGACAAACCATATAATTTAGTTGATTGATCACAATGAGACTTGATTGATTGGAAAGTATCACTTATGATTTTTGTTAACCGTTCTCATATTATATCTGCACAATACTTCAACTTATTTTTCATAGAATAGGCTTATTATAAACACCATTGGTGGTGGCCTACTGAGAGTTATCTCACACCCTATTCAGGCCACCCTTGGGTACCCAGACAAAGTTCATGGATGTAGGTAGGTATAGGGGAAATCAACCACTTTATAATTCTTGATTGACTATTTCATAGGAGTATGGGATCACATGATCATGCTATAGATCACGATGCTATTTAGGGAGAGTTTTTTTTGGCATTTTTGTACTTTTGATACACGTATTGTACTGGATTCTTGTTTGGATGTATTAATTATATTTTTTATAGAATATAATTATCATCATTTTTATATGACAATGTTGGATGATATTAGTTGGTTATTTATATGATGGATTTTTATTCTTTAGTCATTCAGTTATTCTATATACTTCCTCTATAGATTGGTATGATGAAACTATTATGATACAGTCTGATTATGGGGGTATAGTATCCCTACTATTCTACCATAAACCCTCGCTAATAGTCAGAAACCTCTGGGATACGTGGAGGTACACTTGAAGACATTGGCCAACTGAGTTTGTTACTATTTAATGAACCGGGTTCAAGACGTCACACCCTTAATGTTCATTTCTAAATGAGATTCTTGATTTATGTCTTGGTCATTGAGAAGCTTACATGAAGAATCCGGGGTTTAATTGAACATGAGTACATTGTCCCACCCTCAAAATAATTTCTAGACTGAGTGATCTATTCATGTTCTTGAGGATATGATAAGGGCTTTGGTGTTAGATTTAAACTGTAGTTGGGAGGATTAGTTTACCATAGTGGAGTTTCCATACAATAGAAACTACCACTGCACCATTGGAATGGAACCTTTCGAGTACCTGTAGGGGAGAACCCATAAGTCACCCTTATGTTGGATGAAGGTAGGAGATGCATCATTGATGGGTGAATAGTTGGTTCAAGTGACAATTAAGATGGTGGTGGTGATCCAAAATCATATAAGGACCACTCAAAGCCATCAGAAGTCCTGTATAAGCCAATGAATAAGAATATTAAAGTTTGAGTAGGGATATAAAGTGTTCTTGAAATCTACTCCAAGGTTTATCAATCTATTAAAGACCTTACATAGGATGGTATAGGTTGATTACCGCATATAATTTCCCTTACATTTATATAAGGTGCATGATGTCTTCCACATGTCACAAATGAGGTGGTACATGCATGATCCATCACATGTCATTGACTGGGATGGGATAGAACTCATTAATGGTGCCACCTTCTTAGAGTATCTAGTGGATATTGAGGACTAGGATAATATGAAACTTTACAAATGATTTATTCCACCAGTGAAAATCCTTTAATAGTATGGGAACCTTTAGAAGAGATCATGGGAGAATGAGAACAAGATGCGGGCTCAATACCCTCACCTTTTTAAAAGGTGGTGATTTTAAGGTGAAAATACTTAAAGGTGGAGAGGATATAGAGATATTTATTTTAACTATTTGAATATTTATAATAATTTAAATGATATTTTTCTGGTTGGTTGTTAATCTAGTTCTTTTGTTTTTGTTTAACATGGATTAAAAAATAATATATATATATATATATATATATTTTAGTGTTTGCATGAACATTCATTGGAATAATCCTTTTCCTTAAAATTAGAACCTTAGTTGGTGAATTTGATACTATGGTTTCATTTATAATGGCGGGTTTTACACTAGGAGTGGAATAATATCCATTCACACTTGGGCATGAAGGTTTGAGTTGTCATGGATGGAATTGAATAATTAAAATAATTAAATTTAATTAAATTAAACGATGAAGTAATAAATTGGTTTTCATCACTATAAACCCTAATCACCATCATTTTAATTCTTTATAACTCTCAAATATAGGGTGAGCTACCATAAGAAACCCTAGATATTAAGAGGGGGATTGAGAGGGAATGAAGGATTATATGTATGCCTTATTCAAGAGGATCAACAACTGAGCCGATAACCAATGATTTATTCACCTGAGATCGAATAAAACTTGAGTTAGGGATTGATATTTAGTTTATAACCATTATTTATATAAATTCTATGCATGAATTATGATTTGAAACCCTGTTCTTAATTCCCAATTCTCATGCCATGGATTTTGATTTAGGGTAGAACGATTTATCCCTAACTTTCATTTTTGATGTTTGAAGATGAATTGTGGCTATGGAGGACCAATGGAGGGTGTTTTTTCTAGGACTTAGCCACTAGATACCTCACCCTACCCATGTAGGGAAACTTTTGGTATGACACAAAGCTATTTAATTCTTGAAAACCGACCTCCCTATCCCCTCTATTCTCCAATAAAGCATTGAATACACACTGAGTTATGGTATTGGTAGGGGCTATGGGATATAGGGTTGGTAGTGGAAACATGATGAGGTAGAGGGATAGTGGAAGAGTGTGAATCAAAGGGGGTGGAATTGTAAACAAAGAAAGGGAATCCATTGAAAGGAATGAAACAAGGGTGAACATCAGTGAAGAGGCTATCCATGTTGGTTTCTTGTATAGGGAGAGGATGTGGCAGTGACCATAGTGTGTAGTAAGGAAGGTAGGGAAGCATCTAGGGTACTACCCCTATCCATCCAATCCTCTATGATCGAATTTTATAATTCATACCATGTGGTAAGTGAGTCCACAAATGGAATTATCACACTAGTATTCCAAGAAAGAAAAGTCACACTAGGCCAAGTGGCATGGTGTCCTGGCCATGCAGGCTGGCCCATGCCCATGTGACATAAGTGCATGGCCCAAGAACATTGGTCAAGCTGGATAGGCGTGCAGTAGGACTAGGTTGGGTCCACCTGACCTGACTTGGGGAAGGGGGGAGACACAAGATTATTGTAGTTTTAAGTGATTTATGGGTTAATGAATGTGTGTGGAAATTTAATTTTTTTTGAATTTAGATCAAGGATTGGGATTTTGGTTATTTTTAAGTGATTTTTGGGATGTTTTGAGAGTATTATTCTTGTGTAAGAACACTCATAGAATGTATCAGAATTTTAGTGGATGAATTATAAAATAAGTAAAAGTTGATCCATGATAATGAGGGTTTCACCGTGAAAGTTCTTGGCCCTATCATGTGTCCCTCTATCTAGGGAAAGTCATGACAAGATCCCTATGGGTAATACTATGAAGGTTTCTGGATAGGTATTAGGCCCAATGCTTGGGGGAAATCGTTCTATGAACCAGATTAGTTATTCTGTTATGGTGTACATGCTATGTTAGAAAATATACCTAGACTTGAATGTGCCATAATTCATAGGGTATGCACTGGGAACTATCCAGGAAAGGAATCCTTGGGAAATAACCATCAAGGGTGACACTAAGAGAATGGTGCGAGTCCATTTTTTTAATGGATCCCTTTTTATAAATTTTATCAGGGGTCCTATTTGGAACCCAACAGGGGTTCCTCTCTTTTAGTGGGTTTCAAGAGGGGGGAGATCCCTATATAGTGATCTATTCTCCCCCTTTCATCTCTCTTTAATATAAAATTTTCAAATGATTTTAATTACATATATTTGAGGTTTGGTCTCTACTATTATGCTCTTTGTTCTTCCACCTTATTTTCTTCTTATTTTTATTCACTTGGTTTGGGTTTTGGGAGCCGATTACACCATGGAATGGTGGAATCATCCCATATCTTGGAATGTTAGTGCGAGTCTCATAGTTGATGTCTAGAGAGGGGATGTTCATGTTTTAATTCACCATTAAACTTTATATATGTTATTCCATGAGTTTATTTATGGTTTTTGGTGAATTTATTTTTAATTACTTTTTTTTTTTAAAATTAATTATGGTTTTGTGTGACATTGGTTTGGGGGAATGTTAGGTGTAAACCACACCCCCTTTTCTTATGGTTTGGTTCCATTATTCCATCCGATGCTAATGGACCTAGAGTATGTTTATATTATCTTAGGATTAATTTTTGGGTTTTCCATTAAGGTAGGTTTCTACATGCATAAATATTTAAATTTGAAACCTTTATTTTATTCCTACTTTCAAATCATGATTTGAGTTTCTTAAAATTTATGAAATATGAACATATTGTCCTTACTTAAGTGTATTAGCTTCTCTCCCAATTTTTATTGGATGTGAAGAGGGGTTAATAATGTTTCTATATTCAAAACCTATTTTCACATAAATTTATAATTATTAAAGTGTTTATTAAAATTCATTATAGGTGATTTCCAATGGATTTTGGTGATAAATGGGGTATTTTTGGTTCTTAATGATTTTTAACAGTGGGGGAGTCATGTTTCTGGAAAAATAATTTAGAAACTATGTATGAGATTGGGTGTTAATATTAATGTCTTGTGTTTTAAGGTCTGTTTAAAATGAATTATTAATATTTTTTTGATATTTGGAATTAAATGTGGTCTTGGAATTTATAAAATAATGCTGTGTTTACAAAGTATTTTAAAGCATTATTTCATAGTTGATTTTAAAATAAATAAATTCATAACTTGGTTTTCTAAAGTATATTTCTAAAGGGATAGTTGGCACTTTATAAAAGTATTTAGTATCAAGCCTAATTGTTTTATGTGTGGATATGTTTTTATGTGTTGAGATTTGAATTTTTTTCTTATGATGTTTATATATTGTGATTTTATGAGGAGGGAATGGTTTAATAAGGGATTTCTTAGAGAGGAGGTTATATAATCTTTTCTATTTCATAGATGTTTTATGTGATTAGTTTAATGATTCATGTAATCAACTTAGATTAATTTATCCTGATAAACCGTGGATCATAGGTAGGGAATACTAGGACAAGTATCTCTAGGAATATGGATACACTCAACTTAGCCTTTTTATTTTTCCACACGAACTAAATATTACCATGATATGGTTGTGGTTTTATAAAATGGGCTTCAACACACTATTAGGAATATATAATTTCTCTCATTATTAGCCAACATATATAATTTTTATAATTTTTTCTATCACATGATTGTATGAGGATCTTGGATTTCCTTGAACTTAGTTTCCCTAGGTCCACTCCCATTATGATGATTATTTTCCCTTTATTTTTGGGGATTATTTTACTATTTACTCTTAGTTAATATTCTTTAAATTTTTATATTTTGTTTCTATTTATATTCAGTTACATTCCCTTCACTTTATTAGATGATATTACTGCTTATATTTGTTTCCATGTAGTGGTCTATTACCATTTTTTTTCTTCATATTTTTATGTTAGTTGAATTATGGTTTTTATGTTAGTGTTTATTAATTTTAGGTATTTACTTTATTTTAGAAGTATAATTTATCTAATTATTTAATTCTTTGTGGAATTTTAATAGGATTATTAATAATTGGGTTATTTTTCTTTAGTTATAAAATATGGTTATTTTCAAAAGTATAGTTTTGAAACTAATTCTTTTACCTTAAATTTAATACCTTCTAATTCTTTTTGAAGATGGATTATATTTGATTGGGTAAATTATTTAATTAGATAAAATGAACTAAATTAATTTTTTATGTGATTGTTTTTGATTAAAATGAAATATTACCTTTATAGTTGTATTTTCATACTAGTGTGAAAGAGATTAATTTTTAAAAGTTATTAATGGGGCCTGAGGAGGACACCCAATGAGTTTTTTTCAGATGAATATATATATATACACACATATATATTAGGTTCCATTTGGTTGTAGTAGTTAGACTCTGAGTTTTGGTTCATGTATGGTGGTGGTGGTGCCATGTAATAGAGCATATCTCATGAAACTTGGAGATGGGTGATCATGATCCTTGTTTTATTTTTAGTATTTTATTTATCTCTTGTATTATACCATGTTGGAATTTTTATAATATCTTTTTTTCTATATTGGTTCCTGTATTAAAGTTGTATTTCAATACTACTGATATGTATTTTATGTTTTTGGATTTTATTTTGTTTCTTGTGTTATGTTATATGTTATGCCTTGTTTTGTTTTTATTATTATTGAAAAATTTTCTATCTTGTTATCATGAATATATGACCTAATAAGTGTTGATTCCAAACTTTTGGGTGCAATTATATGATATTATCCAATTTCATCAGTTGAAATCATTACTAATTATGTATTGATTTTTATTTATGTTAATTTTTTTTATATATTCTCAATTCATCTTTTTCCCAATTTATTCTATGTGTGAAATGAATTGAGATGATTTACTTGGGTTATTATTGTTTTTTGATAATGTTAGGTCTGATTTCTTATGTTATGAACTATTTAGTTTTCTTTTTAAATTTTAGCCTTTTGAAAATGGATTTTGAAAAAAAAGGTGGATTTAATTTTTTACATGGATTAATTTTTCAAATTTAAGTGATTTTGAAGAAATAAACGGTATTCTTTTATATTATGCATGTGTTTTAAATTTGATGGTTTCCCTTACCTTAATTTTTTTATAATGTAAAAAATGTTTCAACGGAAGATTTTAATAGATAAATTAATGTGAGAGATGATTTTGAATTTGAATTGGTATAGTGGTAGAGTTTTGTAAATTCAACAATTTTAAAGTGGTGTTAATTTTTTTTAAAAATTCATAAAAATCCTTATATTCTTGTGTTTTTCACACTAAATGAATTTTGAATTAAAATCATTATTATTTAAGATGAATTTACTTCAAAGTTTATTTTTGAAGTTATTGGTTGTGGTTGGAGTCCATAAATATAGAGGGAATTATTTTAATTTCATAATCACTAAATAAGTTGTATAAATCATGCTAAATGACTTACTTTAGTGGCATATAAATTGGGAAGGGGTTACCTGTTCATTTTATATAACAATATTTCATTTAAAATCATGTGATCTAATTTTGATAACTTTTATGTGTTTAACATAATTAGTTTAATTTTGTTTACTAATTTATGTTTTCTTTAAATAAATATGAATACCCATGTTTTTAACTAGATATTTGAAAATTTGAAAAGTTTTGTTTTTTTGGAAAATGGTTTTGGATAAGTTGGTAGTAAATAACTATATTGATGAAAACTTTTTCTTTTAATTTTTATTTTATAAGAAAAATATATGTTGAGAATTTAAAATTGGTTTTCGTATATATCATTGGAAATTTTGATTTTTTCTTGTAAGGTAGATATTGAATACTGTGGTTTGAAGTGGTTTTTTGTGTATTTTTTGTTGCTTGGTTTTAAAAATAAGAAATTACTTTAATTTAAATGGATATGATTTATATTTTATAGTCTACATGTTTTCATTTATGTTGGGCTTATTTTATATGTTAATAAAGAGTTTTATTTTCAAGATTTTTCTACTTCATGTGGTATATTGGGATTAAGAGAATTTGGTTATTTGAATTGAATCCTTTATTATTAGGCCTTTATTTTATATTGATTTTTATTTATTTGATTATCATTTTTGATGATTTATCTATTGATATATTAGGTTTTGTTATCATTTTGATTATATTTGGTTTTGGAGTAATGTAATGTTATTTTTATTGTATGGTGGGGTAAATCTTGCCTATATATAAAGTTTTTATCATTAGTTTATGGGGATTTTGTGTAAATATTTTTATTTTGCAGAATATCCATTGTCATGCAAGTGATTTCCTATAGAGGAAGTTCATAGGAATTTCTATGCATGGAAAGTTTTTATAGTGGGGATGTTTTAAGAAACCATATCATTATGGGTTGGTGGGATTATGGGAAAATTTTAATTTTTTGGATTCAGATTAGGGAGTAGGAGTTTGGTCATGTTTTAAGTGATTCGTGGGATGTTTTAGGAGTAGTGGTATATTGTAAGAACACCCAAAGTTATTCATAGGTGTTATTTTATGAATTATATAGTAGTAATAAGTCACTATATAACCATTAGGGTTAGGCTGCAATGGTGCTTGGCCCCATAACTAAGACCTCTCCTAGGGAGAAGTCATTCCATGACCCTTATGGGTCATGTTGTGAATATCTCTGGTCTAATATAAGGCCCATTACATGGGTAAGTTACCCCATGACCCTGATGGGTCGTGCCTCAATGGAGTTTGGGTTTGGTTGGAACCTCTACCTTGACTTGGCTATTTCACAACCTAGATAGATTTCACCATGATCCAGCTATGCAAGGGAGAACCACTTCCTCACAATCAAGGGTCATGCCAGGATAGTGGTGCATGTCCATTTTTTAATAGATACCTTTTGTTAATTTTACCAAGGTCCCTCTTTGTAAAATTATCAGGGCACCTCATATCCAATGGGGTTTGATAGGGGTGCCTTATTTTTTGTTCCATTCTCCCCCTTTGGTCTCCCTTCAGTCCAGACTTCTTTAAGGAGTTTCATCACACAGATTCAAGGCTAAGTATTCTATGTTCTCCTCTTTCCCCCCCTTATTCTCTTTAAATTTTTTATAACTACTTAGGGTTTTGGGAAGCCCATTCCAGTACGGTATAGAAGAATCATCCCACTGCTGGTGGAGTTGATGTGTGGATCACAGAGGAAGTAATTTAAGGGGATGTTTATGTCATTATTTATCATTCATCTTGAGGTATGTTCTTTCAAAAGTTTATTTAATGTTTTTGGTGAATTTGGGTTTACTAAGTTGTTGATTCAGAGGAATTAACTGGGGTTTTTATGTGGTACTAGTCTGGTGCCTTGCCGAGAGTAGACCACACCCCCTTCTCTTGTGGTTTGGAATTGTTATGTCTTCTAGTGCTCGTAGACCCAATAGAGGTCACTACAATCTTGGGATGCATTTATGGGTCGTCATTTAAGGTAAGATTCTCCATGCAACACAATTTATGTTTAAAAACTTGATTTATTATATAATTTTAAATCATTCGTTGATTTTTTTAAAATTTATAAAATATGAACCTATTTTCCATACCTAAGTGTACTGCATTCTCTCATAGATTTTATTAGATTTAAAGTGGGGTTCCTCAAGTTTCTATAATAAAAAACTATCTCTACATAAATTTTACATTATTCAAGTGTTTTTTAAAATACCTTATAGATGAATTCCAAATTATTTAGGTGATATGGGTGGGGGTATTTAAATTCTTAATGATTTAAAAAATGAGGAACCTTATGTTTCTAGAAAAATGATTTAGAAGCTAAGTATGAACTTTTATCTTTCTATTATTGTCTTTTATTTTAATGATTATTTGATATTATTTATTGATATTTTTTTGGTATTTGTATTTAAAATAGGCTAGTGGAATTTATGAAATAATTTTTTATTTCTAAAGGATTTTAAAATGTGTTTTAGGGTTGGGTTTTAAATAAATGAATTCATAACTTTGTTTTCCAAATGAAATTTCCAAATTCACGATTTCTATATTATAAAAAATGTTTTTGTTGAGCCTCATTATTTTATGTGTGTATATGTTTTTATGTGTTGAGATGTGATTTTGGTTTCTTATGATATCTATTTATTGTGTTTTGATGAGGATGGTAAGGTTTACTTATAGATTTATTAGAGAAGATATGAGAGTAGTTTTTACATATCATTTATGTTTTATGTGATTGATTTTTTTATTTATGTACTCTCTTATGGTTAATTGATAATGGGATACCTAGGATCTTAGGTAGGGAAGAATAAGAAAAGTGTCTCTAGGGATCTAGATATGATTTACCTAGCCTTTGGATTACACCAAACTAACAAAACATTACTATGATATGGTTGTGGTTCCATGATATGGGTGTCACCATGAAACAAGTAATGTGACATAGATCTCCCTCGTAGCTCGTGTGTGTAATTTTTTATGATTGGTTCAGTCATGATATAGTAAAAGGATTATATGTTTCCTTAACCATATTTTCCCGAGGTCTACTCCTTTGATGATGATTATTTTTAATTTATTTGAGTGTATGCTATTTTTATTTACTTTAAATTATTATTCTTTAATTATTTGTACATTGTTGATGTTTATATTGAGTTTTGTTCCCTTCACTTTATTTGATTCTATTACTTCTTATATTTGTTTCTAGTTAGTGGTTTGTTCCCACTTATTCATATTTTTATGTTACTTTAATTTTTTCTATTATGTTATTGTTTTTTACTTTCAGATATTTTTTTTATTTTAAAAGTATAGTTTATCTCTCTAGTGTTTTCTTGGAACGATTTTAAATATGTGTATTAAAAAGTGTTTTTTTCTTTTAATTCTAAAATTTGGGTATTTTTCAAATACACAGTTTTGAAACTGATTCTTTTTCCTTAAATTTCATCCCTTCTAACAATCATTCATATATGTATTACATATAAATGGGTGAATTATTTACATAGATAAAATGAACTAAAGTAATTGTTTCAAGTGATTTGTTTTAATTTAATTTAAATATTCTTATTATAGTTTTATTTTAAAATTAATTTGAAAGAGTTACATTTTTAAAGGTTATTTATGGAGTGTAGGGAGGATACCTATTAAGAGTTTTTCTCACACCTATATATATATATATTTCAGGTTATGTTTGGGTGTATCACTTAGTCTTTGAGTTTTGGTTCAAGTATGGTGGTGGTGGTTTCAAGTAATAGAGCATATTTATTATTACTTAAATATGGGTGATCATAGTCCTTTTTTGATTTTGGGTAATTTATTTATTTGTTTTCTGATTCCATGTCAGTGTTTTATTTTACTCTCTTTTGGTCGATATTGGTTCTTATATTAATGTTTGATTTTAGTCTTATTAATATGTGTGTTTGTGTTTGTTGGATTTTATTTTGTTTCATGTTTTAGGTTATTCATTTCTTGGTTTTACTTATTTTTGAAATCTATTTATCTTGTTTATATGATCATCCAATGTATGGAGTGGTCATACCAGACTTCTGGGTGGAAGTTGGTGTTATTGTCGTATTTCATTAGGTGAAATCATTACCACTTATATACATTTAATGCATAAGAACTATTTTCAAGCATGTGGGGATCAATAATGCCCTTCTTTCCATATCATATTATAACTTGGGTACTTGTTTTAGGGGGTAGCTGGGTTGGTTCATGACAAGAGCCATCACGTGGCCCGTTTCACCTCTGTGGAGTATTTTTCATGAAAATTTGACTATGTGTCTGCTTTGGTAAAATGAAAATACTATCCTAATGTTTTCCATATAAATCATGATGGAGTATGTTTTTTGGTCATCTAAGGCCATTTATGAGGTAATATGGGAAGTTTTGGAATTTACCTCTAAAGGGACAACAATTGGGATCAGACATAGTGCTTGGAGCGTTTACAAGTCAAGCACATCTCTCTCATTTGTTGTGTGATACTCTTATATATTTTGTGTTACTTTTATATACTATTTTCTATTCTCATCTTCTGTGTGTTATTTCATTATATGTGGGTCTTTCTTTGTAGTTATAGAGAGGTGATGAGGGTTACCTGATTTGGGTAGATTGGATTCTAGGGGCTATGTGGTGATTTTATCCTATAAATAGTTGTGAAAAGAGATAATCACTCTCTTATATTCCATGTTCTCTTCTAAAATAATATTTATGTTTTTTTATTTTATATAATTTCCTCTCCATCTAGTTTTATGATTTTGAGTTGAATTTTTTTCTTATTATTTTATTTATGGTTTTCAAGGTGTCATACTGAGTATGTATATACTCATCCCTTTATGGGAATATTCATCCGCATGTGTCATGTCTTATGTAGATGATTGGAAGTTCAGAGATGGACTTAGAGGACATAGTGTTGGTAGACGTTAGTGGTACCGATAGTTGGTATTAGTGGTCGAAGTTCATGTTAGGAGCATGTTTTTTGTAGAAACCTCTTCATTACCATGATTTAGTTTGAATTTCCTAATTGGTTACTGGGTGAGTATCTTTTAATTTTACATTATGGATTGTGTTTTTTTAATGAGTATATTAGAATTTATCTCATGTATTTTATATATTTTAGCTAGTTTTATTTATATATTTTTATTATTATGTCATATGAGGAGGTGTGCATTATGTACATGTGTATTAGGATAAGGCCTCCCAATATGTGTTATATACACTCTCAATGATAGTCACCATCCCATGACCTATTGAAGGCGATTTTCATGTGGTACACTTAGATTATTTATAGCCAGGAGGGGTCCCGGTGGGTTGGATCATATCAATATATATATATATAGACACCTATATGAATTTATATAGACACTAACAAATAAAAAGATATATATAGATTCCCATATCAATTATATGTATTTATCTATGAGCATGTGTATTTATGTGTGTGTATATATATATTATATGTTGTGTATTTGAAATTATAGTTTTGAACCACAAAAAAATTTCTTTTAAATTTATTTATATTGTAAAATGATTTTTAAACTTACACATAACATATTTAACATGTATTTTTTTACTAATGAAAAATTTGTGTTTTAAATTATAAAATGTAAGTTTTTTATTATAAAACATTTGTTCTATGAAATGTTTTATCATATAATATATGAAATTTATCTAAATTGAATAATAGAACATGTTTCTTCTAGTAATAATCAAATATATGTTATGTGTATGTTCTTCTGATAATTTATTTTAGACGTATAAAAAATACTTCATAAAATGTGTACTATGTTTTAAAATGATATAAATTAAACACAGATCATATGTTATATGTGAATTAAAATATATATTTTTAACAATCATAATTTTTAAATTTGATTTACTTTTATAGTTTTATTAAATAGATATAAACGTAATATATTTATAAATTTAATATAAAACATAGGATTTATATCTATTATTCTATATACTCTATATATGTATATATTATAATTTATAATTATATTTTATAAATTCATATTTTATATAATTTATGTATGTAAAAATGATACATTATATTCATACATTCTGAGAATTTATTTATTTATTATTAAATATGAATTTTATTGAACCCAATAGGATGAATATGAATCAAAAAATGATGGATTTCAATCATACGACAAAAGAGTTTAAGGTTGGGGTTAAAGAGTTCATAAAATTTGTAATAGAGCATGGAAATGACCCTTATAAAATCATTTATCTATGTTTATGTTGTTGTTAATCATGAGAAGTTTTTCCACACAAGTTATAAGAACACTTGATATGTCTCAGAATAGATCATAGTTATATATGTTGGACTAAACATGGGGAAGACCAGAATATAGCTAGTTATTAAGATAGTACTATGGTTTATAGATCACATGATACAAGTAAAACTGTAAAAAATTATGGAGATCGAATTGAGAAAATGAAAATGATAGTTGAATATGACCTTAATGATTATATAAAGTTATTTGAGACGTTCAATATTTTTGAAAATATGTGACTGCATACTAGTTATAATAAATATAAAACATTATTATCCATACTGAAGCTTATAATTTGAAATTAAACAATATATGGAGTGATACCAAATTTATAAAATTATTTTCTCTCTTGGACGACTTGTTACTAGAAGATAATGTGTTCCATTTTCAAACATATGACACTAAATTAAAGTTTTTTTAGTGGGTATGAACTTTGGAAGAATACATGCTTTTCAAAATGACTATATATTGTTTTTCAATGAACAAAAATCACTTAATATAACCCCAAGTGTCATGAGGATTGATATAAGAAATATGGATCAAGTCCTCCAAATGTTGTATTGTACATTCCAATCATTCCAATATTTAGACAATGATATTTAAGTGAGGTTATTTAAATTAAATTAATTTGGAACAAAAATATAATAATTCAATATGGGAAACTTATTTACCAACTAGACTCTCCTATGTGGTATAAAACTGATTATGCATATCCTGAATTTAGAATCAGTCTAAGAAACCTTCATATTTCACTATATATTGATGGATTAAATCCTTTTAGTGTACAAATTTTCACTTATAGTACATGTTAAGTAATATTGGTAAATTATAACTTATCACCATAGTTATGCATAAAGAATAAGTATATTTTTTTCTCTTCTTATATCAGGTTAAAATAAACCGTGTAATGTCATTGAAGTTTATTTTTCTTCATTGATCGAAGATATGAAATTGATGTGAGATTCAGGTGTTACAATATATGATTATCATAGAAATGAAGAGTTCACATTGAGATCCATGTTGTCGAGGATGATAAATGTATTTCTTACTTATGGAAATTTCTTAGGATATAGTATTAAAGTAATGTTATAGTGTCCTATTTTTTAAGAGGGTAAAAGATTCTTTAGGTTGAAAAATTCCTTCAAGAAAGTGTTTTTAGGGCACCATAAATTCCTACCCCAATGATATGAATACCAATATTGTACAAAGTAATTATATAGGAATATATAATAAGATACAATAACTTCTGTATTAATATGTGATGTAAAATTTAATAAAGAAAATGATACTCTAACCATTTTTCGTAAAACCTTTTCAAAAGTCTTTACAAAAATGAGTTGGAAAAGAGATTAGTTTATTTCCAAATTAATTTATTGGAATTATTTCTACGTTAGGATTTTTATTGATGTCATGTACATAGAAAAAAATATATACAATAGTTTCATGGAAACATTAGTAAATAAACCTAAAAAAAAGTATGGCATTATGTGTAGGTTATACATGTTTAATATGGTTTTAAGGGAAGAGTTGGTACTACTAAAGGGTAAAAGGAATACTTTTCATCCTCTAGTGGCTTACACTCTGTACATGAAAGAGATATTTCAATTTAAACTTAATTAATGGTGTAAAGGTTCCATATGGGTATTAATAAAATATAAATAATATTATATCGATGATTTATTTGAAGTTAAAGGTATTAAAATCATGAATTTAATTTTTTTATGCAAGATTTAATGCATGCAGATTTACATGGAATTAAATAAAAAATGTATGACACACATTAACCATACATTGTTTCATTTTAAAATCTATATACTACAAATATATAGAATTAGATAATTTTACAACTATGGAAAAAGAAAATTTTATCATATTATGTGTATTGGAGATTTTATTCCCATTGTTATTCTTTGACATAACGGTCCTATGAAAACCCATACCTTTTATACCCTTTATTTCATGATATATGAAATTAATATAGACATAAAAACATCCTAAAAGATCAATATGCCTGGTGTAGTAAGGTAATTAGATATATATCATAATAAATTGGAACATGGATGCAATGAAATTATTTAAAAACTTCATAACATTACTTTAAAATTCCATTGATCTTATAACACTGCATGAGATAACCCAAGGATGTACATAAGAAAAGAGTGAGCTATAAAGACCATTAAGGGAATAATCAAAGAATATAATAAAGTAAATAAGTACATTTGAGTTAAGTATCATAATATTATGACATAGAAAGGTGAGAATCATAATCATGAACATCAAATAATGGTCTAAGATGATAATATCAAGGCTTTGTAGAAATGTAGAAATAACATAAAATATGTCATTTTAGGAATAAGTCAAGGATGACTACTAAGACATTATAACACAATGTTCTTAGTCTAACTACTCATATACCAAAAAATGGTATCTCATGAGATAAAAAAAAACATAAATAATCCATTGAGAACACCATTATTCCCCTAGCTTAACTCTGTATATCAGACATAATACACTTGGAATCTTGGGAAAACAAAACATAAGAAAGGGGTGAGTTCAGATGCTCAGTAAGGGTAAATAATTTAGAGAAATCTATAAACTTTTAAGGAAAGATGTGTAATAAAAAAATAGACTTTTAAACATAAACTTGAACATAATATATAGAAAATAAATCAAAAATTACGATATAAACATGCACATGGATAGTCTACTAGTCTAACAATCACATTTAATAATTAATTTCATAATGAGGGAATGCCTAATTCTAGACATCATTACCACATAGTCAAGGCCTCGTGCCAAGATTATAAATAAACTTTTTGTCAAGGCCTTATGCCAAGACACTAGTTTGTCTCATGAGACCTATCGATGTATGGAGGGGCTATAATGGGCCCCACCCGTCACTTACTAAGTCCACTTCATTCCTCATATAAAAATGTCGAAACATAACATAAACATTCATATTAAAACCAGCATACGAAATCTAAATACTTCAACCATGAACCATAAAGGGTAAAAAAATAGAACGTCCACAGTCAAACATATCATAACTCATTCGATACAATATGGAAGATTTTATTGTAATAAATCAACCTTAATCAAGAATAATATCTAGTAAATTATGTTGACATAGTTGAAAATGATCAGTAAAACTTTTTGAGAGAAATATCCATTTTTGTAAAATCATTTAAAAGTCACAAATTTACAAAAGAATTAATTTAAAAGAGATTTTTGACTCAAAATGTCCCATACCACTTGTAAACTTTTGAAAGGAAATAACATTTTAAAACAATCATGTCCATTATAAATTAATCCTTAAAACCATTTTCAAAACATGGACATTAATGAGAATGATTTAGAAGAATAAACATTTAAAACATTTAAAATGATGCTTTAGTTAAAGTTTACCTTAAAATAATAATTCTAAAATGTATTTTATGAAACATGGATATGGATAATAAATATTTCCCAGAAAATACTTACACATAAACAATCTCAGATAATAATGAGATTGAGGAATTAACCCTTACGATGCACTTTCCTTTGGTCGATGGTATGTTTAACCTCCTGTATAATGACCATAGTATGTTATTAAATTATAACAGAACCATATTAATATTTATTATATCATACATGATTCATTTATTACTTTCTAAGACCCATTTAATAATGATTTCCATGTTAAATTAACATTTTGGGTAATAATCGCTTTCTTTATCGTACATGTTTTAACTTGTTATTCTTGATCGTATCATTTAGATCATGATTTAAATACTTCCAGAATATAAAACATGATTTATATATAATATATATTTAAAATATAAATATGTATAATATATATATATATATGAAATGGAAAACACCATTTATGGAGATGATAGGTCATACCAACGCATAAACACTGTTTCCGTTTTCATATCGTATTAAACAGAAGTAAGTGAATAAGATATATGTAAGCACAAAAACACACATGGATATATATATATATCTCAAGTATAATTATTTTGTCATATATTACATACTTTTAATAATATATTTTTTTTATAATCATCATTGAATGGTGAACCTGGAAATGAATCTCATCACGTCGTGGAAATGGTAAGCCGTACATACACATGAGTGATGATATAATTTCCTTAATGATTAAAAGGTGTGGAATTGGATGGTATATTAATTTTACATAGAAATTATAATGTTATTTTCATTATTTATATATAAATTACTCATCATTATATCCATCCAAATAACATAGTGTTGAATAAAAAATTAAACCACGACATGGAGATGGTAAGCCGTACGTACGCACACATGGTGTCATTATCATTCATAGGATGGATAGAATAATGAGTATGGTTGTAAAATATTTATAATAACATCAAAGTATGTAGAAGGTACTACAGTTACTTTTTTGGTATGGAAATAACAAAGAATGAAAAAGTGGAAGAAGAAAAGAACTTTGAAAGAGGCGATAAAATAATTACCTCTTCTTTGGGTGTTTCCTTTTGATTTGAACAAAAGGGATCCTTAGGTTGGATTTCTTCTTAAGGTAAGGCCACTATGTTTAATTGAGGAAATTTTGGAGTATATTTGTTTAGGGTTTGGCCGTGCCAAATTACTTTGCAAGTGTGATTTTGAGAGAAGGGGAAATACCCTTTTATAAGAGAGGTGATGGTCACTTTAGGAAAAGTTTGAAATATTATTTCATTATAATATCATTTTCGATTTATAATGGCTAAAAATTGATTTATTTAGAAGATAAGGTGGGTATGGGTAGAAATAATATCAACCAATAGGTTTTTTAAAAGTTTTTGTCATCATATTAAGTCTATATTTTAGATTTAACTCTTAGTTAAATAGTATAACTTTTACCATGTCCTCTTGTATTATTATAATAAATGGGTAATAAACGTACTATAAAAATCCAAGATAACCCCAAGTGGTTAATTATTGATATATCTAAAATTATATAAGTCCTTTCTCTTAACATTATATTTTTAGAAATATTATATCAAATAATAATATATTACTTTTTTAAAAAACTCATTTATGTCAATTTTGACACTATTTGGTATTTTGTTTTTGTTAAAGTCATAACAACTATATAACTTCAAAAAAATTTATTTAATCAACCCTAAAATTTCATATTAAACTATAAAATTCGTTTATGGCACCAAAATCCTCAATTTAAATTTCTTTTTATATTTATAAGATCAATTATTTTAATCTTTCAATGATAAAGTAACTACTGCAACATCATTGTGTCATAAATAAATTTAATTATTTAATCTCTAAAAATTATAAATAAAATAAAATTATATAGGAAATATTTATATATTTATAATTAATATTTATAGTCTAATTTATCTTATGTATAACACTATATTAAAAATGGTTTAGTTATTAAACATTGAATTTAACACTTTTAACTCTTCTTTAAATAAAATAATAATAAATGTCCTAATCTAATCCAAGTGGACCAAAAGGATCATATTTTATTCCTAAGGTTTGTTTTGGTGCAAATAAACTTATCCAATAGGATTAAGAACATATTTTAGGGTAATTATAATATTATTTTTACCTTTAATTACCCAATTTATTGTTAACTGTGGTAAATAAAAGTCAAAAGTTACTATTCACCAAAAATTAGTTTCATCTTATTGAACCAAATATTACTTAATTATGTAAACAGTGTCTCTAGGATTTTTGAAATTCAATTTATAGAAGCGGTAAAATTACGTTTTATGCAAATTTAAAAATCTGCCTTGAAGGTGGGTAAAAGACGTTAAAAAGTTCAATAAAATTTTATACATCTAATTTTATTATAAAATTCCTCCAATGAATTAAATTGAACTTATATAGGTATGATATATCTATTTTGACTTAAAATAAATTTAAATAAAATAAATAATTATTTAAATAAAAAGTCAGTTTTAAACAATAACAGTGTGTTTTTCACAATTCATCAAAAATTGAATGTTTTTAGAAAAATACCAAAAATTCACCCTAATCTAATTTTGATATTCCTAATTAAAAAATGAATTCAATATTAACATATTAAAAACATATAATTTTAATTAATTAATTTAAAATTAATTCCCATTGTCAAAACCAAAAAAGCGGGTTTTAAAATGTAAAACCTATCAAAAGATTGACATGTGTTTATGTAAAATTTAAATGTGAAATTAATTATAATGAAGTAAATTGTATTAAATGATAAATATATAATCTAAATATACTTCAAAAAAATTCAAATTCATAATTTAACACTATAAATTAATTCGATTTAAAAAGTTGTTTTCAATTAAAATTTAGTATTGTTCACTATTCATCAAAACATGAAAGTTATTAGAAAAGTACCAAAAGTTTATCCAAAATAAATTTTTTATGTCCAAATTCTAAATAATAATTTAATTTCATTAAATTGAATATATAAAAGTGTCAAATATTGGTTTTAAAAAAAGTTCGCCATTAAAAGGTGGTAAAATTTCATTTTTTGAAAATTACTTCTTTTATTTGAAAAAATGAATTTATTCTTATATTATGTCTAAGAAACACATAATATGGATTATAAAATTATATGGAGTATATAAAATTCAAAATTTAGTTAATACTATTCATAACCACGTTTTGAACATCTAGTTTGGTATGTCGTGGTACACTCGAACTTAGTGTTGCGTGTAGTGCAAGTTATTGAATTACTTTGAAGATATAACGTACTATGAAATCTTGGGGTGTTACATATTTTCTCCAGAGGGTTATTCTAAAATCGTGAAGGTATATTATTAAGAGACCAAGAAAACAATGTGAGGAATTTAGAGAGGGATACAGAATTTCACATTCAATGGATTTTGAGTAAAGAGTAATGGGAGGTTGGGTGGGTATTTATAAAAAAAGAGAGGGAAATTATTTATTAATTTCTAAACTTATGTTTTAGTCTCTAAGTGATAAAAAAACCAAAATATAGTTTTTCCATGGTTTCTAACAAAGAGGAGTGATTTTAAATATTCTATTAGGATAATATTATAACACTATCAAATAATAACATTCTTGTTGTGGAAGAGAGTCAAGTTCATTAAAAATTAATTTTAAAACCTTAAAATATAATAGAGGTTTTGGAATATTCATTATAGGTTTTTATAATTAATTAAATAAATTCAAATATAAAATATTTTAAAGAGGAAATCTATTTTTGGTTATGGATTCATTTTAAAGTATCTCTTTCACCAATTTTGGATAATTATGATTTCATAATGTTTACCATATATTTATACCGTATTTAATTTTTACCCAAAATTTCAGCTATCTTATAAAATCAGGATTAATTAACCATATTTAATTTCAATGTTCTGATTTAAAAAATAATATTTATTTTACCAAAATAATTTTCTAAATATGCGTATTTACACTTTAATTAAAAATCCTTATTTACTAGAAAATACAAATTTTTATGACACTAAAAACTTTTTGGATCATATAAAAATTAGACAGGACTTTATTAAATTATCATAACATTTATATTTAAATAAATATTATTTAATAAGAAGATTTTATGAAAATAAAATTTATTTCTAAATTATATAATTTATCCAAAAAAGTGTTTTAGTTTAAACTATATATTTCATAAAAATGGAATTTTGGGTTTTTCGTATCAAAATCTAGTTTTGCTAAAATCATTATATAATCATGTGTATAAAGTAATAATGAAAAGGGATAAATATAATCATTATTTTATCAAAATAAAATATAAAAAATCACAGTACTAGGGTCTAGATATGTAAAGAACCATATTTTTATAATGGTACAACTCATTTGTTTTTCAGTTAAAATTGCTTTGTTTAATCTTGGTAAACATGAACTATATCCTAAAGAAGGTTCCAAGAGAGTTCATGGATTGTTTGGATCTTAAATCTCTAAGAATTGAAAAAAATGGCACACCACATGGTTACCATATGATTAGTACTAACGCATGGGGCACTTTTTGAGTAGCAGGGGCCACACAGTTTGTCTAGAACTATGCTACTTGAGGAATACGACCGTGAGAGTTTTAATACATCTTATACATATAATTTTTTCATGGTTTGTGCATGGTTAGGGAAATATTGGACCTTAAACATGCGAGGTTTCTCCATTGGTAGTGGTCAGAGCATGATTTTTACACAGTTTGTCCAAAACATGCAGCCAAAACCCGAAAACCATATTTTGATGGTGAAATGACAATTTTGACCTTCATTAAACTTAAAACCTTATTTATTCTTTCCTTATTCCCATTCCAGTGGATAGATATCCTTCTCTTATCCTATAATTCATATTCAATACTATTCTAGATTCTTCAATAACTCATAGATATGGAATCAAAATCAAGAACTGTTGGAAGTGTTGGATAAATCTTGGCATGATATCAAATATGATTGCTTTCTATTTCAGTTTCTATTTGTATCCTTTGCACTATTTTGGTGTAATATAATTCAACCAATTTTCATGGAATTTCTCCATTCTTAATTTTTATTCCAATCTACTTCAAATATGAGGCTGATATTAGGCGAGGAGTCATCTATGGCCTTAAGGTAGGCGGTCTAGTTATTTTCCTTAATAATCAGGTTGTTTTTATAGTCGTGTCATTGTGCTGCATGTCATCCTTTACTGTGAATTTCCTATAAATGAGTTATTTGATTCCAAAATAAATGTTTTTCACATTATTATGATCCATAGGATCATTATTTAGTAGTCGGAGGATTTTTACCCCGATCATATCCACCCCTTGGGTGTGCCGACTTGAATGCCCCCTTCATCTTTAATTGATTAAATGACCAAAGAATCTCCTAAGTTCTTGGATTGAATTATAAATGGAATTTCTTTATCGATAATTTACTAATTGATAATGGAACAATCTAAGTTCTCATTGAACCATGGAATTTAATTTACATGTTTTGATTAATTAAATGGATTTTATTTAATTGAATGACTCACTTCATGATGATTATCATTCTTAAATGAATTAAATGGTTTAATTGAAATAGAGTATAAAGGGTGTAAAGGACACACCAATTGTTTCATGCTTTATTAAATGATTTATATTAAATGTGAAGCCTTTTTTATATTGGGATTACTGATTATGATGCTTATGAGGTGATGAATCATGTTACATATATAATTATGATTACTATTTGATATTGGCCATGGAATGATGGTCAAGGGGATTGTTGGGAATGAAGTTTCACTCTCCCTTACATCTATTGTTAAGCATGATGTCTCACACCATTAAAACTATTTGGATAATGGTCATGACACAACACATCCCTTGATTTTGGAGTTGATATGACAACTCACCCACCATCTTGAGTGATGAGCATAATGTCTCGAATTCATTGTGAGAAGTAGGGATTGTACCCTTGGTTGAGATTATAGGGTTGTTTAGACTAGTTACAGATAACTGAGTTATGCCCCGATATAGATAGAACTAAGTGTTTGTGTATGTTCATGCATTTATTTATGGTTTATTTGATTATATATTATTTTATGTTTTTAAATATCTCAAAACCCTTTTATTATTTTATGTGATTTTTTAAGAACTTTCTATATTTTAATTATAACATGAGTTATATTAATCATAATTTTATAAATATTGTTTCATTTTAAAGATAAAAAATTAATATGAATTTTATTAAACCAGATTTTTTTCTAAATATTTCTCTAGAATGTTCTCATTCAATGCTAAACATGTATCCTATTTTTACTCTCAAGAAATGTTTTCAGTATAAACTACTTTTAAGTTTTTTTTTATTTTATAAATTATGATATTCTAATCATATTATTTAGAAACATATCCCATTTAAAATATAACTATTTTATCTTCATTTAATTAGTTTAAATGGAGGGATAATTTTATAGTTTATGGGGGTGTGGCTTTTATCCAAATATCATACAAAAATTATGAAAATATGAATTTTCTATAATTGAAAAATAATTTTTTTGTTTCTTTGATATCACATTAGTTTTTACTCAGAATTGATAGATTTTTGGGGATTTATAATGATAATAAGTTTTTAATAATTTAATTCAAGTATATGAAACTTTGAAAATGTATTTTATATATCTTAAAAAATGGAGAAATATTAGCATTTTTATTTGAGTTTCTATTTCATATTTTCATAGTATTTTGATCAAATATCATTCAATACTTATTATATTTAAGTTATTCTTAATTAGTTGCAAATATCTTGAAATTATATTCAAATAAGTCTTCTGGACCAACTTCCAGTTCAGTTGTTTAAATGGCATAAAAATTCACCAAAATTTGTGAGTTCAACATATACATGAAATGATATACTATTCATTAATTAATTATTTTTATTTAAAACATTAAATTATTTTTTTACATTAAAAATATTAATTAATTTTTTTATTTTAAAACCATAAATTAATTATTTATTTTAAAACCATCAATTAATTTTTTCTTTAAAACAATCAATTTTTTTTAAAACTGTCAATTACTTTTTTATTGTAAAAGTGAATTAAATTTTTATTGTAATGGTGAATTAATTTTTTACTGTACTGTTGAGTTAATTTTTTTATTATATTGGTGAATTAATTTTTCTTGTACTAGTGAATTAATTTTTATTCTAATGGTGAATTAATTTTTTATTATATCGGTGAATTAATTTTTATTCTAATGGTGAATTAGTTTTTATTCTGATAGCCAATTAATTTTTTTTATTCTAATGGTGAATTAATTTTTTTTATGGTCAAATAATTTTTTATTTTTATGGTGGATTAATTTTTTATTTCAATGATTTTATATGTTTGATACCACTGGTTAAAATTTCATTGTTCTGATTTTTTTTCAATCACTCTATTTTTTCATCATTTTTTATGAGCTTCATACCTATATTTATTATTTTAAGTATTGATTTTCAAAGTCATGTGAAGAATTTTAAAAATATTTTAATTAGTTTAAAATATAATGGAATTTTATTTTTTATCCATGCGTACTCTTACATAATATTTTTGAAATATTTTTGTTTTTATATTTTGACTTATTTTCTTTTAATTATTTATTTTCTAAATTATTATTTAATGGAATTGAATTTATTCAAAAACAATTATGATTTTTAAAGTAGTATAATTAAATTTTAATTGACATGGTACATTAAATTAAACTGTATTTAATATTTAAATTTAAACAATCAAATTAACTTATGATTTTTATGGATTACCTTTGAATTATTATTATTATTATCATTTAACAAGTTATTTAAATCCGTTTTAATTGGTCTTTAATTTTTGAATTCAAATCATTATTGTTATGATTATTTTGGACATTATTATTCTCTATCCTGGATAATTGTTATTTGAATTTGAATTATTTTTCCCGTGGAAGGTGTTTGTTAGACTTTGAAGATATATATTTAAAGGGGTGTCAAGAACCATTGAAACATATCAAACACACTGGTTAACATCTCTGACTCTCTGTTTTTTCCATAAGAAAATCTATGAACATCTCAAGTGCTACAAAAACTGAATCCCTATGTGATACCCTATTTCATCACCTGGACATTCTCTCAAGGACCAAATTTCTTATTCTATAACTTCTACTGCCTTGACGTGGCATGTTAATCCAATCCTCATGAACCATCATATGTGGATTAATTATTTATCTTCTTCTTCATCTGGTTTGTGTGTCTTTAACACTATTTCTCATCTCTCACACACACTCAGTTTTTTTATTTATTCTTTTACACACAAAAAATTATTTCTTCTTCTCTTACTTGGGTTATGACTCCTGGATTATAAATATATGATCTAAGGGTTGTGACTCCCTGTATCTAAATTCAAGACTGTTCAAGTTGTGACTCCCAGTGTCTAAAGTTAGGTTGTAATAGTTTTGACTCCCCATACCAAAGTCAATGTCTTGGTTATCCCTATACTAGAAAAGGATTCTGTAATTAGGTTATGATTCCACCTTATTTTCTTAGTTCACATGTATCTATCACCGAGTAGAATATAAGAGTAGATTTGACCCAATTTGGACCAAACTACTATAAAAAACATCCTTGTGTTATTTAATTTTCCCACTTCTAATTAACCATAATAATTAACTTTGACAATCAATTCATTTGATTAATTTTTTAACCTATTCTATTCACCCCCTCTAGAATATCTTCTATATCCCCATTGAGACCAAACAATTGTTATCAGCACCTAATTCTCTTTATAATTGATTATATTAGTTATAATATTTTCTGATTCATTTCAATATCTATCATAAGTTGTTTCTTTTGGAATAGTCCAGTACCTCTATAAAGCCTGTTTTTATTTTATTTGTTCCAAATTATTCCTTGAACTAACAGTTTAATGGAAAATATCTTTATTATGGAAGAATTAAACCAAAATTATGTTTGGAATCATCAAAATCCACCACACTTTGATGCTAACAGTTATGGATACTAGAGATCCTGAATGGAGTACCTCAAATAGTTGAGAATTGAGAACTGGTCCATCATGGAAATTTCATACACTCTGCCTGATGATGACCCAGATACACTTAATGGAAAAATTTATACTAGATATTTTTTAAATTACATTGTTGTTAATATTTTATATTATGTTATTAACATAAGTGTTTTTAGTCACGTGACTGCTTGTAAGATAGCTCACAAAATTTGGAAGCTTCTACAAGTCACTCACCTTGGATCTAAAAAATTAATCCAAACCAAGATTGGAATGCTTCATACCGAGTACTTAGACTTCAAGTTGGGTGGGGATGAAATAATAAACCAATTTTTCTATAGAATCACAAGCATTGTGAATGTAATGAATTCACTTGAAGAAGATCAGGAAAATCCAGTACTTATTGAATAAGTCTTAAGAGAATTAACAAAGAAATGCAATGCCAAGAAGGTTTCCATTGATGAAATAAATAACTTCAAAGATTAAACCCTGGATGAATTAATTGGACCACTACTTCCGTATAAACTAGAACTGACAAACATCACTACCAAAGAGACAAAAAAAAGAGAAGGTGTATTTTTTAAATATGTGAATGTAGTGTCTATTGACTCTTATTATTATGATCTAAAATATAGTTAAAATAAATACATGACACATATTTTAACTAGAGTTTACAAGATAATGAAAAAGAAAGTATTCAAGAAATGATTTAGAAGAAACCCTCAAAAAGAAAAATATAAGGGAGATACGAAAGGTAGTAAAAATTTCAATGATTCAGATGTAACCTATTATGAGCGTAAGAAGAAAGGGAATATCAAGATTGATTTCTATAAACTATAAAATAAATAAAAATACAAAAATAAGGATAAAAATGCATTGAAAACCATTTGCAGGTGTATAAAAGAATCTAATTCAAGTGAAAAATCTTGAAATGAAAAAGAAACTCTTAACTTGTGGTTCGTGGAATCATTGCATAAGGTTTTTAATTCTTGTTTTTATTCTATATGTTCTAATTCTGACTATTATTATGAATTTTTTTTTGAATTAAATAAAGAAATTTAAAGATTAAGGAAAGATATTTTCAAAGCTACTGATTTATATAATAATCTTAAGGAAAATAATGAGGAAATTATATCTTAAAATAATGTAATTTTGTAAGAAAATGAAAAATTAAGAAACACTACTTCTGATTCTCATTCAAATATTTATGATAATTTTAAAACTAATCAATATTTGAATAAAAATTTGAAAAATTAAGTTGAATGTCTTAAACAAAGTTAATCTTCTTTTATTCAAGTTCATGAATAATATCATGATATGATTATTTGAATACAGCTGGTAAAAATAAATATGGTTTTAGTTATGAGAGAATATTACCTAAAATGTTTAAAACTCATTTTTTTAAAAGTAAAAATGGTTGTACTTCCACTGGTACTTGTTTTAAATGTGGAAAGAATGACCATTATGCAAATGACTGTTCCCTTAGATTTAAATGAGCTGTGGGATTTAAAAAAACTAATATTTAAAATCCTTATTATCTATAGTACCTTAAAATACTTGTTTAAATTCTATATGGGTACCTAAGAATTTTATTACTAATCCTATTTGAATCAATGTAGATTGAGTACCAAAATTGTCAAGTAATTTTTTTGTAGGAAAAATTCCTTGGATGTATCAAGAATGACGTATGGTACATGGAAAGTGGATGCTCTAGGTATATGACCAACGAGCCATCAAATTTTACCACTTATAACACATGTGATGGAGGTACTATTACTTTTAGAGACAATTACAAAAGAAAAGTAAAATGTTTATGTAAAGTTAGTATTTCAAATTCTACTTTTATTTTTAAAGTTTAATATGTTACAGGATTAAAACATAATTTAATTAGTATATCACAATTACATGATGATGGAATGGAAGCTAAATTACAAAATGATAACTTTTCATTTTTTAAAGTTGGTTCTTTATTATTTTATGCTAATATAAAAGAAAATATTTATACTATTTATTTTTCTGAGCTAACTGTTCAACATGTTAAGTGTTTGAATGATGTACATAATGAATACATCATTTGGAATTAATGTTTAGGACATGTTAATTTCATAATGTTACATAAGATCTAAAAATATGAGAATGTGTTATAACTACCTTCCTTTAAGAAAGAACAACTTCTTGTTTATCACGCTTTCATGAAAGGAAAACAACAAAAAACTTATTTTAGACCCATAAATAAGATAAGTATTAATAGGATTTTATAGTTAGTACATATTGATTTATTTGGCCCCACTCAAATTTATAGTCTTGGTGGAAAGAAATATACTTTAATTATTGTTTACAATTATAGTATATTTATATGGGTATACTTTCTTGCTCATAAAAATGATACATTATCAAGATTTACTGCCTTTTACAATTTAGTTCAAAATAAAAAGGTTGTATGATTGTATCTATTCATAGTGATAAAGGAGGTGAATTTCATAATTTATATTTATATTTTTTTGGGTGAAAGGAATGGTTATTTTCATAATTTCTTTGCTCCTGTAACACCACGACAAAATGTTATTTTAGAATGAAAAAAAGAACTCTTTTTAAAATGTATAGAACAATGTTAAATGAATATAATTTTCCTATATATTTTTAGGTTAGAGGCATTTTTTCTTTATGTTATATTTCAAATAGAATTATTATTATACCTTTATTAGAGAAAAATCTTTATTAATTATTTAAAAAAAAAGTATAAAGTCGTTTATTTTAGAGTTTTTGGTTGTAAAGTTTTTATTTTAAATTCAAAGGATAATTTAGATAAATTTTATGCTTAAAGTGATGAATGATTTTTTCTTGGTTATTCTAATAATAGTAAATCTTGCAGATTTTTTTAATAAAATAACTATGGTTATTGAATAATATGTTAACTTTATGTTTGATAAAAATAATGTTAAATCAAATTCTAATTCTAATGTAACTAATGACGAGTTTAGAGATTTTATTTTTGGTGAAAAAAACCTTAGGATCAGGATGATTCAATTATGGGGATCCAAATCCTTGGAAACCTGATCTATTATCATGGCAGACTCATAAAAATCTTCCTATTGAAAATTTAATTAGATATATTTATTCTGGTTTTAAAAATAGATTTTTTTTTAAAATTTTCTTCTAATTTTGATTTTATTTATGATTTTATTCCTATTAATGTTAATGATGTTATAAAAGATACAAATTGGACTGATACTGTGAAATAAGAATTAAATTAGTTTGTTAGAAATAATTTTTGTACTTTAGTAGAATTACTTGAGGAAAAGAAGGTGATTGGAACTAAGTGTATTTTTAGAAACAAGCTGGATGAATATGAGGATATTTTCAAAACAAATCCAGACTTTTTACTCAAGGATACTCTCAAGAAGATGGTATAGACTTTGAAGATTCATTTTCACCAGTTTCTTAGTTAGAGGCAATTGTAATTTTGTTTTATATCTCTTGTTTTCAAGATTTTAAATTACATAAAATGGATGTAAAACCTTTTTTCTTAAATGGTTTTATAAATGAAGAATTTTATGTTTCTCGACCCCCTAGTTTTGAAAATGAAAAAAATTTCTAATCATGTTTTTAAATTATGTAAAGATTTGTATGGTCTTAAACAAACACCTCATGCTTATTATGAAATAATTTCTTTGTTTTTATTAAATAATGGTTTCAAGAAAGGAAATGTTGATCATACACTATTCATTAAAAGAACCTTTGTAGATATTTTAATTGTACAAATTTATATTGATGATATAGTTTTTGGTTCATATAGTTAAATAATTTGTAATGAATTTTCTACTTTTATGTCTTCTGAGTTTGACATGAGTTTAATGGGAGAATTAAAGTTCTTTTTTGGACTTCAAATTTATCAAATAAAAGATGGATTTTTTTAATCAATCTAATTTTTCTAAAGAGTTAGTTAAATGATTTGGTATTGATTCCTCTAAATCTATGAAAAATATTATATTTACTAATAATAAATTAGACATTGATGAATTTATTAAATATATTAATATTAATTTTTATAGAGGAATGATAGGTAGCTTACTATATTTAACTGTATATAGACCCAATATTATGTTTAGTGTTTTTATGTGCTAGATTTCAAGATGATCTTAAATGAAGTAATATTAAATATTTAAAAAGAATAATTATATATGTTAAAGGAACTATTGATTCTGGTTTATTTTATCCAAAATATAACTATTTTGATTTAATATCTTATTCAACTCTGATTTTGGAGGCTATAGAATTGAAAAAAAGTACATTAGGTATGTATCATTTTCTAGGAAAACGTTCAATTTCTTATTCTTGAAGGAAGTAATTATTTATTTCTTTATCTATTATAGAATCTAAGTATATCTTTGATGCTTGTAGCTGTATTAAAAGTTTAGGTATTAATCAAAATTTATGTGATTTTGAAATTTATCTTGAATAATTTCCAATTTATTGTGATAGCACTTATGAAATTTCTATTTATAAGAACCCCTTACTACATTCTAGGACAAAACATATTGATCTTAGATTCCATTTTATTAGAGATCATGTGAATAAGGGTGATATTATTTTAGAATTTATCCATACTGAAAATCACCTAGCAGATATATTTACTAATCCTTTAGACTCTACTCAGTCTAAAAAAATTAAATTTGAACTTAGAATATTGGAAATTTAATTATTTAATTATTGATTTTTTAGTGGGAGTTTATATTTTCTATTTTTTTATTTATAAAAAGGGGGAGAAAATTTATTTTAAATGTTTTGGTTTTTTAATCAAACAAAAAGGGGGATATTGTTTTTGAATATGCATGTATGCATTTATTTTTTGTTTTATTACATATTATTTTATGTTTTTAAATACCTCAAAACCCGTTTATAATTTTATGAAAAAAAATATTTATAAAACCACTCTACATTTTAATTATAACATGAGTTGTATTAATATGAATTTTATAAATCTTGTTTAATTTGGAAGATAAAAAGTTAATCTAAATTTTATTAAACTATAAATGTTTCTAAATATTTCTCTAGAATGTTCACATTTAAGCCCAAACATGAATCATGTTTTTTCTATTAAGAAATGTTTTCAGTATAAACTACATTAAAGTTATTTTTTATATTTAGTTTATAAATTATTCTTTTCTAATCATATTATTTTGAAATATATACTATTTGATAGATAACTAGTTCATATTTATTTCATTAGTATAAATGGAAGGCTAATTTTATTGTTCATGGGGTGCACATTTTATTCAAAGATCTTACAATAATTATGAAAATATGGATTTTTCAAAATTGAAAATATTTTTTTCTTCGATATCTCATTCATTTCTAATTAGAATATCTTGAAATTTGTCATGTTAGAAATATAATAAGTTTTTGTTTATTTCATTAAACTATATGAAACTTAAAAAATTCCTTTTACATATATTAGAAAATAGACAAATATTAGTGTTTTTATTTGGGTTTCTGTTTCATATTTTCATAGTATTACGATCATATCTCTTTCAATACATATCAGAATTAAAATATTCTTGATTAGTTGAAAAAATAATAAAATTATATTCAAATAAGTACCCTAAAACAACTTCTAATTGAATTTTTTAAATGGATAAAAAATTCACCAATCTCTGTGTGTTCAGTGTGTACATGAAATGATGCGCTATTCATCAATTAATTTTTTTTAACAACTTCAATTAATATTTTAATTTAAAACAATCAATCAATTTTTTATTTTAAAACTATTAATTAATTTTTTATTTTAAAACCATCTGTTAATTTTTTTTAAAACCATCAATTAATTTTTTTATTGAAATGATCAATTAATTTTTTTGTAACAGTGAATTAATTTTTTATTGTATCGATAAATTAATTTTTTATTGTAATAGTGAATTAGTTTTTATTATATTGGTGAATTGATTTTTATTCTAATATTGAATTACTTTTTTATTATACCTGTGAATTAATTTTTATTCTAATGGTCAATAAAATTTTTATTCTAATGATGAATTATTTTTTTAGTGGTCAATTAATTTTTTTATTTTAATGGTGGATGCATTTTTTATTTGAAAGATTTCAGATGCTTTATAACACTGGTTAAAATTTTATTGTTCTGAATTTATTTAGCACACTGTTTTTTTTCACTATTTTATATGAACTAAATACTTATATTAATTATTTTAAGTATCGATTTTCAAAGTCATGGAAAGCATTTTAAATATATTTTCTTCAGTTTTAAAATTTAATGGAATTTTATTCTTTATCCATATGTACTCTTATATCATATTTTTGAAATATTTATGTTTTAATATTTTAAGTTAGTTTCTTTAAATTATTTATTTTTTAAATTATTATTTAATGGAATTGAGTTTATTCAAAATGTTTTTATGATTTTAAAAGTAGTAAAATTAATTTTAAAATGACATGGTTTATTAAATTAAAATGTATTTAATATTTTAATTTAAACATTAAAATTAACTTATGATTTTTATGAAAATTTCATTGACTTATTATTATTATTATTATCATTTAATGAGTTATTTAAATCAGTTTGAATTGGCCTTTAATTTTTTAATTAAAATCATTATTATTATGATTATTGTGGACACTATTATTCTCTGTCCTAGATAATTGTTATTTGAATTTGAAGAATTTTTCTAGTGGAATGTGTTTTTTAGTCTTTGCAGCTATCTATTTAAAAGGGTGTCGAGCACCCTTGAAACATATCGAACACACTAGTTAACATATTAGACTCTCTATTTTTTCCATAATAAAAAGTTGTGAATGTCTCAAGTGCTGCACAAACCAAAGACCTATGAGATACCCTATTTCATCACCTAGACATTCTCTCGAGGGAAGAATTTCTTCCGCTTAAACTTCTACTGCCTTAACGAGACATTTTAATACAATCCTCAAGAACCAATACTTTTGCTTTAATTATTTATCTTCTCCTTCATCTAGTTTCTGAGTCTGTAATACTATTTCCCATCTCTCACATGCACTCCGTTTTTCTGTTTATGCTTTTACACACAAAACATCATTTCTTGTTCTATTTCTTGGGTTGTGACTCTTGAATTCTAAAGTCCGGATCTAAGGGTTATGACTACCTATATCTAAATTCAAGATTGTTTAGGTTTTGACTCTCAGTGTCTAAAGTTAGGTTTTAAGGGTTTTGGCTCCCCACACAAAAGTTAGTTTCATGGTTATCCCTCTACTAGAAAAATATTATGTAATTGGGTTATGATTCCCCCTAAAAAATCATTTTTAGTGCACACATATATCTCACCAAGTAGAGAGGTATAAGAGTATAGTACTCTCACTTTGGATCGAACTACTATAAAAAATATCATTGTGTTATTTACTCTGTCTCTACTAATTAACCTTAATAATTAACTTTGAAAATTAATTTAATTAATTAATTCATTTGATTAAAATTTTTAATCTGGTCTATTCACCCCCTATAGATCATCTACTATATCCCTATTAGGACCTAAGACCAAGTATTTCAGGTATATGACTACTTACATCCGCACGTACTTAGTGCATATAGGTGGATGAAATATGTAACTATAATATATATATATATATATATATATATATTTTCTACTATATATATAGTTACTAATCTGACTGTCATTTTGGCCTAAGTTGAAGCAGGTAGAGCCACCAAGTATCATATTGGAACCTGAGTAGGCTAGTGATTATTTATTCATCATTGTTTATTATTTCTTTTAATTGCGAACTGTTTAGATATTTACACTACTTGGGTTACTTATAAACACAATTGGTGGTGGAATTATGGGATTTTATCTCACACCCTACTTGTCGCTACATTGGTACTTGAGTAGATTACATGTCTACAGGTATGGATAAGGGTAAGTGTCTTGATACAGATTCTTGATATTCTTTACTTATAGTCGAGCATGGGAGGAGAGGACCAAGCATATGCTCGAGATGTTAGTAGAACAATATTTTGTTGTTTTTATTTTTGTATAGCATGTTTTATATGCCTTCCCCCATTCCACCTTTTTATATTATCATGGCATGACACCATCATGTATGTGATACTACAATGTGGATTTTGATATTATTATTTAGTTTCTCATTTATTTATGCTTCCCATGTTTATTATTATATTTGATTTATGTTCTTTCGCTATAGTGGGTTTCTAGTCCAGTGTTGTAGTGTCTATTTACTTTATGCTTATGCTATTGTATTTTACATATCATATCCACTATTCCACTTTGATATAAGGGTATAGTCTCCCCATATTACCACCTTTACAACCTTTCTACTAGTCTACAACCTCTGGCATATATGGAGGCGTGATTGATGTGAGGGAATTACATCACATGCATCATTATATGCACAATAAGACTAATATTCCATCCATTATTCCACAAAACATCTAATTTCATTTTGAATTTTCCTATTTCATATTATTGATTCCTTGATTATTATATAGAAATGTGGTTACATTCCCTGTAGGATTGGAAAACAAGATTTACATTTAAGTTCCTGGTTTAACCTAACAATGTTTTCCTGTATAGGTTAAAGAAGACACCTTAAGAAGTTAGTTATGGAATGTTGAGCCATGGAACCTGGATTGCATAGGCTAGAACATGTTATGGTATGGATAAAGTGGATGTCATATTTTGGTTCATGAGGAGTATGCGACCTTATAGATTAGAAAAGGTGATCCCTATAATCCAACCATTTAAATAGATTTAAATACAAAATGAGTAAAAAGTTAAAATAAACATCACTTTTAGAATGAAAAATTCATATGATTCTTGTGAAACAAATATTTATACCTAAACCAGACCTTAGTAGTGGGAAGTTGGTGTGTATCATACATTCATATAGTCTGTAATGGTTTTTTCAACTACATAAAATTAGCTTTTAGAGTAGGCATAGAGGTGTAGTCATTTATATAGGAAGAATTTAACCTATACTAGTTATTTTTATACAATCTTTTCAATTGTTAATATCTCTTATGAGGTGTAAATTTGGCATTTTAGCATCATGCATCTATGGCGTCCTCTTATCGTACACCTTGAAGGCAGTGACGACCATACACCTGATGTGGTGGGCCTTGAGATGCTAGTGATTCATCCTGTAGTTACACCTATGGAAACTCTTCCCATTCATAATATGGGAACCAAAACATAGTTTTGAGAGGTATTTTTACATATGTTGTAGTTTATACAAGGTGTTACTTAACTTACCCTGAGTATGGAATAGTTGACTCAAGAGTTTTAGCAGCATCATCCTCCCACATTTTTGGGGGATGGAGGACCTCATGTTGCTGTGTCTTGGCTCAAAGCTATTATTTCTATATTAGAGCATCTAGAGATGCCTCCAGATTGGAGGGGCAAGCTTGTAGATTATATTCTATTCCAATATTCCAGGAGATGGTGGGATGTTTTTACCTAGGCAGATTTACATCGTGATATGGTCTGGGAAAATTTCTAGAAAATATTCTATGACTATCTATTTCCCAAAGACTCTAAGGGATGATAGATCTAGAGAGTTCATAAACCTATAGAAGAGAGGCATGTATCTTATTGAATACTATGCTCATTTTACTGAGTTTAAATGTTTCAATCCTACTCTAGTGGGTGATGATATTATAATCACCAGTAAATTTGAGGATGGGATAGTATATGCCATATGATCACAAGTCAACATATTTCAACTAAAAACTATTTTTGAGATAGTCAATCAGAACCTTATTACCGAGTGAAATATGAGGGACGATGATAGTGAAAATCAGGGTGGTTTGACACCTAAATCTATTAGTGGTTCTTTTAGTGGGTGCAAGCGTCACTTTGAGGTTTCTCGTGGGGGTAGTAGCAGGAAGGCTCCTCATACTGAATGTTTTTTTAGGTGTCACTAGTGTGGGAAGCCAAGACATACAAAACCCTAGTGTTTATGTGATCCAATATAATGTAGTGGTTGTGATAGGATGTAGCATACCCATTGTTTATGTAGGAATTATTCATTAGTTCCTAGTGAGTGGGGATCTACACTTACTCCATGTTCAAGTGCAAGGCCTGTAGTATCTCATTAGGTAGGATACTGGAATACGAACAACCATTCAGGATGAGGTGGTGGTTGAGGTATAGGTAGTTAGACTGTTGATTCTCAGTGCCAGTAGAGCAAGATTTATTAGGGCATTCATGAAGTGAATCACAGCCATGGTACATGCTAGTTACATTTAGTGTAGCCTATGAAAGAGGATCAGAGTTCCATACCTTCTAATATACAAGGAACTATTCTCGTAGCCTCCACTTTAGTTTCTTATTTATTTGATAAATTCACATATCACTCTTTTATATCTAAGGAAATAATGGATATTTTTGGCCGTGAGATTTTACACTTCTATGGAATGATGATGCTTAATACCTTGTTAGGTTTCTTATTAGAGAGAATTTCAATTATAAATACTTCTGAATTGAGATAGGTATATATATCTTCATATAGAATCTTTCCAACCTTGAAATGATAGGATTTTATGTAATCATCTGGATGGACTGGATAATTCCCAATAGATCCCACATTGATAGTCATCATAGTAGGGTTATGTTTACAAAACCATAGGGAGATAGAAACATGTTTAACGGAGAACGAGATGTTCTTTTGACTCGAGCAGGACATGAGAAATAGGTGCTAGGTAGTGTGAAAACTTATATTGTTAGTCTTTTCTTGGATGATCAGGAGTTACAACCCACTATTTTCTCTCCTGTGGTGGATTATTAAATGGATGTATTACCTGAAACATTTTCCATCCTACTTCTAGTGTGAGAGGTAGAATTTACAACTGAGATAGTTCCAGGAGAAGTACCAGTGTTCATTCCTCCTTACAGGACGACACCTATGAAGCTTATATATCTCAAGAAATAGTTATAAGATCTGGAGACTAAATGTTTTATATTCCCATTACTTCTCCTTCGGGTTCAATGGTCATTTTTCGCAAGAAGACAGATGGTACCCTCAGGCTTTGTGTGGATTACTGCCAGTATAACCAACTCACATTCAAGAATTTATATCCAATACCTAGAATAGAAAACCGATTTTATCATCTCTGAAGATAGAGAGTGTTTTTAAAGATTTATTTTAGGTCAGGATATCATCAGGTGCATGTCATGTATTCAGACATACCTTGCACAACGTTTTAGAAAAGGTATGGTCTTTACAAGTACTTGGTTATGCCATTCAGTCTCATGAATGCACCTAAAGTTTTCATAGATCTAATGAATCAGGTTTTACAACCATATTTGGATTCATTTGCGGTACTATTTTTTAATACAACTTAGTGTATTAAAACTCTATACATTACCATGTCAACCATATTTAGATAATTTTAAATTCACTAAAGGAGACCTGGATTTATGGAAATCTTAGAAAATTCAACTTCTGGATCAATAAAATATACTTCATAGGTCATATCATCTTGGAGTAAGGATTTTTAATAGAATTAGAGAAAGTGAAAGATATAGTTTCCTAGGAATATCCGAAGAACATATTTGACATATGGAGTTTCTTAGGTCTATCCATATATTACAGATGCTTCATCTAGGATTTCTCACTCCTTATAGTGCAACTTATGGGCTTAAAAAGGGTGTGAAATGTTTATGGTCAGAAGCTTATGAACCAGCCTTTCAAGAGTTAAAGTGTATATTGAATTCAACAACGATATTGATTGTAATAGATCTATACCTTACCTATATAGTATATTGTGATGCATCATGAATATGACTGGGAGCTTTTCTGATGATAAACAAGTAAGTCATCGTGTACAAGTCTCATCATTTTTGGCCTCATGAGTGGAATTATCCGACACACAACCGCAAGATAGCTACCACGGTTCATGCCTTACACTTTTGGATACACTACTTACATAGAGATCATTTTATGGCATACAATAATTACAAAATCCTCAAGTAAATCTTTACATAGAGAGATCTGAATCTCAGGTAGTGAAAATGGGTTGAGTACCAACAATCATTTGATTTCGAGATTGTCTACACAACTTGAAAATGAAATGATGTAGATGATACTATGATCTAGAATACATATACACACGAAATTTGTGAGGCCAGTGGGGTGTGGGAACTCATTTTATTGTTTTCATAAATGCATGTTGAGGTTTAGGAGGATCATGGGAAGACTATCCTCTCAATATTAATGGTGACCTATAATCTTCTGGAATGGGTGAGGTTGAGAAAAATATCCGATCCCAAAGGCTTAGTCCAAATGGAATTTGTCTCAGATGGCGATTCATCTTCTAGTTAGATAGTGGATGGGGATGATACTTTATGATTTCATGGGAACATATGGGTTCCAGAAAACATCATACAAGAGCTGATTTGGGGATTTCATGCCTCATATTAGGAAGTTCATTATGGTGTCACCATGATGCATCAAGATTTTTGACACAATTATTGGTGGACTAGTATAAAATGGGAGATTTCCATGTTTATGACTCGGTGTTTAACTTGTTAGTAGGTGAAGGAATACCATAAGTGAACAACAAGGATTTTACAACTAATTTTGATTCCTGAGTGGAAATGGAATGATGTTTTTATAGATTTAGTGATTGGTTTACCTATATCACCTCATAGAAATGATACAGTTTGGGTTTTTATTGATTTTTTGATGAAGATAACACATTTATTACACATACAAGAGACCTTATTGGTAGAATAGATAGGGATAATATATTTTAGAGAGGTCATAAACCTTCTTATAGCTCTACATTCTATCATTTATGACAGAGACGTTTTCTTTATGTCACATTTCTGGAAGGGGTTATAGAAAGCCATGGGTACACATGTGCTTATGAGAATGACCTATCACCCTCAAGAATGATGTAAATATAGATACTTCGATTCATTTGTTAGGGGAAATGCTCTATACATACGTCCTTGATTTTAGTGTTTCTTATGAGAAAGACATACCCCTCATTTCGTTCTCTTATAAAAACAGATTTTAGAATACCATTGAGATGATTCCTTATGAAGACTTATTTGGTAGGTTATGCCATTCACCCATGTGCTGGCTAGAGGCAAGGGGGGTAGCTTTTCTTGGACCACATCTCATTCAGGATACTATAGAGAAAGTCCAATTGGTCAGAAAGTGGATGATGATATCTCAATCCAGACAACAGTCATATGAAAATAGATATCGATGAACCCTTGATTTCAAGATTGGAGATCATACTTTCTTACATGTTTCACCCATGTTGGTCCATCTATGTATTCTGAGTTAGGTTAATATCTCACCCAGATTCATTAGACCTTTTGAGGTTTCAAAACGAAGAAGACCAGTGGATTACTACATATAACTTCCTGAGAGATACTGATATATGCATGATGTCTTTCATGTATCTTAGCTTCCTTGATATTATCTAGACCCCTCACATGTATTTTAGTCTAATGAGGATGAGCATGTTATGAATTATTCCTTTGAGGAATATCTAGTGCTTATTATGGATCAGAATGTGAAGAAACTATGAGGTAGGTTATTTCCTTTGTTATGGGTGCTATGACAGCATGACCGAGTACAAGATGAGACTTGGGAGTGAGAACTGATGTACAAGATCAGTGGTTGGGAATCTTTGCTGATGATACATCATTACCCTTAGAAGTCCAACTCAGGGATGATTTTATTTAATGAGGGGAGGTTTTAATGAATCTTCTTTTCATGAAGTAGTGGATAATTTTTGTTTTTAATTAAAAGTCCATTGTTTAATCTTGGTACACGTGCAATATGGCATAAGGAAGGTTCCAAGAGTGTCCGAGGCTTGTTTGGAGCCCAAAGCTCTGAGAATTGGGAAAAACGTGAACGCCGCACAATTACCACATAGTTAGTACTAATCATACTAGATAACCATACGGGGAACTTTTTGAGAAGTAGGGGCCACACAATTTGTTTGCAATTGTGTGACCCGAGGTGCACAATTGTTTGAGTTTTCAGACATCTTGGAAAGAGGATTTTTCCATGGGTTGTGCACAATTAGGGAAACCATGCACCTTAACCATGTGGGGTATCTTCTTTGGTAGTGGGGTGAGCATGATCTATGCACAGTTTGGACAAAATGTGTGTCCAAACTGTGCAGCCCCTATTTTGAGGGTGAAATGACATTTTTTTTCCTTCGTCAAACTTAAAACCTCATTTCTTATTCCCTTTTTTCAATTCTAGAAGATGTCTCTCCTTCTCTTATCCCATAATCCATCTTTATGCCTATTCTAGAATTTTCAATAACTCCTAGATCTAGACTCCAAATCAATATATGTTGTAATAATTGGATATATCTTGGTAATATCTTCAGTCCTCTTACTTTATATTTCAGTTTATTTTTATATCCTTTGTGCTATTTTGGGGAAAGACCATTTATCCTATATTCTGGGTATGAGTCCATTCTTAATTTTTCTTCCAATCTAATTTGAATATGCAGATACAATTGATCAAGGAGTCATCTACAACCTTAAAATAAGTGGTATAGTTGTTTTCCTTAAAAAGAAGGTGGTTTTCAAAGCAGCGCCATTGTTCTGCGCATTGAACTTTGTCATATGTTACCTATAAATGAGTTCTTTAATTCTAAATAAATGTTTTGCACATTTTTATAGTCCCAATGATCTTTGTTTAGAAGTTATAGGATGTTGAAATCAATAATAGACACCCCTTAGGTGCGTCATCTTGAACTCCCCCTTTATCTTTAATTGATTAAATGACCAAAGCACCTCCTAAGTGTTTCGATTGACTTATAAATAAAATTTACCTTATAGGTAGTTGTATAATTGATAATGAAACTTTATAAGTGCTCATTGAACCCTGACATTGAATTTCCATGTTTTAATTAATTAAATGGAATGTATTGAATTAAATAGATCACTTCATGATGGCTAGATTGCTTAAATTAATAAAATATTTTATTTGAAATAGATTATAAAGGGTGTCATGGAAACACCTTTCACTTCATTCTTTATTAAATGATTTATATAAAATAAAATTCCTTGGTTATATTAGGATTACTGATTATGATTCTTATGAGGTTATGACTCATGTTACATATGTAATTTTTATTACACCATTGATATTGGCCACGAGACATTGGTTAAGGGGATTTTTGGGCATGAAATTTCACTATCCCTTACATTAGGTTTTGAGAATGAGGTCTTATGCCATTGAAAATATTTGGATGGTGTAAAAAATACCCTACATCCCTTACATAGGGTGTTGACATGCCGAATCAACCACGATATTGAGTGATGAGCATGAAGTCTTGAATTCACTATGAGATATAGGTCTTGTGTCATTTCTTGGGATTACATGTTAGTTTATATTGATTATAGATAAGTAAGTTACACCAAGTCTAGCTAGCACCTAGTATTCCATGTATATGGATACTTAAATTTTTCACATACATAGCTCATATAGGTGAATATAGTATACAAATTTACTATATATATATTATTAATTTATATATATATATATATTTATTTATCTGAATATTATTCTGGCTTAATATGAGACAGGTAGAGTCGCTAGGTATCCTATATGAACCTGAGTAGGTTGGTGATTATTTATTCAGAATTATTTATTATTCATTTTACCTACACATTTTTCAGTTATGTATAATACATGGGGTTACTTATATACACTCTTGGTAGAGGAATACTGAGATTTTATCTTACACCCTACTCTAGATGCCTTTGGTACCTAGGTAGATTACATGTCTATAAGCATTGATAAGGGAAATCACCCTTCTAACGATTATTGATATGATTTACTTATAATTGAAACAAAAGAGCAGAGGACCGAGAATATGCTTAAGATACTAGTGGAGAAGCCAATTTTTTTTGTATTTTTGTATTGCATGTTGTATATTACTTCCCTATGTTCCCCATTTTTATGTTAGCATTCCATGAAATTATCATGTATGTGACACTGTCTTTTGGCTTTTAATATTATTATTTAGTTTCTTAGTTATTTACACTTCCACAGTTTATTATTATTTCTGTTGTATTCTATTATGCTATGGTGGGTTTATGGTTCAGATTGATGGTTTATGTTTATTTTATGCTTCCAATATTGTATGTTATTTATCATATCTATTGTGCCAATCTGATATAAGGGTATAGTCTCCCCACTGTACTACCTTTTCATGCACACTACTAGTCAGTATCCTCTGAAGTATGGGGAGACATGCTTAAGTCTATGTCACCCATTCTATTGGGGCACTGGTTAAGTTGATCTCAGGTCGGGACATTACAAGATACATAACCTCTTATTAGACTAGCATATTCCCTAAGGGAAAGTTGTGCAATGATGGTACTTTCTCAGGGTGGTTCGATGGACATGGTTTGGGGAGTGATCTTGATAATCTTGAACATATCCTATAAAACATTTTCAAAAGTTTAGAATTTTAAATCCTAGCCTATTCATTGTCAAGGGTAAAGGATATTGATGGAATCTCACTCATAAGTTTCGTTAAATGGGATTTATAGGGTACAATTATACCCATCAAGGTTATTATTTCTTACATATGTGACAATTAGACATTATTATAACCCTTAGTATACAATAATCTTAATGGTCACTATATAATGAATATATTATCAATGGTTATTGTTCTTAATGATCTTTTAATTCCATCAGGATATATTTTATAATGGTAAAAAATAACCAATGTAGTTCAGGTGTTTTCTATAACTACATTACTTAATAAGGCATATATTCTTTCAAAATGGAATTTCATTTATAAAATTTTGGGTTGTTACATTCTTATCCCAATCATAAATATTTCCATTCAAATTTCATTTTACACTAAAATAGTTGAGGGTACTTCTTTTTATCACTTCCTAAGGTTCCCATGTTACCTCCTCAAACTTGTAGTTCTGCAACAGTACTTTGACTAGGAGAGTTTCCTTATTTTATATAACCTTGTCTCTATGATATATGATATTCACTGGTTACTCCTCATATGAAAGATAATTCTACAATGTAAGATCATATGTATTAAGTACATGTGAGGGGTCTGGTACACACTTCCTTAATAAGGAAACATAGAACACATCATGTACTTGAGATAGTCCAGGTACGAGTTCTAGTTTATAGGCCATAGTTCTGATGCGATCAAAAGATCTCAAAGGGGATGGTGTATCTAGTAAAAATATTTCCCTTCTTCCCAAACTTCCTTTCTTTCTTCCATGGTGATATATGCTGGAACACCTTATCTCCAACCTCAAACTCTAGGTCTTTTAGATTATTGTCTACATAACTTTTCTATCAACTTTGTATAAATTTCATATGACACTGAATGGATTGAACCTTATCTATCATCCATCAGAAAATATGAGGTCCCATATGCTTCTAGTCTCCAACTTCATCCCACCATATTGGACTCTGAAACCTATTCTCATATATATCCTCATAAGGTTTCATTTAAATGTTAAAATATAAAATATTATGACTTTTATGAATGGTATGCATACCCTTGAGTGTATAAGTGAATTTAGGCACTTTAAAAATGAAGATGAATATTTCAAGTGTTTATATTTTTCGATTAAATAATGATTTTAATTAAATATTTAATTAATAATATTTAGAATATTATTTTTGAAAAATTGACTTCATTTTTAGATTCTACACATTGAAAAATGGTTAGGGTGAATTTTTGGGATTTTTCTGAAATACTTGAATTTTTGATGAATAGTAAAATCGATAATTCAAAATAAATGCTAAATAATGGATTAATTGAGTCATTGATGATGATATGATGATGTAAGACCAATTGGTTAGAAGTTACAGGCATATATTACTTCTCTTGGTCATGGAATACTCACTATTGGTTGTCTTGAGAGGAAATAATAAATTAATGATTATAATATTAAGAAAACTCTTCTCCCCTTCGCTATATAAACCACCCACACCCCTATTCCTCCCACACCACTCATGCTTCAATATTTTCCTAAATTCTGCCAAGTACTCTTCCAAAGCCCTCTCCCCATGTCCAAGACCTGATGGTCTCACCAAAAGGCCAAAAACAATGGCCTTAAGGAGGCTCTCAGGGAGGAGTACTCAAGAGGTGAACCTTCCTTCTCCTTTCTGTCAATTTCTTTTACAAAGTTCCATTCTTTTGTTCTCCCTTCTCACCTCCCCTCATCCAAATCCCATGATAATTCTAGTACCTTACATGTACTGAATTTTCATTTTTCTAATGTAATATTTCATCATAATATTTCTTTTTACCTCCTTTTATACAATAAATGAAAACACCGTCTGAGATGTGTAAATTTATCACACTCAAGGAAGAATGGTTTTACATTTACATTACTATCTCCAATACAGGTCAAGAAACCTTTTAAATGGTTTAAACTGATCATAATATATTTATTTTATCTTTATTAATGTTCTGGAATCTTTACACATTCATAATATGGAATAATAATACAAAACAAGTTTATTGTGCACAAAACTGCCAAGCCAAATCCAAGCGTTTATTTTAACTCATCAAATGAGTCATCCTCATGGTATATAACAAGAATAATTATAAGAACATTCATATATCATTAATTTCACTAATAATTTATATTAATTATTCTGGATTTTTAACCACATTTCAAATGAACTTCCATTAATGAATACAAGTAGACAAATCCTGAAACTAAGTAAGAAAATGATTCTAAAAGAATAAAATTAAATATATTAAACCCATCAAAAATACCATTAATGAACTTAATAAGGTTATAACATATCAATTATATGTTTATGAGTTTCTTTAATTATTAATTAATGAATCTAAATTTGATTATTCAGGTCGTTAAGAACAAACAAGAACACCTTCGAGTGTAACGTAAGGGATCCTCTCTCTCACTTTTGTTCAAGAATCTCCCCTATGTTGTGCCATTTTATATTAAATTTATAAAGATGGGGTATGTTTTTGAACCTCCCCAATACTTCAATTTTGACATATAAATAATTTAATACCCCTTTACCTCTAATTAATCCCTCTCAATAACACTCGTTACCATGCCGAAATGTTTGTAAGGGGTTTCTCATATCACTTTCATTTCTGTGAGGTTTTCATTGATCACCAATTATATCTTGTATGAGGTATACGTGTACTACTTTTTGATATATAATAACATGATTATATTTATGTTCATGTTATCAAACGATTAATTTGAGGGTTATTATGTTCTGGTCATATGATTCTACTGATTACATTGTGGTAAGATACTTTATCTCAACTACTATTTTGTTGTGAATAACTTTGTATTGTGCACCTAATAATCCTTATGGTGTGTACATACTGCCCATTTGAGATCAATTTTCATTTTAAATAATATTTATATCCATAATCTCATATCATGGATATGTTTGTTGTCAAAATTGTATACCATTTTACATACGGTTTTTATTTGGAAAATTATTTTAATTATGGAGATATTGATGAATCCTTATACTCTACTCTATATAGATATTGAAAAGGCATATTTATCTTGTATTGAATCAATGTATAAAGAATTAGTTTTACATGAAATGGTGGGTGGGGCCCTCTATAGCCCCTCGATGCATCGGTTGGTCTCATGAGACAAATCAGTTTGCTGACAAACCCTTCGAGTTTGTTTCCAAAAATCAGACAGGTTTCTACCCGTAGAACTAAACCGTTTTAATGGTATTATGGTTTCATGTTCCAAATACATGACATCCAATTAATAATAATTATATTTATTCATTATCATTTATCATTATCCATGAGGTTTTCACTATGGAAAAATCTATGGATGCAGTTTCATTCTCAGTTTATTAATGTCATTAGTTTTTCATTTAATCACGATGCCATATTGATTATGTCATATTTATTATGATTCACTTATTATTGTATTTATTTTTTTTCTATTTGTATCCCTTATGAAGCATTTTAGATCACCCCTTTCATTGTTTACCTTCAACATGTGATGAAGATAAGGTCATTTATTGAGTTTATGTGGTTGATGTTTTTAGTTTTGTTATGTATTGTATCTTGTAAACTTTTTCAATGTAATTTGTGTTACATCTATGTATCTAGTTTCTTCAAGACTACTAAACTGATCATTCCTAAAGGATTTTTCATTCCTTTTAACCATGCCAATATCACAAGTAATGCACGGGCTCCAGCCTAGAGGGGTTGGGGTGTTACAGTTGGTATTAGAGGAAGTTTAGTAGAAAACTTGGAAACAAGAGCAGCAAATGTATAGTAGGGAACAAAGCCCTAAGGTAGTATTTGAGGATAAACGTACAAGAACGTCATGGTATTTTGTTAAGGAATAGATTATGTGGATATTTTAAACAATACGTCTCTGTTTGGATACGAGCAGGTAGAGGAAGCTCTAGCACATATGTATCTAGGGTAAAACCCAAAAACACCACTTTGAGCTAGACTCGAATGAGAATTGGTGCACGAAAACGGGCCTTGTTTCACTCTTAGTTATGAAAATCTTGGAGGATATGCTTAGGATAATTCACATTTTCTTTACAAGCCATTATGAAGGAGTTTAATTTAAATTTTTCCTTAGAGAAACCATGTTTATAAGATTATCTATACATAGAATTTCAATCTATGTAGGGTGATTTTCTATTTAATATTCATAAACTAATATAGTGTATCCAATTATTTATAAATGAAATCTAATAGAAGAATGGGAATCAATACTCATGGGAAAGGTAGGGTTCTCCCTACTGAGCAAGTCAACACAGTTAATGTTGGAGAAGATTAGATCATGAACATATTGGGAAAACTTACATAGGTTGTAACGAATAACCATTCCACACCTATGTTGGATCATTTCATGTGGTATAAGCCCCCATCTTTTAGTGGGACTACTAACTGAGTGGTTTCCGAGAAATGGATCATGTCCCTTGAAAAGATATTTATGGAATTAATATGCAATGAAAATGAAAAGGTAGTACTGGTAGTATATTGTCTCAAGGGCGATGCTAATCAATGGTGGTCCTTGATTCAGAATACCACAAAGAAAGAAGAAATAGAAGATATAGAATGGAGGACTTTTAAGGAAATATTATTCAAAAAATATTTCCCTCATGAGAAGCGAACTTAAATGAAGAGGAAATTCCTTAGCTTAGAACAAAGAGAAGAAGACAGTGTTGCAGAGTATGAGGCTACCTTCACAAGGCTAGCCAGGTATGCCATAGATTATATATGTGACTCAGTAGAAAAGATTGATCATTTCTTTGAAGGTCTTAAGCCGTGTCTTTGATGGAAATTGGATTCTCAATCATTTTCATCATATGATGAAATTGTATCAAGTGCCATCAAAATAGAGAAGAAATTTTCTAGATCAAATATTTTCAAAGGAAACCAAGATAAGAAGCAGTACTCTGATAACAAAGGAAAAGGATAAGAACCAAAGAAGATCAAGGGAACAAATCTATTCCCATTTTGTGAGAACTGTGGAAAGAATCATCTTAGGAAATGCTTGAAAGGCATGGGATTCTGCTATAACTATGGAGAAAAGGGTCATCGATCTAATGAATGTAAGGGGAAGAAACAATTCAATGATATTCAATGCTAAAATTGTAGAGAGATGGGAAACTATAAAAATGAGTGTCCTAAGTACCAAGGAAACATGCCTCAAAAAAATCCAAGAGAATAAGGGATAGCCTATACGATTACAACAGCGGAGGTTGAAATTTCTAATGAAGTGGTGGAAGGTACTTTAATTGTTTCCTCAAACTTATCCAAAACTTTATTTGATTATGGATCATCATATTAATTTATTTCTTCTCTGTTTTCCAAGAAAATTATATATGTACAATTTTATTTAATAAAGGATTTTTCATTCAAAACTCCCAGGGGATGTATCATTGCGGCAAAGGCATGTGGACTAGTCCCCCTCCAGACACTAAAACATGCTTTATTTTCTAACCTTATCATCATACCAATGACTAAATTTGATATAATTATCGGTATGGATTGGCTATAAAATTATGATGCAAAGATTTATTATAAGAAGAAGGAAGTTACAATTTTCGAAAATGGTGTAGAATCCCTTGTCTTTAGGGAAGAAACTTCACCACGTGATTCTTATCTAGAACCACCCCTAGTAGCTGTACTGAATGAAATAATTGGAGAGGAAGATAAACCAATATCTAAGGGTGAGGAAAGAAATATTCAAATTTAATATGTGCACACAGTTCCAGAGTACATTGATGCATTTCCAGAGTATTTACCTGGACATCCTCTAGAGTGGGAAGTTGAGTTCTCTATTGATTTAATTCCTAAGTCAAAACCTATATCAAAGACTCCCTATAGAATTTCAACTATAGAATTAGTAAATTTAAAGAAACAACTAGAGGATTTGAGTGAAAAAGGATTTATTCGACCTAGTGTTTCTCCATAGGGATCCCTTGTCATATTTATCAAGATGAAAGATAGATCCAAGAGGATTTGCATTGATTACAGGGAAATAAATTCTATTATAATAAATAATAAGTATCCTCGGCCATAGATTGATGATTTATTTGATCAACTTCACGGAGCTCAATAATTTTCGAATATTTACCTTCGATCTAGATATCATCAGTTGCGTGTGAGGAAGGAAGATATTCCTAAGACAACATTTTAGTCCAGGTATGGGCATTATGAGTTTATAGTGACTCCTTTTGGACTGAAAAATACACCCTCTATTTTCATGGATTTAATGAATAGAGTTTTCAAGGAATATCTTGATAACTTTTTTTGTGGTATTCATCGATGATATCCTCATATAATCAAAAAGTTATAAAGACCATGATAATCACTTGCGGGTTATTCTGAGAACTCTTAGAAGAAATAAATTATATGGAATGTTTAGCAAGTGCGAATTATGGCTTCAATAAATTTCTTTTCTAGGTCATATTGTCTCTAAGGATTAAATCCTTGTTGATATTGCAAAGACCAAGGAAATCCAAGAATGGACCAAGCCAACAAATATAACTGAGGTACACAGTTTTATTAGCTTAGAAGGTTACTATCGACGTTTTGTTCAGAATTTTTCCCGAATGGCTAGCCCACTATCCAAGATCACATGTAAAGGAGCTATGTTTGTGTGGACAAAAGAATATACAAAAATTTTCAAATAATTTAAAAGAAGATTCATCAATGCTCCAATTTTGACTCTTCCATCTGGATGTGATGGATTTGTAATATACAGTGATGCATCAAAGAATGGACTGGGTTGCATCCTTACGCAAAACGATAAAGTTATTTCCTATGCATCAAGACAATTGAAGACTCATGGGAAAAATTATCCAACTCATGATCTTGAGTTAGCATATGTAATATTTTCTCTGAAAATATGGAGGCATTATCTCTACGGAGAGAGATGTGAGATTTATACGGACTACAAGAGTTTGAAATACATTTTCACACAAAAAGAACTCAACATGAGGCAAATAAGATGACTCTATTTACTCAAAGATTACAATTGTTCAATACACTACCACCCAAGAAAGGAAAATAAGGTGGCAGATGCATTAAGTAGGAAAGATCAAGGCCTTCTGACTCAAATTAGGATTGAAAGAGATCCTATATTCATGGATCTAGTGAAGATGGATATGGGAATTGTTAAGGAAAGGGGAAACACCTCTCCTCTTTAAAATTATTTTTAAACCATATTTACTAGAGAAGATAGAAATATCTCGATCTGATGATGAGAATATACACAAGAAAATTAATGCAGTTGAGGATGGGAGACTGGCTGACTTCATGTATGAAGAAGGAGTTCTGAAATTTGGGAAGAGGTTACGCGTTCCATTAGTACCTGAGCTAAAAATGGAACTATTAAATGATGCTCATAGCTCAAATTTCCCTATACACTCAGGTAGAACAAAGATGTATAGAGATCTGAAGGAATATTTTTGGTGGGATAATATGAAGAAGGAAATTGCTGACTACATGTCAAGATGTCTAGTTTTTCAACAAGTGATGGAAGAGAGACAACATCCCAAAGGAGTGATGCAACCTCTACCTATTCCTATGTGGAAGTGAGATAAAATTACATTGTATTTTTTCACCGGACTACCAAGGACACCTAGAAGGAATTATGCAATATGGGTAATTGTTGATCAGCTCACAAAATAGGCACATTTCCTTCCTATAAGAGAAGATTTTCCACTTGAGCGCTTGGAAAGACTTTATATTAATGATGTTGTAAGACTTCATGGTGTAACTCTATCGATTGTGTCTGATTGAGATCCCTGGTTTACAAAAAAATCGGGAAAATTCTCCGGAAGGCTTTGAATACTTAGCTTCATTTGAGTACTTCTTATAACCTTCAAACCGATGGACAGTCTGAAAGGACTATTCAAACTTTAGAAGACATGCTGAGGTCATGCTCTCTTGACTTCCAAGGTATGTGGGATCAATACTTGACTTTGTTTAATTTACCTACAACAATAGTTTCCATTCTAGTATTCAAATGGATCCATATGAAGCATTATATGGAAATAGATGTCGAACTCCAACTTGTTGCGATGAAGTTGGTGAGAGGAAACTTATAGGCCCAAAACTTATTAAAGAGACCAAGAAAAAAGTGAAGGCAATCCAAGACCTTATTAAAGCAACCCAAAGTAGGGAGAAGAGTTATGCTGACAATCAGAGAAAGTATTTGGAATTCCATGAGGGAGATCATGTCTTTATGAAAGTATCTCTAATGAAGGGTGTCTTATGGTTCGGTAAGAAAGGGAAACTAAGCCCAAGGTATATTGGACCATTTGAAATTATGGAAAGAATCAGAGCAGTAGCTTACCCTTTAGTAATGCCGCCAAATCTCTCCAAAGTCCATGATGTGTTCCATGTGTCATTGTAAAATAAATACATTCCAGACCCAATGTATGTACTCACATATGAATAAATTGAACCAGAACCTGATTTTTCATACTGTGAAAAGCCTATCAGGATTCTTGACACAAGGGAGCAGGTATTGAGAAATCAGATAACTCGTCTAGTAAAGGTTATTTGGAGAAACTATAATATATAGGAATAAACATGGGAACCTGAGGATATTATGAAAAATAATCACCCACATCTTAATGGTGAGTTTCATACATAAAATTTCAAGAAAGAAATTTCCAAAGGAGGGAATAATGTAGCACCCCAAACACTTCATGACATGTTTCTCTTAAATACATTCTAGTTATAGCCTATATTTCATGAATTGATAAGCATATATAGAACAAAACATGGTTAATTATAGGATATATCCATAACCTATCCATTAAACTTAAATTTTCCAACTTTGTGATTTGAATTTTAACAATATGACATACATGGTTGTGTTCAAGATGATATTTAGAGTCTGATAGAATTAACATAATATTTGGTGAATATAACCTACCCTTATGAATAGTAACCTACCCTTATGAATAGTAACTTATCATTATGAATAGTATATATGACTTTTATGAATGGTATCCATACCCTAGAGTGTATATGTGAATTTAGGCACCTTAAAAATGAAGAAGAATATTTCAAGTGTTTATATTTTTTGATTAAATAATGATTTTAATTAAATATTTAATTAATAATATTTAGAAAATTATTTTTTTAAAATGGAATTAATTTTTTGATTCTACACATCAAAAAATGGTTAAGGTGATTTTTTTGACTTTAGTGAAATACTTGAATTTTTGATGAATAGTAAAATCTGTTAATTCAAAATAAATGCTAAATAATGGATTAATTGAGTCATTGATGATGATCTACTGATGTAAGCCCAATTGGTTCGAATTCAAATTTATATATTACTGTTCTAGGTCATGAAATACTCACTATTGGTTGTCTTGAGAAGAAATAATAAATTAATGATTATAATATTAAGAAAATTCCTCTCCCCTCCACTATATAAACCACCCTCAGCCCCTCTTCCTCCCACACCACTCAAGCTTCAAGCCTTGCCAAAATTCTAAAAAATACTCTTCCCAATCCCTCTCCCCACGTCCAAGATCTACTGATCTCACCAAAAGGCCAAAAACAAAGGCCTTAATGAGATTCTCAAGGAGGAGTACTCAAGAGGTGAACCTTCCTTTACTTTTCTTTCAATTTCTTTTACAAAGTTCCATTATTTTGTTCTCCCTTCACACCTACCCTAATCCAAATTCCATGATAATTATAGTACCTTACATGTACTGGATTTTCATTGTGATAATGTAATATTTCATCATAATCTATATTTTTCCATCCTTTTATACAATAAATGCAAACACTATCCAAGATGTGTAAATTTATCACACTCAAGGAAGACAGGTTTTAAATTTTCATTATGATCTTAAATAATGGTAATTAAACCTTTTAAATGGTTTCACCAGGTCATAATATATGTATTTTATCTTGGTTAATGTTCTGGAATCTTTACACGTTCATAATATGGAATAATAATTCAAAACAAGTTCATTGTGCCCAAAACCGCCAAACTAAATCCAAGTGTTTATTTTGACTCATCGAATGAGTCATCCTCATGGTATATAACCAGAATCATTATAAGAAAATCCATATATCTATAATGTTACTAATAATTTATATTAAAAATTTTGGATGTTTAAACACATTTCAAATGAACTTCCATTAATTAATACAAGTAAACAAATCATGTAACCGAGTAAGAAAATGCTTCTAAAACAATAAAATTAAATTTATTAAACCCATCAAAAAGTCCATTAATGAACATAATAAGGTTATAAAATATAAATTAAATGTTTATGAGGTTCTTTATATATTAATTAATGAATCTAAATTTGATTATTCAAGTGGTTAAGAACAAACAAGAACGCCTTCGAGCATAAGGTAAGGGATCCTCTCTCTCACTTTTGTTCGAGAATATACCCTATAATGTGCCCTTTTATTTTTAATTCCTAAAGATGGGGGTATGTTTTTGAACCTCCCCCAAAACTAACTTATGACATATAAATAATGGAATACCCCTTTACCTCTCATTAATCCCTCATAATAACACTCGTTACCATGCCGAACTGTTTGTATGGGGTTTCTCATCTCACTTTCATTTCTATGAGATTTTCATTATTCACCACTTATATCTTGTATGCGGTATATGTGTACTGAAATTTGATATATTATAACATTATTATCTTTATGTTCATGTTATTCAATGATTCATTTGAAGGTTATTATGTTATGGTCATATGATTCGACCGATTAGATTGTGGTAAGAGACTATGTCTCAACTACTATTTTGTTGTGACCAACTTTGTATTGTGCACATAATAATCCTTAGGTAGTGTATCTAATGCCCATTTGAGATCATTTTTCATTTGAAATTATATTTGTATCTATAATATCATATCATGGATATGTTTTTTGTCAAAACCGTATATCATTTTACATACGATGTTTATTTGGAATGTTATTTTAATTATGGAGATATTGATGAATCTGTATACTCTACTCTATAGGGATATTAAAAATACATATTTTTCTTGTATTGAATAAATTTATAAAGAATTATTTGGACACTTAGTGGTGGGTGGGGCCCACCATTGCCCCTCGATGAATCGGTAGGTCTCATGAGACAAATCAATTTGGCGATAAACCCTTCGAGTTTGTTTCAAAAAATTAGACGGGTTTCTACCCATAGAACTGAACCGTTTTAATAGTATTATGGTTTCATGTGCCAGATACATGATATACAATTAATAATAATTCTCTTTATTCATTATCAGTTATTATTATCAATGAGGTTTTCACTATGGAAAAATCTATGGATGCATTTTCATTATCATTTTATTAATGGCATTAGTTTTTCATTTATTCACCATTACATATTGATTATATTAGATTGATTATGATTCACTTATTATTGTACTCATTATTCCACAATTTTAAACCCTTACTGAGCATTTGAGCTCACCCCTTTCATTGTTTACCTTTAACAGGTGATGAAGAGAAGGTCATTTATTGAGTTCATGTGGTTGAAGTTTTTAGTTTTGTTATGTATTGTATCTTATAAACTTTTTCAATGTAATTTGTGTTACATATATGTATCTAGTTTCTTCAAGACTACTAAACTGATCATTCCTTTGGGATTTTTTGTTCCTTCTAACCATGCCAATATCATAAGTAATGCACTGGCTTCATCCTAGAGGGGTTGGGGTGTTACAGTAGGTGTAGTGATTAAAATCTTCATTAACTATTTAAAGCTATCATCACATTCATTGACCCATAAAAACGTAACTCCCATCCATGTTATCTTGGTTATTGGGTTTGAAAATCATGGGAAGAATTTTCTGAAATTGATGATAACAACCAACTAATATGATGAAACTATAGATCTCTATCGTAGATGTTGGTTTGGTACATCCTTCAATTGTATCTATCTTAAAAGGATCTATAGATATCTAAAACTCACATTTATTTTACTTCACATATAACTTTTATTTTTTATAGTGTCTTCAATATAATATTCAAAATCTCCTCACGTTGCTCCTTTATTTTATAGTGAATAAGATTATCATCTATAAAAACTACCACAATGTTTTTGAGGTAATCCCTAAATACTATATTCATTAAGTCTATAAAGATAACTAGAGAATTAGTGAGCCCAAATGGAATGAATATAAACTCATAATTACCACACCATATATGAAAAGTATTCTTGTAGATATTATCTTTATTCAACTTTACATGAAAATATCTTGACCAAATATCCAGATTAGAGAAGTATTAGGCTCCACAAAACTGATAAAAAAATTCGTCAATTTGTGTAATATGATACCTTTTCTTTATCTTGATACTATTGAGTGTACAATAATCAATAAAAAGGAATATTTACCCATCCTTATTAATGAAAAAATGATCAAAACACCCTATGGTGAATAACTTGGGTGTATAAAACCTTTTTCTATATCATCTTATAGTTGCTTCTTTATCTCCTAAAGTTCAAAAGTGGCCATTCTATATGGAGTCTTAGATAATAGAAAATCACCATGTATAAGTTTGATAGAGAACTCAACCAATCAGTTAGGAGGATGACCATAGAATTATTCAAGAAACACATCAACATATTTCTTTAAAATGAGCATGTAATCAAGGATGACATTTCTCTTAGTCTCACCCATTTGAGATAGATACACTTTATTATAAGGTAATAACATCAATTCTTGAGGTGATGATTACAAATGAGATTCATGCTTGTCCTTCCACCTATATAGAATCAGAGTACGATTTGTAAAACAGAGGGTGATTCCCCTCTCTTGGAAATTTATGTTGGATCTATAAAAGGAAAGACAATACATACCCATAATAACATTAAATTCCACAAAAGGGAGTATCAAAAGGTTAATTGGGAAATTAAACCATCAAATATTGATAGGGGAGAAGTTGTATTCTTGGGATGCAATAATTAACAAATTTTATGTTTTAACTGATAACTTGACTTCTATATTTTTAGGTGGTGTTTGAATAGTTCTAATAAACTTGTGTGATATGAAAGAATTCATAGAACCAAAATGAAATAGTAAATTTTCTATTATTTAAGGAATAACTAGTGTAACTATCACAACTTAATTTTCAGGATCTTCCTCTATAGTTTTTATGGAATATGGTCTCCCTTGATATCTAGGCCTTGTAGGTTATTGTGACTAGTTATCTTTGACAACCCATGGTTTAGTGTTTTGGTTCGTATAGTTTTCTTATTCCTTATAATCACTAGTGGATAAGGGATATATAAAAATTTAAATATACCAATAGTTTTAGAAAACCATTGATATAGTTCCCTCTATAACATCCGTTTACAATAACCATTGGCATATGATGTTTTAGTGAAGGATATACCAATGGTTTACTAAAACCATTGATATTAGATGATTTAGTGAAGGTTACACCAATGGTTTTAATAAACTGTTGGTATATATCAGTCCTTGTATAATTCTATACCAATATTTATATATAACCATTGTTATAGATTTCAAACATTGAAGGTATACCAATGGTTTTAGTTAACCATAGGTATAAATAATCTATACCAACAATTTTAAAAAATCGTTGGTATAACATTCCACAAAAATCCATGCCTCTTAGTTTCCCTCTCCTCAGATCTAAAACCGATATAGATTGAACCCTATGACTGCCTTCCATTTTATTCCCCAATCGTAGTGATCTATCCTTGATTTGTGTTTTCATTTAGTTATTCTTAAACATCAAATTTATGAGTTCCAAACCTGTTATATCTTTTTACAAGGTTCATTTTCATTTTTTTCTAGGTTTAAAACACTAACATATATTTTTATTTCATTATACTTATAGATTCATTGAACAAGGGTTATTATTGGTAATCATGGATTTTATTAATTAAATTTTTATTCTATTTTTTTGGAAATCCTCACTATTATTATATTTTTCTTGGATATATGTAAATGTTTTTAGAATTTAAATGATGATGTATTTTTTTGTATGGAAGTTGTTTGACATGGTTAATGTATGAATGATGTTTTGGAGGGCGTATCTACCTATTTTAAAGGTTATCTTGATCTGTGGTGTGGTTTATGTTTTTGTGATGGGTCAAATTTTTGGGTGATATCTACTTTAATTTTGGGTAAGTTTTGATGATTGTGTTCTATTGAAACAAGGCTTGTCCATAATTATATTGAAAGAGAGTTTCAAATTTTTTTTCTTATTCACTGAATTTATTTCTATTATTTTCTACATGTACTTCGGCTATCTATTTAATTTTAGTTTTTAGTAGATTATTTTCATATCTCAATCCCTATAGGGGAATTCTTTAGTGATAGGTTACACACTATAACTACCATCATTGAATATTTATATGTGGAATCTAATTTGACTCTCTTGGGTGGGTTTTAACTCATAATGTTTTATCTTATGATTTTAAGTGACAATAGTAGTGTGAGAAAATCAATATTCACTACTGAAAAAATGTCCTATACCCATGGTTCAAAATCGTGGGTATAGCCCCCAAAACCGTGGGTATAGCCTATACGCACGGTTTTGGGAACCGTGGGCTGGAATGGCGTCGATATAGGGGTCTCAGACTATACCCATGGTTTGGAGAACCGTGGGTTTAAGGGAGTCACATGTGGCACACCAGCTGTTCCAGTGTGGTATACAACAGACCCCAGGGTTTTCAAACCGTGGGGTATTTAAATTCAAAAAAAACACCCAGAGGGTTTTGAACCCGGGACGCACGCTAAACCTCGCAACCGCGCCACCAACCGAGCTGGGATTTTTATCTGTTATATGTACATATATCTGCTTATATATATTAATATTCAGTATTTAAATTCAAAAAAGGAACCTGCGATGTTTCGAACCTGGTACTCGCGCTAAGCCTCAGAACCACACCGCCAACTGAGCTGGTCTTTTTATATGTTATATATACATACATCTGCTTATATATATCAATATTCAGTATTTAAATTCAAAAAAATCGCTCGTTGGGTTTCAAACCCGCACCTCGCAAAGAGCCTCACGACTGCGCCCCAACTACGGACCAACCGAGCTAAATAAATTTTTAAAGTTTATATTTATATGTATATAAATATATTAATCTAAACCGTGAAAATATGTCTTCCTGCCAAATTTTTTCCATTTCCCGCCTAATTTTCTTTCCCCGCCATAACGTGGGAAAGCTATACGTACGGTTCTGGAGAACCATGGGTATAGTTCTTAAAAAAAACCGCAATACCTACGGTTTTTAAGAACTGTTAATATAGGTATTTGGAAAATACCCTATACCCACAATTTTCTCCAAAACCATGTGTATAGTTCTTAAAAGAAAACTATACCCACAATTTTTGGCACAACCGTGGGTATAGGTGGACTATACCCACAGTTTTGGAAAACTGTGGGTATAGGTTCACCTACTATCCCTATACCCATGGTTTTGGAAAACTGTGGGTATAGGGGTACCCTATACCCACAGGTTTTTGAAAAACTGTGGGCATAGACCTGTTTTCCAGTAGTGATTTCAAAAAATTAAAAGGGTTTCCATTTGAGTAATAAATTGACAAGTTGATCAATAATGTACTAGTGAGTCTAACTACACTAATATCATGAGACAATATAAAATTTAGTTATCCCTTTAAAATAAAATAAATTATTATTACTTTATGGTCTTGTTTTTTAGTAAAGATCTTGGATTGTTAGTGATTGTTTGATGAATCCTGATGGAGATTACTATCACTTTATAAGAGGCTCAATTATCCTATGATAAAAACTTATGTTCAGAAAAAAATTTCAGGAAAACCATAGATATATTGGGATTCAATATCATAGTTTTATATATATAGTATTTTTATATATATATATTATTGTTTTTTATCATTTTTATTATAATTGAATTATAAACTAGTGTTTCTATTTTGGTTTTATATAAAGTGAAAAATTATCCTTTCCATAAATATATTTTTGATTTAACTTCAATCTTATTATACTTCTTTTAAAAAATAACATATAACATTTTTTATATAATGGATAGATGTTAGATTCATAAAACCGATCAGATCTCAAGTGGTTTTCAAAACAAGTTGGATAGATTTTTAGATTTTTCATATAACAATGCTTCAGATAAAGGTTTTATTAACTTTACATATTATAAGTGTGTTGTAAGAACTTGGTAAATTCATGAAAAAATTATCTAACATATAAAAAAATATAGTTCTAAAAAAAGATTCTATTTCAGGTATCATAATGGGGAGAAAAGTAAATATCAAACTTTTTATGATTTGAATGAATGGACTAGATTTGAAAATTTATTAGAGGACCAATTTCTATTTATTCTTCATCATGATAAATAAAGGATTATAACCCAATAGGAATTATATACACGAACACATGATGAATGTAATGAAAATGATGATGTTTATTGGGTGAAAAAAATTTAAGGATACTTCCACAACTCCAGTATATCAACAATGTGGTAAAATGAAAATGATGAAATTTTTAATCCGATTATTTTATAGGAAAACCATGTATGTGATTTCTAATATTTTAATAGATTATATGATTATGATTTTAAGAATTAATTTCATATGATGTAGATATTTCTTCATACCATTATTTTCTATGGATGTTTGTTGATGAACTGGAATTTTCTAAAACCAAATTCATGATTTTCAAAAATATTATAGTTTATTCTAGGAGGAAACTATTGAACAAAAATGATTTTATAAAATGTGCCACATCCTGATGGAATAAAATTTATAATGGAACGCCATATAAAATTCTTTATAATGAAAATTTTCACTTTACATTGATTACCCGACTCCATAATATTTTCATGTTTGATGAAATATCAATAAATATGTGATGGAATGATACTCAGAGAAAGAAAGATAATGAATTTTTTTTCATCCTGCATATAGATTTTCATGGTGGGAATTTGATGTATGATACCCTGATTTTTCACATGACATGTGTAATGTGAGGTTTTGTCTATAATGTGAAGGTTTTAATCCATTTAGGAAGATGATTACTTTTCACAATAGATGGATGGTTTTATTACACATTTATAACCTTCCTCTATGAACGTGAATGAAAAAACCTTTCACTTTCATGAGTATAGTAATATTTAGAACTTCTGATCATAGAAATAATATATATGTATACATGAAACCTTTAATAAAATAGTTGAAGAATCTTTTGTGTAACACCCAAAACCCCAGAATCCTGGAACCAATGCATTATTTCATTACACTGACATGATTTCAATGAATCAAATAATGATTGGAAAATTAGTTTAAAATTCATGGAAAACTAGAATACATATGTATTTCCCAAAATACATTAGTAAGTAGGAAATAAAAACATGATACATAATAAAAATAAATAAAAAACATCCTTGAAACTCATTCAAAGGATTCCTCTTCATAACCATGGGAAAATAAACATGATAAGGGTGATATAAAATGATTATTAAAGGTAAGTAAAGTAGAAACAATAATGAATCAATGGAAATAAACCAACATTGAAAGGTAAATAAATGATAACACATGACATTAAAATAATTAGATAAGAAAATATGGAAAGGTAAGAAACTGAAACACATTCCATTTAATCAAAAAATTGAGAATAGAATGGATCCATAGATTTTATCATATGAAAACCTCATGGATATTAACATTGATAACTAAAATATCAATGAATGAAATTATTAATTATTGGACATCATGTTTGAGGAACATGAAAAACTAACCATCCAGACCTTTTACAGGATGATTAAAACTACGGATAAAAACCTGTTAAATTTGGACAACTTATTCATCTCATGAGAACCTATTGATGCATTGAGGGGATATATAAAGTTCAGGCCCCACCTATCATTTCCAGTCCAAATAATTCCTTATATAAAATAATAAAATAAATAACACGCTTGATAAAATAAACATATTGAATAAAGAATACATATTTATAAATTATTCCCCAGTCTTGATAGCATCTATAATTCAAATAGGAGCAATGAAGAATGTTCTTGGCGATCTTTTTATTTTGAAATATCTTAGGGGTTAAATATAGAATAAAAAATTCATTGGTTACTAAGTCTATCATATGGATACCCCCAATCTATCAGTGGATACAAATTAATGTTGATGGGGGTGGAATTGGGAGCACTAGGACCATCAAGTTCTAGTGGAATCTTCTGCACCTCTCAGTGCCTCGTTAAGGGTTGTTTTTATCACTTTATTGGTAACAAGAATGCAATTGAAGTTGAATTGTCGTTTATGATCAAAGTGGGTAGGTAAATTATTTACCATGGTTTGAGGTATATATAGATGAAATATGATTCAACTATGGTAGTTGATATTCTTATAAGATGATCCAAGAATGTTCCATTGAGGAATTTTACACCTTCTATTGATTTTATTTGGATTTTGAATCATATTCGTATCATTGTAACTCATGTATATAGACAATAAAATCAGGTTGCTGATATTCTTCCGAAGAAAGCAATTGAGGAGATCAACTGTAGATGGTATTTTGTGGTACTATATTTTTGTAATGATTTTATTGAAGTGGATGCATGTGGTGATGTGTATACATAGCTTTGTAAACACCCATTATAATTATTTTCATTATTCCTTTTATTTAATAAAATATTTTAGGAGTGGGCTTGACTTCTTGTTGAGCCTTATGATTAAATTGAGATGAAGTCACTTACCTTGCGTTTCCTTTTGTGTGAATGAGATTTATTCTTATTAATAATAGTTTAAATAGTGATATTAACAAATTACAGAACCATATTAATGTTTATAATATAATATATTATATTCTTATAATATATTATTACCTACTTGATAATAATTGATTATTATTTTCACTATTTTTGGGTGTTAATTGCGTAGATTTTTGAGTATGTTTTAACTTGTTACTTGTTATTCCTATCAATTAGATTGTTGTTTCATAATATATATAATGTAAAACATGATTTAAATATCATATAAACTCATTTTATATGTATTTATAATAATTCCTAATATTTAGAGGTAGGAAATGAAATGCACCGTTCCTAGAGACGATATGTCGTACGTACTCATGAACGCTACTTTCATTTATTTGTCATATTAAAAGAGTGATAGGTAAATGATATATATGTATATTATAATTACAGTATCATATATATGTCATATATATTTCATATGTTTATTAAAACTATCCTATATACATTCCATTTATTGTATGAATGAATCACATCACTTTGAGGGGGTGGTAGTCCACACTTCCTCAAATGATGTTATCGTATTTACAAAAAATGAAGTGCTTAAAGGCATGTGTTATAAAAGAAATAAATAAGTATAAATAAAGTATAAATATTATAAATAATATATATAAACATATTGTTTATCATAATTCCCAACCATAAGAGGTGGTAAAGGAAAAACAAACAACTTTGTTTCCTGAGGTGGTAGTTCTCCGTACACATAAACGATAAGTTCGTTACCTGTTAGATGAATGTGTGTGTATGTATAGGTTAAAACCTTAACATAATAAAATATTATCATATTTAGGATAATATTTTTTATATAATCATGTAATACATATATTTTAGGGGGTTTATAATGGAAATAAAACTAAAGAGCTTAAAAAATATGTTACCGCTTTTTATGTAACTCCTTTTTGGTTTGCACCAAATGGCTTCCTTGGATGGATTTATTAACAATGGGATGGTTCTAGGATGAGGCGAGGAATTTTTAAGAGATATTTGGGTAGATATTTATCGATCCATAGTCTCCGGAGAGGTGTGAGGAAGTGGGAGTAGATGTAGCCTTTTTATAGTGGAGGAGGAATGACACTCTTGTAAATTTTTGGAAAAGGAATACCACCCAAGTTTTTTCCATTTAAATTGGTTCAAATAAAGACCAACATTATATCCAAGGGATGATAGAGTGTAAATATTTCCATTAAATGGATTTTGGACAAGTTTCTAGGTCATTTGGTCCCTTATTTTTAAGGTTTAGTCTATTGTTAAGCTTAATTTCACCCTAATCATTATAATTAATTTTAATTACTTCTACTAATATTTTTGGTCAAAAACTAAATTTAAAATATTATAAATTATAAATTATTATAATTAAAATTATAGAATCCATTTCTACAAATTTTAACCGCATAATCAAAAGAAACTAATTTAATTTTAATCCCACAGACGGGACGACAATGCGTGTTTTCAAATTAAAAACGTTCAAAAATTTGCTAAGTTTTTATATTCAATTTCAAAGTGAAATTGAATAAAATTACCTAAATTAGATTATTTGACAAAAATTTATCTAATTAAAATTTTAAACCAATTAAAATTATAATTTAACCTTATAAATAAATTAGATTAAAAGTGTTTTTGAATTAAAATTCATTATTTTTCATTATTTATTAAAAAATTAAACGTTACCAAAAAATAACAAAAATTCATCCAAACCTAATTTTTATGCTATTATTTCAAATATTAAGTTTATTTTTGAAATATAATATTTCTAAAATTTCCAAAAATTGGATTTAAAATAGGTTCTCTGTTAAAAGGAAGTAAAAGTGCTTTAATAAAAATATTGTATTTTATGCATAAAATTTGGTTTTTTTATCTTATGTCTATAAAATATATTGGATAAGTTTTAAAATATTTGTTTTGATATATAATGTATAAATTTTTTAAATAAAATCGCTAAAAATGTTAAAATTTAATTGACTATGATAAAATGTCTAAATTGTGTTTTGATTAAATTATGTGTTGTTTGTATTGAGAAAATTTCAAAAAAATTAAATTTATACTAAAAGAAAATATGGTAAAGTCTTGGGGTTATGAAGTATTACCTCCTACAAAAATATTTCCCTTGAAATTTCAGGGGATTACTTAAGAAATTTGTGGGTAGTTCTTCTTTATAGAATCCTATGGTTCGCTTTTCACCTCTTATATTTTGTGATTTCTCTAGAGTACCTTTACCAGATGAGTTGTATGATTCCACAACAATTTATATATGGTATCAATAATATGGATGGGTTCTTTATAGTACGAAAGGCAAGGTTCCAACTCTATCTCATTAGATATGAACAGATGCGTTGGGTTTGGCATATACTTCCTTATCATAGATATATGGAACATGTCATGTGCCTTAGAGAGATTTAGCAGAATTTCCAAATGATAAGAAAAAAAATCAAACCCTTTCAATAATTTAAAAGGGTCCTATATACTTGGGACACAGTTTACCTTTATTATCAAACCAGATAACACCCTTCCATGGAGATACATTCTAGAAATCATGATCTCTAACTTAGAACTCTAAATCTTTCCTCTGATTATTAGTATAAATATTTTACCTACTTTGAGATGATTTAATATGATCCGGGATAGACTTTACCTTTATCATCATCTATTCAACAAGTTTTAGGCCTATAGGTTTCCTTTCATCAAATTCATCCAAAAAAAGTTGGAGTATGACATCTCTAGCCATATAATGCTTCATACGACACCATCTAGATTCTTAAATAGAAACTATTATTATAGAAAAACTATACCAAAGGTAATTAATAATACCACATAGAATGAAATTTGAGTGATCATTACCTCAACATGTATTACATCATTGGAATAGTCCTTTTAGATCATCCATTAGTTTGAGGATGGTAGGCAACGCTTAAATAAAGCTCAGTGTTGAGTTCCTTCTAAAGACTTTTTCTTACATTATTTTAATAATAATTTTATATCGATATAGGTACACCATTTATTCTTATAAATCCAATAATATTGATCCTTGTGAGGTTCTCAAGAGGAAGTTATTCTCTTATGGAAAGGAAATGAGCATATTTGGTTAGGAAATCAACAAAAACCGATATTGAGTCATTCATTTTAGGAGTAATTGGTAGTCCTACGACAAAGTACATTGTAATTTCATCCCATTTACATGATGGAATAGGAAGAGGTTTCAGGAATCCTATAGGATGATTCCTCATAACCTTCACATATTTTAAAACCAAACATCTAGACACATAATTAATAATTTCTCAATTCATGTTATCCCACCAAAAATGTTCCCTCAAGTCCCTATACATCTTTGTGATCTTATGATTTATAGAGAATTTTGATATATGAGAATCATCCAAATGGTCCCTTTTTTATTTTTGGTAAATATGGAACACATAGACTATTTCTAAATTTTAGAACACCACCTTCACAAACAAAATCTACTAATTTTTCTTCATTCACGCCTTTAATTCTCTTCTAGAAGTCGTCATCATTATATTGAGAATTATTTATCCTCTATAATAAATATAATTTTTCAATCATTTAAAAAATTATTGATGTCTCCCCTTCCTTTGAAATTCTTATATCCATATTTACTAGATCCATGAATATAGGATCCTTCTCAATCCTTATTTTGGTTAGAACTCTATGATTCTTCCTGCGCAAAGAATCTACCACCTTATTCTCTTTCATTGGGTGGTAGTGTATTGAAAAATAATATCCTTAGGTAACGCGAGACACCACCTTTGTCTCATATTGAGATATTTATGAGATAATATGTATTTCAAGATCTTATGATCTGTGTATATTTTACATCTTTCACCATATAGATAATGTGTTGATATTTTCAAATCAAATATTACAGCTGCTAGATCAAGATCATGGGTTGGATAATTCTGTTCACGTGTCTTTTATTACCATGATGCATAATAAATAACTTTATAATTTTTTATTAGGATACAACCAAGTCCCTTCTTCGATTCATCACTATATATATCAAACCCATCACTTACAGATAGTAGAGTCAAAATCAAAGAATTAAATAATCTTTTCTTTAGTTAATGAACTCATTCTTCACATTACTTTATCCATACAAACTTAACCCATTTACGTGTAAGATTTGTTAATAGGTTATCTAAATGGGAAAAATTCCGAATGAAGTCGGATATTATCCTTCCAAACCAATGAAAATACATACCTCAGTTATTTTTGCTGGTGTAGTCTCTTCTATGAATGCATTTTTCTTTTTGGGTCAACTGATATTCCATCCTTGGAGACAATATGACTAATAAAAGAAAATTCTTGAATCCAAAAATCATACTTACTAAAATTTTCATATAACTCTTCTCTTATAAGTGTCTTAATAACGATCTTCAACTGATTCTCATGGTCATCATAGCTTTTATAATAAACCATAATATCATCAATTAAAACAAAAAAAAAATCAAGATATTCCTTAAATAATCCATTCATTAGGTCTATAAAAATAGAGAGTGCATTAGTCAATCCAAATGGAATTACTGTAAACTCATAATGTCCATACCTTATCTAAAAATTTTTCTTTGGAATTTATTCCCTTTTTAGTTGAAATTGGTGATACCTAGAAAGAAAATAAATCTTTGAAAAATATTGGGATCCCTGAAGTTGATAAAACAAGTCATCAATTCGAGGTATAGGATACTTGTTCTTTATTATAATGGTATTGATTTCCATATAATCAATCCACAACCTCATGGATCCATATTTATTCTTAAAAAAGATGATGGAGACACCCCATGGTGAAACAATAAGGAAAATAAATCCCTTAATATGCAAATAATCTAGTTGTTTCTTCAGTTAGACTAATTCTATATTGGCCATTCTATAGGGATTCTTTGATATTGACCTTGCATCGAGAATTAAATCAATAAAAAATTCAACTTCATGCTCTAGGGGATGTCTGGGTAATTACTTAAGAAATAAATTAATGTATTCCTACATTATAGGTACATATTAAATTTTAAGATTAAGTCCTTCATCACTAGAAGTGTTTTTCTCTTCTTCCCCAATAATTTCATTTAGTAGAGATGTTGATGGTGGATCAAATAAGAATCAAGTGAGAAAGATTCTATTCAAAAGATGAGGGATTATACATCTTATTTAAAATTTGTAATTTCCTTTCTCTTTAAATAAATATTTGAATCATATTTTTGAGAAATAGTTCATAACAATTATTATATCAAAGTCAACCATAGGTATGATTATAAGGTCAACACATAAATCATGTTTTTGTGTCATAACGGGGACTTCCTGAAACATCTTTGTTGCAATGATACTTCCATTAAGAGTTTTGACTAAAAACTCTCTAATTAAATGAAAAGTTAAATGTATAATTTTCTTGGAAAAGTGGGTATATATTAAAGAGTGTGATGATCTAGAATCAAATAACACATTGTATAAATTTGAATATACAATTAAGGTACCTACCACCACATCATTTGGTACTTATACCTCTACTGTTGTGATCACATAATCTTAGATATCTACCCTTGGACTCTTCTAAGTTATATTACCTTGATTATTAGGGAATAAATTTATATAATGTACCATATATTTACAATTATAGCATTGGATATCATTTATCAGCTTCTTCACCATTCATTCATGAGCCTAGTAAACCCTATCTTCACATTTATAAAAAACTCCCAATCTTTTCAAACATTTACCAAGATTTTTTCCCACTTTTAAAAAAAACTGGAAATTTCTCAAACTTCTTCTTCTTATTTGATAAATTACATTTTTAATGGTTCTTATATGTCCTCTTCTTCTCTTGGTTTCTCGTGAATATATTGATTCTATAAAATTTATTCTCTTTCTAGATAGAATATAAATCCTTTTCTTCATATGATGAGAAATTTTGGGTGACCATTTTACTTTATAGATTAGGATTAATACCTTCAAATAAGTGGTTAATCTTTCAATTTGTGTTGCCTATATAATCTGTATCAAACCTAGGAAATGTTGTAAAGGAAGATTCATAATATGTAACACTCTCTTTTTAATTTTACATTAAGCTAAGGAACTTTATCTTTATCTTAATTTGTTGATCACGAGAGAAGTATTTAGTGAATAATATCTCTTTAAATATTCCCCATTCCATGGGTTCTATTTATTCCTCCTCACTATTATTTTGGAACATGATCCACCATTGATCAACATCAACTTTGAGGCAATAGACCTCAAGTGTAACCTTTTACATTGTATTGTATCCCATGGCTGTAAATATATTCTCTAGATACTTAATCCATTTCTTAGATATAATTAGATTAATAGTCCCACTAAAAAATGGATGATTCTATTGTATAAAGTGATCTTTCATAGGATATTATCTCTACGGAATAGGTTTCTTTATTAGGGAAAGGTTATTTGTCATAACATGATTAATTTTCCCCAATGTTTCTATAATTTTCTCTATTCCAATACTAGTTGTATTTTCATCCTTAGTAGGGAAATACCTATATCTTCCATAAGTACTGATACCATTATTCCTTCTAGGTTATATTTCTATACAATAGAATATATTTTATTATCTCATAAAACCATAATATATAATTCCATATATGTTATAAAACATAACATTTATTCATCATAAATATTTGAATCATGAACTCTAGTTTCTTCGGGGACACTATTACTTTTAAATCCTTCATAATGATTTTTAAATAAAATGTGAATTATTCTAAGAATATCACCCAGGAGTGTCAAACTAGGTGCATAGTAAGGCCTGTTGTCATGTACATGGTTACACCGACTTAGGACCAAAACACTTTGTCGAAGTTATTACTCCTAGGTATATCTATGGAAGAACCACGTCCACTTGTAATATCTATACATGGATGTATTTTTAGGAATACCTAAATATTTGTTTACCTTACTAATATTCAAGGATACTCTTCTATACTTATCCTCAAGTCTATCTCAGGGTTATGTTCCTTAATAAATTTTTTCTAAATATAGTTTCCATAGTTTCTACTAAACAATCTATGATACCAATTTTAATTCCCCAGAATCTGGAATCCTAAAGCTGGTGCATTATTTTGTTACATTAGCATGATTACAAGGAATAAAATCCTAAAGAGCCAATTATTTTAGTAGTCTTAGAAAGATAGAATATATACATGATACCCACAATACATTGGGAAATAGGAAATAAAAACATGATACATAATGAAAAGAAATAAATAAAATCCATGATATGCATTCAAAGGATTCCTCTTCATAACTTGGGAAAAGGAAACATAATAAGTGTGAGATCAAATTCTCAGTAATGGTAATTAAAGAGGAAGAAATAATGAATGAATGGAAATAAACCAACATGGAAAGGTAAATAACTGATAAAACATGACATTAAAATAACTAAATAAGGAAATATAGAAAGGTTTGAAATTGAAACACATTCCATTCAATCAATAAGTTGATAATAGAATTCAACCATTGATTCTATAATATAAAAAACTCATGGATATTAACAATGATAATTGAAATATCTATGAAGGAAATGCTTAATTATTTGAGGTCATGTATGAGGAACATGAAAACATATACCGTCAAGCCTTTCACAAGATGGTTAAAACTCACTATATAAACCCATTAAATTTTTTCAAATTATTCATCTCATGAGAATATTTTGACGTATCAAGGGGCTATATAATGTACGAGCCCAACCCATCATTACCAATCCAAAGAATTCATCATATAGAATAATAAAAATAAATAATATGACTTATCAAATAATTTTGTTGAGTGAATAATATATATTTTTCAATTATTTTACATTGGAGGATAAATAATAATAATTATTGTTGACATTGATCAATGTAAATACCCTTGAAAAAAACATTCTTGAGGGAAATAATCTTTAAACATTCCAAAGTGTCCCATTTCACTTTGAAACATTTGAATCATAATTACCATGAATTAATAACATTAGAGAATATTAGAATATCATGATAATGAGTAAATTCAGGATACAATAGGTCAAATTTTAGTATATAAACCATATAAAAGTGAATTGGCGCATAATAACAGATAAGTATCAATGGAATGTAAATTGAGATGAAGTCCCCTACCTTGTGTTTCCTTTTTTTGAGAATGGTATTTAACCTCATGTATAATGTTTTTAAGAGTGTTAATAACATATTACAGAACCATATTCATGTTTATAATATCATATATTATATTCTTATAATATCGTATTACCCATTTTACTGGAATATTTTATTATTTTCACCATTTTGGGTGTTAATTGCCTAGATTGTCGAGTATGTTTTAACTTGTTACTCGTTATCCCTATTAATTAGATCATGGTTTCATCATATAAAAAATTTAAACCATGATATAAATTTCATATAAACTCATAATATAAGTATTTATAATAGTTTATAATATTTTGATATAGGAAATGAAATGCACCGTTCATGGAGACAGCAGGCCATACGTACGCATGAACGCTACTTTCATTTCTTTTTCATATTGAAAAAAATGAATGGTAAATGATATATATGTATATTATAATTATAGTATCATATATATTCCACATATATTTCACAGGTTTATTAAAACCATCATTTATACGTTCCATGTATTGGGCGAACAAATCACATCGCTTTGAGGGGGTGGTAGTTCACACTTCCTTAAATGATGTTATCATATTTACATAAAATGAATTGTATAAAGGTATGTGTTATACAAGAATTAAATAAGTATAAATACATTATAAATATGATATATAAAATATATAAATATATTTTCCATCATAATTCCCAACATAAAAGGTGGTAAAGGAAAAATGAACAACTTCGTTGTGTGAGGCGGTAGTTCACCTTACACATAAACATAAGTTTGTTACCCATTAGATGAACATGTGTGTAAGTGTAGGTTAAAAATTTAACATAACTAAATATAATTATATTTATGAAACTTTTTTTTATATAATCATGGAATAATGATATTTTATGGGGTGGATAATAGAAATAAAACTAAAGATCTTGAGAAAATACGTTACCTCTTATTTTGGTAACCCCTTTTGGTTTTCACCAAATGGATTACTTTGATGGATTTGTGCCCAAGTGGGGTATTATAGGATGATTTGATGTATTTTTAGGATATTTTTTGGTCGATATTGATGAAGATAAATTTTTTTATAGGTGCGAGGAAGTGGGAGGATATGATTCCTTTTTATTATGGAGGAGTGATACTCTTGTAAATTTTGGAAAAGGAATTACACACATGTTTTTACTATTGAAAGTAGACCCAATAATGGTAAAAATTATAGAAAATGGATTAAAGGGTATAAATATGTGAATTAAATTGTTTTTTGAAAACTTAATAGGTCTTTTGGTCCCTTAAGTTTATGGTTTAGTCCCTTGTTAATATTAATGTCACCCTAATCATTGTAATTAATTTTAATTACTTTCACTAATATTTTTGGTAAAAAACTAAGTTGAATATATTATATATTATAAATTATTATTATTACAAATAAGGAATCAATTTTTCCAAATTACAATCACATAAGTGGAATAAATTAATTTAAATTTAATCCTATATATGGGATGACAATACATGCTTTCAAAGTAAAAACATTCTAAAGTTTGATAAGTTTTTATATTCAATTTCAAAGTGAAATTTATTCAAACAACCTATATTGGATTAATTTATAAAAAATAATCTAATTAAAATTTAGAAAAAATTAAAATAATAATTTAACCTTATAAATAAAGTGGATGAAAAATTAGTTTTGAATTAAAATTCATTATTTTTCACCATTCATTATAGAATTAAACTTTACAGAAAATACAAATATTTAACCGTGACCTAATTTTTATGTCACTATTTAAAATATTAAGTTTTTTTTGAAATATAAGATTTATAAAAGTTACAAAAATTTGATTTAAAATAGGTTCTTCCTTAAAAGGAGATAAATGTGACTTAATAAAAATATAGTATTTTATGCATAAAATTGGGTTTTTTTTATATTATGCCCGTAAAATATATTGTATAAGTGTTAAAATATTTTGTTGGATATATAATATATAAATTTACTATATAAAATATCTAAAATTTTTATAATTAAATTAACTTTTCAAAATGTGACTGAATAGTGTTTTGTTTAAATCTGGTGTTGTGTGTATTGAAAAGCTAGAAAAAAACTAAATTTATGCTAAAAGTAAAATATAGAAAATTATTGGGGTTATATATTTGGATAGTGTGTGTGTGCATAAACAATTCGGGTTCTAAATATATATTTTTGATGTGTGCTGCACTTATGTGGGTGATAAATGATTTTTCATACTTATGAAATAATTTTTGGCTGGAGTATGAAAGGAAAACTTTCATGTCCTATTTTTACTAAGAATAAATGATATAGAGTACTTAAATATTTCCATAGTTTTAATTTTATGGAAGATGAAAAATTCTTTCCGATGGATCATCTATATAGTAATAATCATCAAAGGTTTGAAAATGCCATAGAGAATAAAAATATACCCCAACCTATGTCTAGAATTGATGCACTTAATGAATTTTAAGTTGTTATTTTCTAATTTGGGAAGGTTTAGATAAAATATAGAAAGAGGAAGAACATTTCCACTAAATCCAATTACAATTGGAAGAAGAAAAGTGTCTTATTTGAGTTTCCTTATTGTTCAACCAATTTTTTATGTCATTGGTTAGATGTAATTCACATTGAAAAATATATGTTACAAATTTCTTTCAATTATTCTTAATTTCAAGGGAAAGTCAAAATATTATTTATGATCTTAGTGTGACTTGGTGGATTGGGGAATCAGACAATAATTTCATCTTGTGTGTATCATAAAAAATAAATCGAAAGTTCCGTGTTCTTTTTATGTAGAGAAACCTATAGAAAAAAATTAATTTATAGAAGTACTAGAGACTATCAATGTTCCCGATGTCTATTCAAGAAACATATCAAAATTAGTCAATATACGAAACTTGAAGATGAAATATTTAGAGACTCATTCTTATCACATTCTTCTTCATGAGTTGATTCTAATATAAAACCATCATCTACTATCCAACAGTGTAAGGGTGTTAGTTATTAGGTTGTACAAATTTTATAGACATATTTGTGCTAATAATTTGTCCAAATATTTCTTTACAAAAATACATAAAGAGACACCATTAATTTTTTATCAGTTAGAGAAAATGTTTCCTCCATTATTTTTCGCATACATGTTACATTTAACTATCTATTTGTCCAACTGAAATACTTATTAGAGGACCTGTTTCATTTTGTTTTATGTATCCAACTGATATATATATATATATATATATATATATATATATATTTATGTCTTATGTTTAGAACACAAATCACCCCAAAGGTTCTATCATGATAGGTTACTTAGCTCAAGAATGTATGAATTTTTGTTCAATGTATTTTTCTGACTTGACTGTGAGATGGAAGAGACTAATTAGAAATAAAGAACAGAAGTATGAGAAAATTGAACGCAGTTTTCCATCAATTCCCTAAATAGGGGTAATTCCTGGATCATATACATTGACTAAATTAATCCTTAATGAGTTATAGATGTCACATTGAACAATATTTTTAACTATTATTTTCATAATGACTATATCAAGTAAGTAAACTGAACATGCATATTTTATCTAATATCATGTAATTGTACATATCTATTAAACTATTTCTATTTTTTCTACATGGAACTTAAAAAAATTATAAATATAAATCATCATTATTTATATTTGATAATGGTGGATACTTTTTATAACAATTATTTTTCTTAATGGTTGAAATTTATGGTAGAATTATTACTGTAATAAATTAATAAAATTAATATTTACTTAATTTTAATATTCATTTATATTATAATTATTTATTTTTGCCATTGAATTTGTATATTATGAATAATATATTTGGCTTTTGGTCCCAACTATGTAGTTTGTGAATAAAAATAAATTATGATCAATGAGCACAAATTTATTATCACTCAATGGGAAAATAACATGAGGGTACAACATTATGGTGATATGGTAACTTCCACAATAGACTATTATGCCACAACATCATATATTAGATGTCAATTTTACAATGTATATTATTATAGAGTCATTGATAAAATAAAAATATTAGATTATTACTCTCATGGTTGATTTAATATAAAGAAATTAAAGTGGTACAATTAGATGATTACACATGGAAAATTTATTGATGATTGTGTATTTTGATTTATTTACAAGACTCACACTCTTTCTAGTGTTGAACTATATATAGTGGCATCATTGGAGAAAAATGTTTTTTATGTGAATGATCATCCATGACCTGAATTTGGTGTCATTATTTAAGTAATCCCATTACGTATTTTTGATGATGGGGGGGGGGATGAAATTTAAACCATCACTTCCACCATCAGACCTTATCAATTTATTAATATTGATTAATCCTAGAGTTCAATTGTTAAAGTATATTATAAACCTTCATTTTTTGTGGGAAATGTATAGAACCATCAATATGTGTTCTTATTTCTATTATTTTAGCTCGATTTGGGTTTTCAGGTTCGTAATATTCAAATTGATTTACTAATGATTAAAATATTTCATATCAAACTCAACCTTCATGTGAAATTTCAATACAAATTGGTTGTATTTTTCTTTGATTTTAATTTTATAATAGTTAATTGAACTGTATTAGAACCTAAGAAACCAAATAAAACTAAAATAATTCAATTAGAGAAAAAACAAGATGAATTGAACTAAAACATATTAAAATAATCATAATGAAAATCAAAACCAATGAGAAGAATGACCTAACCAAAAAAATGAAAAAATGACCTAACCTAAAAAATGATCTAAATGAACTAACCCCAAAAAATAGAAAAATTACTTAATCAATTGAGAAAAGTGAACCAAATGACCAAACCAAAATTGAATTCAATCTAATTTAAAATTAGAGAAGAAAACTATATCATACCCACGCTAAACATGCTAATTTGAATATGTTGATTTTTCAATGTAACATATTTTATGTTTTAATATCATTATCACTAAATATAATATAATATTTTATTTTATTTCAATACATATCCTTTATTTGGTTTGAAAATTGGTATTCCTTAATTAAGTGATGTCACATATTCTTTCTATTTTGAATTTTTAATTAGCTATGAATTTCTAATTAAATTCATATTTTTTTTTTCAAATGAAGAAAATGTAAAACATAAAAGAGGTATGAAGGAAGAGGATTTCAAACAATAATATCCCCATGAGAGAGATGTTTATTCCTACTATGGTTCTTGTTGTGAGTATTTTATCAGAAATATGTATATTAGTAACATATAATTTCATGTGATTAATTTTTATTTTAACTTTTAATCAGGATCCACCACCTATGATACAATTATTCTCTAAAAAACCTAGTGATAATGGTTCTTTGATAGAAAATGTGAGTGGGTTGGTACTAGATCTACTCACACCAATCATCGTACCCAATATCACCTTGTCCCTTCATTAGATATACCATCTATCACACTTTCTTATCCCACAGTGTTGTTAGAGGCACCTGAGATTTTTAGGCCACCTATAATTTCACCACCATTTAAATATGATTATCCTCATATTTCTTTCCCTTATTATATAATGTATCCTACTCCACATCTATTTTATACTTTTCCATATAATTCGATGCTAATTGTTTCCTTCTATTTCATTCTCCCTAAACTTCTACATTCATTCTCCTTTGAATTCTACTTTGACACAATCTAAGTCTCATGATAAGACATTGAAGCCCAATTCTATTGTATAATTCAATTATCCTTAAGAGAATATGAATACAACATTACCTACTAATCAGCGAGTATTAGTTATATTCAAAGAACCTTAGAAATTTCTTTGACTATGATTTATTTTTATTATGAGATGAATTGATAAAATATTTCTTTTTTTTTTCTTTCATAGTTGTATCTTCCACTTAGAGGCATGAGCACACACACATGAAAGAGGGATAGAACCACCATATATTTCTGATAGTTGAGTATAATGAGGATAATCAAATGATTGAAAAAAGGGTGATAATATAGGAGTTTTAGAGAGATGGTTTCCAAATAGTCTGGCATCATTCCTATCAGGATACTCTCCTAGAAACACCATAAAACTAAAGTAAAGGATACTGCTTGGGAGAAAATATGGGTAAGAATACTCATTAGACTTGATTGTATATTTTTATTGTATTTGTATGAATTAATATTTTGGTACCCGATTCATTATAATTTAGTTAATGGTGAGGATGTGAGGACTGAATTACTCCTAGAATTAAGTGATTTACGGAGAGAATTTAAGCATGAGTTGTATAATGGATAAGTTTTTAGGTTTATAATTAATTTATAGGCCATAAAAAAATCACATTATCCATAATTATTAATCATGAGAAGAGTACCATGTTTAAGGTATTAATATAATTTTTGGTTTTTGTATAATTATTGCAATGATTTACATTAGTTATTTGTTTTTTATTATTGAAAATTATTTTCTAGGTAGCATTATAAAGAAATAAAAAACAAGGATGCTACAAAATAACTCCACACTTTGGGGTGTACTATGATGTCAGAACATGAGAGGAAGCATGTATTTTTATTGAACACTTGTTTATAATTATTATATTTAAATAAATTATGGAAATAAAATTTATTAAATTTTAAATTATATAGATTCATTAAATTTTTTTCCTAAAAACTATATTTATGTACATGTGAAGTTATAAACATTACAATATATTGATGAGAAAAAATAGATTAAAGAGTTTTTTGATGGATTGAATTAGGAATTTGAATAGATATTGAGTTTTGTTATAATAATATTAATTTATTTAAGAGTAAGTATTTACCTGGTTGGGTTCATGATTATCTACATTTTTAATGACTTTATCATATTTCTTCTTGTAATCACCCTTTAATTCTTTAAATAATATTTACCTATTTCATTCAAAATGTGTTTATTTTCATTGACATTCATGTCGTTGAAATCCCTAAACTATTGTAGCCTTTTACCAAATAACATGCAGCCTATTTAATAAGGTAAGTGTCCACTAACTGTAGGTGTATCAACAATGTGAAATTGATTTATATCAAACATAATATCTTAAAAATTGAATTCTCTATTGTCTTTTTTAACCTGTTCTTTATCTTTAGTTTTCTATTTAGAATCATTTCCTTCAAATTTTATATTATTCAAATCTTACAAAATCAAATACATTTTTAATCAACATTTTATGTATTAATAAATAATTAATATCTGATAAAATAACATCGTCATATTTAAAATTAAATGTATCCAAGATATCCTTAATTTTAGAAATAAATACATTACATATAAAAGCTCTAAAATAACCAACCTTGTGTTTCTTAAATTTCTAAAACACATTTGGATTTATATGGATAATAGGTCTAATAGGAATTATATTTGATATATAGAAATATATTTATTGAGATTAAACATAAAATTATCGTATAAATACACACTCACATATAATTGTTCATTCTATTTGTTGAAGTATATTATTCTGACAATTCATTACTCTTTTTTTCTTTGAATTCGTGATTCAGGAAATAAAATAATTAGTATAATTAATTATGTAGTTTATAAAACACTATGTTAGGAAATTTAATTCCTAGATTACTTATAATTGAAATAATCATGCACACTTTCTTATTCGGAACTAAATAGAAACTAGTAGAAATTATAGATAGAGGTTCAATCCTGGAAGCCAAAAAATGTGCCCATGTAACCCTTCATTAGTCATTTATAATAAAACATATTCAGTTTTATTCCCTAAAAATATTTAATGCATGATTATGTGACAAAAAATCCCAGTTAACCAACTACACTGTTCATATATTTCTCAGTTTCTTGATAAAAATAAATAGCTACCAGAATTTTATTCACTTAATTATTATATAATAAAATGATAATTTCAAAATAATTTTTTAGAAATTTATGTAATTTTTTATTCATTTAATTATTTTGGAGAATTTTATTATTTAAAATCTACAGACTCATATTATGATAAATAGTGTTAGTTTACATGAAATTTAAATACTTTTTCTAATTAACTATTAATTATATAAGGATAATAAAATTATTATTATCCTAATAGTTAAAATAATATAATAAAGAATAATCATTACTAATAATAAAATTATCATTCATAAAATTTAACATATTTGAAATTATAATACAATTTGTAAATTCTAAATATAATATGTAATAAACTATTAATATTCCAAATATTATTAACAATATTATTCAATATCTTAGACTAACCAGAACAATTTATATTACTTAACTCCAAATGGTATTGTTCCACCACCACATATGTAATATAAGCCTCTCATCATATGGATAGAGTATATATAATATATATACCATACATTATTCATGATACATTCAAGGGATAAATCCACAAATATAAAATAGCTAACAGTTTTGGTACCCATATAATATTGGGTCTAATATTATTAGTTTGATTGTTCTTCCTGAACCACAATTTTTTTATAAAGTATATGTGGGAACCTTATAGTATAATGATTTATATATATATTATTTAATTTTTTATATTGATAGTGGAAATTTAAGAGTGTATTTACCAAGAGAAAATCTATGTATCCCATATATAAGACAACTATTAGTCATGATACTACCATTATTTTTATAAATATGTTCATGTACATATGTTTTATTTTCTAATCATAAGCAAAAAAACTTTTTGGTATTCTTTTTTAATGAAACCATCTTGATAGACCATTTTCTTCTTTCATAAAATGTTTCTAGGAATTTGGTCTTATATTTGGTTTATTCTTCAATTTCTCATTCTCCTTTTGAATGACTTATAAATCATCACAATCCTATGTACTCATGAATAATGTATTTATGTTAAGCATCTCATTATCTGGAAAAAAGATATTTATTTTTCTCAATAAATTTCTTATTAATTCAATTTATTTACTTATAAAACACAATGATTATAATAATATATCATTTGAATAATTACATATATTAATTAAACTATTCAATATTAAATTTATCATAATCCAAATCATTATTTGAATAAAATTATAAATTGTAACCAAAATTTCTATCATCAAATGTAGATTCCATGAATCGTAAGATAAAAAACCCTTTATAATTTTTAGATTCTTCACTTGAATCAGAATCATTAGTGAAACCATATTTTATAGCCAATAATTATTTTTCATTTATTAATTTTGTTAACTTATTTTCAATAACAAATCATTAAAACTTATTTTATATATTCCCTTTATTTATGCACTAATAATAGGTTAGATCAAATATATTATAATTAAAATTAGAATTACATTTTTTAATTTCTTTGTGATTATCGATTAGATAGTCATTTTTAAATTTCTTTTAGAAAGATTTCATTCAATTAATGTATTTTTATACCCCATTCACACGTTAAGCTACTTTATATTTTAAAAATTCATTTATCTCAGATTTAGATGTTTAAGATGAAAAAAATTTACATAATTAAATGGTATACCCATCATTATTGTTTTCTCGTTTTAACTTGTGTTCTTAAACTCCAATTTCTATTGAATAAGTAAACTAAAAAGATCAAATTTGTACACATATAAGTTATTATTTTCATTGATAGATAATTTATTTGTGTGAAATTCATTATAAGTGATTTTGTAACTCTATCAACTATATATATATATTGTCAAATTCATCAGCATGAGCATTTTTTCAAATTACAATGCTTGTGAACAAATAAAGAATTTTATTTACATAATCCTTTTCTATCATTTTGTTCCTCTAGTACATATAATACAACATGATGAGATTATTTATTTTCAATATATCAGTTAAATAATGTGTATCTTATAAAATTATCCAAATACAATGAGTAGTCTTACAAAAAGAAACATGACAATAAGTTTTCATCTAATAGAACAATAAAAAGTATTCATGATTTATACCTGCCAGTGGCAGTATCAATGTATTGTACTTATATATTATAATATTTACTATTGAGTCCCAATATATGATGATTTATTGCATTAGATCACCTTCCATCATAGGCTTCTAATAACTGTTGGAATTTCCATGAAAGATCTATAGACTTTATAGAATAAATCAATTATTTTATCATTAATCTACCATCTATAATAATCATTTCCATACACTATAAATCATAATACAAAGTCAATAAAGTATTTTTACACAAAATATAAAAATCAATGATACACATTTGATTCCTAGATTAATATATAGAATAGATTCAAGTGGGTTGGGGTGGAGGTAATAGACTGAAATTTGAATAAAAATGAAAATTAAAGAAACAAATTGGAATGTAATTTTATTTATTGAGGTCTCAATGATCCTACCTCTAATGTTCACACACTTATACTCCATAAAAGGTACGAAATGTACAAAAAAACTTTCCTTTTGTTTTAGAGTTACAATTTATGGAATGTTTATGCTTTTTTGAACCATATAGTTTCCTGAGTCTCTCACCATGTTAGTTTGAAATTGTTTTTTTAACACCTGATCATCATAATTTGATACCCATAATCAAGTATTTCATTATTTTTGGGCATACTTGGAATATTTTACCCATATTTCTATAGAAGTAATCCCATATAACTCAATATCATGTTATTTTGTTTCATGGTTTTTGTGATTACATAGTTTATTTTCATACAAATTTTTTCATAACTATACCTAAGACTTAATAGTCGTATCTTGAAACAATAACCTCAATTTTATGGTTATATCATACTCGATCACATCCTGAGTGTGAAAATTAACTAATTCCTACTTCAATTCAATATATTTACATTATAAATTAATTGAAGTAAAATGATGAAACCTCAACTCAAACCCAACTAAAATCCATGATATTAGACAAAATTATTTAATCCACCATCCTCACATTCTTCCATAGTAACAATTCCACTAATAGGGATAGATAGAAGGACTATCATCCTACTTATGTATGTATAAACATGTTGGGAATATCCTTATACTCATAAAAGTTGATATATAACTGGAGGTACCTCAATGAAAAGAAACAAGTAGGGAATATCCTATAATCCACTAGTACTGATATATATGTACAACCATATAATGAATATCCTCATAGTCATGATATGCATCTCCCAACTATGTTTGAGTTCTTCTTGTACTACTTAAAATGATAAATGATTTGGTTTTTCTACAATAATAGAGCCTAAAATTATACTAGACTTGTATTCAAGTTATTGTAGTGCTGATTCTTCCAGATCTTCTTCTACATATATAGTTATAGGTTACTTCTTCTCATTATGTGATCCACATATATAATTGTTCTTATTTCACTCAATAATATTCTCAATAATCTATATAAAGAGTAATCATTGTTTTTATTTTTCTACCACACATCACTCTAAAACATGAATGCATGATCAAAACATATATCACACACTACTAGTAGAAAATATAATTTTAATTTGAAATTGAAATACTAATTCTAATAAAATAAAAAATTTAAACTATTTTCAAAATTCTTCTTCTTCTTCATACTTCTTATTATTCATTTAAAAATCCATTACATGTATACTACAACATATCAAAATTTTCTACATCTTGGTTGATCAATTACAATTTAACTACTACTACTTTATTCAAAGTAACTCATACACTCCTATAAACTTAGACATTTGTTTAACTTGGAACAAAATTCCAAAACATAATAAAATAATTCTAGAATTTCTCCAAAATCTTTAAAACCAATTATAATGATCTTTAAACACTCTTTAAATATTTTAATGAACATCATCTCAAATGGATCTTCAAATATCACATCAGTTTGAACATGATGTTTGTATTGACAAAAAACTAAAACATAAGAATCACATCCATGTCAAACTTATCCAAAACATCTTCTATACATAATATCATTATCTTAGAAGTAACTTCATGTCACAACAATTTCATTAAAAATCAAACTACTTATAAACATATCTTAGGATAAACAATATCATTAATAATCCAATTAATTCCAAACATCACATTAAGAATCCAACTAATTCTAAACATCTCTTACCTTAATTACAAAAGACACAGGATTAACTAGACTAAGAAAGATAATATATAGTTGGAGGTACCTAATATAGACACTATATCAAGATTATGTTCAATAGGATGATCATAGGGATATTCCAAATGGTTAGATCTAGCTCAAATGTTTTTACACAATAATTACAAAACCATTGAAAATTATAAAAAATGTTACAATTATGATCGTTATCCAGATCTGATCAATATAAAGGCCTCTTAGGCCTTGACATACTACACCAATGCCATAAAAAATACTTCCTAATGAAAAATTATGATGATGATAATGTGGATTAAATAATTATACCATAAAAAATACAATCATACATGTATCATTACCTATTTCCTATGGAACCTATTAAAATTTGGTAAATAATAATCACTTTAGGTTTTATTGCCTTAATTAGCTCTACACTGACACCCAATTAGGGATATAATAACATTAGTAATATCAAAAAAATATTAAATAAATAAATATAAAATATATTTTTAAATTGTAATAAATTAAAGAATAGTGGAATTTTATATGAAGGAATCCCTGAATAAAGCCATATACGATGTTATAAAAAAATCATAATTAAGTAAATCATATAATCACATATTAATAAAAGGAAAACCAAAGGGATAATCAAGTAAAAAAATATAAAAAAAGAAAAAAATAAATATAGGTAAAATTTATTATATAATAACTTACCTCAGACCAATCTAGATATCTCTTTTTATCTCCTATATCACATTCACCAATACATTATTCATCACACTAATCTATAAGTTAATATAAATCCTACACACCCACCAATTTTCATGTATATGGTGTCAATATAATTGGAGTTGTTCATTTTATATAAAAACTAACTCACCTATACTATTGAGTGGCAAAATATAATCTATAGAATCCCAAATCTCCCAACTGAAATACCATTCAAAATTTTATGGACATTCCATTTACTTTCAGAAAAACATTATATGTTCTTCTAAAAAAACTTCAGAAACATATGACATCTCGAACAATACTCACTTCCAAAAACATAATCAACTTCCAAAAGTCCACCTAATCAATATATTGACTTCCAATAATAGTTTTTTTGATACCTATTAATATATTTTTTTTGAGAAAAGATAGATATCATTGATGACGAATATCAGCAGATGTACATATGAAAAGCCACGAAGGGAAATTGTACAGCTAGAGATGGTTGGCAATGAAGGGGCCTGATGCTGCCAGCTGGTGGGCCACATTGTTTACTTCCCTTTTGGTAAAGGAGAAGGTGGAAAATGAAAAGCATTGGCAGAGCGAGAGAATTCTCTTGACAATGAGGCCAAATGACTGGATTCCACCGTCATTATGGTTAATGGCATCGATCACGGTGAGGCAGTTAGACTCGATGCTGATATCAACCCATCTACATTCCAATGCCAACATCAAACCTTCCAGTATGGCATTAACCTCAGTAACAGATGGTTCCCAAAAGGCATGGTGTGATTCATACTTTGCAGTGATTATTTTCCCTAGATGGTTTTGGGCCAGGAGATCGAGGGAGACAAGTTCATACTTGGGGAGAGACACGTCCACATTGATCTTAAGAGTCCCTTCCAATGGGGGGTTCTAATGAGGGGGAAAGGAGGGAAGAACATCTGTAATTTCATGTCCATTGTGGTGTTTCCATCCCTCAATCCATGAAGTGGCCCGTTCAATCCAGAATTCAGGAGGTTTATGCATGTGATGGAAAATAGAATCGTTACGCCGGACCCAGATGATCCAGGACAGGGTACAGAGTGAACCTGCATTAGTTGATGAGAGAGAGGAGCACCAGCGCATCAGGAGAGCAGGGAGATCAGAAGCCATGGCCAGTGATGCATCTGGAGCCATGCCCCATTTATTCCAAATTTCCTTAGCTCCTGGGCAGTGAATGAGGGAGTACAGATGGATCACTAGGGTATTCGGGAAGAAAGGGCATAAACTGATTATTTAAAATATTCTCCCATATTTTATTTTCTTTAGAATACTACTATAATTAAAATTACCCCATTTAATTATAATTTTTTAAAATAATTGACTAGATTTATAGTGAATTCTACTCATTCATCCTTTAAAAATAAAATGAAATGTTATTCTTGTTCATATATTTCATTTAATCACCTAACCATTTCATATAGAATTTATTTGGGGAATATATTCTTATATTTACCCCTATTCATTTTGGTTTGATTAATTGTAGTTTCACATAGTTGGGGATAATACCATACATTTCTATGAAATTTAATTCAATTGTTTTTGTTATTAATTTTCTATAAAATTTTGGTTACAATAAATTATTTTTTTTGAAAAATAATTTATTATTGAATAACGGTTTTCTACATTCAATTTCATTGTAGAGGGCGGTATTTAATATTAAAGGATGCATACCTTGGAAAAAATTATTTTTCATAAGCAGAAAGAATAAATCTTAAAGTGAGGTAAATGAAAAGACACAACACCATATTGTAAGTTTTTCATTGTTAATTTCAAATGTTAATATATGTTTCTATTACTAAATAGTACATTTATATTTTAATAGTGCTCTTTGGAGTCACTTAATGAGTAAGAAGATGAAAAATTTGGGCCAAATGATCATTTTCATCATGTATTGGGAGATGAGTTCCCTGGGAGATTACACCATTGACTAGGGAAGAGTATTTTACACACTAGATATTGGACCACTTCAGGTTCCAATTTTGGTAGCACTGATTTTGAAATAGCTTATGCAGAAGTAGAAAAAGATCATACAGAGGTATAAGAGGAAAAAAAATGGTAATAAAGGATATTTAATGGAATCAAAAGGCCAATGATGAATTTATGAAATTTATGGCAGCCTTATACCCATAAATTACACCAGATACCACCATAGAATGTGATATATATATATTTAAACTATACATACATTATATGGTGCAATAGGAGATGATCCTAGTAGTGGTCAGAATGATGACATTCCTAGGATACTGATGGTGATGGTGATGGTGATGGTGATGGTGATGGTGATGGTGATGGCGATGGTGAGGATGATGGTGATGATGATATTGAGGATGATGATAAGGATAATGATGATAATGATGACGATGATGATAGAGATGGGGATGATATTGGTTGTGATGAGAGAGAGATTGATCCTTTACATTTTTGAATGATATTTATGAAAAATGATTTTTAACGATTGGATGTGAATGAATATACATGATTTTTTAATTTGTTTTATCATTAGTTTATTTCATTAATTAGTTTCATGAATTTTTTATATTGTCTCATATTGGTTTGGGATTTAGTGTTTGCAGGTGCAGGTGTTTTATGATGTTTACAATCTTTGGTGTATGGTGGAGGGATGCAAGTGTTTTATGATGATTTCAGGATAAGGTGGGGGTAATTGTGGCTACCAAATCAATTAAAGTGTACACCAATGACTTCCAAAACCATTATTATAGACCTATACCAACAGTTTTATAAAACCATTGGTGTAGTTTTCCTTCATGAAAGGCTATTATAAAGCCTGTCATAATTGTTGGTAAAATGTAAACCTAGGTGGACTATACCAATGGTTCTTATAAATCCATTATTATAGGCCAATACCTAGGGAATTATATCCAATATTTTATAGAACTGTTGGTAAAGGCTATACAAATTTTTTTCTATCCTATACTAATGGTTTTGAATCATTTTCATAACCCCATATTCCAACAATGAGTTTAATCATTAGAAAATAGGTGAAGGGTTAACTAAAAAATTCTATTATTTCATCACATTCAAGGGTTTTCCCATCATAATTCACTAGATTGGTTCCACTACTTACCAAACCAAAAGCATATCCATATCCCATTTAGACAATTTTTGGGATTATTCTTCACAAATTTTAACAAGTGGGATGTTGGATTTTCTTACCACCTTGAGATTTATCCAATGTTATACTGTAATTAAACTATATTATTTAGTTTCTATATCTATAACCATAAGAAACTTTAGATTATATGATATTAATTTTGAATTTTAGGGTACAATAGAAAATTTATTTATAGTTTTCTAAGTCTTAAATCTCTAAATCCTTTCATTGATTTAGATTTAGCCCACTAAAAAAGTGGTCAAGTTTACTTTCAGGGTCAATGGTAAAGACATAGGTATATCACACAAGTCTTGTAAAGTTCTTATCATAAGAACCAATGGAATCATCATACATTTTCTTGAGTATAAGTAATTTTCACTCCATTTTAAGTTTGAGAGTGCAAGGAAAATATTTATCAAAAAATATTTTCCTTAATTATTTCCACTCCACTGCTTTGATCTCTTTATCAGGATTCATATTTTAGATCAAAATCCACAATTAATCAAATTATCCCTATATGAAATAAATAGACATCACAACCTTCTTTTTCTCATATCATTGAAGTGAATAGAAGATATTTTCAATTGACTTGATCCATTGTTATGTGATTAAGTGATCATAAGATCCACTAAAAGTTGGAGGACTTTATCATATAAACGTCTCAATTAAAATATGATTCATTTTAGGGGGATGTTGGTGTTCCCCCTAACTTTATTTAATTGAGTAATTATTTTAATGAAGCTATTGACTCCTAATCCCATCAATTTGGGAATATCATTTGAAATGTCATCACATTTTCCATTATATTCATTGTTGACTCAATCCATCCTATTTCCAACTTTTGACTAAAAGAGAAGGAAAATTAGGGTTGGTAATTTTAAAAATGTAAAATAAATTAAATGGGAAACTATAAATATTGAAGGGATAAATCATAAATGAAAAATATTATTTAACCTATGAATTTTTAGATTTTAATATAAGTTTTCAATGGTGTATTTATTAACATTAAATTTCATAGGAATTTTTTTCCCTTCACAATAGTTCAGAATGATATTATTAATTTACCAAATCATACGGCCTTGGAGTTTCAAATTAGGTGTGTGGAAAGGAGTATTTTTCATGCATTGGGTTATGATTGATTTAATACCCAATCCACTTTTTTTAGGGTTATTACCCACAGGTACAATGGTTCTAGTTCCATATATACTTAAAACATCTAGACAAGGATTTTATTTATTGGAAACCAATTTCTCTATATTAACTAAAATTTAGGGTTGTATTCCAATGTTTAGTATTATCCCCATTATTTTCACTTTGTTTTTTATAATCCTAATCCCCAAAATAACTAGACCCAACTCTAATACAAACTATGACAAACCATATAATTTATACACTTTATTTCATAATCTATTACATTAAGAAACACATAAAAAATTCCAAAAATATTGAGAGGAATAGTATATTTAGGTAATTAGATACATATCAAAATGAATAAAAATATAAATATAATGGAATATTTAAAAAATCCATAACATTACCTTGACATTCTATTGATATTTTAAAACTGCAATGGATAACCTAGGGAAATACATAACAATGGGTTGAGAAATAAACCTTGGTAAGTGAATAATCAATGATTAACATAAAGTGAAGTAGTACATGTGAGTAAAGAGTCATGAAATGATGAAATATAAATGTTAGAATCATAATCATTAATATTGAATCATGGTATAAGATGATAACATAAAGGAATAATAAGAATGCGGAAACAACATAAAATTTGAAATCATAAGAAGATGTCAAGGATAACCATAGAGTCATCATAAAGGTGTCCTCATGATAAATAACCATGAACCATACATGTTATATAATGAGATAAAAGAATTAACCAATGAATTAGAGGGATATAAAATTCCAGGCCCACCGATCATATTCATAAGATTTCCATGCTTTGGTGTACCACATAGATCAAACAATATAAGAACGTATTTAATTAATTTTAATCCCATGATTAAGGAGTGTAGTTTAAATACATGGAATTTCAAAATAAATCAACGATAGGTACATCTAAATTAATACCCTTGGAAATGGGTATGAGTATTCACAACATAAAAGTTTTTCCTGGAAAATCATTGGATAATTTTGGCACCATTATATGTGAACATAAAGGTTCATGGAAAGGTTTAATGAGAGTGAAAGGTTGTCTACCATTACTATTTAATCATAAATAAAGTAAAGGTATGTGTAAAAACACATTAAAACATGAAAAATTTGAAATAAAAAAGTCTTAGTACAAATAATGTACTTGAATAAAAAGGAAGAGTAGTGAATCTATTACCTTGACAGGGTACTTCTATAATCTTGGTAGGATCTTTTTAAGAGATTAGGAACAACATGGGTGGACTTTAGAGATATATATGGAGAGGAAATTCATGATAAATGGGTTTTTATTTGAATGAGATAGAATGTTTGGTGGGTATTTATAGAAAAATAGAGGGGAATTCTTTATTAATTACTAAACCTAGGTTTTGGAATCTAATTGAAAAAATAATCAAAACCACAAATATTACCATCTTTTTTTTCCAGTGTATTCTAAAAAAGAGGATTGGTTTTAAATATTTTATTAGGCTATGAACAAAAATCATTAAAATAATACCATTAATTATTTAGAAGTTATTCACGTTCATAAAGAATTATTTTTAAAATCCCAAAATATAATATAGGGTTTAGAGGATTAATTACAGGTTAGTAAAATTAATTAAATGACTTAAAAAATATATTATTTTAAATATAAAATTTATTTTTGGCTATCTATTAATTTTATATTTTTTGTTTCATCACTTTTGGGCTATTATGATGTCATAATACATAAAATATATTGATACAATATTTAATTTTCCCAAAAAAATTTTCTATCTCAAAAAATATTAAAAAATTCACCATTGGTTAATTTTTATGTGATTATTTCAAAAATAGTATTTATTTTTATTAAAATAATTTCTAAATATGAGAATTTAATCTTTTAAATAAAAATATTTATTTATTAGAAAATAATAGTTTTTATGGAACTAATAACATTATAACTCGTATAAAAATTAAATTGGAGTTCATTAAATTATATATTAATTTATATTTAAATAAATATTATTTAATAATAATATTTAATTAAAATAAAATTTATTTCTAAATTATTTAATTTATTAAAAAGCATGTTTTAATTGAAATTATATAAATCCAAATATTATATTTTTTTTGTTTCTTCATATCAAAATATAGTTTTTATTAAACTCATTATATAATCACGTGTATAAATTAAAAATGAAAAGGGATAAATATAATAATTATTTTATTATAAAATAAAATATAAAAATTCCTATTACTAGGGTCTAGATACATAACCCCTTATTACACTAGTGTATGACCTAAGGGTATGGTATGAAATGGTGGTACTTTCTTGGGGTTGTTTAGATAACATGGTTTGGGTGGTGATCTCGATAAATTTGAAATTATCCCATAAATGTTTTCTATTAAGTTATAGTTGTTGAATATTATATTGTAATTGGTCATGGATAAAGCCTAATGATGTCATCACCCTCAGAAGCTCTAATAAATGTGATTCATAGAGTATGATCCTACTGGTCAGGACCATTGATTCCAAATTATTTATTAATTAGATATAATTGTAAACTTAATATATACTAATCATAATGGTCATTAAATAAAAACTATATTATCAATGGTTATAATACTTATCTATATTTTATGTATGGCATGCTATATTTCTTAACAGTACAAAACAATCAATGTACTGTATGTGTTTTCTATACCTACGTTACATAATATGGAACTTATTCATTAAAAAGTGAATTTAATTTATAAAAGTGTGTGTCATTATAGGTTCACTTGATGGTTCAATTAGTTACAGTGTTATGAAAATGTGGTCATATACAGTATAGATGGATATACCACATTGAATGGTATATGAAGGTTTTAAATGGGTATGCCAAAAATAACTGTTGGTTAGAAGTTTGTACTATTGACTGATATATGTTTGATGAAACTATTGTTTTATGTACTGAAAACTAATCTGATGTAGATAAATTTGGTCTCCTAGAATATCATCATAGTGGATTCCTTATGTGTGAAGGAATTTCTAGAATTTCTATTATTTAAATTACCATTACAGAGCAAGTCTATGATCACCTTTATGATACACATAACAATAAAAAGGTTGTTACATACCTTGAAACCAAAAAATTAATTATTAGGTATTTGAATACAACATGTAATTAAAGTTAGATATCAAATACACATAATCAATAATTTATAGGATTATTTAAAGACAATAATTTTAATGAGTTATTTAAAAATATAAATTTAAATTTTAGAAAATTTTTTATGTATAGTTAGAGTACCAAGTGTGAAAATACAATATTGTAATGGTTATGTAATTAATATTTATATGTTATATACAAAGGAATATGATGAAACTTGTAAAAATCTAGGTTTTAGTACATTTATATTATATATTTTTTTGATAAATATTAATTACATTTCGAAAATACACACATGTGGATTATAAGAGTTTTCTGTCTTGGGAAACTTGAAAATATAAACAACTAGTTCATAAGAGAACTACATCATCTCCAACTAAATTCTTTATAACTTAAACCCTTCTTAGACATATCATACATAAAACCTTTCTTAAAAACATTGGGAAAGGAAAAATAATAAAGGGGGATATCATATGATCAGTACAGGTAAATAAGAGAGATTTTAATATAAAATAATCATAAGAGTATGTAAACATGATAATAACATATAAAAAACATACCCTATATGTCATAAATCATAAACATGAGTCAGGGCATAAATCATGGTAATTAATAATACATGAATCATAAATAATTCAAATAAAATATTACATGAGAGTATAAAATTGGAATAATATATATAATTGTGGAATAAACATAAGTTTAAAATACTGTGAATATATTTAAATAGAGTCAGGTTCTCCCATTAAGTTAAGTACATGAAATCAAGCCCTCATATAAACTTATAGACATAAATTAAGGTCCATGCATGAAATTTAGGAAATGAAATTTGGTCCAATAATAACCTTATATAAATGAAATAAGGCCCATTAATAACCTTATGGATAAGAACATAGGACCAAACATAACCTTATGGACATGAAAATAGGTCCATACATAACATTTTGAATATGAAATCAGGTTCACACATTACATAATTAACTCATGATTTATCCACAATTACCCAATTAATTAGAGGGATATATAACCCACATTTCCTATAATTAAAATCATATATATGTGTGAAAAAATATCAAAAAACATTCATCATATTTTAACCCATAAAAGAAGTATATTTCATAAACATTTGATCATATCATAACCCTTGGAAAATGAATGGTGTTCATGAAAATTTATTCATCATAACCATAAACCATTCCAAACAAATAATAATAATGGTATCCTTGAATAATATCCCAAATAAAGTACAATTATCATTAAAGAATGTCATCTTAGATGGAAAATGGTTTTTTAAGATCACTTAGAACATTTCTTGAGGAAAATATCCTTTCCATCTTAAAAATCATTTCTAAAATTAAAAAATATTGAAAACATTTTAAATATAATTTCATTTTAAAATAAACTTTTAAAATTATAAACCATTTTTCAAATTAATGACCAGTCATGATAACATAAATTTATTTTCATGCCGTACATGTTAAAACAAAGATTCCTTTCACATTTTCAATAAAAGTAAAAAAGTTCCTTGTTCATAAAATGATAATAATATTAACATTAAAACAATTTTTTAAATTTATAAAATGAATAAAAATTTATATAAAACTTAATTATATAGTATTAATATAATTATTTAAAAATTTTATAGAAAACATCGATATGGAATAAAAATCATTTTTGACTGAAGAGAGAAATAAAGTCAATTTTTACTTAAAAACATATTTTTGATCTCCTGAGAACCTAAAGAGAGGAAATTGAAAGGAATTTTGTTTCTCAAGAAATAAACATAGTAAAATAAAATTCATGAGTTTTTATAGATATAGATAATAATATATCATCATTGGCAACTTAATCATAAAAAATCCCAATAAACAATGAGATTGTAACAAAAAATTGTTACCCCTTTGGTAATATTGGAATCATAAAAACCGTGAAATAATAACTTGAAAAAAATATTAGATATCATGAGATAAAATATAACGAATATATTAACTTTAAAAGAGTTAGTATATACACCTTATAATAGAAGATATCTTTATAACATAACTTATGTCCCAAAGAAGGCAACTTGAGGCAAAAAATCCATTACCACTTGGGTAATCTTTTGAATGATAATCCCCATTAAATAATAACATCAAATGAAACTTTAATTATCATTAATATAATTATATTAATGATATAACCTTCCAGTGAGGAAGTATATACACCACACTAAATAAATGAGTGGTGATTATGACATATGTCTCCTAGAAATAGAAGAGAGACTAGAAATCCCTTACTTTAAGTCTTGACTTCATTTGTACATGTTAGAAACTCCTATATAATAAATATATGTTTTTTATAAATTTATTATAGAAGTATAATTATATATATATTTCCATATATGATTTAATTATGTCCTTTTATTACTTTTTTATTAACAATCCCTTATTAAAATTACATTTCAGGTAATAAATACTTCTTTCTTCATATATGTTTTGGTTTGGTATTTTCAGTCCATTTTACTTGATCATGGTTCCATATTTTAAATAATTTTAACCATGATATAAATAAAATATAAATTCATTATATATTTATTTATATTAATCCATTACATTTAGAGATAGAAAATGAATTACACTATTCCTGGATATGGTAGGTTTTATGTACGCTTGAACGTTGTTTCCATTTTCTTGATGGTCAAAAAAAGGAAAGGTAAATAAAAATTAATCTTTATATAATAATTATGATTTCATATATATCACATATATTCATTAAATATATAAATACTATCTTAGATGTAAAGAATAAGTGAAAACCGAATCACATCACTTCGGGAGTCGATAGTCTGTCGTACACACGATCTATGTTATCATATTTACATTGAATAGAAGGTAATAATGTATATGTGATATTTTAATAAAATATGTATAATTATTTAAAATATTTCATATATATACTTTATATATATAATTACACCAATCCATTAGAAGTGGTTATGGAAAACGAATTACATTTGTTTGTGAGGTGGTAGTCCGTTGTACACATGATTGGCAGTTTCATTTCCTCTTTGAATGAAGAGGAGATAGATATATCTCATTAAATTAACATAATAAAATATTAGTATATTTTATATACAAGCTTTATTACATTAAAATTATTAGTACATGAATATAGGTGGAAGGAGAAGAGGAAAAATAATTTTTTTATTGAAGACAATTGCCTTCTCTTAGAGAAACCTATTTGGGATCACTTATAAAGGGCCCTAGGGATGGTATTTTTGGAAAAAAAAGCTACAGAATTTTGATAAGGATTTATGGTAGATATTTTGGTAGATTTTTATTGATCTAAATTTCTTTATAGTTATGAGTAAGTTAGGGGATGATGTGGCCTTTTATAGTTGAGGAGGAGTGTCATTTTTGCTAATAGACAAAACTATTCAATAATAGGGAGAAAATATCAACCCAGATGCCACCAATATTGATAAATAATTGAGTGAAGGTACGATATCTTCGATAAAAACCTCCTACATGCACAAAAAAACACATTTTTAAACTTTTTATTCCATAAATTCTAGCATTTATCACTTTTACCATTTTAGTTTTCTCTACATTAACTAAGATTTTTTATCTTGGTAATTTATCATTTAAGAATAGAAAAAAATGAAAATTATTAGATAATTTGTACCCATTGGTTATAAATATGTAATAAAATTTATAAAATAAAAATTATATGTGTGTGGAAAATTAATTTTAACACAACTGCATGAAATGAAAAAAACCCCATTTTTATCTCTCCTATAGTAAAAAAGTTTTTACTATATAGAGGATAATATAATTATTATAAAATGATCATTGGTCAATTAATGGAACATGATTTATATATTTAAAAATATTCCAATATTCTTTTATTGGATTTAGTTTGTTAGAATTTTAAATCATTTAATAAAATTTTATTTATTATAAAATAACATGAATGTCAATTTTGACACTATTCATTTAATTTGACATTAAAAGACGTCAATAAAAAAGTGGAATTTGGATATTTTATTTAAAAACCTGTATATAATGTTATATATATCTAAAAAATTCATGGAATAAATTGATTCATTAAATTTTTATACTTTAAATATTTTTAGTATCATTTATTTTAATTTTATATTAATTAAATAATTATTGTCTTGGTATTTCTTAAGAATTAAAAATAATTATATAATTACTAAGAATTAAAAATAAATTAACCTGAATAATTTAATTTTATTATTCTCAAAATGAACATCAATATTTATTCAAAATTTTCTTTTTACCAATCAGAACAGATAATTGAAATTTAAAAGTAAGAGGGTGATATTTTGTCATTTTCTTTACATAAATTATTATATTGGTTAATTTTTTATAAAAGTGTCACATAATGAAAAAATAGGAAATAATTTTATAAAAGAATAAATATGTCCAAACAATATAATTTTGACATGTATTTGGGTAATTTGAACCCTTATTTTTTTAACACCCATTAAACCCGTTTTAACCTTAAACGTAATAATTAATTTTTACTATTTTTATTATTCAATATGACCAAAATTAAGTTAAAATTATTATATAACATTAATTATTCTAATTAAAAATATGGAATAATTTTTTTAAAATTCAATTAATAGAAGTAATAACGTCATTTTTATAAACCGACGCCAATGGTATGTGTGATAAATTTTTGGGGTCGATTTTTTGTAAAACCGACGCCAAAATTTTTTATTAGTTGTTTTTGGTGTCAGTTTTTAGTAAAAATGATGGAAAAAACCAGAATAAGACGATTTTTGGCATTGGTTTTCACATAAACCAATGCCAAAAATCAAAAAAGTTGTTTTATGCATTGATTTTTGAGAATATCGACGTAATATGTGTAATTTTTGGCATCGAGTTTCCAAAAAATTTAGGCGAAAAATAAAAAAAAGAATATTTTCGACATCGGTTTTGGTAAAAACCAATGATGAAAGTCATTTATAAATTATCGCGATTGGGAAACCCTCATGTTCTTAGATATTAGAAATAGAAACCCATGATAGTGCCTCTCAACTCACAAAGTCTTTAAAGCCTTGTTTGTGATCTACAACGGCCATTGTTGACATTTTTCTTCCATTTTCACAATCCGTGGTCTATGTTATTCATTATATTCACTTGTTTTATCATCTAAAGTTTATTTGTTCATTCGAAACCTATTTTGGGAGACTTTAATCCATGGGTTGATTTTAGGTTTATTTTTATCTTTATTTCTCATTTTCACAATCAATTTCTTTATAGATCTTGCAGTGATTAATTTTCCCAAGCATTATACGAAGCAAATTTTGGATTGGGGATCTATTTTCATCCAAATTTTGTACGTTTTTTTTAATTTTGAAGATAAATTATTTATCATTTAATTTTTATTTTGATTCACTTCAATTATTAGTTTATAGTTTATTTTAAATGTGTTGGAACATGGTTAATAGTCATCCCTAAGAGAGATTAGTCATTGTTCTTTATATGGATTGGAGTTGTGTGATTTTAGGTTATGAATTTTTATATGACATTATGTATAAATGTATTAGTATATATTCTTGATATGGATTGGAGTTGTGTGATTTTAGGTTTCTATATTATAATAACTCAATGTGAGTCCTCATAGGACTGAGAAAATACACCTGGGGGGGGGGGTCTTGAATCAGGTCTACCTAAATTATACAGAAAACCAATTGAATTATTTATAATCTTTTCTACTACTTTGGTCCATTGAAACTCTAAGGCCATTTTGGACATAAATAGACATTTTTATCTTTTTCCCAATAATCCACAACCACATGTAATATAAAATATAAATAGAAAATCTAAATGTGATATTTTTACATGCTTTAGACCAGATTTAGAAAACCTACTCCTTATCTTATTCAACTCCCATGGAGAGATATATTCTATGCTATAATATATTAATCATTTATAATGGGTAACCAATGATTATATTGACTCTAGATTTTCCATAATTCACAAGAAGATACATAATATTACCCATGAAAACCTAGTACTACATCCCACAACACCTTTGTATTGGAATCCCACTAGTTCTTTCTCAAACTACATCTTATTGAAGTTACTCACCACTAATATGAAGGTTGTCACTAAATCCAAATAATAAGCCTTATTTCTCACCAAAACATCATTCAATGCCTGTAGATCATCAATAAATAAAAATATTTAAATTGAACTCTAATATTATGATCAGTTCCCAATTCTTATGAATCAATTTATGGAATTATCCACTAATTTCATCAGTAGTGATCCTAACCAATAGAACATATATTGGTTTCCTCTTCAATTTCTTCATTTCATTATTTGTGAGTTCACAACTCTCATCTCAATCAAACCAATTCTTTATTATTCATCACAACTAATAGATCTTTTTTCTTGCATAGTTTCACCAAATAATCTATGTATATACTCATTAGAATATGCAATGGATCCAAAACCTATTATTATTCCTCAAATGATTCTATTGTTCTCTCACCCAAATGTTTTGTAAGATATACTAATTTAGTTATGAATTTAATTTCATTTCTCATACTTTTGGGAGTATTTGTATTGATTTCACTTATAATATTAACATTTACTCTAATTATTATTTCATATTACTAATAATAACTAATTTTTTCCCTTTAAATTAGTGCAATCTTCAATAATTTTGACACTTGCATCATCAAAATAATGAAACAACTATGTAAAATGAACTAATAAATTTTAGAATATTGATATTATAATTAAATTATAATATCTATATAACACATGTATATAATATGAAAAGAAAATGTTTACTATTTTTAAATGTGTTTCATATCTAATGTTTTCTATTCGATTATCAATAGTTTTTATTAAATGTGTTTCTTTTTAAAATTTATCTGTAAATATAAACATAAATATAAATAAATATATATATATATATATTTAAATATTAATATGTTTTAATATATTCACCAATTATTTTTGTGATATCAGATATTTAATGGATCATAATTGGATACATTTATAAAGAACCACCAGTGAATATGAAAAAGGAGTTAATGAATTCTTGGAATTTTATAAACAACATTTTCAAAAAATTGATTTGATATTCTGTCCATGTGTGAATTGTTTAAATATGAGAAAGTTAAACTCTATAGAAATATAGGATCATCTCATTTGTTATGGGTTTGGACTTAATTATACACATTAGATCTGGAATGGTGAAAGAACTGAAAATTGAACATCCAATGTCGATGAAAATTTTCATAATGAGGCAGATGATCATATTGAAGAATTAATTCATGATTTAGGTATTGAAACCATTGAAAAAATATCAACTGTTGAATGATTTTATGGAGATTCTATGAAACCATTATTCCTAAGTTGCAATAAATATACCGTGTTATCATCAATTTTGAGATTAGTTAACTTAAAGGAAAAAATGGGTGGAGTGATAAAAGTTTTTCTAGCTTAGTTGAGATTTTAAAAGAGCTAATTCTAGAAGGAAACATGCTTCCAGATTCCAATTATGAGGTGAAGAAAATATTATTCCCTATGGGATTGGGGTATTAAAAGATATATGATTTCCCCAATGATTGTGTACTGTATAGAAAAGAAAATGAATATTTATCAATCTGTACTACATGTAGGACATCACACTATAAGATAGATGGGAAATTCAACTCAAATTCATTCTTTTGGGATGTCATCTAACATAATGAACAATCAATTTTGTACTTTCTAATGATATCATCAAATATTTTTCCATACAATTCTGATAATTCAATTGTGATTCAGTTTTAGGTTCCATAATCAAAACTCATGCTAAAGCAATTTGGTACCTTACAATAATTCCTTGTTTGAATCTTCTATTTTCAAATTCAGTTGATGAAAAATGGTTAAGATGGAATTTATATGAGCACATCTATGATGGTAAATTACATCACCCTATTGATTCACTATAGTGGAAGCGTTTCGATAAAAAATTTCATGATTTTGGAATTGAAGTTAGAAATATCATAATTAGATTGTGTACTGATGGAATGAATCCATATCAGAGCCTCAGTGGCCAACATAGTTAATGGCCTATTTAGCTGGTAATTTACAACTTGTCCCCACAGCTATGTATGAAGAAAAAATATGTTATGATGAGCTTGATGATTTATGGACCAAATAAACTGAGAAATGATATTGATGTGTATCTTTCACCCTTGATTGATGATTTGAAACTGATATGGGAGGAAGGTGTTAAATTTTTCGATGTATATAAGAAAGAGTATTTTATTTTGTATGCTATGATAATGTTCTCTATAAATGAATTTACTGCATATGGAAACATATCTGGATATAGTTTTGAGGGACATAAAGCATTCCCAATTTGTGAAGAACAGACTTCATATTATCAATTGAAGAATAAAAGAAAGATAGTGTACATGTGACATAAAATATTTTTTCTAATTGATCATCCTTAACGTAGATTGAAAAAATCATTTAAAGGATTACAAGAACACAAACTTCCCCCTCGACCATTGTTAGATGAAGAATATTATGACACGGTGAAAGATATAGATTTGACATTTGGAAAGAAAAAAAGTTCTGGTCATCAAAGATATATCTAGAAGAAGTAGTCAATTTTTTTCTAACTACATTATAGGATATTTTTAGAGACAAAACATAACATCAATGTTATGCATGTTGAGAAAAACATTTGTGACAGTTTTATTGGAACTTTTTTAGACAAAAAAATAAATACAAAAGATGGATTCCATTCTAGATTGGACTTGATATTAATGATAAAACATTTGGATTTATATCCCACTATGAAAGGAAACAAAAAATATTTACCTCCGGCTTATCACACATAAATGAGGACTAAAAAGATGAGTTTTTGTCAGTGTCTTCATGGTGTTAAAGTACCCAGTGGTTTTTCTTCAAATGTGAATAATTTGGTGTCATTGAAGGATTATAAATTAATAGGTACGAAGTCTTATGATTTCCATGTGTTTATGTAACAACATATTCCAGTAGCAGTGCATGGTATATTGCTGACTGCTGTTAGAAATACTATCATCATGTTATGTAATTTTTTCAAATCCATTTGTAGAAATGTTGTTGATCCAAAATTGTTAGATGTGTTGGAGAATGAAGAAACTCTTATTCTTTGTCAACTAGAAATGTATTTCCCACCCATGTTTTTTGATATAATGGTTTATCTACTGATTCATTTGGTGTGTGAGATAAGAATAACTGGGCCTATTTATTTAAGATGGATTTATCCTTTTGAAAGATATATGAAAATTTTGAAGGGATATACTGAAAATTATTATCGACCAGAGGCCTCTATTGTTAAAAAATCTATATAAGAAAAGGCGATTGAGTTCTGTATTGATTATTTGTATGAGGTGGAGCATATTGGTCTCCCTATATCTCAATATATGACAGTTAATAGTGAAGGTATAGGGGTTTGAGGATTAAAGGTAAAGTTCTTTCCACGTGATGAATTGATGTGGGTATATTTATACATTTTGAGAAACACAAATGAGGTTCCATCATATGCATCCTCACATATTGCTGAATTAAAGTTATGCTATCAGAAAAGAAATGAAAAGTGGTCGATGATTTAGCATAAGAAGACATTTGTTTCACGGTTTAAAGAGAAATTCACCCTAAATATATCTGCATTAGAAACATTGAAGTGGTTATTATGGGTACCATATCTTAATGTGACCACATGGTCTGGTTTTGATATCAATGGATATGAATTTTACCCAAAAACCTTAGATGATAAGAGTACCGTTTAGAATAGTGGTGTGATGGTTTTCGCTGAAGTAGTGCATTTTTCAAGTTCCAAAGATAAAAACGAAATTTATGCATCAATGCCATATTTTGTAGTTCTTGAAGACATATGGGAAATTTATTATATTAAATTTTGAGTCACTATTTTTAAGTGTAATTGGGTTGATAGTAATAGTGGTATGAAACATGATGTATATGGGTTTAAACTAGTTGATTAGAAAAAATTTAATTACAACAAGGAACCATTTATCATGGCAACACATGCAAAGAAATTATTTTATTTCATTGATCCATAGAATGATCAATGGTTAATTGTTTTGAAAGAAAAAAGACACTATTTGGGTTATGAGGATGATGCAGATGATGTTAGTGATATACATAATCCTTATTAATCTATTATGCAATTTCCAGATAATTACAAATAATATAAGATAGACATAGTGCATGCACTATGTAATGATCATAATAAAGGTAGGTAGAAAAACACTAAATTAGTCTCTTAATTTTTCTAGTAAATATTTATATTTTTTTCTTTTTTTGAAACTTAAAAATGAGTGCCTCTTTTTTTTACATAATTCTTTTTGTCTTCCTTGTTTCTAAATATTCACTTTTCTAAGGATATATAGGTACACAAAATTTCATTACACTTTTAAGTAAAAATGTTAGATACAGATAGAGAGGATCTGTTATAGAGGTGTATCTATTTTTACATATTATTAAATATTATATAATATAATTATTTAATGAAATAAAACTATTAATTTACAATTTTTTTTGTAGGACTGCTGATGCGTCCTCAGTAGAAGAGACTTCTCCTTTTACTACTACAAAATAAAGTTCTCAAGTTAGTAAATGTGGTATTACACATTTACCAAAACGTCCAATTGCTCATGATGATGACAGATTACACATCTGTTTTGATGATGATAATAATTCAACTGGACTAAATGTAGTTCAGTTTGGTAGTTATAAAGCGATGCAGATCCATTGAAGGATTAATATTTTATATCTTGATTGGAAGTCAGCGGACAGGATATCAAAGCAACAACTTTGGGAGAATGTGATGGTAAAATATCTTAATTGATTTATTTTATGTCATTTTTTGAATATTATATATTTTAAATGACATATTTAATTTATTCAATTACAGATGTCATTCAATTTTGAGAAAACCAATGAAATTAAAAAAAGACATATCTCTTTAGCAGCAGTTTGATGGAATGATTTTAAAACAAAACAGACAAAAAATTATGTTTTTGGAAAGGTAATTTTTGAAAACTCATGCCTCAAGTATCCATTTATAGATGAAGATACATGGAAGCTATTTGTTGACAGTCTTAATGAAGAAAAATTTCAGGTATGATAATTATTTAATATTGTAAAATTTATTATATTTTTTTCTTATTATTTAGTAGTTTATTTTTATATAATTGTCCTCCTGGAGATCTCATTAGGAGATCCAGTTGAGAAATGTATACCCTCATACTTTATCACATTGAGGGTATTTTTATTTGGAGTAGAAAATGATTGAAGAAAAATTTTAAGCATTAAGAGCTCGATCTACTAGTGGTTCATAAGATGTCCAATTTGGTCCTCCATCTCCTCCCAATTGCCATGAAAAAAAGAAATGAGAAAGAAGAAAGAAAAATGAATAGTATCTTATTGAGGAATCTAAGAAAGTATATGATAAAATTGTAAGTAAATATTATTTATTTGTAATCAATTTTTCTATTTTATAAATTATAAACACTAATATAACTTTTTTATTTTTCATTTTAGGATGAACTTCAGAAGCAGGAGACACATGGCTCCTTTATCTCTGATGTTAGGATGGACATCCTAGCCACTGATTTGGGAAAGGCAGAACACCCTGGCCATGTTTGAGGATATCAGGTGATTGTTATTATTTGGAAGGTTTTTGGTAAGAGTAAGCAATCAAGAGACCTAAAAATAGAGTCCTTAAAAGAAGATCTGAAAGATGTAAAACAATATATGGATGATAAAATTCAAGCAGTAGTGAAGAAATCTTTATTAAAACACTTGGAAAGACATTCACAGTATGCACAGCCTTCCTAGGTGTATTATTTTTTTGTCATCAAATGTTCTATTTTATAAATTATAAATACTAATATAAAATTTTCATTTTTCAGCCTTCCCAGCCAGCTCACCTAGACTACACTTCCCCATATTCCTACCCTATCCAGTATGAGTAGCCTTCATAGGTATATTATTTATTTCTCATCAATTTTTCTATTTTATAAATTATAAACACTAATATAAATTTTTCATTTTTCAGCCTTCCTAGCCTGCTCACCCTGACTACCCTTCCCCATATGCCCACCCTACCCTGTATGAGTAGCCTTCCCAGGTATATTATTTATTCTTCATCAATTTTTCTATTTTAGAATTATAAAAACTAATATAAATTTTTCATTTTTTAGCCTTCCGAGCCTGCTCACTTGGAATACCTTGCCACATATGCTTACTTTGATTCTCCACCACCTCACTCAGACCAAAATGTGTACTGTGAGTTATTTGTTGGAGATCCTCACATACATATTGTTGCGTTAGGACTCGTTCATTTTTTGGGGGATTTTTTTCATCACCAGCCTATTCATATGGTTCAGGTTAGAGTATCAACACTCGATATTATAGATCCTAATGCACTACTACCATTTCCTACTGAGGAGATCACCAGAGATGGGGATTGTATGGGTCATTTTTAACTTTGGAAAACTAGGTTTCTTATTTATATTTGATATGATTTATGTGTTTTTTTAAATATTAATTACAAATGATTAAAAATTAATTATAATTTTTTTTACATTTAACTTATATAGGATTATCTGAAAGAAAAAGAAGCTACAAAAATGAAACAAAATGTTCAAGAACAATTTATTATAGATACTTCAGATATTTCTTATGGGATAGTAATATTATATTAAAAATCTTCTTCATTGAATTATATATATGAGTTTCGGATGATTCCCAATATTTGTAGAAGATAATATCCATTGAGATTGCTCATAGAATATATCATGCATCTAGTTGATTTTTAAGAGCTCGACCTGATGTTGTGTACTTGTTTTCCATGTAAGTAAATTGAAATTTGAATTTGTATTTCTTTAATAAAAGTTGGTTTTAAATTGAAAAAATATATTTTCTTTTTTAAATAAGGTATCTACAAACAATTCTTCTATAAAATGAATGTGCATACATTTACAGTTTTGAAGATCTATAATTAATTTCTATAGAAGTACAACATGTGAAGAATCCTAATAGAGTTGCATATATGTGTGAAATATTATAGCATATGAAGATTCAATGCTGGTTTCTGCCATTTATTGATAGGTAATAATAAAACATATTTACGAACCAATGATCATTATAATGTCATTAATTGTGAACTTTTTATATTGTAGGGGCATTGGATGTTAAGCATATTGTACCCAAGTGAAGGCACCTTATATTGGTTTTGCTCTTTTTTATGGAATGTTGGTAAAATATTTTCCACCTTATTAGAAAGGTCAGTTGTTTTGTTTTTTATAAGATCATTTTTTTGTTCTCATTGTTTATATATGTATTATTAGTTTGTATATATAAAAATGCAGTTGATGGTAAAAATTTAACAATGAACACAAGTAGATAAAGACACCAAATAAAATCAAATATGTGTAAGTACAAGTAATTAGTTTTTATATTAGAATTTGTTCTAATTTTTTGTTATATATTAATTTTTATTAACAGATTATTGTTTTATAACTATAGTGTCATCTTCAAAAAGGACATGTTGAATGTGGTTATTATATTCTATGATTCATGTATGAGATAATCACAACTGGGGAACCTATTGAATTTTATAAGGTTAGTTGTATTATTATTTTTATATTTTTTTCCATATTATTCTATTTTTTTATCTCATATCATTCAATGTTATTGTAGGAATTCAATGATTAATAGTCTTATTCCCAATCTGATATGACCCATATTAAATCTATTTTTTTGTGAACTATTTGTTATGTCTAATTAGGATTTCAGGTATGTATATTCTAATATTTAAAAATAATATAACATACGGGTTCAAAAAACTAACTCTTTTGATATATTATTTGTTTGAACCTAATAATAATCAAATGAATGCTTCAAAAATAACCAACATTGGGTATGCCGTATATTTTAAGTAAGGGTATTTTAATTATAATTTGTTTTGAAAGTGTAATATTCTGAATTTTCTAATTTTTTTAACTTTCAGCATCGGTTTTTTTTGTTTATGCTTGGTATATGAAAGAAAAATAATCAACCAACCATGTGCTGAGAGGCTATGTACTATCGAAGCTGATATGAACCCATGTCGTACCTACTAGAACTCTATTCCAAAAGTATAAAAAAGACTTTATAAGTAAACAAGAACAATCCAAAAGTGCATTAAACATATTACATGGTATCCTTAAGGCATTGAGTATTGAGTCAGGCCACAAAGATGATGAGTGAACATGTACTTGATATCCACATGGCATCAATTTCTTGTATGGTACTTACAATCCATAATGAATTGAAGTTTAGGTCTAGCCACTGGACTATCATAGGTACATCGTAATCATTGTCCTGTGTTAGGTCAACCACCCTGATATAATCATATCATGATGGTGCACTTGTTACAACTACCAAATATTGCTTCTTTTGGTGTTGTAATACATTCAAAAAAAATATCATAAAAGGAAGCATAATACATGTCATCATGAGATATCTGTTGAAACAAACATAAACTTGTGATAATTATCTAACATGGTAGTAATTTATATAATAATTTCTAGGGAAACAAACATCAAATATGGTCTCATGGGCTACCCATTCACATTAGTTAGCATATCGGAAAACATCTCTCAAGTCCATACACAGAAACCACTATGCATGACAAAAAAATCATGGACACATTGGAAACACATATATTTTGATATATTCCAAATCCAATTGAGGTCACAAAGAAAATAACATGAATTGAATACAAGTCATGCCCTCAAATGTATATGATCATCCCAAGTGGTAAAAAATTGTTTAGGTATCCTATTCAACTAGTTTTTTCATCTTAATACTCAAATAAAAAGGAAATAAAAGATATTTATCTACTTCTTCCCTGATTATTTTTAACATATCACATATATCTAGGAAATTGGAAACATGGTAATTTGGTTATTCTATCAAAAAACCCCTATACATACATCATAGTACACATATATTATAATAAATGTAATAACACTAAACCATCGTGACATATCAACACAATCATAAAAGGACACAAATCACTAATTTGAAATGAAAAATGAATTTCTTTCCATGGGTATATTCATTAGCCATCTCATTCTCATCCTACTTTCTCTGATCATCCTTTTTAGCATAGTTTACCAACAAACCATCCCATTCAGCCTTAGCCATAGATACCTCATTGCCTACAATGGCATATTATTCCAACATTCGACACTTTAATTCATTGAGTTCTCTAAAGTGCCTCTACAATGTATTTGTCTAATTTTTTATAAGATTTTTAATGTATTGATCTTTAAATGAAATCCATGTAAAATTTCCAGTGACTAAAATGTAATTTTTTTGGTATCAAAGAATAGTTGGGTGGTGTGAGAACTGTAAATGCTGGAGTCGTGGGACTTGCACAGGTCACACAAATTCTTGAAAAAGTCATTGATTACAGGTACATGCATTTTAATTCTATATTATAATACAAATGCGTAGATAATTTTTTGATTAACTAGACAAAATCATGTAAGTTATAAATTTTTATTGAATGATAAATACTGTTTGATTGTTGTATATTTTGTTTTTATAGGGGTTTTTATTTTATGGGAAGTGAAATTTTCTGATTTTTCTAATTTTTTTAACTTATGGAATCTGTTATTTTAAAAACCAACTCCGATATTTTAAAAACAAAATTGGGTTTACGACATTGGTTTTATTTAGAAATGATGCCATAAACCCAATCCTTCTTGATTTTCGGTGTCAGTTTTAGGTAAAAGCAACACCAAAACCCTTAAACGAATTGATTTTTGGTGTCGGTGTTTGGATAACTAACACCAAAAATCAATTTTTGGCATCAGTTTATTTCATAAATTGAGACCAAAACCCTTAAAAAAATTATTTTTTGTGTCAATTTTTAAGACCCCACACCTAAAAATAATATTATTTACGTCTCCTTTATAGATTTTAGTTAAAAACTGATGTCAAAAATAAGAAAAACCGACGTTAAATCATGTTTTTTCACAAGTTATTGTTAACCTAGTTTCATCTGGTTCCCTCAATTGACTAAAACAAAAAATCATAGTGTGAGTAAAAATATTCATAGTGGTAATCTAAATAATCATGAAAAATAATTTATATTATATCAAAATCAGGACACCGTATTTTCAATCTATGAAACCATAAGTTTTACCTAGATCATTCATGATTAACATATATTCATATCCTTCATGATGATTCATAATGTGTTTGGGAATTTCTAAAACATATCCCCTAGTAGTGTCAAACTAGGTGTGTATAAAGTTCCATTTTTCAGTACCTAGTGATGATTGTTTTCAACTTAATACACCCTTTTTGGAATTGTTACCCATAGGTACATCTATTCTAGATCCACATCCACTTATAGTATCTAGACATGTATGTAATTTTTTGGAAACCAATCTCTCTAAACTTCCCCAAAATTCCAATACATTTTCCTATACTTAGAATTATCCTTATTCTTATCCATAGACATATCCCTAGACATATCCATAGATATATCCCTTGGAATATCACTACAGTCTTCTTACCTTAGTTTCCAAAGGTTAACTGAACCTTTACACTAATACCAACTATAGAGAACCAATATTTCCTACAAAGATATAAAATATTTTTATATAAATATTCATTACATTATATAAATACATGCCCAATGATCATAATGGTTTAGTGTATTTGGAAACTTGAAAACATAAATAACTGGTTTATAAGTTAACTACTTTATATTCCAATAAATTCTTTATAACTAGTACCCTTATTAGAATTATCATACTTAATAGATTTATTCATAACTTGGGGAAAGGAAACATAATAATGGTTGAGATTAGAATCTCAGTAAGGGTAAACAATGGATATATTAATATAACATAAACATAAGGTTATAAAAACATGATAATAACATCTGAAAACCATACCCTTCATGTCATAGACCATAAACATGAGTAATGTAAAAATATTGGTTGTTTATAATACATGAATCATAATGGAATCAAATAAAATAATCCATGATGGAATATAATTGTAATAAGACAAATAAGTTTGGCTTACAAATAAGATTACAACATTATAAAAATGTTTAAATAAGGAAAGGATTAATCATTAAGTTAAGGACATGAAATCAAGCACTCATATAAACTTACGGACATGAAAGTAGGTCCATGAATGAAATTATAAACATAAAAAGGTATATTAATAACCCTATAGACATAAAATAAGGACCAAATATAACCATATGGACATGAAATAAATCCCACACATAACTTTATGGACATGAAAGTTGGTCCACACATAACATTGTGAACATGGAATCAAGTTTAGACATTACATAATTAATTTATGAGTTATCCATAATTACCCTATTCATTGGAGGGAGATATAGGTCCCACACATTACATAATAAAAATCATATATATGCATGACCCAAGATCATAAAATATTCATCATATCAGAACCCACGAAAATAAATGGGTTTCAATAACATTTCATCATATCATAACTAGTGAAAAAGGAACATATTTCATAAACATTTCATAGTCATGATCATAAAATATTTGAAGAAAGAATAATAATGGTATTATTGGATCAAATCCCCATCAAATAATAATTAATATCAAAGGATTAATCCTTATATAAAAAATTGGGTTTAAAGATCAATTTGAACATTTATTGAGTAAAATAGCCTTTCAACTTTGAAAATCACATTTTAAAACTAAAAATTTATATAACATTTTAAAATAAAGTTTATTTGAAAATAAAATTATAAATATATAAAGTAATTTTCAAATAAATTATTGTTCATTATTGAGTAAAATCCCATTCATGAAGTATAAGTAAAAACAAAAGTTCATTTCACATTTTCAGTAAAAGTTAAAAGAAACTTATTTTTAAAATGACAAGAATATTCATTTTAATTTTTTTTTGTAAAATTTATAACATTGTTAAAAATTTATTTTAATAATCATTGTATAATTTTAAAAACTTTCTTTAAAAAATTTATAGAAAACATGGATATGGAAAAAAAATCATTTTTGACTGAAGAGAGAAATAAAGTATATTTTTACTTAATTTTTTTGATCTCTTGAGTAATTAAAGATAAGAAGATGAAATGAAAACATGTATTATAACAAAATAACCATAATATAATAAGATTAATTAGTTTATTGAGATATATACAATAATATTTCATCATAAATAACTTAATCAGAAATAATCCTAATAAATAATGAGGTTATAACATAATATTATTATTGCTTTGGTAACATTTGAATTGTAATCCTTATGAATGAATAACATGAAACAAAAAATTAAATATCATTAGAAAAACTAAATTCATGGTATAATCAATCATAAGGGTAGTATATTCACCTCATAAAATTGTATAGGTTCATAACATAACTTATGTCCCAAAGAAGGAAATTTGAGACTAAAATCCCTTATCGCTTTACAAATATTTTGAATCATAAGCCCCATTAAAGAATAACTTCAAATGAAACTTTAAATATCATTAAAATAATTATATTCATGATTTAACATGTCAAATTTTGAGTATATACACCAAAAAAATAAATAAATGAGTGGTGATTATTGAATACGTCTCTTAGAAATAAAAGAGAGACTAGAAATTCCTTACCTTAAGTATCGAATTCCATTGTATATGATTGAAGCTCCTATGTAACAAATATAGTTTTATTATAAATATATTTAAAAACATAAAAATATATATCATTTCATATATGATTTAATTATGACCTTTTATTACCCATTTATTAATAATTCCTTGTTAAAATCATGTTTCAGGTAATAAATGATTCATTTTTAATGTATGTTTTGGTATGGTAGTTTTGTTTCTTTTACTTTTATCATGGTTACATAATTTTTTTTATTTTAAAAATGATATAAAAATCATATAAATCCATTATATATGTATTTATAGTAATCCATTAATGTTATATATATAAAATGAATCACACTGTTCATAGTGATGGCAGACCATACATATGCATGAACACTGTTTCCATTTTCATAATAGACATAATGAAGGAAAGTTAAATAAAAATTAAACATTAAATAATCATTATTATTTAATATATATCACATATAGTAATTAACTTTATCTTTATTACTAACCATGTAAAGCATAAGTTAAAACCGAATCACATTGCTTCGTGAGGCTGTAGTCTTCTGTACACACGAGTGACGTCATTGTATTCCCAAACAATATAAAGTAAGATGGTATATGTTATATAGTAATTAAAAATATATAATTATATAAAAAAAATAATATATATACTTTATATCCATCATTACAATAATACGTTAGAAGTGGTGATTGAGAACAAATTGCAACAGTTTGGGAGGCGGTAGTTCGATATATATTTAATTGATGATTTTATTTACCATTTTATTGAAGAGGATATAGATATATATTAATAACATAACATAAAAATATATCATAATATGGTAGATATTGTGTTTATTATATTGTAATTATTATGATACAAATGAAAGTGGTAAGAGAAGGAAAAAAAAGAGCTTAGTGAAGACAATTACCTTCACTTAGAGAAACCTCATGTGATTTTATTATTAAGGAACCAAGGGATAGTTGTAAAGACCAGGAAATTCTATGGATTTTTTTTCTTAAATTCATGGGAATTTTATGAGTCCGCGAAAACTGACGGTACTTGATTTTGAGGCCCGGTGTGTCCAGAATCAATTTATGAAGTTTTTCTTTGGTACGTTCAGTAAACATACGAGCTGGATTTTATAAATTTTGAACCATTGCTTGGAATTGAAATCCGAGGGCATTGTTAAACTCATAGCATCAGTGATTGCTTAGTGAGACCTTCACTATAGTTGCGCTCTTAAAAGAATAGAAGTTAATTTTTGGGGTTTTAAATTAAAATTGAATAAAAATAAAGTGTTAACTATGTTTTTATTTTTTGTGGTTAAAGCTCCAAGAGGAGGTTAGTGGTGGGGGCCACCACACCATAACCTCCCATGAGTGGTTATGGTGGTGGGGAACACTCGTACATAACCTCCCTTGGGAGGATATTGTGGTGGTGGGGCTCAACTGCACATAACCTCCCTTAAGAAGATATTATTAGGTCGGGCCCACACAAGCTTTAAACCTCCTTGAACTCCCCATAAGCGGGGGGAAGGCTCTTGAACTCCCTTCATTAATGTTCCAACCACCCTCTATTAATTAATTTATCTCCTTAAATTAATTAATTAAAAACCATTTTAATTATTTTGAATTATTTTTTCCAATAATTAAATAATGGGTTAGCTTAACCCATTATTTTTGTTGCTACTTTCTTTTTGGAGGAGCTTTGGAGAACCCTTGGAGAACTTCATCCTTCCAATGAAGAACTATGAACATATTCATCAATCTTCAAATGTTCCAAAAGAGGAGTTGACGACGATGAATGCCGATGACGTTTCTTCCTCGGTCTCCTACCCCAGATGCTTCCCAACATCAACAAATCGACGTCCGACCTTTTCCCGCAACTTCGTCAACGATCATTGACAAACGATGTATGAGGATTTGAGTAGAATTTATTCCCAATATTCTTTTTTCATTTTATGGTTTGATAACCGAATGATAACACCATAATGAGGAGGTCTCGGACCGCACAAACATGTCCTGACCCTCCCCCTTTGATTATCCTTGTTTGTTGATGATGAAGGCAGAGAAACGCGACCGACGTCGGACCAACCGTGATGAGATCGACAGCACAAGGTCTCCAGATCTCCAAAAGTGCGCGGCATCGTCGTGCCATGTGAAAGGAGAGCCAGGTCCTTGTCGGGCCGTAATGGTGGCGTGCGGCGTCGTCGCGCAGTGCAGAGGGCAGTAGTGGGCCGCTGCCATGCCAGGCCGAGACGGAGGAGGCACGACGCCGTCGGGCCGCGCGGAGGAGCTGGAGGACGCGGCCAGGCCGGGCCGCGGTGGAGGAGGCGCGACGCCATTGCGCCGCAGTGGAGGAGATGAACGGCTGGCTACAAGGCCAGCTGGGAGGAACGGGACCCTCAGAGTCCCGCATGACCTAGACCGGCGCCACCTGGAACTGGTTAGGGTTACCACCCGAACGACTAAGTCATTTGGGTGCCAGGGGGGAATGTGGTTTCCCCCTTGTCCACAGCTAAGGCGGACCCCCGCCAGGTCACCGGGTCGCCAGACCGACAGGGCTGTCGGGCCAACCGGGCCCCCATCGGGCCGGGCTGCCCCTTCGGGACGGGCCATGGCTTCAGGCCGGGCCGCCCACCCTGGCTGGGCCGCCACCGTGCCGGGATGCCACCTGACCTTGATGCCCCATCAGACCGAGTCAGACCTGAGGATCGGGTCGGACCCTAGTCCGGACCCGTTTAACCCAAAATCACACTTTCGTCAATATCGTGGGGTATGGGTGTCTGATCGACGAACCGTATGTGGTGACAGAAATATTAGAGGAAGGAGGTTCTTTTGGCATATCCTATATGAGTTTTGGACAAATTTGAGGTACGATTGGGTTGGTTTGAACCTAAAAACCAATCGGGCCCTTGTAAGGGAAATTCTAATAACTCACAGACCGAACACCCGATTAATGCTCCGTCTATCGCGTTGGGTTCCTTATGATGAGGCGGAACTACGAGATGCATAAAATTGAGACTTCATGGTAGTTTATGTATAGAAACTTGGCTCAAGGAGCGAACCCTCCCAGAATCGAGTGTGCTCTATGTGGGAACCCTATGGCTGGCTGCGACTGAGATGATTTAATCCTACATAGACCTACTACTGTACAGGGATCTGCCGTGGGTTCAACAGTGAAGATACTATACCAGAGTCCTCTGTGGGTTCAACAACGACGATACTGGACCGGGATCCTCTGTGGGTTCGACAGTGATGACTTCTATACCGGGATCCTCCATGGGTTCGACAACGCTGATACTGTTCCAGGATCCTACATGGGTTTGACAGAGGAAATGATTCAGAGGATACATCTAATCATATCTACACCTCTACTTGATTTAAATACCTGTGTGAGTTGAGTCTTGACTTTCAGTTGTTATCATCGAGATGATTGAATTTACTTCCATTGTGGAATGGGTTGTGTTTGCGCTCGAGTGTTGGAGCTAGACTATGATTGTTAACTTAGCTATATGTATGGGAATATAACTAAGTAGGGATGGTTAATACTTTGTGATTGTATCTTACTATTGTGGTTTATACTTAGTGGATTCTGGGAGACCTTCGGGGGTCTCGGGGTCCCCTACTGAGTATTGTTATACTCACCCCTACACAAGCTTTGCCTGTACCATGTTTTGTTCTGTGGAGACGACAGTCAGCAGTGATCGAAGCTGAGGGTGACAGACGGGAGGCTGCTCGGAGCTGGACTAGATAGGAAGTACCTCAGGGATGAGTTTTTCGAGATTTGTACGAACCCTTCAGGTAGGATTCCCTGGTGGAAGATCCAGGAGCTGTTTTCCCTTTTTTACTTGTACTTTTACATGTTGTTTAGTTGGGTTTGTATACTGTCCCACTTACTTTCAGCACACCTATCTTTTCTATTTTAGTACTTGTTTCTTCCGTTGCTTGTGTTCAGACTATTTGTGTTATAGGTTTAAAGGCAATGCCTTCCCTTTTTATCAGGGATTTGCCTTTGGTGCGAGTCGCCAGCTCCTGGCCTATGGAAGGCAGGATTGGGGTAGTCACGACACGGGCCCCAAGGACGGGTTGTGACAATAGTAATTCTTAAAGAAAAATAGATCTCAAATGTGTCTAAGTATTTTTATGAGAGATTTTTTATGTGTTATTCAGTCTAAATGGATTGAGCGGCATGAAGATGTGAGTAGAGGAGGTGAATTTTTATAATTGAGGAGTGAGATATCTGTAAATAAAAAATATATTTAATAATGGAGAGTAAAAATCATCCCAAATGACTTAAAAATTAAAAAATGATGAATAGGAGGGATAATATGGTCAAGAAACCCCTCCATAATAAATTAACATATTTTAAACATTTTGTTTCTTAACTTCTATGTTTCCTTACTTTTACCATTTTAGTTTTCAATATTGTAACTAGCATTTTTATGTAGTTAATTTATCATTGAAAAATATAAATAGAGTGATCTTTATTAGATAATTTTAACCCTCTATTTATAATTAGCTAATCCAATTTATAAAATAAATATCCTATTTGTGTTTAAAAGTTAATTTCAACACAAGCACATGAAACAAAAAAACCCCATATTACCGACTACAAAAAAGTGTCATTTAAAAATAGAAAATTACCGAAAGATAGTATATATATTGGTAAAAATGATTAATTAAAATTGATAATAAATTATATTGATATTAACTATAGGTACCAATAATTATTTTTACCAAAAAATATATCAACTTATATTAGTAGTTCAATACCAACCAAAATTTTACTAACATTTAAATCTGTAGGAAAATCATAATAATACCAAAAACATATTTATCGATGAATGAATATATTTTTATTACTTATTATCACCAAAAAATATTTTAACATTATAAAAATTAATTAGCAATAAATTATTCAATAATTCAAATATTTTACCAAAAAATGAAAACATAGATATATATATTAATCATCACAAGCACATCATTTTGATAATAAAAATATATGATTAATTAAAATATCTATAGTATAGTAATATTTATTGATAATATATATATATATATATAAACATAATAATTATAAAATATAAATATATATATAAATTCATATTTTTTTCATTATATATATATATGAAAAAACACCCCAAACATGCAACCACACCCCACCCCACCCCTAGCCCTACCTCTCTTACTCATGACCCCTCCCCCAGTATTTCCTCTATTCCCTATAACCACTCCCCCAACCCTACATTTGTTCCCTGATACCCCCTCCTGGATCTACCTCCCTGTTCCCCATAGGAGGTCTATCCTGTGACCCCCTCCCCCATCCCTACCTCCCAATTCCCCACTGGTGGTCTATCCCACAACACCCTTATAGGAACCACATTACTGTTCCCAACTGTTATTCCTTGATGACATCTTCACAAGATTCCCCTCACTATTCCAAGACAGTGTTCCCCTCCAACATCATCATATGAAGCCCCTCTCTATTCTTGATTGACATCCTCCTACAAAACCTCTAATTGGACATTTCCATCCCAAGTGTTCCAAGATATCATCCCCGCTCGACCACCATCATCCACATCATTTTAGATCGGAATCCTCACACAACCACTCTATCCCTGGTGCCCTAGCCTAACCATATCAATCCTTATAATACCTACCCATCACCTATAGTCATACCTAGGCATGTACTACCGAACCCACTATCACCCCATGTTTGAATATTGTACACTTCTTACTTATATGGTAGGTTTTCATAGATATAACTCTCTCACTGACATTCAACTCCGATGAAACATTATGGTTTCTAATTGGAGTTGCGTTTTATGGATAAACTTCCTATGTGATAGATATATTTGGTGTAGCTTTGGTTTATATTATTTTTTGTAGTTAGCAGTTTCTATTTAGTATGTATTTTTTTTAACAGGATATATGATCATTAATTTTTCAATAACACTGAGTATTTTAATATTATTTGAATTTATATGCCTAAATTTTTATTTGATCTATTTTATTTGTTCACTAATTGGTAATTAATAATTCCCCATGAATTATAATAAATTTCTTTTTGGAAATAAATTTTCATCCAATTTGTTTGTTATTAATCATTTTTATTTATGTTTCCCCAGTATAAAATTATTAAATCTTCTTAAGGTAATGTGGTAAGGGGATTCACATGATATTAAATAAAAAAATTCCATTTTATTTCATTTCCTCCCTTACCATCCATTTTTAATACATGTTTTATTCCTAGTTACTTTCTTTTAAGAGATAATTGTTTAAATTGGTTATTATTTTTGTAGTTCTTCTTAAACATTGGATCTGTGCTTGTCTTCCATTGGTGGCACCAGAGAAAATATTTATTTCAATGCTGGGTAATTTAATTGTTGATATTTTATCCATTTTTTAATACCAAAAATATTTTTTTCTTCTCAATACATATGATAACTATAAATTTTATTAGTTTTCATATTATCATTCATTTTGTGCGCAAATATATGGAAATAATGTTATAACTTTCATCAAAAGTTCAATTTATTAATTCTAAATTACACTGGAATGATCCTTACTATTTTGGGTTCAAATAAGGACAAATTTTTCATTGGTGATATAAGTGAACTGTAAAAAGTGAGAATACAACCTTATATGTGAAATTGGATACATATTCCAATGTAATAAGAAATTGTTCTTGGTAAAACCATCTTCTATTAGGATAAAAATTGTCTGTATTTTTAGTCATATTCCCATGTGTCTACAGATAATATATTCTGCTACAGAAAATGTATAGTTAACTTTAGTATACCTGATCTCATGTATGGAAAGGTTATCCTTTGTGGATGTAATTTTAACATAGCTGGTAAAAAAAATTTATTTTGAAATTTTAATATTTTGATTATGATAGAATGACTCAGTAATGATTCAATAAAAAAATTATATTAAAATAGGATATTCTATTATATTTATTTATTAATGTGTATTTATGTTTTTCATTAGTCAATAAAAATATAATTTTTGAATCTAGTTATCCTAAGTGACCATTGAATGGTAAAAGTCTAAGGTCATTCATTAAATCAAATTTTGTTTACTAAATTTACCTAGGAACCTACCATTTGATATTTCAAGTTTATAATAATTTAAATTGACAATTTTGAGGCCTCTTTTTTTCCCTAAATAATGGAAATTTTAAATGTAGGTTCCAGACAAAGGACTAATAAATGACATGAGTTTACAAGGGACCAAGTAAGTGTTTTGTTTTATATTTGTTCAATGAGGTTAAATACACATAATTTCAATTTAGTATTATTTTTATTTGATTATAGGATAATTATTAATCATATATACAAGTCTACAAATACCATGAATTACCAATGTTTGAAATTTTTCTTAATTTGGATTGGAAATTCTAGATGAGACTCAATAATATCATGTTTTGTTTTAGTAATTATTTCACATGACTTATAAAAATGACATTTTCTTTATCAAATTTTTGGTTTTTGAATGATTATTAATATTATATTTGGTTTTTGTTTTAGGTACTTTGATATGACATACATAGGTTTCTTAAGTTTTTATTTAACTTCATCATTGAGAATACTTCATAGAGACATAATGTATTTCTATGTTTTCCAAATTATTTATTATTTTTATATATAATTTTAAATTTATTTTTATGATTTTTAAGTAGATATTTTCAGTGATTAAACTAGTTAGAAAGTGCTACAAAATAGAATGTGAAAGTGAGTTTCCATTTTATGTGGGTTTTTTTGCTTATAATTTTTGGACATATACATGTTATATATGTTTACAACAACCCAAGTTGAACTCTATGCTTATGTGGGTATTTATTTTATGATTTCAAGAAATATCAATGTTATATATGTTTCTTACAGGGACCTTTTGGAATGATATATATGTTTCTAACACCATGACCCCTATTTATCACATTATCATAGTCCACTATAGGAATGTTATATATGACCTACAATAAAGGAGAAACATTGCTCCCATGAACTATTATTTCCATGTCATAAATCACCTTGAAAACCAAATTTTAATTCTTTTTAAATATAGGATAGATAGAGTTATGGATCGAATCATTTAATATATCCTAAATATACCAAAAACATATAAAAAAATAAATACTTCATTCCTAGCCCACACTAGCAGTGGAACTCATCCCATAAAACTAAGTGGGAAGGAAGAGATCAAAATAACCAATAATGATGGAAATATTTGACCAATCGGTAACGAGTTTCCATATAAACCTTTCCCAATCAGAACTTAGAAATAATTAGGCATCTATCTCATCTTGTGGATGTTGATAGTATGAGCTAAAAAAGGCTATTTTGATTACCCTATATTAAATAGCGGTATTCATGGGTTATGCTTTGTGGCATGCATGCCAAACCAAAATAATAATCTTGGTTGGGATGAAGTTCTTCCATGTAATTTTTATCCATGTTTTTTCCTCCTAAAAATAATTATAATGGACATACATTAGATAATACTTCATGTTTAAGTCTTTTGATTTAGTCTAGGTGAAGATACAATGATCGTGCTCATCCACTGGATGATTGTATTTAAAGAAAAACTTATGTTCATCAGTAAGGATTTTGTTTGTTAGAATAGCAAGATTTATTAACTCTCTAAATAACATATCTAATACTGGAAATTAGGGAAGAAAAGATAGATCACCAAACAATTATGCTTTCAAAACAAAACATCCCCTCTACTGATGATCCACTTTGAGTTCCTAAGAAGAATGTTAATATGTTCTTAAAGAATGTTCCATGTTGAGGAAGCCACTACATTATACATTTTAGTGGTAGCCATTCCTTTACAATATTTATTTATAGTGTACTAATCACATAATGAATTACCTTGTATAATGTCCTAGACCAATTTAGCCTATATGGAAAATATTGTATCTTTAATACTCCTCAGTTTAATCCCTCCTTCATCAATCAGTTTTTCTATATGCTTATATATTGTCTAATGATATATTATATCATTTTGTGAGTCCTATAATAATTCATTTATAATGTTTTTAATTCCTTAGATGATGCCTTTGAGAATTTTTAATACCAAAATGGTGCGTATGGGAATAAATGTGATCACTCAATTAAACAACATCAATCTTACCGAAAAAGAGTGTAGGAAGATAAACTAAATGGTAATTCCCCTAGTGGTTCTTTTTATCATGTTGTCAAAGTGATGAAGCTATATTATACTTATAGATAATGAAACCCCAAGGTTTTCTATAGGGAGATCATGTAGGAATCAATTTGGATACCCTCAAGGAACTCCCCTAGAAACTTATTAAATTCCATAGAGATTCATTTCAAGATTATGGACTCCTCTTATTTCACATTGGTGATCAAAAAATTGTCTAAATATTCCAGAAAGTCTTTATTAAATTGAAAAATTATAATATTTATATGGTACTTGGAACTAGAATCAATTACAAATATAAAACACAATGAAGAATTTTATTGAAAAATCACATGAAATTATCACTCAAAGTTGCTACTAAGAGTAAATATAAATGATTATATAATAAGGGTAGTAATTCATAATTGTTACCTTATATAAAAATTATAGACACTTTTGAATATTTATAATTATTTTTAGACCTTTACCATTTTGAATTCATAGGTTCAGAGACTGATTTAATGGATATTTTATGTTAGGATGAAACTACAACGTTTCCACCTAAGAAAATGAAAAAAATTTAACAAAATGTTATGAAAAGATATACAATTCTAAAAATAGTGAAATAGGGAAATAGTAAAATAATATGAAAATAAAATGAAACGTCAATGGGTGTAACTAATGTGTATTATCAATTTCTAAAATGAATCATGAATAATCAAAAAGGATGTTTCTTCTGAAACTCCATACACCATATGAAGTTGAGTTATATTATATTTCTTTATAATCTATTAAAAACTTTAAATATTATGTTTTTTTTAGAAATAAAATATTTTATGCTAATTTTTATCATTTTTTAAAGAAATATAATGTTCTATTCCATTAAAATTAATTAAATAGGAAAACATAAACCCAACATTCCCATTAATCCACCTAAAACACATGCTAATTTCAAATTAACATTTGACAAAACAAATAAACTAATTTTTTAACCAAATTTCTACTTCTATGTAGTTTTCATAATTTCTAAAAATTATTAAATCCAATTATTTATTGAAAATTGTTTAAAATTCAATATGATCATAAATAAAACATTACCAAGTCATTGAAAAACTCTACCAGAGTATTTAACTCATATTAATGTTTAAATACACAGATGTTTTCATGCATTCTATAAAGGGAATCATGTTAATTTTAATAATAAATAACCACCCACAGGGAGACGTACCTCTAACTTTATCAAGTTAACATGTATTTTATAGAATACATATAATAGATTATAATAAGTAAAAATAATTATCCCCCCTTTTATAGTCCAAACTAAAGTTAAGAGAACTAAATCAATAATTTATAAAATTAAATCCAATGGAATAAGTATGAAGATAGGTCTAATAATTTCTCTTTTGTATTGAACAACCAAAGATACATTTCATTAATAGCTCAAGGCATGTATCACTATCAAGGTAAGCATTCTTACAACTAAAGTTTTATATGAATACATTTTAATAAAAGATTGTATCCAATATTCTCTTCAAATAGAAGTGATTCACACTCATGTAATTTTAACCTATAGTTTGTTAAACCACTTTATACTTGTTAAATAATTACTATATTAAAATGATTAAATGTTACCATTTCAATGTTACTATTTAACATTTTAATTTTTTTTCAAATCCTTGGTAATATTTTCTTTATGATAACATTGAAATTTAAACTATTTTAAACAAATAATTGGTTGTAATAATTATTGGAATTTCTAAAAACTACTTAGAATGGGTGGTTATTTTTTACTAAAAGGATCATGATCCTCATTGTCACCTATGATGAGCTGTAAAAAAAAGTGGTGTTTGTTCTATTTCTAAAAAGACACTTATAATTAAATTAATGAATAAAACTACTTAAATAAATGTTAAAATAAATAATAAATCTAAGAAAACATGAAAGGAGTCACCTATCATAAGTGATAATTGATAAAAATAATTTATTGAATTAGTTAATTCTAATATTTTCATTTCATTTAGGAACACATCAGGATATAAAAATCCTCAAATAATTTTAGATTTAAATTTCCAAAAACCAAGGAGGAGGCTTTTATCAAAAAAATACTTAAAAAGGTTGAGAAATAGATGGATTCCTACGAAGAAGAATCATGGATTGAAGAGTATAATAAGGTGGGTTGACTTTTTTTCCTTTTTATTGATTTTTGATTCCTTGTAACCATCATTGTTATCCCTATTATTATTTTATATTAGGATGGAAATCAATATAATGATGGAAGTGGAACTCATATTTCTATTAAATGAGCTGAGAAATCTCACTCTATGGTTACTAAAATCCTAGTTAAATGTTGTTTAATAGTAGTATTACCTTATAAGTGATATGTGTTAACAAATTTTTAGAAAGTGTTGTCAAATGAAACCCTTTTAAACTACAAGTGTTAGGTTTTAACTATGAGTCCATGGTTATATACTTAATTTCAATTGTAATTTTTATGTAAATATTGTATTTATACTGAAATGGAACTTGAATGTGATGAGACTTAATTACTATGTTATTTTCATCATTTTTTTTTACTTCTCTCTAATTTTATATATTATTTTCTTGAATATTCATCTTTTTAACAAATTTTATCACACATTTTCCATGAATTATAAATATATTATTGAAAATACTCTCTTGTTTGTATTTTAAATTTTTATTGAAAAGGATTTATTATGCCAAACATAGCATAATAGTTTTTGGGTTTGTTAAACATGGAACAACTGTGGTTGATTATTTGGAATCAAAATTCAGATCATGAGATAAGGAAAGGGTATGTATTTCACATATAATGGGGTAAAAAATTATTCACATTTAATGGCTACTAGCCATTAGACATCCATTAATTAGTTCTTTAATGGATTGTTTTTACCCCTTACCACTATTTAATGTCTTGTAGTATAATATTTTTTCCATGATTTAAGATCAAACTATTTTAAGGTAAGGGAAATAAAATTAATAATGAAGGAAACAAATATACATGATTTCTTTGTTATTGGGAGTCATTATTTTCTTATTACACATCTTCTGTAAATTAGTATACAAGATTTATTTATCATTGGGATCACTCATGTGCTTTATATTGTTTTTTTCCTATACACTTTTATAAGATAGAATGTTATTTTGAATATTGTATGATTTTTCTTTAGACCATACACATATGATCTGTATATATGAAAATTGATTTTATTCTACATGAAGTTTTCTAAATTTTTATTCTTGTGTTAATGATAAAAAGATAAAATTTCTAATCAATAATATAACTACATAGTTAAGTTGAATATGATATTTTGAAACAATATAATATTTGGGATTCTTTTTGTATATTTTTGGTAAAATGATGATTATATATGATTTATTTGGACTACTGATCCTTGAGATTTCAACAGGAATGATGAAAATTTCTCATTATATATAGATAATTTTGTTTAAATTCCATTCATTTATAATTTGGTTTCAATTCTTAAAGACATTTCTCACTTATTCTTGGTATTCTATTTATTTTTGTCTAGTGTAGATCTTGGAGCCGAAGGCTATATCATAGAAACAACTTAAATTTTCTCATTGGTACTTTAGATGACTTGGTTTTTTTCTTATAGTGTCCTACTCAGTGGGTGAATAATGATCTTTGGTGGGAGGAACTATTCTTATAACATGGTGGGTGATATAGGATTGAATTAAAGAGACGACATAGCCTGGGGGGTGGGGGTTACGATGACATATATGGATCCTAGTTTTTTTGTTTTTTATGATAATTTTATTTGTCAATAAACATACGGGGGGAGGGGGTTGAAATTATAAGTGGATCCTAGGTTTTTGTGTTTCTTATGATTTTTATATATGAATACACATATTGATTTTTTATTAAATTCTATTACTAATGTAATTAATTTTTTCAATGTCTGAACATGTGTGAAAATATTCTTCAGGTTGTCAATTAAAACAAGTGTGTTATATATAGTAAATTAATAAATATAAGATGAAATTTTATAAGAAATAAGCATTTATAATGTTTATTTAAATTTAATTTATAAATAGATGTTATATGTTGGTAATATCATTACAAATAGAATTTTTTTTGAAGAATATGTTTCTAAACACTTTGAGCAACATATATATTATCTGTTGGTATTATTATAATTGTAACAAAACTATTTTATCTTTTATAACAACATTTAATGGAGGATTTTTTCCTATATTTTATTAATAGGGACATAAAATTTGGTAAAACTCTTTACCAATAGAAAATGTACATTCACCAAAAGATATGTCCCTCTTGGTAAAATTTAAATATTTTGTAGTGACCCTTTATGAGGATAATTTTTTTTACTATATATGGGTCAATATAATTATCATAAAAGGAAACTTGGTCCATGAATTGACCATGATATATTTTTTAAAATAAATAAAAATATATTATAATAGGATAGGTTTTTTATTAATATTAGATCATTTAATAAAATAATATTTATTATAAAATAATATTTATTATAAAATAACATTAATGTCAATTCAGACACCGTTCATTTAATTTGGATTTAAAAACATAAAAAGTTAGAATTATAATATATTATTTATAAAACAATATATCATGTTATATTTTTCTTAAAAATTCATGGAATACAAAAATTCATTCAATATATATCACTTTTAATATTTTTAGTATCATTTATTTTATTTTCTATTAATTAAAAAATTTCTTCATTTATGTTACTTAAGAATTTAAATTAATGATATAATGAAAAAAATAAAAAATAAATTACCCTCAAGAAATTAATTTAATTATTATGAAAATGAACATCAATATTCATTCAAATTTTAATTTTTCTCCATGTGAACAAATAATATAATTTTAAATGCAATAGGGTGACATTTTGTCTTTTTCTTTACTTAAATTATGATATTGGTCACTTTTAGGGAAAAGTATCCCAAAAGCAAAAAAAATTGATCCTAAGGTTATAAGGGTATAAATATGGAAAAAACTGTATTTAGAAAAATACTTGAGTCATTTTAACTAAAAAATTGTAGTTTAACCCCCGATAAGCCCATTTTAACCGTAATCACGACAATTAATTTTTATTATTTCTACTATTCATTATGACAAAAAATTATTTTGAAATTATTATATAATATTAATTATTTTTATTCCAAATATGGAATCCATTTTTCCAAATTCTATTCACTTAAGGGGGAATTTTTAATTTAAAATAAAACTCGAAGATGCGATGAAAAAACCATTTTCCAAACATAAAATTTTCAAAAGTATAGAAAATTTTAAAATAAAAATTCAATATGACATTGTTTAAGATGATATAAATTGGATTAATAAATATATAATTGAACTATATTTACATTTCAAATTTTTTTAAACAATAGTAAAATTTTTAAATGATTTAAATGAAAAATGGATTTTTAATAAAAATTAGTATTTTTCACTATTCATCAAAAAATTAATATTTCCAAAAAAATATCAAGAATTAAGCTTAAGATAATTTTGACACATTGATTCTAAAAAAGAAGTTATTTTTTTCAAATAAATTTTCTGAAAGTTTCTAAAATTAATTTTTTTATTTGTTCACAAAGAACAATAAAAATTATTTTTTATAGAAAAAGGTATTTTTGAAGCACATAAAGGATTTACTAAAATTAAGTACATATTTATAAATTTATTTTATTTATCTAAAACCTTTATAAATAATTTTATAATTTTGTTCAGTCTTATTCATACTTCGAAATTTAATTACTAGGTTATAATTTTCAAGTATAAATAATAATGTTAATAGTATATCGTATTTTCTAAAACATAGTATTGCATGTAATTAAAGATATCAAAGAAATTAAATTTATTTGAATTTTTTTAATAAAATTATAGCGTGTTACAGCTAAATTATGTTGAAAAATATTAGTGTTACACTTATGGAAGAAGTGATGCATCTATTTGGTACAAAGGATAGAAATCTAATTTACATGAATATGCTTACTTGAGAATCATAAAACAAATATAGAAGTTGGATTTTAAAACATTCCAAGTGATTATTTTTCAATGAAAATGGGTTGCTAATAAAAGGTGTGTAGTTAAAATTTATGAATTGGGATTTGTGAAAGTGAATTTTAGTAATTTAGGGTACACAGATGAACCGTTTATAATGGAATCCTAGGCAGTACATGTATTTTCTACCTTAAATCTTATAAACACAAATTGGTCAGTTTTTTCTTATTTGAATAAAAAAACTAAAGGTTCAAATAAAAAATCCATTTAGGATTACCCTTTAATTGGTATATCATAATAATTTCATGGTGTCCACAATATAAACAATTCCTTGTATGTAAGAGAATACCACTATGAGAGGATTTATAGGCTTAATAAAGGATATAAATCCCATCAATCTTTAAAATAAAAAATAGGTTGTTGAATAGTTAAAATTTCTATAATTAATTTTTTATATATAACATGTTTTCTCAAAATATTTTATATTCACTATTATTATTTTGTAATCTAAATTGAAATTTTAACTAGTTTATTAGATAATAGATTCTTTACTTGCTAATGATACCAATATCGAGGAACAACATAGTGTCAATGTTGAAATTGAGAAAATGTTAGAAGGTGAATTACATTACATTGGAGAGAAATAACCTTAGGATGAGAAAGTAGGAAAAAGGGATATGGTTAAAATAAACAGAAGCATCATAGAATGATAATGTTCATAAAAATTATTAAGGTAATAATGAAATGTTAAAAATTCAAGGTTATATAAAATGAATGTGGTAAAAATATTGAACCTAACAAGTCCATTTTCATTAATTTCATTATTTTAAGTACTTTAATACATGTTCCAATTGATATATATATTTGAAATAACATTGTTCCAAAATTGAAGGAAAAAATTTGGGAAAAAATTAGGGAAACATTATCATATACTTTCTCTATTTATAAAAAATCAAATAATATAACGTTGAATTAGTCTCTATTTTCCCTTACTGAGTATATTTATATTCTAATATTATCAGATGAAGTTAATAATAATGTTAATTGGAAATTATCATATATAAATTTATATGATTATTATAAATAATTATCTTCTGGATGCTAAGGGGAAATTAAAAACACACCCATTAGTTATGTACATACACATCATAAATCAAGAAACATAGGATGATTTCACTGGTCATTGAGAGAAGTGATCATTTAAGTTACATTTTAATTGGTATTATTTTATTTTACATTATATTTATTATCGATTTGATTTAGAATTGTTAATTTATTGAACAATAATAGATTTAGATACATGAATATTAAACTACTATAGTTGATGAATGACTACTTTTTGTGGATTTGATCTACTAAAAATATCATGTCCACATTAGTGGTGAAGGTTTTTGAGTAGTAGTATTTGAATAATTTGATAAATAAAACACACTGGGGGATAAAGATGAAAAAATGAAAAAATTTAGGAATATATTGGTACTCTAATGTAAAAAGTTAGTTTGAAAGATAATGTAATAAACCAATTTATTCAAAGGGATCATTGATATGAATCAAAAAAGAAGAAAATAAAACACGAAGACCCACCCTCATGTTTTGAGGCTATCCATTCCCCTCAAAGTCTCTCCTTACCTGAAAAAATTGATTTTTTTATAACAGTTTCTACTAAATGTGAATTTAACAACTACTAATACCTTTCTTGACTTAAAATACCATAGGGTGAAATTGATTGAAAGTTATATCCATTATCACCGACTCATTTACTTATTGTGATGGGTCTGGTCTCTCATATACAAGGCTATATTCAAAAAAATAAAACAAATTACAAAATATCAGGTGAGAGTAGGGATTCATGTAGCTCATATTCCAAGCCTAGATCTACATATTACCTATTATTATCCTAATGTTCACATGGTCAAACTTACTATTGTAACTTTTATAACATTAATGTTTAATCTTATAAATATAAATGAGGATAATTAGTCATGTCCTTTATAATTTATTTTATACGATTTTTTTTATAATTATTATTTTTTGAAATAAGTTATGTTTTTATAGATGGAGAATTTGATAGATAAATATAAGTTTTAGTTACAAAAATCTAAAGTATCAACAAATAGATTTAAAAAAACTTTCTAGAGTGCATTTCCTACACTAATTACACTTCATCATTCATCAAAGTTTCAATTCCTTTCAGATTCAATATTTCAACAAAATGACCTACATTGAATTTGAAGAACAAATGTATGAAGAGACCATTACTGACATGATTGGTCTTGAGGTTGTGAATGAAATTCTCAATCATAAATGGTTTATATCCTCAACAATGAATGTATACACGAGTAACATTTTCATAATTTATTTTTACAATAATTAGTCCAAATTTTAATTATAATTTTATACTATTCAAACTTTTATAGGTGTTTATATAACACCAATATAAAGGGAAGACATTGCGATAAAATTTTTGGTTTAGTTAGTTATCATTCCACTTTGATAAAAAATATCAATGGAAGAAGATGAAATTTTTGTAAGAGCACACCAAGTATCCTCAAAATTTGACAAGAAACTAAACAGTCAAAAGATCTTCTTAATACATACTATTTTAGGAAAAAATATAAACTACAATCATAAAAAATATATTTTCATTTTTTCGATTACTTATTCATTTTTTAAGGACTCACTAGGTTGTGTTTGTGATCAATTTGAATACTCAAAAGATTTATTTTCTGGATCCAATGCATGGATATCCAAAACAACCACCCCACATGATGTCCATTATGATTTTTTAATACACTTTATTCAAAATTTTACCAATGAACTTCAAATTATATATTTTATGTTATGTTTCAACAAGAATTTTGTTATGATAAGGATATATTTATTTATCATCAAAAATATGGTATGAGGATGAACAATGCACATAGGAAGCTTATGAAATTTTATGAATTTATAAGTATTAAGGTATATATAATAAGATTTCACTATCAAAATATATATGAGAATAAATTAATTATTTTTATTAATGTTTTTACAGTGACTAAAACAAAGTAATCACATCTATTTTTCTCATTACATTTCTAAATTTATTAAAGATATCATATTCCTTCCTTGTAATTTCATCCATAATGAGATATTTTAAAATGTAATTATAATTTAATTTAAAATATTTATTAACTATTTTTATATCTATTTTTCTAGTACTACCAGGACGTCCAACAATACATATATTCAAAAGAAGAAATATTTTTTTTAATGATTGGGTAGCTTGTATGGTGTTAGAATGTTTACCAAAATCATGAATAGGTGGTTTCCTATCTTGTTTGTATTTTTTTATTTTCTAGATATCATGAAGAAATTGTTTATCTATTGCTTCATTAGTTAATTTTTTTATCATTAACTAAGGGGAATCAAAAGAGACTATCAATTTAAAGATAGAGTTATGGAGAGATACTTTAGACTAGAAAGGTTTCTGTCTTGGTAGGTATAATACATAATATATAGTGAAATTTCAAAAAAGTATTGTATAATGATGTTATAGATATGATATTCAGACCAAACATTATTTCAAAAGTTGATCAATTTAAATATTTATGATCATTTCTATAATGTGATGAAGATATTAACATAATTTTCTCTCATAGGATTCATGCTGGAAGAATAAGATGGATAAAGGATTCTAGGTTTATTTATGATCATATAATTCCTTTAAAAATGAAGGGTAATGTTTTTAGGATTATTATTTGAACAACTATTCTATATGGTAGCGTGAGTTAGCATTTGACGAGAAACATTCAATAAAAATAAGCACAGTGAAAATGAAAATTTTAAGATTAGAATGTGGGTATAATAGTATGGATAATATTAGAAATAAATTTGTTTGAGATAAAAATAGAGTGGTTATGATTTATAAGAAGATTATTGAGACTAGATTAATAATGTTTGGACATGTTATAAGTATACCATAAGATGAACTCATTAATAGGGTAGGATTAATGAAAAATTCACTTATTAAAAGAAGTAGAGATATACCTAAAAGGAACCTTAAAAAATAATTCAATATGGACTTGTTAAAAATGATTTTAATGAAAATATATTCTGTATTTGTGTTAATTAGAAATTTCTAACTATGTATATGACCCCATTAAATTATGTTTAAAGCTTATTATTTTTTTGATATTTTTATCATTATTGACTATCATTATTGGTGACATTTATTTTAGTTCTATGTGATTATAATATTTTCAAATGACCTGAAAAATTAAATTCATTTTAGAGTTAAAAGAATATAATCGACTGAAAAAGGGCACACTAATTTTATGTTTTCAATTTAAAAGATACATTAAGTTAAAAAATGCACATCACATACTCAAAATGAGAAAAAATTCTGGGATTTCCATGGTGGTTTAGGAAAATTATTGGTTATTAATTTAGGATAATTAGGAATTAAAATCAAATTAATATAACACATGGTGATCTATTTTATGAATCAAAGTGCATGATTTTATTTTAAAGTGACATTTTAGTTCAGAACACGTGTTTCATACTCAAGACCAATAAAAATTTATAATATGATATTGACACATTAAAACAAAGATCCAAAATTCATTTTTGATATGTAAGAATCAATATCACATCAATTTGACCCATAGTGTGACCAATATGACTAATAGTGCATGTTTTTAGATTAAAAGTATCATTTTGGTTCAAAACATGATTCTCATACCCAAACCTAAGAAAACAAACAATTATTGTCTTGATGCTTTTGAAAGAATATAAATAATTTATTTATTTCTTGTTGGACTTAAACATATGTAAATCTAACACATTATGTGAATGATATGACTAAAAGAGAATATTTTTAGCTTAAAAGTGGCATTTTAGTTCAAAACACACATTATATACCCAACAATTAGAAAACAGACTCAAATTGTATTTATAGTTTAGAAAAAATATTGATAATTTTTTTATGAGTAGGAATTGACCGAACATCAATTTGACACACAGTTTGTCTGGTATGATTAAAATTGTGTGTTTTCATTTAAAAGTGACATTTTAGTTCAAAATTCTCGACACATACTAAAAACCAACCAATAATAAATATATATTTTTTGATAATTTTGGAATCTTTTGACAATTAATTTATGATGTTTAAGAATTAACCTCATATAAATCTGATACACAGTGTGTCCAGTACTATTGAAAGTGCAAGTTTTTAGTTTAAAACTGAATTTTTTGTTCAAAAAACATGTAAAATACTCAAAATTTAGAAAAAAACACTTGTAATATCTTAATAATCTAGAAACAATATTTATAATTCAATTGGGATGTATATAAATTAATCTCATTTCAATATGACACAAAATTTGACTGGTATGACTAAAAGTTCATATTATCATTCACAAGAGGAATTTTAGTTCAAAAGGCACATCAGATTCTCAAAATTTACAAAACACCCTTGAATTTTCTTAAAAATATAATGAAAATATAAACAATTCATTTTTACATGTAATTTTAACCTCAAATCAATAAGACACATAGTGTGGTCGATATGACTGAAAGTGTATATTTTAATTTTAAAGTGGCATTTTTGTTTAAAATGTTTGTCACATACTCAAAAACAAGAAAACATGCTCATATTATCTTGATACTTTTGAAAAAATATATATAATATATTTTTATGTGTATGAATTATCCTTTTGTAATTTTGACACACAGTGTGACTGGTATCATTGAAAGTGTGTATTTTCATTTAAAAGTGACATTTTAATTCAAAATTCACATCACATACTAAAAATTAATAAAAAATGCACACATTTTCTTGATAATGTAAGAAAAATATTAAAAATTCAATTTTTAAAATTAGGAATTAACCACACATCAATCTAACACATAGTGTAACCGATATGACTATAAGTGCATGTTTTTAGTTTAATGGTGGCATTTTAGTAAAAAATGAGAATCACATACTCAAAACTAATAAAACAAATTCATATTATCTTAATACATTAATAAAGGATCAATAATTAATTTAGGATATGTTGGAATTCATTACATGTCAATTTGATACATGGTGTGTCTAATATGGATGAAAATGTGTGTCTTCATTTAAAAGTGATATTTTAGTTAAAAACATGTGTCACATACTCAAACCCAAGAAAACACAATCAGATTTTCATGATATATTAGAAAAATGATTGATTATATATTTTTTTGAATTATAGAAAGTAACCAAATATCATTCCAATTGAAAATTTTCATAATTATATCTAAAATAAGATTTTTTTATTACAAGGACATGCTTAATTTTGGATGAGATTTAGTTGATCATTAGAGAAGGCATTCTATAAGAGTTTTTTTTCTTATTGCTCATAATTATTCTTCTTTATAAGTGAATTTATAAAAATTTAATTTTATTGTAATGAAATTTTTTAATGTAATATTTATATTTAAATGGGGTAATGTAAATATATTATCTATTATATAGAATTATTAAATTACTATAATTTAAATTTATTTTTATGTATTTTATCAACTACTATAGAGCACTATTTGTAGAGAGCTTATCAATTTGTAGAATCTAATAATTCATTTTCTTAGCACTAGGTGTAGCAATAACAAATTCCACTTTTATCAGTGTTAAATATCGAATCAATATAAGATATCCATTATTAATGCTTTTATTTAGTGTTGATAAAATCGTCTGGATTTTATGAGTGATGGAAACATTAATTATTTTTTAGCACTGATAAAGCCAAAATCATGAACTTATAAAAGGGGTATGTATAGTATTTTATTACAAGAAACTAACCAAAAACATGATTTAACAATTTTCCTAAACTACATAAAATAAATCATTTAAAAAAACATTATCAAGTAATGTTAAATATATCATCGGTAAGCAATTTTTATATTTAATATATACATTCAACTAAATAAAATCATTCCAAACCTTTAATACATCTAGCTTCTATAGATGGTGTACCTATATCCACCAAAACATGACTTCCATCATGTATAAGGAACATTCTACATGTCTAGATTCTATTCCTTTAACATCCATGAAAAATTTCAGTGTGATTCTAGTTGGTACTGTAATGACCCAAACATTTATGACAAAATTCCATTTGTTTTGATTTAATTTAATGTCTTATGGATATATAAAACACATGAAATTATTTTGTTTTATCCAATTGGATTTTAAATGACTTATAAGTATATTTATTTGTGATAATATAGTCATTGAATAGTGATCACATGACTAATATAAATATAGGGTTTTAACAACTCCATTTGGCATAGAAAAATTAAGTGATGAACTAAACTAGTAGGATCATACCCAATGAATCCCATTTATTGGATCTTCTGAGGTAGATAGAATTTCTACCCTTTCCATAAACCAAGACCATGTTTAGATCCAATAACTTAATCATGAATGAAACCATTTATGGGATAAGTTCTAGCTCATCAAGATCACGACCAAAACCATGTTCACAAAACGGTCCCATGAAAGCCCCACCATTACACACATTACTATTAGGGTGTATAATGGTGTAATAAAGGGATATGTATCATGACCCTATAAATAATATTATGTACATTATTTTTTTAGAATAATTAATATATTTTCTTCCTATTATTGTTACTTTTTAAATAATTTTTAAAGGATAAATAGTATTTTTGGTTAATATTCAAATTTAATTAAGAAATCCATTTTTATGAATTAATGGATTTTTGAAATAAATAATATTTTAATAAAATATTATTACAAAATAAATTTTATTAAATATAAATGATCATATAATTTTTAAGAAGTCAATTGTAATTTTATTAGGGTTCAAAAAACTGTTATTTGTCAAAAAACCATCATTTTCAATAATGGTTAGTTTTTATTTTAAAAGTGAAAATTAAAACATTCAAAAAATTATTTGGATAAAATGGATATCATTTTTTGAATTAGGATGATGAAATTATTCAAAGTGAATTTTTAAAAATTTTCATAGACAATCAAATGTTTGCGTAAAAATCAAAATACTATATAAATATACGGTGTGTTTTATGACATCATATTTTCCCAATATTGATGTAATAAATACTATAAAAAGTAAACTTGGCCAATATATATGTATTTTTCCTTTAAAATAATGTAATTTTATGTTTATTTGATTTATTTTATAAATCTTAGTGAATCCTAGAGGACTTATAATATATTTTAATATTTTAAAATCATTTATTTGAAGGTATGACTCATCTCCACATAAGCATGAGAAGTATTTTATTATCTTCGGACCTTGGTCTTATAATATAATTTATACCTCTACCCTTTGGAAGAAACCATGGTAAAAAACCATGGTATGATTTGTAGTTTTTAATATTTTATTATGTATTATCCAAAACTAGAATAATAAATAAATCCCCCTCCTTTACTATATAATTCCACCCAATATCCATATTATCTTTTCTCAATCTCTGTGAATCTCATACAAAATCTTCCCTATAATTCCTGGAGTCTGACCAAGGTTCCCCAAGCTCCCAAGAAGCCTCTATTAAGCCTTTGGAGCCACACATCCAAGGGATTTCTCTCCACTTCTTTGAATTCAAGCACCTTCATTGAGATTAGTTCTTTTAATTTCAATTGCTTATATTTTAATTCTGTTATTATGATTCCAATACTATCCAATTTATATTATTTTAATGTGAGACCATTTATAATCTCTCATTTTGACCCATACCTAAGCTATTACTATTCCTAAATTTGGTAAGGGATTATCTCTCTCCATTTTTTATTAAGCACTTCATTTATGATATTCTATTTTTATTTCCATTTTCTTAATATATGATACATCCTTACCTATTTACCTTACTATAAATTTGATTTTTAAATTATGTTATTCCCTTTTAACTCTCATTTAGCCCTCTTATTAACCCTTATATACACCTGTTACAATGTAGAATTTTTTTAAGGAATCTTCCACCCTCTTCTTTTATCAAGCATTCCTTTTATGTTATGTATTCTAAATTCCTTTTTGACTATATTGGTATATATTATTATATATATATATTACTATAAATTTCATGTCTATATGAAGAGATACCCCTTTTTAACTCATCAAACCATTTTATGAATTTCTATATGATGCCGTTATGCTGCCAAAATTGCACCCCGATTTTCCTTGCCAAAATCATCATATAGTGAATACCATACCCATTTCTATATCAAGTTTATTCATATTTATGCACATATAATTATTTATTGTGGAATTATATGTATTTATTCAAAATTCCTATATTTTGGAATAAATTATGATGTTGAATGAACCCATGTTATATTATCTATGCGACACACTTAAACATGAGAATGGAATGATTATGAAGGGTGTAACCTGATAGAAATCCAATGTATTGGGTAATGTTTAGTATCATGATACATCATGTGAAATGGGCCTTGAATCATTCTCCTCCATGTTCAATGGGCCTCTACCCACGCTTCTCGATGTGCAATGTGCCTTTACTCATACTCCTCTATGTGTAATCCACCTTAACTCATGCTTACATCATGTTGTAAGTTGTTTCCACATTTCCCATGATATTATTATCATGATATATCATGCCTTATTAATTATGTTACTTTATGCCTAATTTATATTCCTTTCCAAAAATGTACTATTATCTTCATTTATTCTATGATTATTCCCTTGTTGGGCTTTATAAATCACCCCTTTATTATCTATGTCCTTAGGTTATCCCATGTAGTGTTAAGTATGAAGGAGTGTTTTGTTCATGTCAAATAAGTTTTCATTAAATATGTTTCTTTTCATTTTTTAAGGTGTTATTTAATTTACCTAATTTATGAAAGACACTAGACCTATCAAACGTTTGAGTTGCATTAACTACATTTTTATGTAATAAATCATGTTTAAATATGATGTAAAGTGCAGTGTTGTTATAGTTGGTATCAATGGATAAGTTTATTTATTTTTGTGATTATGATTAGAAAAACTAGTGAAAAAAATTATGGATAAGACTAAGTATAAGATAACATCCCAAAATTTTGGTGAGTATAGAGAAATTGGTTCATTAAGAAAATAAATCTCTGTTTAGTTGCTATAAGTGGATGTGGTTCTGGAAAAGATGTACATTGGAGTAACAACTCTAAAAAGGTGTTCTGGGATTGACTCAGGGTAACCCGGTAAATGATAATAGGCCTTAATACACACCTAGTTTGACACTATTAGAGTATATTCTTTTGTAAATTCATAATCTCATTATAAACCATTATTAAGGGAACAAAGAAAAAAATTCCCATGAGAATATATGTTAGGAAGTAGATCATAGAAAACATTTATTGAAGCCTAGAAACTCATAAGTTAAAAAGGTAAATTCCAATCATAAGTTATCCCTTTATCATCATTGGATCCCCCTTTATGTGTTTAATATTTTAAGATACTAATCCCTAATTTATCTTTCATTCTCGCCAATGAATCGGAATTGGAGGAATAATGCTAATAATCAATGAGAAGGCAAGTGTGACGATTGCACCAATGAGATGCCCAACCCAATGATAGTAGGAGTCATAAAATGTTTCATGATACTTTCTTAGTTTACTCAAGTTCTGAATAAAAACCTAGTCCAGGAGGAGTGTAACCCCCCAAGAGATATTAACCCATAGTCAAGAGTGTCATGAGACAAATGACTCATACTTTAAATAGATTATCCAATCCCTTAATCATAGGGAAATGGATCAATTCCATTTAAAATATCTTCTCCATCATTTAATGTTTTGAATAAGAAATGGTTCTCCTGGATTTTTATCACATGGAGGGTGAAACTGATCAGTGTTGGACATTGATCAAGAATACAAATACCAAGGAATATATTGAAGTAATAGAGTGGAAGGAATTTTGGAAAATGTTTTTTGATCAATAGTTTTCCCCAACCCTCCTTCTTAAGATGGAAATATATTTCCTACACTAAAGTAAAATGATGATGTATCTGTTGGGGAGTTTGAGGAAAACTTCACAAGACTTGCATGATATGCCTCTGGTTTGGTAGTTACCCTTGAATGCAAGGTTGGACGATTCTTTGGTGGGATAAATCTAAGTCTATGAAAATTCTTAGAAATACATGAAATTGATAGATATGAGGAAATTGTCTAATGTTCCCTCAAAGTCAAAATGTAGATTGGTGGATCTCAAGGGTATCATGGGGATAAAAAGAAGAAAGTGAAATTTAATTCTTGTGATCTGATGGATAAATCCAATGGTGCTAATAAATTTAAGCTTCCCACTCATCAAATGTGTAGAAATAAGAATGCCAAAAATTTCCTAAAGGGAAAAAGGAAATTCTTTAGGTGAGGGAAGGATGAGAACCTAGATACTAATTTTTGACAAGATAAACCCACTATTTTGATGGAGGAAATTAATGTTATATTCAACCCTAAACACATTGTTCATTGATGAAACTGTAAGTAACTAGGTCACTTTGTGAATCAATTCCCTAATACATGGTTTTTCAGAGGCAACCAAAAACCTCCACGACAACATGGGAGATTTTTTTTCCATTTTTACCACTAAGGTGAATCCCAACAATGAAGTGGTGATAGGTATGCAAGTTATTCATTCAAGAATAGAGAATATACTTTTTTATTCCAGTTCTACATATTCCTTTATATCATGAAAATTTAGTATAACTATTCAAACACCACCACAAATCATGGAAGTAGAGTTGTCGGTGAAAATTGAAAATGGAATAATTAATTAATCCCATGTATACAACTCCTGACCTATCAAAATTTGTCGATTGAACTTCCATGAGAACCTTTTAATACTTCCCTTGGTGTAATTAGATGTAATCTTTTTCATGGATTGGATTTTACTATATAGATCTGACATAAATTTCTACAAGATGGAAATCACTATCTATATAGTGAATCGTCCCTCGATTCTATACAAGTGCAAGGAGAAGGAAAAATTTTCTTTAGCACCTCATCTTAATCATGGATATTATTTCCCTAAAAGCAAGCATATATAACTCAAATGATTGATTTTAAAAAAATAATCATTCTTGAAGATATGCCTATTGTGAGGGAATGTGATGATGTGTTTATCAAGGAATTTCTTGGTCTCCCTCCTAGTTGAGAGGATGAATTTTAAAACGATCTTATACCAAGGGAATTGGAAAATATTTAAGACTTTGTATAGGATGGATATTTTAGAACTTAACAAACTAAAGAAGAAACTACAAGAGAATTTAAATAAGGGGTTTATATTCCCAAGTGCTTTACTATGGGGTGAACCAGTCCTCTTCGCCAAGAATAAGGATTGTCCAATGCGACTTCACATTGATTATAGTTTGGTCAACAAGAACATGATAAAGAACAAGTATCCTTTTCCATAGATTTATGATTTGTTTGATTAGCTGTGTAGAGAACAATACATATCTATGGTGGATCTCTAGTCAGGATATTACCAAGTAAGAGTGAAGAAGGAGGATATCCCCAAGATAAGTTTTTTTACAAGGTATGGGAACTATGAGTTCATAGTGATGCCCTTTGAACCCACTAATTCTCCTACAATCTTCATGGACTTTATAAATAGAGTCTTTATAGATTACTTGATTTGTTTTGGTATTATTTATAGAAAATATTTTAATATACTCCAAAACTAAGGAGGATCATGAGTAGCATCTTAGAACTGTGACAAAGACCTTTCGAAAGGAGAAGATCTATAAAAAGTACAAAAATTGTGATTTCTGGCTAAAATAAGTCCCATTATTGGGGAATATCATCAAAATCAATCAGATATCTATGGATATTTCAAAGAAAAAAATAAATTGAGGGATGTCTGAGGCCAACATCTGTAATGAGTATCCATATCTTCCTTGGGTTGGCTGGATATTATCACCGATTTGTGAGAAATTTCTCATGATTGTCAAACCCTCTTACCAGGATAACATGGAAGGTAGTCAAGTTTTCTTGGAACTAGTACTTCGCTCGTTCAAATGCACAGGACTATTAAAATTTCTTTAAATCATATAGTTATACATCATTCAAAAAAATTAGTGTCACTAAAATCAATATAATGATTAGAATAAAATGAAGATAATTACAATATGAATACATGTGTATGAAATAATATGATATCTAATTGGTAGATATAGGTTTACTAAAAAATAATCCTTTAATAATAATATTGAATCTTTAGTAGTTCATAATAGGGAAAGAAAGTTTCCATGTAACATGTTTGGCGTGTGTTATTATTTTAAAAAATAATTTTCCCTTTGTGAAATATGGTGGTTGTAAATATTTGGGGTTTTAATTAATCAAGGGAAAGAATAATGGATTTTAGGGAAAGAATAAGTCATTTGATAATTGAATATGATCACTTTGCATTATCAAATTTGCTTCTACATGGTGATGTTTAATTTATTTATAAAATATGTTATATTTATATTCATCTCTATTCTATTTTTAAAAAGAAATTAAAGTATTTATAACCAATATTCTATTTATAAAATGCAATGATATTATTTTTAACCATGACAATAATTAAAATAATCATCAAATTTCAAATCATTTGATACTTCATAGTATAAACTTATAGTTATATATAGACATATTGGAACTATACATTACAAAGGATTCTGAATTCACAATATATCAAATAAGTTGGATTATTCCTACATATTTCATTGATATTAACCAATAAAGAATAATATTAATGATATTTCATATTTCACATAAGTTGATAGTTTGAAAATTTAGAGTCAGTTGAAACTGTACATAATAAAGAATTTTGAATCCATCATATATTATCCTTTTAATTTTATATTATATAGAAGTGTGAATATTGAATATATGTTGAAAATGTATATAAATTCAATGTGAAATAATCTACAGCTTTGCTGAAAATGTATAATAACATGTAGATTCATTTATTACTAAAACATAATAAAATGTGCATCGAATACAGTAGGTAATTCTATATTTTTAATCCAATTGAATAAATATATGGAAAGACTGCTATATGAAATAAATGAAGAATATGGTTTAATGGATGAAGAAATAGAGAAAGAAGTGTTAAAAAACGTGGCAAAGGATCCAGTGAAGTGAGAAAGTATGGAAATATATTGTGGGCTCAAACCACACTCCCATCATTTTCTCCTGGTAACCCTTTCTATTCCGGTTCACATTCGTCTGAACCAGTTGAGGCTCCTCACAGGAGTTTCCTAGAAACATGAAATCAAAGTTGTGATTTTTACCATCCGACGACATCTGCCACAGTAAATTCACAAAAAATGAGACACTCTAGACAATAAATCAAAGGAACACATTTTCATCTATGTAGAATCTGTACATAATTATTAATAAAATAATTAATGAACATAAAGAATCATAGTTTTAGAAAAATTAAAAAAGTATTATGCTATTTGATGTTTTTCATGTGGATTGTGACTAAAGACCCCTAATCCATACCTCTTGTTTCTATAAAAAGAAGTCAAAAGTACTGGGAAACAAGTTATATAAAAGTAATAAAAAACCCCTTTATTTATTTAATATAGATACATTTTATGTATAATATAAAAATACAATTAAGGTAAACTGTACAGCCACATGAAAATATATAATCAAGGTGCATATTTTTTTTCTTCTAAAAGTAACATATGAGGGAAACAATACTGCCTCATCAAAGTTTTTAACAAATTCTTATGAATTTGTATCAATCCACAAAATATAGACCAAACCATAAACTAAAAATATGAAAAATGATACCGAATATGTAATCGTGTTTGGATGGGTTTGAAGGGTGAATTCAAGATCAACATGGGAAGCCCTTCTCCCCATGAGTCGGATGAAGTAGTAGTACTGCCAGACATAAAAATAAAAGTAGTCTACTACCAAATGTTTCAGACATCAATACTGTTCAAGACTACAGCAGCAGGTCACTCATTAAATAACTTTAAAGAAAGAGAACTAAAAAAATTTAAAATTAGCATCAATGAGATTTGGTTCTCTTACAATGATCTATTCAACTATAAAATATTCCATAAAAATAGAAGAAATTTGATAATAAAAAATATATTAATACCTTATCTGTAGAAAGGGAATCCGTTCAAACATTTCTTATGAGCTGGGTGTTAACCTAGATGTAATATACATTTATTAAAATTCTGTGCTCAAATAAATTATTCTTTTGAATCAAACTATTACTTTAAAAAAATTACTCTTACATGCTAAATGGATTCCAAATGAATCAAAACCAATAAATAATGTTTTTAATATTTATTAATCCCTAATGTTAACAGAAACAGGTATTTGGCATGCGCTTCGGGAGACATTAAAAAAGGTTTGCATGTTTATGTTTTGAACAAAATAGATTTGTTTGTCTTTATAATTCATGTTGAGCCTTAAAAATAATACCTTGCATATTGTATCAAACCCAACATTAGTCTCAACAAACTGGTTCTTGAGATCCCCATACAAAGTAACAAGAACACCAACAACCTGCATTACAAAACCAAATAGTGGAAAGACTGTGATACAAGAAAAAAAGGAACACATTAAAATATAATTATTTGATGGAATGAACACCTTTTTATAGCATTTTGCTTCAGAAAATGTTTCTGCAAGCTGGGAAACATCTATGTTTGATGTAACCCCTTAAAGATACCAAAAAATGTATTATAAATGTTTAAAATCATGACTTGATATGCCAAATATACTCTATAAAACTCAATCCCACCTCCAATGATGAAAAGACCATCTATCTTTAAATCCTTGCATGCGGCTAGTGAAGCATTTACTTGTTCAGTTGTCTTTATTTGATCTTTTTTTCGTCCCAGAAAATTATAACCACCTTCAAGGGCATGTCATGATAGTGTATTATTTTCAAAGTCAAATGTGGGAATTATGAATCTGAATGATATTTTTTGAAAAACACCTTGTTTCACATTACATTACATTTTCATCAATTATCCAGTGGTGCTCATGTAAAATACTTTATTTCACATTACATTTACATCAACTCAAATATAAAACCCTTTTCCCTGAAAAATGTATGTAATACATACAATAATGTTAAAACAGAGACTACCCGATTCATTGAATTCGTCAATCTTGATAGATAGTATGGTATCAAATCTTTTTTTATCCCCAAATGCATTCTCAATTGAAATGAATAAAATTCATCTTATCCATCACTGCAAAGAAAAATAGAAGAGGCAAGTAAATACTGATTTAGGTCATATAATTAAGAATTTAAAAATACAATTAACAATGTAAGGTAATTTTGGAAATTTTGGTTATATGCAATGTTTAAAAACCCATGGGAATTTGCTCAACCTATGAGCAAGAACTATATGAAACATTGGTGCAAGATTCATGACCTTATACTATAAAAATTGTCTAGTGTGAGATATATGGATATAAACATGAGAAGCATTTCAATCTAAAAAAAATCCTATAAATTTTGGAGAAACAATATAAAAGAAACAATCAAAATAGAATCGCATCAGCAGAACATATAGAAATCTGTTACAGAAAGTATAAAAACAATCACTACAGTGTTGTACAACAATGACACACATTACATTAACTGCTTAAACTAAGAAGTGACTTCTACTCCACATTTTGTTCACTACTTAACATAACAGTAGAAACAAAACATATTAACAATGAACAATCTAATAGTGAATAGAGTATTTGAAAAGTGAATAGAAAAACATATATAGTGGAATCGTTTTTAGTGAATGTAACATATTAATAGTGACCACAACATATCATTCCATCCATGAACAATTGTTGAACACAACATACTAAATGGAAATACCTCTACACTGGATTGAAAATATTAAAAGTGCACAATATACCAGCAGTGAATGAGCAGTGGGAGATACTCAACCATTTTCCTGCCATGGAATGAGGCAACAGGAGTAGCGATCCATGTCAAAGGCCCTGGCAGAGTAATGGGTCCTTTAGTAATCCATGGAGTAGTGAGCTATATCAAAGGCCCTGGAAGGGTAAGGTGTCCTTTGGGAATCCATGGAGTAGTGAGCCATGTCAAAGGCCCTGGCTAGGTAAGGGGTCCTTTGGGTATCCATGATATCGATCGTGGCGAGGACAACGCATTATAATGCATACTGGTCTTGTGCCTCGTGCATGTCATGGGGTGCGAACAACTTCACCACGGTGTCTATCTTCAAAAGAAATGTGCAACAGCTTTTGGCATGGATTCATAGAAGAAGAAGATGATTGATCAAATAGAGGTTAAATTCATTCTAGTTCAACCAGACTATTGCATGTTTTGAAGGAGTTCCCTTGTATTTCTCCGAATCGAAAGATCATCAAGAGTGAAGAATAGTTTTCCTTTTTTAAAAACTCTTTAAGGCCATTTTATGACATAGATTTTTTACAAAATTCATATAATAAAATTGAACATGATGTTACTTATGTCATCAACAATTATAATGAAACATCAAGGTCATTAATTCTTAGTGGGAAAGTTCATAAGCCTTTATCTAAAAAAACAGAAATAACCTTCAAATGGTGGTATATTTTCCCTTTTTCATGGCCTCTCAAATTCCTCCAAATTTAGTGGTTGAAACCATAAGTGCACTTGAATTCCCAAACCAACATGCTAAATTGAGAAACCATACTGAATAAAAAATAAATTTGAGGTATAAGATTCCAAGAATCGGTATGTTCAAACATAAGTGCTCTGAATTAGAATGCATATTACATGTATTTAGTGACATATAACATGTATTCAGAATAAAATGATTAGAAATATGAAAAATTACCAAAATACAGAAATTATAATTGGAATAATTACTTTAAAATGAAACATGAATAACTAAATTTGTGTATTCATGTAAAATATGAAACAATATATTTATAACTAAATCTGTAAAATGAGAAGAATAATGCAAAAATGAATAACTACATTTAAATAATCATAAGTTTAATGGAATCATCAATATTAAAATGAAAATGCAAATAAATTAGAACTATCCTTCAAGTGGTAATACACTTTACCAATTTACATAGCCTCTCAAATTCCTTCAAATTTAATGGTTGCAACATTACATGCACTTGAATCCCCCCACCAAAATGCTAAATTTGGAAAACAACAAAAAACCCAATTAGTAAAATTGGGAAACCATAGTGAAAAATAAATAAATCCAGAAGAGATTCAAAGAAAAGGTAAGTTCAAACATATTTTTTCTGAATGATAATGCATATTACATGTATTTATAGACAAATAACATGTATTTAAAACAGAAAGATTAGAAATATGGAAGAATTCCAAAATACATAAATTATAATAAAAATAATTACCTTAAAATGCTTACTCATAATGAACAGTTGATGTAGAAAGAAATTACACTGTAATAGTGACCATGAATATCTAGATGTCGGTTTGGAGTGCTTCATGATTCTGGATGGAAACATGAATAACTAAATTTGTGTATTCATGCATGATATGAAACAATATATTTATAACTAAATATGTAAAATGAAAAGAATAATGGAAAAATCAATATATTCATTTAAATAATCATATGTTGAATTGAATCATCTTTATTATAATGAAAACGAAAATAAATTGGAAGTAACCTTTAAGTGGTGGTACATTCCACCCATTCTTATGGCCTCTTTGAATAATGAAGCTCTCATTGCAGTAGTAATGCAGGTTAATATATATCAAAAAAAAAATCAAATAGTCAAATCATGGACAACAATAATAAGAACAATTTGAGGACATTCTCTAGTTAGGGTATCATTAATTTAAATTTAGGTGCTATGAGAAGTTAAATAGGAAGAATTCAAATTCATGTCACACAAGATGAGTTCAAGTGTATACAGTAAACCACGTGTCGATGGAGTAGATTTTTTTCAGAATAATTGAAAAATGAATAACTGCATTTAAATAGTCATAAGTTGAATGGAATCATCTTTATTATAATGAAAATCAAAATAAATCGGAAGTGACCTTCATGTGGTGGTACACTCCACCCATTCTAATGGCCTCTTTGAATAATGAAGATCCATTGCAGTAGTATTGCAAGTTAATATATATCAAATAAAAAATGAAATCGTAAAACTATGGACAAAAATAATAAGAAAAATTGTAGGACGTTCTCTTGTTAGGGTATCATTAATTAAAATTTAAGTGCTATGAGTAGTTCAAAAGGAAGCATTCAGATTTATGTCACACAAGATGGTTTCAAGTGCATATAGTAAACCTCATATTCATGGAGTTGATTTTTTTTTCAAAATGAAGTTCAATCAAACCGATGCATAGAATATATATGTGAATTCATAAAAATTATTCATAGTTATGAATGTGATCATACAAAAATAATCTATGGAAGTCATTCCTTTACACACCAAGGTGATTGGGAAACCACAAATCAATTAAAAATTTCAATAAAACTAAGATCATTTCTTAAACACATTTGAAGTAATACTATGTGCTTGGGTTTGTAATCTTTCTCTGTAGCACACACAGAAGCCCAACTACAAGCACGAATAAATATGTGATGAACCCTTATTTTATATTTGTACATATACCTTAAAACTATTTAAGTTTAGTTGAAGTATATTCTTGAAACTCTTCAATAGATGTTCTATTCCGAGATATGTCACCCTGAATTAGAATTTAGATTCAGAGACCCATCACCCATGGAAAAGTATAATGATTAATCATATAAAAGAAACATCGTAAAAAATAAAATACAATGATGTAAGGAGATCTTTGACACTGGTGTATACATTTGACACTGGTTTATACCTAGGGATACTCGCTGCTTGATCGAGGGAACACAAACCCTAGGTGGAGCGGAGGACCCAAACGTGGGAGTGCCAAAGTTAGAGTCACTGGTTGCGTAGAAGGAATTTTTGGAGGATTCATAGTTGGAGTAGCTGAAGTCGTAGGAGCTGTCAGAGGAGGAGCCGATGTCGGAGGAGCCGAAGTCAGAGGAGCCGATGATGGGGGAGCCAAAGTCCGAGGAGTTGAAGTCGAAGGTTCCAAATCTGAAGGAAACAAAGGCGGATCACACACAGGGGGAGTGGCGGCAGGAGAGGAGATTCAGGGATGGGAGGGGAGTGGGAGAGCAGATTGAGGGAGGGGGAATCGGGGAGGGGTGCAGGAACCCTAGAGCAGAGGGAAGAGATTCGAGGAGGTGAATCGGGGAGGGTGTGAGTAGAAATGGAAATTCGAGATCGAGGTCAGGATCGCGGGGGATGTTTGTGGGTTTGGAGGATAGGATGGAAAAATTTTGGTGACATGGATGCGTGGGAGGAGGAATCATTAGTAGAAAAACCCTTATTTAGTATGTATATAGATGATGAATGTGAAGAAATATTTATATAGTTTAAAGAAAGGATTATCAATGCCCCTATGCTCACAATACCCATATGTGGGGAACTCTTCATGATTTTCAGCAATGCTTGAAAGAAGGTATTGGGATGTGTGTTAATGAAAAATAAAAAATTCATTGCCTGCGCCTCAAGGCGGTTGATAATTCTGGAGAAAAACTATCCCATGCATGATCTGGAGTTAGAAGTAGTGATATTTGCATAGAAAATATTGGTTAATTATATATTTGTGGAGAAGTGTGAAATATATATTGATAAAACATGTATTAAATATATATTCACATAAATAGAGCTAAATATGTGCCAATGAAGATTGTTAGAGCACATCAAGGATTATGACTACCCAATCTAGTACCATCCTAGGAAAGTGAACAAGGTGACAGATTCTCTAAGTAAAAAGGAACCAACAATTCTATCATTTATGAGAATTGAGAAGGATCTGATCTTCTTAGATTTAAATAATATCGACATAGGAATCATAATGAAAGGAAAATCATCAATCCTTCTAAAAAAGATTTCTCAAATGTCTTTTTTGGAAGGGTTAAAGTATGATAAAAAAGATGATGTTGGAATTTAGAAGAGAGTGGAAACTATAAGAATAGGGAATTCATCATAGTTTAATGTTAATAAAGAAATAATTGTGAGATTTGGGTCAAGACTATGTGTTCCATCAAATAATGAGTTAAAGAAAGAACTTTTGGATGATGCACATAGTTTGAGTTTATCCATTCACCCAGGAAACATAAATATGTATCGAGATATCTGGGATCACTATTGGTGGGATAACATGAATAAGAAGATCACAAAATATACATCAAAGTTCCTAGTATACTAGAAAGTGAAAGTAAAAAGGAATAATTTTAAGGGGATGTTGGAACCATTACCCATACAAACATGGAAATGGGAAAACATCGCCATAGACTTTGTCACTAGACTTCTATAGACATCGAATGGAAAAAAATGTTATTTTGGGTTGTTGTGGATCGTCTTATAAATACTACACACTTCATCATGATTTGAGAGGATTTTTCACCAGATCAACTAGCACAGATATACATCAAAGAGGTGGTAAGGTTTCATGGGGGAACACTATTGATTGTTTCTGATTGAGATCCAAGATTTACCTCTAAGTTTTGGAAAAGTCTCCAGCATGCTCTAAGAACTGAGATGAACTTCATTATGACTTATCACCCTCGAACTGATATCCAATCTAAGTGTACTATCCAAACACTATAGGAAATGTTGAGGGCTTTCTAAATGTAATTCAAAGGCAGATGTTACCAACATCTTCCTTTTGTAGAGTTCTCTTACAATAATAATTTCCACTCAAGAATCCAAATGGCCCCTATGAATCCCTTTATGATGAGAAGTGAAGAACAGTAGTATGTTGGGATGAAGTTGGGGAACATAAAATTTTAGGTCCTAAAATGGTCGAAGAAATGGTGGAGAAGGTTAATACTATCCATCAACACATTAAATCTTCTTAGAGTCGACAAAATATCTATGCTAACAATCCTTGATGTGACATAGAGTTTTATGCTGGAGACATGGTATTCTTCTATATATATCCATGGAATAGAGTAATGATGTTTTTGAGTAATGTAATGCTTATTACAATGTACATCATCACTTTTGAGATCCTTGATCACATCATAGAAGTGGCATATCAACTAGTACTCCCAGCGAACATGTCGCAAGTACATGATGTATTCAATTTATCATTATTAAGATTGTACATACCAGACCAATCACATGTACTTAATCTAGTGGAGGTACCATTTTATAATGGAATTTTATATAAGGAGTAGCCGGTGATGATCTTAGATTGTAGAGAAAATGTTCTATGTAATAAGATAACGCCCCTCATCAATGTGTTGGGGAGAAACCACAAGTTTGAAGAAGAAACATGGGAACAATAGGATGTGATAAATCATTATTACCCTCATCTATTTTAGTGTGGGAAAAGAAAATTTTTAGGGTGAAATTTCTTAATGGGGGAAGGTTGTAACAACCTGAACATTTATGAATAAAATTACCTTTCTTTTGATTTAATTTAATGTCTTATGGATATAGAAATCACATGCACTTATTTTGTTTTATCCAATTGTATTTTAAATGATTTTTAAGTATATTTACCATTTATAATATAGTAGTTGACCAGTTATCACATGAATATTATAAATATAGGGGTTTAACAAATCCATTTGGCATAGACAAAGGAATTAATAGTGTCAACCAGTTGGATCGTACCCTATGAAGATCATTTATCAGATCTTCTGAGGGAGAAATTATTTTTAGGATTTTCCCTAGAACAAGACCAAGCTGATATCCAATAACTTAATCATGGGTGATACCATTTATGGGAGAATTTTAAGCTCATTGGGATGATGACCCAAACTATGTTCACCAAACGACCCCATGAAATCCCCAACATCGTAAACCTTACTCTTAGGGAACATGATATTGCAATAAATGGATATGTATCAATACCCTAGAAATAAAATTATGTAAATTATTTTTTATAGAATAATGAATATATTTTCTTCCTATTATTTCTACTTTGTAAATAATTTTTAAAGGAAAAATATTATTTTTGGTTAATATTAAAATTCAATTATGAAATAAATTTTGATGAATTAATGGATTTTTGTAAATAAATAGTATTTTATTAAAATTTTATTATGAGAGAAATTTTATTATATATAAATGATCATATAATTTTTATGAAGTCAAATTTAATTTTATTAGAGTTCAAAAAACTATTATTTATAAAAAACACATCATTTTTAATAAATATCAATTTTTATTTTAAAAGTGAAAATTCATATATTTATAATAAAATTTATATCATTTTTGGAATCATGACATCAAAATTATTCAATGGTGAAGTTTTCATAATTTTTTGAGACAGTCGAATTTTTGGGTAAAAATTAAATACCATATAAATATACAGCGTGTTTTAAGACATAATATTAGACCAATTGTGATATAATAAATACTACAAAATGTATACTAGAAAAAATATATGGTTTTACTTTGAAATAATTTAATTTTAAGTTTATTTGATTTAGTTTATAAAGCCTTAGTGAATCCTATAAGACTTATAATATATTTTTATATTTTAAAATCATTTCTTTGAAAGTATGAATCACATCCACATAATCAATGGAAATATTTTATTATATTAGGACCACAGACCTATAAAATAATTTATATCAATCCCCTTTGGTAGAAACTGTGGGCAAAAATCATGGTATGGTTTGTGGTTTTGAATATTTTATTATGTAGTGTCCAAAACCAAAATAATAAAGAAATCCCCCTCCTTTCCAATATAAACCCACCCAATATCCCATTTATATTTTCTAAAACTCCTTTTATCTCATCAAAACTCTTCCATATACTCACTATAGTCCTTAAATGGTTCCCCAAAGCTCTCAATAATCATCTCCTAAGATTTTGGTTTCACACATCCAAGTAAGGGATTTCTCTCATCTCTTTTGAATTCAAGCACCTTTTTTGAGATTAGTTCTTCTAATTTAAATTACATATATTTTAATTAAGTTATTATTTTTCCATTATAGTAAAATTAACATTATTTTAATGTTATACCATTTATAATATCTAATTTTTACCCATACATAAGTAGTTACTATGTCGAAATTTGGTAAGATATTCTCTCTCTTCTCTTTTTATCAAGCACTTCATTTATGATATGACATTTTGATTTCCATTTTTTATGTTGGGATACATTCTTACCTATCCAAATTACTGTTAATTTGAATTTTAAAATATTTTAGACTCTTTCACTCTCATTTATCCCTCTTATGAACCCTAATGTACACTCGTTACTATGTAGAAATTTTGCAAGGAATCTTCCACCCTCCTCTTTTCTGAAACATTCCTTTTTACGTTATGTCTTATAAATTAATTTTTTCTATATTGGTATATGTTCTTAAATATCTATATTATTTCCCATTTCATGTCTAAATTATTATATACCCCTTTCTCTATCATCAAACTAATTTATGAATTTCTATATGATGTCATTATGTTGCCGAAATTACACCACGATTTTCCATGCCAAAATCATCGTGTAGTGAATACCATACCCATTTCTCTATCAAAGTTATTAACCATTATGAAAATATACTTGTTTATTGTGGACTTACATATATTTATTCCATATTATAGTATTTTTTAACAAATTATTTCATTGAATGAATCCATGTTATATGATCAATGTGATACACTTAAACATAAGGATGAATTGATTATGTAGGGTGAGTCCTAATAGAACTCCAATGCATTGGGTAATTTTTAGTATCACGATACATAATTTTTGACACCATGAAATGTGTTCAATGCACATTTCCATAGAGTTAATATACGATTCTCACATAGACAAAAAATGTGTTAAGTATGGGTAACGATGTTTTTTCAACATGAAGGCAGAAGATTTAGGATGGATTTCTATGTTCCAAAATACTACTCCATACCCGATGGATAAGTGGAATGATATCCCCATCCAGAAGTAGGCAGTGGATTTCCAAGATTGATTATGAAAAGGTGTCGACACATTAAATTAAATTTATGAGTTTTATCCGAGAAGACTTAGTATATTTACCATATCAAGAAGTGTAGATCTCTTCAAGACTTTCGATTTGACTGGTCACAGAGCCCAAAAGGCTTACAGATCAAAAGTTATGGAACTCAAAAGATGTATAAAATTTCACAGTGGGACCTACACGAGGGACCTACATAGAGGAACTACGCGGAGGACCTACGTAGACAAAGTCCCTTCAACCAGGTCCCCTCCATCACACTCTATTAAGTTACTTGAGTCGACTTACTCCTCTTGGTTCCTTTCGCATGTTATGAGTTTGGACTCTCCTTATGAATTCCTTGAGTACCTTGAGTTGATTAAATCCTGAAGAAACTCCAAAAACCTCATCACTTGGATTCTTTGCCAAGTTAAACCTCAAATGGGCATCCTCCTTAGGAGTAAGCCACAACCAATACCAAATGGTCATCCTCTATAGGAGTAAGCTCCAAAAAATCTCAAAAGGGAAACCATCCTGGTATAAGCCCCATAACCTTCATCCCTTCCTCCTTACATTGGACCCTTGTCTAATGTAAATAGAACAGAGGGAAGGCTCGTCTCCATGCCCTTTTCCACGGTCGATGCTCCCTCTTCCATTAGAGGAGGAGGAAAAGTGTGAAGTGTCATTTTTGAGTCTTTCACATCTTATTGTTTCTCACATAGAGCATGACTCACATGGGATTAGAGATACGCGATGAATACAACATATTCACAAACACTCATTATAAGGAACTATGAGAACTCTGATTCCTATTCAAACTAGGATATGTAGGATGCTCTTTTAGGGCCTGAGCTCAGTGGATATTCTCCTCAGGAATCCAACCCTGATTCCCCCAATTTGGGCGTCCTCCTTAGGAAGTAATCCCCAAATTCAATCATCAAGGCATCCTTTTCAAGAATTAAGCCCAAACTCATCTCTTTCAGAGGACTATACTCTCCTATTAGATTTATCAAACTATGTGGGATTTGATTCCCATTAATATGGGATATGTAGGAAGCCTCATTGAGGTTCAAACCCAACACTTGAAATCAACCCTGTTCTCCTTGGGCCATATTCTCAATAGGGTCTGGTCCTACTTGAAAACCTACATCATTTCCAAAGTTCCTTGGGATGCTTCAGCATAAGTCCCACACTATGTTTTGACTAAGAACCTTTCGATTATAGGTCCTTATAACATGACCTTAAATAGTATGATGTGTCCTATTAAGTGGCACCGAACTACATGGGTTCTGATTCCTTTTATAAGGATATGTAGGTAGCTCATTTTATGAGCATGATACCAAAATCAAAACAATCCTTCATATTCCTGGATGACAATAAATTCCAGAGTTCCCCACTGAGTGGATTAAAAACCAGTATCATCATAATGATGATTAAAATAATCTCTAATCAGTAAATTAGAGGATACCATTAATGGAAAATCTCAAATACATACAAATTTTCCATTAATGAAGAAACTTGAATGAATACTGATGATTCTAAATTTTACACATGTTAATAAGTGATTGTAAATTCCAAGAGATACTTATGATATACTTGGTGAATTAGTTAGGATTCATGAAAATATCTTAAATTTTCAAAGAGAGTCCTAGAGTAGATAATAATTCCCCCTAAAAAGGGTGTGATGAATCTGACCTCGCATCCTCTTGACCAATGAACATTATTAAGTATCTTAAAGTTCAAACTTAATGAATTACTACCTTTGGAAATTAGGTTCCCTTTGGATAAATAACTTTTGGGAGTTTATGATTCCATAAATAAATCCAATGAAAACCTCCTAGAAATAGTGATTCTTAAAACTAGAACACATGTTTCAATGAAATTTGAAACAATCATGTAAAATAGGTCTTGACTCATTATTATCCATATGAAATGGGCCTCAACCCATTATCATCCATATATAATGATCCTTGACTCATGCTCCTCCATGTGCAATGATCCTTGACTCATGCTTACATCACGTTGTATGTTTTTGACACATTTCCCATGTTATGATTATAATGTATATCATTACTTATTAATCATGTTCCTTTATGACTCATTTATATTCCTTGTCCAACATGTACTATTATCCTCATGTTATTCTATGATTATTCCCTTACTTGGATTTATAGCTCACCCCTTTTATATGTATGTCCTCAGGTTATCCCATGTAGTGTCAAGTATGAAGAAATGTTTTGGTCTTGTAAAAGAAGTTTTTTATAAATATGTTTGTTTTATTTTTTTAATTTTTAATTTAATGTTCCTAATTTACTGAATACACTAGACCTATCAATATTCTGAGTTTTATTAACTATAAATTTATATAATAAATCATGTTTAAATATGATATAAGGTGAAATGTTTGTATAGGTACGATTGGTTTTAGGTGGGGGAGTTGTGTCAAACATGTCACCTTACTCACTACCCATTTATGGAGGCTTTAGGGAGTCATAAAAATACATATTAGCCTATGGGATAGATCATTTTGTAGTTATAAAGCTTTGGGAGTTGTGTGTGTGAGAGAGAGAGGGTGGTGTTGAGGGACTTTTTATAAACCTTTGTTCTTGATAAGTAACAGATTGTTTATCTTAGAAATTTTAAATACTTAGTGATATACGAATCATAAAAAATGGTATTGAAATAACTATAATTGAAACAATGGTGAGTAGAGGAGAATTTATACTAGATAGATAAATCCAGCGATTTGAATTAATTTTTTTGAAGGAAGATTCTAAAAGATCATGTTAATAAATTCCAATGGTAAAAAAAATCAAAATAGAGTTAAAGTAATATCTATAGATTAATTTAATGTTTCAGTAAAATAAAAGTGTTACAATACTACTAATCTATAGAAGATGAAATGAATCAATATAGTGGTAACTTTTTTATGAGTTTTCAATGACAGCTCTAGCATTCAGTGCTAGAATTGTATCCTCAGTTACTCCCAATCCCTGATAACTTGTTCATCATTTTTTTTCATAGTTTGTTTTCGAAATCCAAGAGTCAATTACTTTATTTTTTATCATTATATATGTAATGGTGGGATCCATATTTTCAAATTATACTCCTTTTTATAAAACAAATTTAAATGTATGGATCATTATTTAGAGGTATGATCATGTTGAATTCCTTGGAAAACTCTATTTACAAACCCTGAATTGAATATATCCTTAATTATAAGGATCTATTTAACCACATTGAGAATTAGGAATTAAACTTTGATTCCACTAAGGAAGAAGATTGGAAGAGGATGAATAAAAATATGATAAGCCAAATTCCCAATGGATTGATCATAGAATATATCATAATGGTTCTCTAGATAATGGAATGTATGAACTATATTTTTTTAGAGAATATGTATTAGTAAAATACCAAGAGAAACACGATCCTATTATTAAAGCATTTGATTAATATTTGACTCTAAATTCAATGCTCTATAACTAAACACACTAGTGAGTTTCAAATCCTAGAGAATTAATTAGTCAATATAAAAAATAATATTACTGATATAGATCACATTAACCACATACTATACACATTTTTTAATAGTTGGTATTCTCAAGAGGTATCCTTCAGTAACTTAGTGATTGAAGGAAAAATTACCATTGAAATAGTAATGGATACACATTTTAATGAGTATAATTAAAGGAAGGTAAAGGCATATAAATATAAATAAGATCTTGTCCTAGGTAATTGGGGTTGACACTGACCCAATGGTTGATAAGTATGAATTAGATTTAAAATAAAGAGTATATTAAGGTCCATGGATGGAAGGAGGAAAATATAAAAATACTACCATTGTGTCATAGAGGTACACATGAAGAATAATTGCCAAAAGTTACTATAAGAAAAGAGAAAAGGTTAAACAAGATATACCATAAATCCTAACACAATTTATGTGTCATTATCCATACTATATATAATTATATAAGATAATTTATAGTATGATATCATTTAATTCATAATAATACATGGGTATATCACTCATTATGATATAGTAATATCATAAGGTTTCACTATCTTGGATATATCATAGTACTTATCCTATCATAGATTAGATACTTTGTGATAAGATTTATCATTATAGTCTCTTCCATAAATAAATATCATTAATAAAATTTATTTAATATAATAAAATGGTGGGAGGTTGAAAAGTCCAATGGGTTACTACTGATGTAACCATAATTTTTAACGTTTAATGTATGAGTTAATGTATGTTAAATTTTGGAGTTTCCTTAAGGGATTTATATATATAAATATAGTAACCATTCAATGGGTGTTTATGATTTTGGTTGGATATCTCCCTTTCTAAATCTCCCTTATTCTCCTCACATTACACTATGAGATACTAGCATATTGTTAGAGTGAGAAGGACCCTGCTCATGATTTTGGGTGGTTTGGTTGTCACTGTGACATAATATTTTCATATATAAATATTATATATTTTAATATTAATATTAATCACATAACATTATAATCCATCCCATAACTGTGAAGGTTTAGTGAATTTAGAGACTAGATACATAAACTTCTAATTTTGGTACATTCTTCATCATCTATCATGATTATCTTATCACCTTGTAACCTTCTTACCATATCCTACATAAAATATTTCTTCATAACTCGGGTAAAGGAAACATAAGAAAGGGTGAGCTCATATTATCAATAAAGTTATTCCTTTGAGAAATTAATCTATGATTTTATGAAAGAATAAGATAAGTATAAGGGTATGAGACCATGACTATAATATAAAAAAGTTAATATCCAATATGTTATAAATCCTAAACATGAGTCAGGGAATAAAAAATTATCATTTCAAAATAAATGAATCATAAGAGTGATGAGTCATAAATAATCAATCATGAAACATATGTTTAGATAATAATAATGAAAACATGTCATAAGAGTGTGGCACCATCATAGTTATACAAACCATATATTCATCAAGATTAACAGCCAAGACCATAAAATGAAAGTGTATCAGGAATCAACACCTTTTAACATATCCCAATGGATTAGGAATCATCACTTTATTCTTATTGTGAATTAATCATATTAACTTGAATCCCATAGTTGATCAAACATATCAACTTGCATCCCATAGTGGATCAATCATATCAACTTGCATCCCATAGTGGATCAATCATATCAACTTGTATCCCTTAATTTTATACTGAGATATAAAAATTTATCTAATACATTATAGGGATATATAATTTGGATCCCACCCATCACATAATAAGAACCATAAATATTTTTCCATAAAATCATAAAATATTCATAATATCATCATAACTAGTGGAAAGAATATGAGTTTCATAAACATTTCATAATTTTATCATAGCATAATCCAGGGAAAATAAATGGGTTTCATAAAAATCTCATCATCATAATAAAAAACCATCCAAATAAATAATAAGGATGATATAAATGGACAAAGTACCCAGTAAATAAAAATTAACATCAAATAATGTTTTCATAGATGAAAATTACATTAAAATATTAATAGAATATTTCTTAATGAAGACAACCTATTTATTTTTAAATAAATTATTTGAAATATAAAAAATTTATAAAATATTATAGGACTGATTTTATTTGAAAAGAAACTTAGGAAATTATAAAGGAATCTTCAAAACACTTATTTGTCATGATGGTGGAAAATTCCATCCATATTGTGTATGTTAAAACAAATAATTGTTTTAGAATTTTGTTAAAAAGTAAAAAACATCTCACTTGGAAAACAAAAATAAGGATCCTTTTAATTTTTTTTATAAAAAGTAAAAACAGTGAAAATTAATTTTTAAAAATAATTTTTGAATAATCAAAATCATTATTAACTTTTTTAAGTAAACATAGAAATGGAATAAAAATTTTCCCAACTGAATAGTAAAACATAGATGGTTTTCCTTAAAAACATTATTTTAGTGTCTTGAAGACTTAAGAAGAGAAGAATTAAAGGAAAATATATATTATTTAGAAATAACCATATGGGAATAAAAATTATTTATTAGATAAGTATTAAATAATTTCCTTACTATAAATTCTAGCATAAACAATCTCAATTAAAATGGGATTAAGACATAAATCTCCTCCCACTTCGGAAACTTTAGAATCAAAGAATAATTAAAGAGAAAAATTTATATGAATATTAATAAACACAGTATTTTCATGATAATAATCATAAAATATATTCAATATCAGTACATACACCACATAAAATAAACAAGTAGTGAATATGGAATGTATCTCACAGACGTAAAAGTGAGACAAAAATCCTTTACCTCACGACCTGTCTTTCCTTGTAAACATTAATAAATTCTATATAAGAAATATATATTTATTATAAATATACTCTATAAACATAATAATATATTTCATACCATATATTATTTAATTATAACATCATTTTACCCATTTATTAATAATATTTTATTAAAATCATTATTTCAGGTGATAAATACTTCGTTTCTCATGCATGTTTCAGTTCTAAAGTCCTGTTTATTATACTTTGATCATGGTTAAATAATATTCATAATTTTAATCATAATATATATAATACATCTTAATTATATATATATATATATATTTATAGTCATCTATCAAAGGTAGATATAGAAAAATTAATTACACCATTCATGGAGATGGTAGGTCATACGTACACATGAATTTTGTTTTCATTTTTTGATAGGAAGAAATAATGAAAGAAAATTATTAATTAATCTTCCCAAAAAAATTATTATTTCATATATATAATATACATTAATTAAATCTATCCTTATTACCATCCATGTAAAGTATAAATGAAAAAATCACATCACTTCATGGTGGTGGTGGTCAATACGTACGCACGAGCAACATTATAGTTTTCCAACATATGGGAAGGTAAGATGGTAGATATGATATAATAATTATAGAAGAGTAATTATATAATTAATATAATATATAATCAATAAAACCATCATAATAACCATATTTGAATGATGGTGATGGAAAATGAATTATATTTCTACATAGAGGTGGTTGTCCACATGTACACACAACCAATACTTTCAATTCCTATTTAATAGAATAAAGGGTGGATATTGGTGGTCACATAATCATAATAACATTTAATTATATTAATTATGTTTATTTTATTATTTTATTATTAATACCATAGATATATATGTTGTATAAGAATAAATAAATTGAAAGAGGTCGAGTAACATGACTACCTCTTTTTCAGTATGCCTCATTTAGATCCATTTTGAAGGACCATTAGAATTGTCTTTCAAGAAGACTAAAACCTAAAATTAATGGTTATATAATGTTAGAAGACTATTGGCTTTATTTTGGCTAATATATATGGCTCAAAGTCTAGTAAATAAAAGGGATAAGGGGTGTCCTTTTATAAGGGAGGGAAACGACACACTTGGAATTACTAAAAATATTAAAGCATAATTAAGTAATTTTCAAATCAAATACTTAAAAATAACCATATATTAAAATAAAAATAGGATAAAGTTGAAATATCATCATAAAATTAAATTTATGTAGTTTTTGTTCCATTTAAACCTTATTTTTGGTTTAAACGTTATTTTTGATTTAAACCTTACATTCACCAATTATTATCTTACCCATGGTAATGAATTTTTTAATATTAAAGGGTTATAATATTACTTATAAGGTTACAATAAGATCAAAAATTTAAAATTCATGGAATTTCAAACCATTTTTCATCTTAATTATCCTCTTGAAAAATTTTATCATTACAAAATTATTTAATAATATATTATTTAACATAAAATATTTTTAATGTCATTTTTGACACTATTAATTTAATTTAACGTTAAAGGCCACATGATAGTAGATTAATTCTAATATAAATATTTTAAGCATTCCAAATATGTCATATTTATCTATAAGATTTATGGAACACAATAATTAACCCCAATTTTACTAATTTTAGTGTTTTCAAAATCATTTATTTTACTCTTATATTAATTTCATAAATATCATGTCTGTATTGTGTAAGAATTTAAGGTAATTATTAAATAAAAATAAATTTTAAATAAATTACAATTATAAAAAATTAATTCATATTTCAAATAAACATTTATAATATAACTTATCCCCATTTTATCCTTATAAGTAAATTCAAGTTATTAAAGTCAAGAGAGTGACATTTTGTTTTTATCATTTTATTAAAATAAGATAAAGGTTATAATCCAAGATATATGAAACTAATTGTCTATATATATGAGGATTGGATGTAAATTGAGAAAGTAAACTAACAAAATCGGATAAATTCAAGTTTTAAATAAATTTTAAAGCCTTATCTCAAAAGTTTAACGTTATTTTACATGTTTTACCCTTACTGAGGTGACAAAAAATTACCAAGGTTACTATTCATAATGATTAAAATCAAAAGAGACCTATTTAACAAATTTGAAACTCATGATTCAAAATAGGCAATCAAATTTTCAATATTAAATTTCTATAAGTAGAAGAAATTCATTTTAAAATATGTGCACAAAATGCAACAAAAACTATTTTTTTAAATGAAAATTTAATTATAAAGTTGGATTTATTTTTATCCCAGGCCTAGAAAAAATGTATAAGAAAATGAAATCATTTTAATGAATATATAATATATATATTTCATTAAAATAATTCACAAATAGTTATTAGTTTTTTTTATTAAGATAAAAACATATTGTGTGCTTAAAACCAGTTTTTTAGAAAAAATTGTCTTTTACTTTCAAATGATTTTTAATTTCACTTATAACCTTTTAATAACTAAAAGATTCATTTTATACATGTAAAAGGCATACATTTTTCATAATTTAGTTGGCACTATATACCATCCAATACAATTTTCCGTCAATAACCATCATATCAAATTATATTTCATAAGTATATCACATTTCATTTAAATTCGGTGTTTAATATAAGGCATGATATCAATGAAATTAAATTTATTTAAAAAGAAATATATCATAAAGTATTGGGGTGTTACATTACAACACTATTACAATTAATTTTTTTTAATTTAAATTATGTCATTTTGATATAAAAAATAAATATATGTCTATTTCATCACATCCCCAGGTTCCCAAGTAGCTTCTTCAAATTTTATGATTCCTCGATAGATCATTAACCATATGAGTGTTCTTTTTTGTAGCACTATATCTCTAAAATAAAATATTTATATTGGGGTTTCTTCATATAAAATATCATCATCTAGTAGTATGACCTTTGACTTCATTATATGTGATAGATTTGGTATGTACCTCCTTAGGATATTTACACAGATCACATCATGAATTCGAGAGAGGTTCGGTGGAAGTGCCAAGAGATAAGATTCCATCCCTAATAAATTAGGAATATAGATTGGGACAATATACTTAGATATTATATTTAACTTCATTCTGAGTCTCATAACATTTTTATATAGATAATTTTTTTAGGAATACCTCTTCACCAACTTTAAATTACAAATTTCTCTAATGATTATTATCATAACTTTTTTTCGACTCTGAGATATATTAATGTGATGCTAAATGGCTCAAAATTTCTCTACCATTTCCTTAACTAGCTCATGTCCCAATATATTTCATTATCTAACCTCATCTTATCAAATTGGAGTTCTATAATTCTTTCCATAGAGGGATTTATAAGGATAAATCTGAATAGTTGAGAAAAATATATTATTGCAATAAAACTCAAATATAGGAAGGGTTGATCCCAAAAACCTTTTAAATATAGAGAATAAGAAGTCAATATGTCTTTTAGGGTTTGAATGGTCAAATCAATTTGAAAATCTATCTAATGATGATAATCAATGCTAAAACACCACTTAGAATCCATATCTTATTGAATAATTCCCCATAACCTTGAGGTAATCCTTGAATCCTGATTAGATATAATATAATGTGTCACTCCCTGAAACATTACCACTTCCTCAATGTATATTCTGGAAATATTATCAAGAGATAAATCTTTTAAAATATCAATGAAGTGTTATAAATTCCAAGTTGATCAAATAAAATACAAATAACATTATGGACTTTATACATTTTAGGGAGTCCAATGAAACAAATACATGGAGATGTTTTCCCATTTCAATTGTGGAATGGGTAATTCTTGTAACAACCCATTTGAATTTTTAATCTCATCCTTAACTTGCTGACATACCAATCATCATGATAAAAACTCTATAATACCCCTTTTAATGTTATCCCACTAGAAATTATTTCAGATCTCTATACATATTTGTACTTATATGATGTATAGAGAATGATGAACTATGAGATTCATACAAAATATCTTTCTTAAATTATGGTATTTACGGGACACATATTCCGATTAATAAACTTTATCATTCCATAAAAATCATAATTGAATTTAGAAACATTTATAACCATCTTATTCAGTTCCAAATCTTCATTCTATCCATATTTTATCCTCACATGGATATATGGTTGAAAATTCATCTAAGGAAGATAGTATTTATCCCCTTTACTTGGGATTTTGAGTTCTATATTCTAAAAACTCATAAGTTTTTGATCTCTTTCAACCCTTATCATGGAAAAAATAGCATGGTACTACCAAATCCAAGCATCAACCACCTATTTACCATCCTATGGTGGTAATTTATTGAGTAGTCATAATATTTAATTAATTATAAAAATATTCTTTGATGCATATAAAACTATTTTTAAGGTGAATATATACTTAAAACATTAATGACATATATATATGTCACACCTTTCACTATAAATATAACTCCTCCACATCTTAAAAGAAAAACATTACTCCCACTAGCTCCAAATCACGAGTTGGGTAATTTTTCTCAAGTATTTTCAATTTGAGTGAGATATACACTATCACTATATCTTTCTACATGAGGAAACATCCAAGTCTCTCTTTTTACATCACTATAGATCAGAAACCCTTATCCACTATAGGGTAGTGTGAGAATAGGTTAAAAAACCTACCTTTTATTTATTTCTTTGAAATTATATTCACATTTTTTCTATCCATAAGAACTTCACCCCCTTTTGAGTCAACTTGGCATGTGGATTAGATAGCAATGATAAATATTTCACAAAAAAATTGTAGTATCCATATATCCAAAGAAAACTATAAATTTTGGTCATAGGGGTTGGTCAAGGCTACTGTTTAATAACTTATGTCATTGAATGATCCTCTAAAATACCGTCACCTGATATTATATAACCCAAAAATGATACTTTTTGAATTCAAAATTCACACTGGGTAAATTTTAAATACAACCTATCATTCCTTAGGGTCTTTAGTAAAATTATCAAATGATCTTCATACTATACCTTTATATTTGAATATATAATAATATCATTTATAAATACTACAAAAAATTTATAAAGTTAATATTTAAAGAATTTATTCATTAAATCATTGAAGATAACAGTGGTAATTAGTTATCTTAAATGGAACCACTATAAATTAATATTTTCTATACCTTTTAAGGAAGGTTGTCTTAGGTATATCATACTTTTTAACCCTAAATTTATGATATCTAGAATTAACTTAAATTTGAAAAAAAGTATCAGGATCCTTATAATTGATCAAAAAAATCATCGATAAGGGGTAGAGGATAATTTTTCTTGATAGTGATCTTATTAAGTTACTGATAATCAATACAAAGATGCATTTACCAATATTTATTCTTAAAAAAAGAATAGGTTCACCCCATGGTGATGAACTAGGGTGTGTGAATAACTTATGAAGATTCTCATGGATTTGATTTTTGAATTTTCACAACTCAATTGGTTTCATTCTATATGGATTCTTTAAAATTGGTATATCACCAGGTGTGAGTTCTATTGAGAACTCAACTCCTTGTTTTGGATGAATACTAGAAAATTCTTACAGAAAATAATAAATAAACTCCCATACAATAGGTGTATCTTTAATTTTGAGTTTCTCCCCAACCATATGAGACATATAACCATAATGGATAAGAATAAAGAGCCATAATATAAAAGTAATTTCATTTAAGAGTTTTTATTCATTCTCACACTAATAAATGGTAGGTTTATTTAGAATATGAAATGTGACATCCATTACCCATTAATTATTATGGTATATATATAAATAAATCCAATACATGCCTAGAATAAAATAAAATTCAGTTAGGGGAAGAATTACAAGATTTTTAGTGATACATTTCCACAAACATATATCAGATATGAAATATAAACTTAATATGTGACCATTCCTCCAATAATAATTTTCACCGCTAACTCAATATCAAATCATTGAGGATATGAAATAACATTTATTAATAATTTTATTTATATATAGGAGTTCATAAAATTAATCTCAAATAAGTTACTTTAATATTTATGATTAATGATTAACACCTCAACCTCACCATTCTATCCTCAATCCCGTAATAAAACAAAAAAAAACGTTTAAACATCAAGTAATAATAACTAGAACAAGCTATCATATGATCATGACATATTATTCCTAGGATATAAAAATCATGAAAATTTATTCTCATTATATGCAATATTAGGTTTAACATAGGTTATCTATGGTCATTACCAAAGCCTTAGGATGTTATCTTATAGAAAGACGTATCCCCTAAATTTTCACCTAATTTTTCTTGCCCTTATATCTAAAGATTAACTATACTATTATCTAATATAAATTATAGTGACCCAAGACTTTCATACATAAATATTATATATTTTTAGATGAATAGTCAATACATAACATAATGATCTATTACATAACCATAAAGGTTCAGTTTCCTTAGAGACTATATACATAAACTTATTATTTAGGTACGTTATTAATCATATTTCATGCTTATCTTATCACTTTGTACCCTTATTATCACACCTTACATAGAACCTTTCTTCATAACCCAGGTAAAGGAAATATAATAAAGTGAGAGATTATATTATTAGTAAGGTTAAACCTGGGAAATATTAATATATGATTATATTAAATCATAATATAAGTATATTAAAAACATATCATTACCATAAATTACAAAGTTATAACCAATATTTCATAGATCATAAACATGATTCATGGAATAAAACTTTATCATTTCAAAATACATGAATCTTAAGAGTGATGAATCATCATAAATCAATCATGAACCATAATTTAAGATCATAAGCATGAAAACATAACATAAGTGTGTAAAACCATCATTGGTATATAAATAATTTCATATATCAAAGTTAACAATTGATAACATAAAATCATAGTAGATAAAGATCAACACCTATTTCCAATATCATAATATATAGGGAATTATAACTTATTTATTATAGTGGATCAATAATATCAACTTGCATCCCATAGTGGATCAATAATATGAACTTTCATCCCATATTAGACCAGTCACATCAACCTACATTCCATTACTATCTCATGAGTTATAAAATTTTACACAACGCATTGGCGGGCAATAATTTTGGGCCCACATGTCACATAATGAAAACCAAACATATGTGTGACACAAGATCATAAAACTTTCATCATATCATCATAACCTACAGAATAAAGACATGTTGTAAAAACATTTCATTATTTCATTATAGTATAACCCATGTAAAATAAATGGGTTTCATAATAATATCATCATCATAATCACAAACCATCAATAAAAATAATAAGGATGGTATCATTGGATCATGTTCCCAGAAAATAATAATTTACATTAATGGATTTTATTATTGATTAAAATTTCTTTTAATGATAACTGAATATTTCTTGAGGAAAATAAAATTTTCATTTTAAAACCAATTATTTAAAATCTAAAAATTTCCCAAATATAAATGTTTTTTTGAAAATAATCTTTGAAAATTTTAAAGGAATCTTCAAATCCTTTGTCAATAATTATAGTGGGAAATTATATTCATGGAGTATATGTTAAAAAAAAGTTTCCATTCACATTTTTGGTAAAAAGTCAAAAGAACATCATTTGGAAAATAACAAGAAGATTCATTTTAATTTTTTTATATAAAGTTAAAAATTACCTAAAAATCATTATATAATAATAAAAAATAAATTGAAATATTTTTAAACAAAACAAGGATATGTAAGAGAGATATTCCTAACCAAAGAGTAAAACATAGTAGGTTTTCCTTAAAAATAATATTTTGGTATCTTGATTACTTAAAGAGAGAAAAATGAAAGGGAAATATATATTATCCAAAAATAATAGTAGGGTAATAAAAAGTATAGGAATTTTTTAGATAAGGATCATATAATTTCCTTATTGGAAATTCAATTATAAACAATCCCAAATAAAATGGGATTGAGATATAAGTCTCTTACCACTTTGGTAACTTTTGAATCAAAACCTCATGAAATAAAGAAACGTATATGGATATGAATATCCACATAATTTTCATATGAATATTCATAAAATAAATTCAATAATAGTATATACATCCCATAAAGAAAAGCGAGTGATTAATTTTCCATGTGTCTCATGGAAGTAAAATTGAGACGAAAATACCATACCTCATGTCTCATATTTCCATATATGTGTTCGAAACTCTTGTATAATAAATATAATTTTATTAAAAATGTGTTAAAGAATCCTAATAATATATATCATACCACATATTATTTAATTACAATATATTATCACTCATTTTTTAATTTTTTTTATTATAATCATTATTCCAGGTGATAATTGTTTTATTTCTCATGCATGTTTTGGTTATGTCATCCTGGTTCTTGTAATTTGGTCATGGTTACATAATATTCATAATTTTAATAATATATATATATAATGTATTAATTGTAAATATATTTATAGTCATCCATAAAATCTAGAGATATAAAAAATTAATTACACCATTTATGGGGACAGTTGGTCGTACATACGCATAAACATTATTTTAATTTTTCAATAAATAGAAATAAATAATGGTATATAATAATTAAACTTTTAAAAATTATTATTATATCATATATATTCATCAAATATAAACTTATTACCATTCATGTAAATCATAAAAGGAAAACAAATCACATCGCTTCATGGAGGTGGTAGTCGACACATATGCATGATCAACGTTATCGTTTTCCAACGGATGAGAAGGTAAGATATTATATATGATATTATAATTAAAGAATCATAAATATATCATTAATATATTATATAAACATTAAAAAAATAATAAGAACCATTAATGAATAATGTTTATGGAAAATTATTTGTATCGCTATGTGTAGGTGGTAGTCCACACGTATGCATGCGCGATACATTCACTTACCATTTTATGGAATATAAGGTGTATATTGGTGGTTAAATAATCATAATATAATTTACGTATATTTAGTATTTATAATTTAATATTTCATGATGAATAACACAAATTTAGAGTAGGTATAATAAAGAATAAATTGAAATAGATCGGGTATGATGATTACCTCTTCTTTGGAAGGCCTCAATTATATCCCTTTTTAAGGGACATTAAAATGGAATTTAAAGAAGACCAGAACCTATAATTATTGTATAGGGATGTTGAGAAGATAATTGGTCAGCGTTTGTTTGAGATATATGGCTCAATGTGGTGTAAAGGGAAAATATAAGGGGTGTCCTTTTATAATGGATGGAAATGAAACACTTGAAATTACTAAAAAGATTAAAATATAATTAAATCCTTCTTATGAAAAAATGATTCCAAATGGATATATATTTAATGAACAAGAGTATAAGATATAAAAATACTCTTAAAATTAGATTTATATTGGTTTTGGTGTCATTTTAAACCTTATCTTTTAGTTTAAACCCTTGGTTAACCAATTTTAATCTTAACAATGTTAACAATTTTTTAATAATAAATGGTTGTAATATTACTTAAAAAGTAAATATTATCCCATAAATGGATAAGTGATGACATTTTATACCAAAAATAATTATTCTCTTTAATTATTTTTATAATTTTTAAACAATTTAAAAAAATATTATTTAACATAAAATATCATTAATGACAGTTTCCAAATAATTTATTTAATTTGACTTTAAATAAAACATGATAGAAAATGAATTAAAATATAATTCTTTAAAACATTCTTAATGTGTTATTTTTGTCTATAAAATTAAGGAAACATAACATTTCACTGAAATTTTATTGCTTTTAATATTTTTAAATTCATTTATTTTATTTTTATATTAATTGAATAAATATTGTGTCAGTGTTGCGAAATCATTTAAAGTAATTATTCAATAACTAAAAATTAAAAATAAATTACCATCATAAAAAAATAATTCATCTTTAAAATAAAAACTTATAACTAAAATTATCCCCTATTAATCCTTATATTAAAATCTCAGGGTTATTAATGTCAGGATGGTGAAATTTTATATTTATCATTTTCTTAAAATAATATAAAGGTCATAATCCAAAGAAAATGGAACAAAGTGTCCATATAATTGAGACTTGGATTGAAATTGTAAAGACATTGACCCCAATATCCCAGTGTCAGTATTTACTTTATTATATTGGAATAACATAGAATTAATCACATCCCAAAGGTCCAGATGATTTATTAGTCTTGGTAAACTAGAAACTTACTTGAAATTCATATTAAAATTGAAAACATAAAATACAAAAAGTGTTTTTTTTAAATTTCATATTTCCCCTTAGCATATACCTTCATATCAATCCAAAGCACTTTCTAATGTCCTAAGGAAAATAAAACATAAGAAAGGGGTGACATCAGATGCTCAATAAGGGTAATCATACAACAAAATATATCATGAATAGATATTTATAAACAATACGGAAAAATAAATAAATTAAAAAATTAAACTTAATTAATAACTTGAACACGAAGAATAATATGACAGGAATAAATAATGATCAAATAAATCTATATACATAATCACATGATTCTAAAACTTGTCCATGGATATTATAACTAATATAATAATCAAAAGGAATTTAATAACTGATATCATAATGAGATAATGTATAATTATAGAAATCATAACCACACTGTCAAGCCCTCAAGCCAAGACATTTTATATAAGTGGGTAAGGCCTAAGAAAACCAAACTAGTTTGTCTCATAGGACCTATCGATGCATAGATGGGATATATGGATCCTCACACATCACTTAAAAACTCAAATTAATTAATCATATAAAAGGGGTGAAATATAATCAATATAAACATTTTTATTGAAAAAATTATCATATTAAATTTTAATACTTCCACCAATAAATAAACATATTCATAATCCATTCATAGTAATATGGTGAACGATATCAAAATAGTGAATCATAGAAAAATGATCATAAAAAATAAAGATAAATAACAAGGATGGTATAACTAAAAAATAATCCCATTGGATTATGAGGTAAAAATATGTTTTTCGTCATTGATGAATATAAATACCTAAAAAATTACATTAAAAACATTCTTACAAAAAATATTATTTTTATTTTGAAAATAAGATTTTAAAACTAATGGTTAAAAACACATTTTAAAAATAATTTCTTTAAAAATGACACTACAAACCTTTAAAATAATGTTTACAACATTTAGTGTCCATGATGACTAGAAACTTCATACATATCATATAAATTAAAAAAATATTCCTTTTAAATTTTGATAAAATCCAAATGGGTCTTATTTGGAAAACGACAGGAAGATTCATTTAAATAAATATTGTAAGAATTTAATTAGTAAAAAATTTATTAATAATTTTTTATAATGTTAAATAAAAATTTTAAATTTTTTTAGAATACATGGATTTGGATGAAAATTTATTTTGACAGAAAAAGGGAAATAACATTAGACTTTCTTAAAAAAATTTTCTAAATCACTTAAAGTACTAAAGAATGGAAAAATGTAAATACTAATTGAAAAGTTAATGAGTAACCATAGAATAAAATATATTAGGTTTAAGATATAAATATAAATAATTCCCCCAAGAGATACTTCAATATAAATAGTCCCTAATAATGATGAGATTGTGAAATACACCCTTACCACTTTGGTAATGTTTGAATCATAAGCCCCATGAAATAAATAACTTAAAATTAAAAATTAAATACCATTAAGTGAAAAAATTCATGATATATCATATTAAAGGGGATGTATATAACCTACAAAAAATAACTAAGTGGTGAATATGACCTAGATATCATAGAAGTAAAAGTGAGATGAGAAACCCTTACCCCTGGTCTAATTTCCTTCATACATGTTAAGACATCCTGTATAATAAATATAGGTTTATTATAAATATATTATTGAACCATAATAATACATATACCAAATATTATTTAATTATTGTCTTTTATCACATGTTTGTTAACCATTCTTTGTTAAAATCACTATTTCAGGTGATAATTACTTCATTTTTCATGTAAATTTTGGTTCCTTAATTTCAATCTTTTTACTTTGATCATGTTTAAATCATCTAAATAATTAAATAAGATATAAATATTATATATATTAATTATATATTTATATATAATAATATATATAAGTTAGATATTAAAAATGGATTACACCATTCATGGAGAAGATATGTTGTATATACACATGAACATTGTTTCCATTTTCTAGATGGATAGAATAAAAGAAAAACTAAATATTAATTAAAATTTATAGAATAAATATTATGATAGATATATAATTTATATTAATCAAATCCATCCTTATTACCATCCATGTAAATGTAAAATGAAAAACATTTCACACTACTATGTGGGGGTGGTGGTCCACACGTACACATAAGTAATGTTATTATTTTCAAACGTATTGGATGGTAAGAAATTATATGTGATATTTTATTTAAATAATAATGTTTAGTTCATAAATATCATATATATTAAATAACTTTATCCTTACCACCTTTTATATAAAGCATAATTAAAAAATGAATCACATCGTTTTGTGAGGTGACAATCCGCCGTACAAACGAGTGACATTACCATATCCACCATGAAATAAAAAGTAAGAAGTTATATGTGATATAATAATAAAATAAGTATAATTACTTCATAAATATCATATAAATATTATAAATCCATCATTATATCTTGACATGAATGATGGTGATGGAAAATAAATTACATTGGTTCATGAGGCTGTAGTCTTCTATACACATGATAAAAGGTTTTGTTTCCCATCTGATAGAAATGGAGATGGATTTTTGTTATTAAATTAATATAATAACATATTAGTGTATATTAGATATTTTTGTTATATTATAGTAGTTTAATATGATTTTATGGTGTTGTAATAAGAAATAAAAAATATAAATGTTTAAGAATTTTACCTCTTCTTTAGAGCGCCTCTTTAGGTTTATACCAAAATCCTTATTAAGAGGGATTAAAAATAAAAATAATTCATCTTGGATGTGTATATTTAATTAAGTAATATATTTTTCTTGGTATTTTTTTGAATCAAATGGTTTTGGAAGTGTGAAGTCGAGAAAAGTTGGGTCGACATTTTATAAGCGGGGGAGAAGTCACACACAAAATGTTTGAAAGGATAAATTAATACCCATGTTTTTATCACGTAAAAAACCTCAAAAATATGTTATTATAGAACCATAGAGGTTATGAAGTCAAAATATTTCTATAAAATTGGTGTTGGACAAATTTTAGGTCATTTTTAGGTAAACCCGTCTTTACCATAACTATAGTAACTAGTTTTTACTATTTTCACTATTAATTATGGTCATGAAGTATTTTTACCTTATTATATAATATAAATTATTATGATTCCAAAATTTGGATCCATTTTCCCTATTTCAATTCATATAATTATCAGAATTCAAATTAAAATTACACCCACAAATGCGTCAAAAAACATTTTTTACAAAGAAAACCCATAAGAAGTTTAAAAATATTTTATATCATAATTCTATATGAAATTAATTAAAATGAACTAAATTAGTTAAATTTTAATATAATTAAACTAAAATTAATTTAAAATTAGTTTAAAATATATTTTAACTTTTTAAATAATTTAAATGGAAATGAAGTTTTCATTAAAAATCAGCATTTTTCACTATTCATAAAAAAATCATCTTTTAAAAAAATTATAAAAAAAGTACCCAAAGACAATTTTTAAATTTAGATTTCAAAAATAAAGTTTATTTTTTCAAAAATATTTTCTAAAAATGGTAGAAAAATAACTTTAAAATATGTGCGCAAAGCACAATGAAACTGCCTTTTAGAAAAGTACTTTTTTTTCAGAAAAAAATTCTTTTACTTTTTAATGATTATTATTTTAATTTCTAATAAATTTATAAAAAATTAGTTTTTATTATATATGTTTAAACCATATAATTTTCATAATTCAGTTATTACTATTCATACTCTCTAATTTAATACCCAAATTATGATGGTATACTATATTACGGTTCATTTAGACTTGGGGGTGCATGTTTTGCAAGATATCAAAGAGATTGAATTTATTTAAAAATAAATATATCATAAAGTATTAGGGTGTTACATTATATTCTAATATTGGTGTTTCATGTCATATATTCTATCAAAAATTATGTTCCTCTTTTAGAATCTTAGGGTGTTACATTCCGCCCCCTTAAAATAAATTTGGTTTTCCCAATTTAATCTTGACCTCAATAATCAAGGATCTGACATTTTAAAATAACTTTGTTGAAATACCCCATTTTAAAAAGTATTAATAAAAATTACTCTTCATAATAGAGAAATAGAAATAGAAATTTCATCTATAATAACACATTATTGGGTTTCTAAGTAGGAAAATATTAGTGGGAAGTGAAGATATGAACATGGAAGAAAAGAATAAAAGATCATTGAGAGTGATTGAGAACATTGATCACAAGAAAGTGAATTATTAATATAAATCTAAAGACCTAAAAACCAAAAATATATGATGAGTTAAAAGGCCATTTTATTTATCAGATATGAATTTAATAGGATAACAATTTTATTTTAAGATATTTTTTCCTAAATTTGAGGAATTATTTTATTATCATGAAATAGGACACCATAAAATATAATTACTAAATATATTTTAATAATTATTTAATAATTTGGTTGTGTTTTGATCAATTTACACATCATTTATTACTCCAAGAAATATAAATCTGAAATTAATTTTTAATCATAAAGCACTAAAAATAACTTTTAATGGATAATATAATCCATAAAAGAGTATAAAGTTATTCCTCATGTATTTAAAAAAACGAAAATGGTTAGAAATATTTATCAAATATAATACATTAAAATATAATACCTCAATATAAACTCTCAAAATTCAACTTAATGAATTTAATAAATGGTTAACCTTAAGACTCGTCCAAAATATTTCTAACCAAATTCAAAGTGAAAAAATTTAGAATGAAGGTCACTAAATCATCATTATATTCCCTAGACAACATAAAGTATCTATTTATATCACATTCCAAATATTTTAATACATTTATCACCATAAAACCTTAATGAAAACATGAATTATTCCAAAAATATAAATATCATGTTGTCAAGTATATTCCATAAATCCAAACATTCTGTAAACTCCAGCAAAGATAACATAAATCATTAAATCACTAAAAAATTTCAAGGTCATCAATAATATCCCATAAATATGTCTTAATCATTATTATATCAAAATCTATTATATATTAAGGGTTATCTTACTTCAATTATGTGATTTACAAAACAATCAACTTTCCAAGTAATCACTTTTCCCAATAATTGGTACCATTCAACATATGCTTTCAAATCCTTAAAGAAAACTACTACAGTATAATCCATATACATTGAATGGATATTATGAAATAAATATAATTGATAAAATAATTATTCAACATAATTATTTAATCCATATACACAAGAAATTTAATAATTTTACTATGGTAGTATCTATATCATAAGATTGACCTTGATCCCTTGGATTCTTATGTGGTATATTCCCTTGACTTCTGGGGAATTCATTTACATAGTTCCACCACTACTTAAATTTGAAACACTAAATAGTGTAAGTTTATTTATTTCCCTTTAAATCACAAAAATTATGGTCTTTCTGTCCATAATTGAAGCAAACTTTCATTCCCTTCAAGAAAGTACCCGAGTACTTCTTTCCACAAGCATCACATTTAGAAAACTCCTTCTTTCCCTTCTTCTAATTATCCATATTTTTCTCTTCCATAAAATTCTTATCTTTATTACCTTAAAATACATAATATGTTTACATTTGTTTCTTATTATTGATACCACATCATATTATGTCCTCGTATAATGATAATGATTCTGAGACTAGTTATCTTCGAAGAACTAGATTTAACCCATTAAATAAACAATCAATATTTATATTTGGATTGTATACGTATTCTATAGAATTCAGTGATAACCATGTAAAGTTGTATTTAATACATAGTAACATTTTTATTATTCCTTTTTTCTTAGGATTAGGCATTCCATTTCCACATGCACTAATTATCCGCAAGGAAAATATTTTTCTCTAAGAAAAGTTCCTCAAAATCCTACAACTCCATGTTCATTTTTTCCTCTTCATCCTTAGTTTTTGAATAGATAACCACCATTTATTTTCGTCCCCTAAGATATGAAAAATGGTAACACCCCATTATTTTGTGATTTTTTTGAATTAATTTAATCTTTTTTATATTTTTTATTTCACGCAACACTGTATATAACTTCTGTTGTATGAAAGCACTAAGCATGGATTGCATTATGTAGAAAATAAGATAAATATTGTGCTATAATAAACACTTATATTATATTTAGGTACATGAAAAGATATATTTTTCTTTTTTATACACAATATCGAGTCTCTTAGATAGCTTGCGTTACACACAAGACCGAGTTTTACCAAACTATAAAATACTATTAATATTATTATTAAAATATTACTATAGCTACCACTTATCCATTGGAATATAAGTTACAAATAATATTGATTTAATTTATAAAATATTAATTATACATTTATATAAAATTAATCCTTTGGTTACTAATTAGTATAAGTGACTGTATGAACTATTTGAAAATAAAGAAATTACTTTTCTATAAAAACTATTTTTCTATGTACAAACACAATTTTATCTCAGTAAATTAAAAAAAACTTTTTATTAATGTTTTAAATAAAATTTATATATTATATATTCAATAAATATTTTTTATACTCATCCCATAGATTTGATAGGTATAAGATAATAATAAATCCAATTAAATGAATAAAAAGTTGTATTTTTCTAAAAAGTATTTTTTCCACCTTTTAATGGAGAACCAATTTTAAATATTATTTTTGGAAATTTTATAATTTTTATTTTAAAAAAAACGTCATTTTTTATCATGAAATATCAAAATTTACTTTGGTTGATTTTACGGTATTTTTTTGAGAAGTTTCATTTTTGGATAACTGCTAAAGAACACTAAATTTTTATGCAAAAATTATTTTTCATTTAATTTATTTATAAGGTTAAATAATATTTTTTATTATTTTCAATTTTTAATTAGATTAATTATACAGAAATTAATCCAATTTATGTCATTTTAATCAATTTCCTTTTGGAATTCGATATAAAAACATAGCAAACTTTTGAACATTTTAACTTTTAAAATCCACATTATCATCGCATCTAAGGGATTAAATTTATATTAATTTATAACAATTATGTGATTGGAATTTGAAAAAATTGATTCCATGTTTGGAATCATAATAATTTATGATTTATAATAAGGTAAACTTAGTTTTTGACCAAAGAAAGTAGTGAAATTAATTTAAATTAATTACAACAATTAAGAGGAAAATTAGCTTAACAATGGAGTAAAACTTAATCTTAAGGGAAAAAATGAACAATAAAATCATCCAAAATACATTTTATCTTAATATTTAGACCCTATCCTCCATTTTCCAGAATTTGGTCCATTATTGGATCCACTGGATAGGGGAAAATGTGGGTGGAATTCTCTTTTCCAAAATTTACAAAAATGTCATTCCTCCTCCAATATGAAAAGGCACTCACCCGTACATCATATTCACACATCTCAAGACATTTTTATCACCCAAAATAAGCCCAAATAATCTCCCAAAATTCTTATATTAATCTTATAATTATACCTTTGGGTATAAATCCATCCATGGAAGCCATTTGGTGCAAACTAAAAAGAGTTATCCAAACAAGAGGTATCATCCTTCCTCAAGCTCCATTATATTATTACCATTGTCCACCAAATTAACTATTATTATTACAAGATTATATAATAAAATCAGTATTCCCCCAGGGTTAATATCAATTTTATCCTCCCTTATGGGTCTTGGTGATGTCTCGAGTTCTAGTCTCACTAAGTTCATCCCAGTACTTCCTGTTGCATGTTTTTATTTGTACTGTATCCCCATCCCCCAATAAAATGAGGCTACAAACTCAACTTTTAAAATAATAATCCTCAATATACTAGGATTATTTCACAATTTTTATACATAAATTTACACACACTTCCATTTAATGGGTAACAAACGTATCATTCTTATGTATAGAGAACCACCACCTCAAGAAACAATGTTATTGGTTTTTTCCTTTACCACCTCTCATGGTTGGGAATTATGATGAAAACTATGTTTTTATATAATATATATGATATTAATTATGTATTTATTCTAATTTAATTATTATATACAACATACCTTCATGCATTCCATTTTGTGTAAATACGATAACTTCATTTGTGGATGTGTGGGATACCACCTCCTCAAAGCGATGTGTTTTGTTCACACTCTACATGAAATGTATTAAGGGTTGAGTAAATTTATATGATATATATGAAATAATAATTCTAATAGAATTATTATATATATATATATTATTTAATTTCTTTCTTTCAATATGATAAATAAATGGAATCAACGTTTATGCGTACGTACGACCTACCGTCTCGATTGAAGATGTATTCCATTTCATATTTCAATATTTTATAGATTATTATAAATATTTATATTCTGAATATATATTATATATAAATAAATCTTTACATCATGTAAATATTTAAATCATAATCTAAGTAAGAGTATCATGAATAACAAGTCAAAACATGTATGATAAACAATTTATTTGCTCCCCAAAATGTTTCTTTAACATGAAATTATTAATAAACAGGCAATATAATGCCATAATTGAATCATATAAGGTATTATATATAATAATTTTGTTCTTTTTTATATTTATAATAAAATTATATATATTCATAGAAGGGTTTAATGTGTACAAAGAAAGTCAAGACTTAATGTAATGGAATTACATCTTACTTTTTATTTTTGTGTGATACATGCCATATTAACCACTCACTTATTTTAGGTGGTGTATATACGGAACTTTTACATGTTATCTAAAAAATTTAATTTATTTAATTATATTTAAAGCTTTAATTTATGTTATCATTTCATGGGGATCGTGATTCAAAGGTTACTCAAGTAGTAAGGGTTTTCTCGTCTCACATTTATTTTATGTGAAGCACAAGCCATGTTTACCTCTTATTTATTATATGTGGTGTGTATAATTAACATTAGTGTATTCTATTATTATTATAATTAAAATTTATGGGTATTTACATATCTATTTTATTGACTTTCTTTTATGGTTATTATTTTTTAAAAGTTACCAAATCAATAAAGTAATTTTGTCTCAATTTTCCTTCTTTGAGAAACATGCCATTTTATGCACCAATATTCTTCTATGAGGTGTATATACTACCATTCGAAATTTTATATAATGAATTTACTTATTTAAATGAAATTTTAAGTTTAATTTAATGTCGTTATTTCTATTTTATTATGATTCAATATTATTAATGTCGTAATGGTTTATTTATACAATCCCATCGTTTATCGAGGTTGTTTACGATTATGCTTCCATTGATGAAATATTATGATAAATATTTCTTTAAATATCATGGATTTTCTTATAATCTATTTATTTATTATATCATAATGTATTGGTACAATTTTACACTCCTTTTTACATAAGATAATTATGAAATATTTTTTAAGAAATTCCAACTTTATTTCTCTTTTCGGTCAGAAATATGTGTTTTCTAGGAATGTTTTCAAATATTAGGTTTTAAGTTTTTAAAGTTATTTTTCAGATTAATGGATATTAAAATATTTTCAAGATTTATTTATATGTTTTCAAAGTGTTTTGAAATAAAAAATATTCCAAAAAGTTTCAAAATTAATTTATAAGTTTATAAAGAAAATGGGTTTCAAAATGTTTTCAAGGTTCTTTTATAAATTATCAAGGGAAAAAAGGTTTTAAAAAGGTTTTCATGATTATTTTATAAGTTTTGGGGAAATTGTTTTTCAAAATGTTTTCAGAATTCTTGTATATGTTCTCAAGAAAAAAATGTCTTCAAAATGTTTTCATCTTTATTTTATATTTTTTCCAGGAAAGCAGTTTTTAAAATGTTTTTGAACATTATTTTATAAGTTATTGTGGGAAAAATGTTTTATAAATGTTTTCATGATTATTTTATATGTTTTCAAGAAAAAAAATTTTCCAAAAGTTTTTCAATAATATTTTATTTGTTTTCTAGCAAATGATTTTTAATTTTTTTTAATCCCCTGTATATGTTTTCAAAGAAAATGTTTCTCTAGATTATTATATTAGAATATGTTTTTAAATGGTTTTATAAAAAGTATTTTCAAAGAAAATATATTTTACTTAAGAAATGTTACATGCAGTATTTCAAAATCCTTCTCCATTTAAGATTTCATACATTGTTATAGTTTACCCTTTGTTGGGGATATGAACTAAGAATACCATTCATAATCTTTCTTGAATGTTTTATATAATGTTTTTTATGAAACTCGTTTCTCTTAAACATGTTATATGATTTTGAAACCTGATTCATTTACTAGGTTATGTTTTCATGAAATTATTTTGAGACCTATCTATTTTCTATATATAATGATATGATTAAATGTTTATGATACCCATTTTATTTCATGGGTTATGATATAATGTTTATTATACCCATATCTTTTCATAGGTCATGATAAGATGAAATTTTTATTATCTTGTAGCACATGTATGTATGATTTTATTACGTGATTTTTGTAGAGAATATCTCCCAAAAAGGAATTGGGTAATGATGGATTACTCATAAGTATATGTGTTATGTGTAACACCCCCGATTTGAGGTATGTAACCCCTTATTTATGTTTTTTATGTGTAAAAACTGGTTGGATAAAGTTTTAAAGAGTTTGAAAGTTTTTTGGGAAGGTTTTTGGAATTTTTTAAGGGTGAATGGTTTGGTAATGGTTAGTGAAAATCATTCTGCTTCTCTAGGAAATGTACACATAGAGGAAGCAGACTATGGGTTAGCACATGGTTAAAGCACACATTTTTGCACACCATTCAACCACATAGGTAAACCATACAGCATGGGACAAGTGGAATTCACATGTTCGGAACATGATTTGTATAACTATGTTGGAAAACCATGTGAGGTACCCCTTTAGGTAATATAAGGAACATAGTTAGCGCACAGTTTTTCCAAACTATGTGCAGCTTAAAAAGTGGGTTAAAAAACAGGGCTTTGTCGGGATTTTCCCCAAACACCACATTATTTCTCCCATGTGGTGATACTTTGGGATTTACTCTTCTCAAAGTATATGGAACCTCTCTGACACATTTTAGAATCATCTTTAAGGGTTTTCTTAGTGGTTTTAAGGTGGGTCTCACTTGGTAAGTCTCCTCTCTTAGTAGTTTTTTGGTTTATCTTAGATCTACTCTTCTCTCTCTATCTCTCCTGGTTTCTTAGATCTAGTTCCGTTGTAGATATATCTAGGGTTTTTGTTGCTAATAATGGTAATATGTTTCCCTTTTAATGTTAGGGGAATTTATCTAAGGTGGTTTTGTGGAGTTTTCACTTCTATTTGGTGAGAGTTTGTTCTATTATTCATTTTATCCAAAATTCTAAAGGTAGGTGGCTTCACTTTTGACTCCCCCTACTTGAAGTTGATGTATTTTATTTTAAATTAATTATTTTTCTTCATATTTATTATGAAATTTAGGTTATAATCTTGGTTGTAACCCCTGTGGTGTTGATTTATAGGTTTTGGTGGAAATGTGATATTATTGTCCATTGTGCTTTGTTGTTGGATTTTAAAATAATGATTTTCAAATTAGTTTCTTGGTTGATTTAAGGAAATGGTTTTTGAAAAATGGATTTCAATGCGAATGTTGTTTTATTGAAATGATGTTTGGAAATAATGGGTGGAAAGTGTTTTGGTATAAATGGGTGAAATGGTTTTGACATGTTTTTTGGAAATGCTTCTTGGCTTAATGGGTTGTTTGGTTTTGGAATTATGGGGTGGCATGGTTTTACGATTATTAGTTGATATGATTTTTGTAAATGCGATTTTATAGTTGTTATATTATTTGTTTTTGCATGAATATAATAGAGATGGATAATGGGTGTGAAGTACCACCATCAAAAGAATGAAATGTGGTGTGCTGTACCACTATAAAAACGAGATGGGGTCAGACATGATGTTCTGCCATCAATGGGAATGCCAAGATCATTTGGTTTATTTAGGTGTATAACTATGACATGCATGAAGTCATGAAAGATGGAATGGGTTATGCCAACATGAAATGGTAAAAATGGGTAATGACTGGTTGATTTTCTTTCCTTGGACATGTGTTCATTTGGGTGAAATGTTTTGGTAAGGGTGTGTTTGGAGTGTTGGAAATTATTGAACTATTTTAATGGTTTTATATAAGTTGTTTTATATAAATGTGCTAACTTGTTCTATCCTAGTGTCATGAGTAGGTAAGTCATTTGGGGAAAGCCTATTGATTATTTTTACTCAGCATCTACTTGGTAAGTTTGGTTATTTTTCAGGTGTTATTTTTTGAGACATAGGTAAAGGTAAAGCATCTCATCATTTTAGTGGAAAATCTTGATGCTTTGGAGGTATTATAGTGGTAGATCTTGGAACTTGGTGTGAAGATATGGTGCTATATCTTTAGTCCTCATGTTGTTTTTGTCTTAGTCTTCCTCTCTAGTACTCTGATTTTTGGTTATGTGGTTTCAATTATAGTGGTATTTTGGTATTGTAGTATTTTGATACATTATTGTCATGTATCAAAAGGTAATTTTGGTCATGGTATATTTCGATTATGGTTTTATTTTGGTTAAAGGAAAAATCATCCTACAATCATTCATGAAGACCTCGACATTTATTTCCATCCTATGGCACCATGGGAATTTCACCTAAGGATAAGTAATATTACATAGACTTCTTAAGAAAATGGATAGGGAAAGGAAATTACAATTGGTATCAGCTTGTTTGGTCCTTTGGAATTTATTTTTTATCTTGGAGTTGGCATTCGTTCTCAGTTTATTCCTTTATTTGGAATGGTATCAAGGTGTAGGATTGTCAGAAATTTAAATTTATAGCATAAAAAGACATATCTAACCTTTTTATGCTGAACTTAAAGTTACTATGGAGTTGGGTACATAAGTGTTTTAGAGACACTTATAGGCATTAGAATCACATTGTCATGGGTTTATCCAATGAGACAAGCATGGAAATCATTAAATGAATTAATCCCCAATATGATTTCATATATCATCTGAGGAATGATTTATGTATGATATGAATGTGTTGATTTTTGAAAAATTTGGAATTTTTTTTCAAATGTGTGATTTTAAAAAGATAAGGGTTGTGGTATTTTGGAAATGTGTCAATTTTCAAAACATGTGGATTTAAAAAAATGAAAATGATTGAACATGGGAAATGTGGAATTATGGGAATCATGGTTGTAATAGAGCAATGCGATTGATGTTAAAATTTTAAGCCTTCACTTTCTATATATTGAGACTTATGATGCTTGTGTTTTGTTGATAGAAATGGAATTGGGTATGCATCATAGAGACCAACCAGAGGGAGATGCTAAAAATGTGGTTGCACCTAAGCCCCAAGTGAACTAGAGGCTGGTTCAGAGTATATTTTAATCCTTTTAGGCTATGGATAGTGGGAATAAATGGGATGGTACAAGGCATGTGAACCATTCAATTTAGTTTCAGAAGCAGAATCCACCCATCTTTCAGTGTGATTTAGAACTATAAAAGTTAGATCTATGACTCAACAGGATGAATAAAATATTCAATTTCTCAATCACATCAATGGAGTTGAATATGAAGTTATAAACATACATTTTTAAGACCTTTCATGTTAGTTATGGGAGTTAGTGGTCTAGGATAAAGGGGAGCATGGAATAACATGGGAGGATTTAGAGGAATTGTTTAACAAATAATTCTACCCTCACATGTTCAGAATTTTGTGAACAATCAATTTCTTCAAATTGAAGTAGTAAAAACTATCAGTGATATAATATAAAACTAAATTAATGAATTTTGTTTGGTTTTCATTAGATATTTTTGCTAGTGAGTCCTTTATGGAACACATTTTAGAATCTAGGTTGAGGTATGAAATTCTTCCAAAAATTGTGGTACTCTGTATAATAGACAATATAGAGATAGTAAATAGAGAAATAGTGGCTGAAAGAGATATCCTGGGGGCTATAGGTAGAGGATCTATGTTTATTCCCATGGGAAAAGGTGGGAACTATAACATAGAGAGCAATTAGAAGAGGGACTTTTATTTACAAGGTGGGACTATGACTCAAAATTAGTCGAAAGGATCGGTGAATTTTCCTCCAAAACCTCAGAGAAAGCTGAGATGTTTCCAATGTGGCTCTCTAAGACAAATAAACTGAGAGTGTCTGAAACCACCTTGATCATGTGACAATAGAAATTAGATGGGCCATATTTAGTGTTATGTTCATAGTGATCTAAGGTCAGGTGTTCGTGATAATTATCAAGGGTTGTAGGCATCTTATGCTTCGAAAGTATGAGGGTAGAAACACTCCCCTCATCAGCAGAACAAATTTAGTCATTGTGATTCTAGGAATACCATGAATCCTTTGAAGTGGAAATTCTAGAAAGCGAGTAAAGAGAAAAATGTATCCAGTATGCTGGTGTATGGATCTAAACAAGTTGTGTTGGATGATCAGTTGGGACCATACATGGTGAGAGGTTTGATTCTTTTGAATTACACCTTTATAAAATCTTTGTTTCATACATATGCATCTCATTATTTAATTTCTTCTCATTTTATTGATTTTTTGGGTTTTAATGTAGAAATGATACCTTCTGTTTTGAAAATCAAACTCTTATAGGTCAAATATTATGTCAATACTTTCCATGTAGAGGATCCTGTATAACTATTTCTGGGGATGAGTTAATATGGGACTTCCCAGTCTTTGAGATGGATGTTTATGATGTAATCCTGGGTATGGATTGGTTGATGATGTTTAATTCAAAAATTGACTATTAATATGTGAACAATTAGTTTCATGACTGAGGATGGCGTCGAGAATCTATTTAGAGGTGAGAAGAACATAAAGGTGGTTGTAATGGGATCGTTGTCACCAGTAGTTAGAATGATATTATATTAGTTAGTGGATCTATATTTTGAATTGATAAAAAAGATTGAGGGAAGTTGTTTTTTGGTAGTTTTTGATCCATTTCTAGATTTCTTTCCCAAAAATTTCTCATGGTTTCCACCGATAAGGGAAGGGGAGTTTACGATTGATCTTATTTTAGGGACTAGTCCTATATCAATTCTGTCTTAGTGGATGGAACCGGTAGAATTGAGGGAATTGAAAGTGCATTTGGAAGATCTATAAAATAAAGGTTTTATCAGACCTATCACATCTCTATGGGCAGCACTTGTGTTGTTTTTTAAAAAGGATGATGTAACTCTATGGTTATGTGTGGATTATTGCAATATTAATTGTGTTATAATAAAGAATTGATATACAATCCCTTGAATTGATGATCTATTTGGTCAATTAAGTGGAAATTAGTGGTTTTCTAAAATTAACTTGAGATCAGGATTTTATCAATTGTGGGCGCAAAGAAGGATATCAGAAAAACATCTTTTAGGGGTAGATATAGTCTTTATGAGTAGGTTTTTATGCCCTTTCGTTTGAAAAATTAACCAATGGTTTTTATGGAATTTATGAATTGGATATTTTAGGGATATCTATATGATTTTTTGTTGTGTTTTCGATGATATATTGGTGTATTCTTGGACAAGGGCTATGCATGATAAATACATGGAAACAGTGTTGGGAATCTTAAGAGATCATCGGCTGTATGCCAATTATCAAAGTGATATTTTTGGATACAATAAGTATTTTTCATTGGCCATGTTATTTATAAGGTTGGTGTTTTAGTGGACCCAAAAAATATAAAGGCTGTTATCTCTTGGAAAACACTAAACAATGTCTTTGAGATACAGAGCTTCCTTGGCCTATATGAGTATAAAAAACATTTTTTTCATGACTTATCATGATTATATTCACTAATGAAAACTTTGAAAAGGAATAAGTTTCCATTTTAATGAAATTAATAATGTCAGAAGTCTTTTTAAAAGATTAAGGGTCACCTTAAATCAACCCTAATCTTGGTTTTTCCAAAAATAGGAAAACCATATGTGGTGCATTGTGACTTATCAAGATCAGGGTTGGGGTGTGTTCTCATAAAAGTGGATCATTTTGTTTCATATGGATCATGGTAGTTAAGGTTTCGTGAGAACAAATTCCCAACACATGATTTGCATTTAGCGGCTGTGGTCCATGCTTTGAAAATGTGGTGTTATTATTTCTTCGGTGAAAAATTCATGGTGTTTAATAATCAAAATAGTCTGAAGCATATTTTATCACATATATATTTTAATTTATGGAAAATAATATGGATGTAATATCTCTAGATTTCTGAATTTGACTTGATGTATGCATCGGGTAAAGGAAATTTGGTGGAAGATGCATTAAGTAGGAAGTCATATGTTCAGATGGAACAAGAAGCTTCAGATTAGTTACAGTTGATGTTAGTCATGGATGATATGTGTTTGGAATGTGAAGACCGAGGTGATATAGTGATTTTATTACTAGTTTTATTGGTTCCTAATTTGGTTGGATTGGTTAAAGAGGTGTGGACATCTGATTCATAGTGTGTGGCTATGAGGTCTAAACTCAATGGTGGAGATATCATTAAGGGATACAAACTAGATGTGAACTCGGTGTTGTGGTTTTTTAATCATATGGTTGTACCTCTGGATTTCTAGGAACAACTAATTAGAACTTATAATCAATCAATATGGTAAGTTGACCCTATAATTCATAAAATGTATAAGGTGTTGAAATCTTAGTTTTGGTGGGAGGTTATAAGAAGAAAGGTGGATGGATTTTTATCAAGATGCTTGAATTCTCAGCATGTCAATGTAAATAATTAGTGACCAGTGGGTAAGTTGAAGACTTTACATATTTTAGTATGGAAATGGGAGCATATAGATATGGATTTTGTTATAAGTCTCCGAAGAACAGTTTGGAAGCATGATACCATATGGGTGATACTGGATAGGCTTACGAAGTTGGATGATTTCATCCCGATTCTTGAATCTCATATGGTGGAGGATCTTTCCAAAATATATATTTTTGAGGTGGTAAAGAGGCATGTGGTACTAGTTTCCATTTTATCAGATTGAGATATGAGGTTCACATCTCGTTTTTGTATATACATGCAAAAATCTCTTAGGACTCAATTGATGATGAGTACGGTGTATCATCTCCAGACGGATGGGAAATCTGAGATTACAATACAATTGTTGGAAGATATTTTTTCAGGCTTGTGTCCTGAATTTTGGTGGCTCAATGGAGGATCACATACATTTGGTGTAGTTCTCGTATAATAATAGTTCTTGGGCCTCAATACATATGGCTCTGTTTTAATAATGGTATGGGTGTCCGTGTCATTATGCAATTTGTTAGGTGTAAACATGTGAGTCTATGATAGTGGACCGAGACTTGTCTAAGAGACAAAAGATAATATTATGTTGATTAGGAAGAGAATATAGATAGCTCAGAGTCATCAAAACTTTTATGAGAACCATCATCGATGACCATTTTCATTCGAGGTGGGTAATAATGTGTTATTATTAATCTCTCCTTAGCTTGGACATCATCATTTTGGGAATAATTTCAAGTTATATTTGAGATATAGGACCTTTTGAGATACTTGAGTAGGTTAGAGAGGTTTCATATCAGTTGGCCTTACCACCATAGTTCAGTGTGGTGCATAATGTATTTCATGTATCCTTGTTAAAGAAGTATCATCTAGATCATAACCATGTGATTCGATGTGATCATGTTAACCTAGATACAGATGTTTTATTGGTGCATGTGCTAGTTCAGATTGTAGATAGGAAAGATAAAGTCTTGAATGGTAATATCACTTTTCTAGTGCAGGTGTTTTGGCAACATGGTCAGATTTAGGAGGAAACATGGGAATAAGAGAAAGAAATGGTTGAGCAATGGCCTGAGCTGTTTCGAGAAAGTGATGGTTTTCTAGTTTATGAGGATAGAAATACCAATGGTGGGGAGAATTTAGAACCTATTATTTGAGGTATTTTACCCCTTATTTATTCTTTTTTATATGTATAAAGTAGTTGGATGAGGTTTGGGAGAGTTTTGGTGTTTTTTGGGAAGGTTTTGGGACTTTTCTATGGGTGCAAGTTTTGAGCATAGTTAGTGAAAACAATGTGGCTTCTCTATGAAACCATGCACAAGGAGGCAGTGGGATATGGGTTAGTTATTGGTTAAGGTGCATGATTTGAAAAACCATGAGGCCACCCAAGTAAACCGTGAAACATGATACTATGGGATTTTTCATGGTCAATGAATGGTTTGTATAACAGCATGGGCCAACCATTCATGGTCTCCCTTGAGGCTGTAGAATATGTAAAGTTATTGAACAATTTGTCTAACCATGTGGCTAAATAGCAAATAGATTAAAAATTGGTTTTTTTTAAAATGGTATTTGATTAGGATTTTCCCTAAACACCCCATTCTTGCTCCCATGAGGCCCTAACTTAGGATTTCATATTCTTCATGGTTAGGGAACCTATCTCACACATTTTAAAAGCATCTTGAAGGGTGTTCTTGGTTGTTTGAATGAGGATACACCTTGTTAAGTCTCTTATATTGGTAGTTGTGTTGGTTTTATTAGATATAATCATCTCTCTCTACCATTTTCTTAGATACAGTTCCACTGCAGATAGATCTTGGGTTTTTTTGCTAATAATGGTGAGATTTATCGTTGTTGATGTTAGAGGAAGGTATATAAGTAAATTTTGTGTATTTTTCACTCGAATTTGGTTAGTGTTTGTTTCATTGGTTATTTTCTCCAAAACCATAAAGGAAGGTGGCTTCACAATCAAATCCTCTTACTAGAAATTGGAGAATTTTATTTTAAATGAATTGTTTTTCTAGATATTGAATGTGAAATTGAGGTGCTAAGTTTGGTTGGAACCCCTTTAGTGATGATTTATGGAATTTTGGGGAAATTTGATATTTTTATGCATTTTTCTTTGTTGTTGGATTTTAAAATGATGATTTTAAAATTGGTTTCTTGGTTGGTTTACAAAAATTGTTTTTGAATAAAATTTTCAATAAAAATGTTGTTTTATTAAAATGATGATTTTAAATAATGGTAAGAAAGGGTTTTTGTATAAATGGATGAACTTGTTATGAAATGGTTGTTGGAAATGTTTCTTGGCACAAAGGGTTCTTCATCTTGGGAATTTTGGTGTGGAATGGTTTGGAAATTATTGGTTGATATGATTTTGGTAAATTTTATTTTATAATGGTTGGATTAAGTGTTTGAGCAGGAGTAGAATGGGTATGGATAGTGGGTGTGAAGTACAACCATCAAAGGAATGAAATGTAGCATGAAGTACCACTGTAAAAAGGGGACATGGTTAGATATTAAGTTCCACTATCAATGGGAACACAAAGCTCATGTGGTTTAGTTATGTGTACTATTGTGACATGAATGCAATTATGAAATATGGAATGATTTATTCCAACATGAAATGGAAAAAATGGGTAATGACTTTTTGATTTTCTTTCCTTTGACATGTGTTTATTTGGGTGAATTGTTTTGGTAAGGGCATGTTTGGATTGTTGGAAATTATTGAACTGTTAAAATGGTTTTATATAAATTATTTTATATAAATGTGCTTACTAGTTGTATCCTAGTGGCATGAGTAGGGAAATAATTTATGGAAATCATATTGAGTATTATTACTCACACCCTACTTGGGAACTTTAGTGATTTTACAGGTGTTGTTTTCCAAGACATAAGTAAAGCTAAAGCATCTCATCCTTTTAGTTGTACATAATGATGCTTGGGTGGTCTTATGGGTTGAGGATTAGAGATTTGTGTGGAGATATGGTGCTATAGCTTGTGTTCTTGAGTTTTTTATCTCACTCTTCCACTGCAGTACTATGATTTTTGGTTATATGGTTGTGGTTATGGAGATCTTTTAGTATTGTTATATTGTGATACATTTTTGACATGCATCATTTGGTAATTTTGGTCAGGTAATGTTTAGCTATTTGTTTTAATTTGTTTATAGGAAAAATCACCCCTTAATTTTTCATGAAGCCCCCAGTATTTATTTCAAGCCTTTGGTGCCTTTTGGATTTCACCTAAGGCCAAGTAATGTTCCACCACCTTCTTAAGAAAATGGAAAGGGTCCATAAATTACATTATGTGTGAAGCTAATTACATGTTCACAATGTTATGTGTGAACTTGATTAGATGTTCAAAATGTTATGAGTGAACCTTATTACATGTTCAAAATGTTATGCGTGAACCTGATTACATGTTCACAATGTTATGCATGGACCTGGTTCCATGTTAATAATTTTATGCATATACCTGATTACATGTTAAAAATGCTATGAGTGAACCTATTTACATGTTTACAACATTATGTGTGGATCTGGTTTCATGTCCATAAGTTTATGTGAGGGCCTGATTTTATATCCTTAACTTAATGTGTTATACATGTTCACAATGTTATATACTAATGTATGTGAAAACATTCGATGTCTTATTCATATTTTATGATTTCATGGCTAATTTCCCTGATTATATTCTAATTATTTTCTAATAAACTACTAATATTTTTGCTATGATTATTTTTTACGTTATTTGATATGCGGGTTATGATATTATAATGATACAATCATGTTCATATTCACCTATCCTCATGTTTTTCTTACATATCTCCCTTGTTTACCCTTACTGAGAATTTGGGATCACCCCTGTCTTATGTTTCCTTTCCCCAGCTTATGAAAAATTAATTTAGTAGTATTACTAAAGGGGAATATTTTTAATAGATACATTGAATATATTTCACCATATTAGAATATCTTGTTCCATGTTTCCAAAGACACTAAACTATTATAGTCCTCGGGCATGTATTTTTATAAAATAATGAATATTCATCTAAAATGATGTAATATACATGTATGTTAAGCCTTAATTACTATAGTTGGTACAAAGGAAAAGGTTTATTCAAACTTTTGAAACTATGAAGAGAAAACTTTAGTGATACCCCTAGGGATATTTTTAACGATATTTCTAGGTATTTCTTTATAGACATGTCTAATGATGATTTAAAGTATATGAAAATGTCCAAGAATTATGGTAAATGATAGAGCGAGTGGTTTCCTAAAAATTCTTCCCTTTCTAAATACTAAAAGTGGATTTGGATTTGGAATAGATGTACATAGGGTTAATAACCTTGGAAGAACCATATTGAGTTAGACTTGATCGGGAATTGGTGCATGAAAAAAGGCCTTGCTTCACCCCTGGTTTGACACTCCCGAAGGATATCCTTTGGAAATTCAAAAACTCATTATGAACAATCATGAATGATATAAATAGAATAAGAATATTAATAAACTATGATAAACCAATGGTTTCATAGATTAATTTTGTAGATGTCACGATTTATACATCAAATAAATTATTTTTCATGGTTATCTGGTTTTATGTTTTGATAAGTGTTTCTTACACTATGATTCATGGTGTTAGTAAATAAAGGGAACTAGAAGGAATTGGGTTTGAATTTTTTATATATGTAAAGTATAGGAATTATAAAAATTGATGTCCTAAGTTGATATCCCATGAAGTGAATTAGGAAGGTGGTATGGGTATTGGTTAAAATTATGAAGATAATGAGACTGAAAACAACCTGGGATGTTCTAATTTTATTTTTCAAATTAAATATAAGAAGAATTATTAGATTAAGGTTGACGAAACATAAGATATTATTCGTATTTCATCTCCTATAAAAGGGGTATTAATAGATAAAATTATAAATCTTGATTAATGGTTTAAAAAATAAAATTCAATAATTGAAGTGTATATATTTTCGAATTCAAAGATTATGTTATATGAATCATGAATGATATAAGTATTTTTAGTAGAAGTTTTTCATTAATGATTGAAAAGGATATGATGAATGTTGATGAAGACGTAGAAGTGTGATTTAATGGAAATGTGATATTTGTAATTAGGGGTAGGTAACCGTTAATGTGTCTTTGTTTTTGGGAAAATTATTTTTAGCTTGGTCCAAGAGATGATTGATATGGATAATGAAAGTTGGATAATACAGATTATTGTGGAACTAATTAATTATTTGTCAAAAAATTGGTCTATGTTATCATGGATTAATTTCAAAAATTCTTTGATTTAAAGAATATATCCAGTAATTTTTTTGAATAAGGAAGCAAGAATGTTTTTAATAAGGATTTATGGTAATTCAGGTCATTACCACGTTGCAATAGAATATGTGATGAATTTATTCACATGTTTGGTATGTAAAAACCAAGAGATACTATATGATATATGGGGGATAAATTATAATATGATTATGATAAATATAGTGACATTCTATCTAATATTTTGTATTTTCATCTTTTCAAAGAGTTATAAGGTTACCCATTTATAAAAAGTTTACATTAAAAGTTATAAGATATTTTAGAGATTAATGTATCATACCGCTATCTGAGGATTTATGCATATTGAATAAAATATTCTAACCATTTTTTTGTGATGATAACTAAAGATAGATGGAATGAATTACCATTCTATTTATGGATCTCAAAATCGGTTAGTGCTTTAGGAATACCAAAATTCACATTCATTTTCCTAGAGTAATAGATTAAGTGAATATTGATCAAGGAATAATAAAATGGTGTAATTGTTCATACGAAATGGAATGAATTAAATTAATTATATCTTCTTTTAAAAAGATCCTTCAAATTAAGGAAAAGGGACTTGAAATAAAATTATATCATATTATCATCATTTTTATGATATTAAGGACCTCTTTCATGCTTCTTCAATTATGGTTTCTTTATTTTTAAATTTCTATAGATCACCCACTTTCTTGGGATCAATGAATTTTATCAATCTCTCTGACTATTTATGATTTTCTTCAAAGTCTATGTTTTTACGTCCCACCTATGTTCTCCTATGCAATAAACTTTTTATGTGCTACTTTGGGTAACCATTATGTTTCAAACTATACATTTTAAAGGAATTTTTTGAATTCATTTTTATTATGTTGGTTTATATGAAAAGAACATTGATGTATTAAACCTTTCATAACCCAGATGAATTTTAAGGTAGAAATTCATTTTAAGGGAGAAATTAATTTTAAGGGTGGTTTAATGTACCACCTAGAGATTTTGTGATTTTTTTTTTCAAAATAATTTAATCCTTTTGATATTTTTAATTTCAATCAACATTGAATACATATTTTTTAATACAAAGGCATTACTCATTTCTTACATTATACGCAACACCAAGTCAAGATTTCACGACAAGAAAAACTTTTATTATATTATGGTAAACACACCACTATATTTGTATTGTTTTACATAGAATAACCAATACCTTCTATAGAATGTGTTAAACACAAGGCTTATTTTTATTTAACTACAATATAAAATTAATATTATTATTAAAATATTATTAAAGCTACCACCTATCCATTGGATTGAGAGTTACAAATAATATTAACTAAACTATGAAAATATGATTTACAAATTTATATAAAATTAATCATTTGGTTATCAGTTAGTATAAGTGAATGTAATAACTATTTGAAAATAAAGAAATTAATTTTCTAAGAAACTATTTTTCTATGTACAAACACAATTTTTTTCTTAGTAAATTAAAAAAACAATGAATTTTAAATCAATACTTCTTTTTCATATAATTTATTTACAAGGTTTTTTTATTTTTTAATGTTTAATTAGATAAATTATACAAAAAATTAATCTAGTTTAGGTTATTTTAATATATTTTACCCAGATATTTGATATAAAAACTTAGCAAACTTTTGAATGTTTTTACGTAAAAAACCCGCATTGTCGTCCCATAGGTAGGATTAAATTTAAATTAATTTTTTCCATTTATGTGATTGTAAATTGAAAAAATTGATTCCATATTTTTAATAATATTAATTTATAATGTCTAATAATGTGAACTTAGTTTTTGACCAAAAATATCAGTGAAAGTAATTAAAATTAATTACAACGATTAAGAGGAAAATTAGCTTAATAAGGGACTAAACCTTAAAATTAAGGGCCAAAATGACCTATATGTTTTTTAAAAATCCATTGGATGTTCATATTTATACCCTATACTCCATTGTCTCTAATTTGGTCCATTATTTGAGTCACTTTACATGGGATAAATGTGGGTGAAATTCCATTTTCTAAAATTAACATGAATGCCACTCCTCATCCACTATAAAAAAATAAGTCAACCATCCACTTTATTAAAAACTATAAAGCCATTTAGATAAACCAAAATATCCTCAAATAAGTTCCCAAAATCCCCACCATAATCCTTGGATCCTACCTTTGGGAATAAATCCATCCAAGTAATCTCTTTGGTGCAGATCAGAAGGAGTCACCCCAAGAAGAGGTAACATCTTTTTCTAAAGCTCCTTTTCATTATTTCCATTTTTAACCACCTAAATTATTATTATTAGATGATTATATAATAACCTAAGTATACAAAATATACTAATATGTATTTATTTTAAGTGTTTAAATTAAACTTACACAAACATCCATATAATTTTTAACAAACTTACCATTTTTATGTACGACTAACTACCACCTCCCGAAACGATGTTGTTCATTTTTTTGTTACGACCTATCATGGTTGAGAATTATTATGGAAAACATGTTTTATTATTATATATATATATATATAATATTAGTGATTTATTTATTCTTCTTGAATTATTATATAAAACATAACTTCAAGCTTTCCATTTTTTGAAAATACGATAACTTCATTTGTGGAAGTGTGGTCTACCACCTCCTCAAAGCGACGTGATTCGTTAAATCTCCACACGAAATGTATTAAGGATGGGTTTAGTAAATGTATATGATATATATGAAATAATAATTCTACTATATTTATTATATATATATATATATACATATATACATATATGTAATTTACTTTCTTTAAAAACAATAAATAAATGAAAATAGCGTTCATGCATACATACAACCTAATATCTCTATGAATGGTGTATAACGTACCTGGACGAGTATCCACTGAACTGGTTCACTGAGATGGGTTGTTAAATGAACTAATTTGCACCTCCTCATATGATAGAGGCTATCGACTAGCAACACAGGTCTAAAGGGAACATGGGGAGACTATACCTGCTTATTCGAGTGAAGTCGCAATAGACGTAACGTCAATAGATAAGAAAACCAATAAAAACAATAAATGGGTAGCTTGAAAAAACATCCAATAATTAACAATGTACTCATTCTATAATTTAATCTAGTGAATAATCTATATTCTAATAAGTCATACAATACGAACCATGACTAGAACAAACAAAAGACCCTAAACCTAGTCTTGACCTCCATGCTCCGACCCGTCATCCCAATCATAACCAAACACCATGTCCTTTTACTAATCCTAAAACTGAAAATAAGTAGTATATGCTTTGGTACCCAAGTTCCATGGCTTCTTGAGTTGGGTGTGAGTACAACTCAGTAGGCCACCACCAATTGTGTACAAATCAATATACAGTCTGTACAAGTGTGTATACAAGTATCATTTACAATAAACAAACATGGAAACCAGGATAACATAGAATTATTTAATTAATATTAATTTTAAGAAATTTTAATCATTATTACCTTTTAATAAGTTATTATATATTCCTGACTAAATTCATATTCATCTCATTTTCCATGGGTTAGGCATTTACATCACTTACACTATGGAATAAGCTAATAAAATACCATTAAAAAGGGAATAATCCATGTCCCTATCCCACTAGGTTTAAAAAATTCACAGAAAAGACATTATCCTCAACTTGAAGCCTCAATCTAGGTGGAATGAAATAGTCAGTGGAATAGATATTTGTCTCCTTACCAAACCGATGCATTGTGGGGTAGAGTTTAGAGCATCAGTCTAACTCAACTTGTGGGTGTAGAACCTCAGTCAATACCCCACACTAATAAGCAATATACACATTGTTATACATCTAGGGGTAGGTTAGCGAATAAGTCCAACCCGACCCATGGGAGGATCCTTAGTCATTTATCCCACACCAACATATGAAAACCATATTTAACCAATACAAATAATCAAACAAAATTCAAAACAAACAACATGTAAATTTATATTATTCTATAATCCATTAAAACTTTTCCATTTACATCACATTTTTATTTATATTTCATTTTTGTTTATCCCAAATCCCATTTCTTATGCCTAAATCATTAATCATTTCACTAATTCCCATACATTAACCCATTTAACATATTCAACAATTTCCATATGTTAACTCTCACAACCCATTCATAATTTCCCATGTATTAACAACTTATTCATTTAAAGTACAATTAAAAATACACTAGGAATATTCACATTTATCCCATTTAACCCATTTCCACATCATGACAAAAACCTCCATATGCTATATCAGCAACCAAGTGCATTCACCACTTAGTTCATTTCATAATCATGTTAACCTTTCAGCATAATTATCATGGGTCCTATCTCACTAGCCCATAAATCAATTCAATAAATATGGTCAAAATAGAACCTTAAGACCACATCATAGTATAAAAACATAATTCAAAATACTTATTCGAAATCATCCTTAATCCACCCATTAAAACATGGGACTTCATCTTTCAAAACTAAAACATTCTTGAAGTATTTCCTTTGTATTTCAACTATCCAAACAACCGTTAAACAATTTTCACAAAAGGTAGGCTAAAAAATATTTAAAATCTCTTATAAAACCCACTTATAAATCAATTTGAGGTCAACATCTCTTTTAAAATAATTTCTCTTTTTCAAATATATTTTTCTGTCAATAAATCTAAAATCGAATCAAAGCCCCAATAATACCATCAAAATAATTCCAAAAACTTTCAATAATTTATAAAATCCAACTTATAAATTGTTCCAATAAATACATTAACCCTAAAAATGCATCAATTATATATTTACTAACCATTAAACCTCATAATACTCTTATCTAATTGTTTACTAAATTTATTCACCATTTACGAGGGTCTGACTTACCCCATTTGAAGCCCTAGGTTCATTATCACACCATCAACGATCCCAAATGGGTCTGTGAAGGTTATCTCACATCAATATAAGGTCCAAATCACATTTCACAAATCAAGACATCAAAACGCAACATGGTAGTTAAATAGAACAACTAAATAGACATATAACACAACAAGACTATGGGAAAAAGCTTAAAGACCACGTAACTCATGATAGTTGAAGAATGATTTCTTAATCTCCACCTTTGATTTGAACCCAAAATCCATCTAAAGACCAAGAGTAAAATATGGGTAACGGTTTTAGGGATTAAAAATAAGAAGATAGATCCTAAAATCCCTAATAAGGAAAATATATCTAGGTGGAGTGTTAGACTCACCAAGATCATCAATTAACACCAAAACACACTCGAAATGAAAAAGTATTGAAGGAGAATCATCCATGGAGGGAGAGGGGTCTTCTGGTTTGTAACCTAGGGTAGAGGGGGTCTAATGGGAGGAAAAATCATAGGATTATATAAAAATCATGAGGTGGAAAAACTGTAAATTTTTAACTTTTAATGGGAAACATTTTTTACCCACATGGTTTTCCAAACAGTGTAAAAACCATGCACAAGACACTATTTACGGAAAGTTAGTTTATACAGTTACATGGAGATACCCACATGGTTTAGAAAAATGTGTGGTATCTATGAGATTTCACTCTATCTAAAATGGTACCCAAAACATATGGTTTCCTTGGCCAAGTTCACGATTTTCACTAACTATGCGCCAACCATGTGCTATGTGTTGTTTGGTCACTTCTATCCCTTTTTTGTGTCTGGTACCCTATTACACTTCCAAAAATCCTCAATCACTAGAGAAACACATCATTAACCTTAAAATATATTTAAAAAAATAACAAGGGTTCACCTTTACTAAAGATCAGGATCTTACCGCCTCCCCACCTTATAACAACTCATCCTTGAGCATCACTTCCATGAATTCCCAAGCCATCAAGATGACAAATTTAGAACAAGGACCACCAATCAACCTTCACCTTCTTATTTTCTCCATGAACTCATCCACACTGTAACAATGCTCGAACTAAGGAAACGATCCTACCCTGAGATAATTTTCATCACCAGGTCCCATAATCTCAATTTGATTCTCTTTAAGGACATATCCACCTCAACTCTTCATTATTGACACCAAGAAAACAAGAAGGGTTCAATAAACACTACTAAAACACCTCATCAAGGATACAAATTAGACACTATATTATCCTAGAAGTACCATCCGGAACTCACTCGGTCTGATCCACTTCATAGTTCATGGACCAAATTTCTTGGCACCCTCTCACACAAATTATTTCAAAGAACTAATAGTGATCCAAGCCCAAAGTCTCTAGAGGAAATGTATTTATTTTAACCACATCTCACGACCTACCTCGATCAGAAACTAAAGGTCCAACAACCTCAATTCATTTCGAACATCTGAGAAGCGTAACTCAAATACAGTCTTCATCTAGAGATACTCAACCATTCATCACCTGATCCAACACCTATCACCAACACTACTTCCCCAATATGACTCTTAATTGATTCCATTCAATTTGAACTTTTTTTCATGACATTAACTGACAAAAACTCAACATAACCTTAATTCAACTCAACTTTCATAACTTACCCAAACAACCAAAAATCCATGAAAACAACCTCCATCACTTTAATTCTCAAATCTTCAAACCATTTTCATGCTCTACCACACCCTCAACACATCTCTAACATGACCACTTTAATTGAATTTATAACTTTCTCAAGCCTAAGGCCATAACTCGGCTCAATAGACCATCGCATCCCGAACCAACCTAGTTTTCCCCTAAAGAACATGAACATGCCCCTCACAAGTTTCTCATTTTCTTCTTAAGGCCACCACATACCCTTCTCAGCTTTCTCTATACATCCATGTCTTAACATGAATCTCCCCACATTAGGAGTATCATTGTCACCGATTTACTCAAGCGATTTCAACCTCCATAGATTTATTCCCTATCTTAAGCTAAACCCAAAAACATGGATGTCAACATTGAAGTTCCACTATAATGAAAAAAACATCACTCACTACTCATTCACGAATTCTGAGAATGAGACCCATGACATTCATCAGCACCCTGTGCACATTGAGGACCTCTCCGTAACCGATCGATGGTGTACGCGCCCACCATATGAATCCCACACACATACTGCTGTCTGATTATATCCTCCAAGGTGACCACATTCAACAAAATACACTCAAGTCACTATACAAAAATCAAAATCCTTATCAGTTCACTTATATGGTATCAAGATATTAGGCATGATCATCACTAGTTAAAAGCACACTAAGAAGTTATCGATGAACACCACCAAAACTATCCATTTCCACTGTCATATCGTACCAAGAGGGAACTACAACCTATCAAAGGTCTCATTATTCCCCATCCACCGATTTATTATGCACACTAGAAAACTACAAATCGAATTGAGTTTCTAACAAAACTCATCCCAACCTCATGAACCTCTTCCAAGAAGTCGTGACCCAACATCCCTTTTGACACCATTGTCATCACCCTACTTGAGTTCTTATTACACGGTCCCACTGACCTTAAAAGATACACCACAACTCATTCTACTAGTCCAAAACCAACCAGTTTCTCACACTCTCTTATGAACAAATACGAAACCCATATCTAGCTTTCATGGGTCATTCATGCCACCTAGTCTACCAGCTTCATCAGACCCAAAATATTATTCAACATATTACCCAATAAGAACTACTCCAGAAAACAACCCAACCACACTTTGATCACCCTTTACTTATCCACCAAAAACCAAAAATTCTTCCCACATCTAACTCCATCAACCACAGGGTCAGGTCTTTGAACGATCATTCCCTTTACAACAACAATGAGAACCAAATTTAAACTCCCAAGTGTTTCCCTGAGGTGAGTCCAAGGAATAACTATGTACTTTAATAAAACTTGATGCACCCACCACACATCGATTTCACCTATAAAGAAACCAATTTTTCTTCAAATTATAAGGTACATAAAACATTGGCCCGACCTCCCTCAAGGTTACCCTCATTTTCTCATGATTGTCAACTCATAGCCATAACTCAAGATGCAACTCCAAAAACCATTAAATTTTCCACTAAGATCTCTAGTTTAACCCCATTATTGGAAATTACCTCTATGTTACACTACCAAGGTCTAAAGCATCTACTTGTTCAGCACACACTCAAAAGCACCAAAACCCCAATTGAACTCTATCACATGTAATATTAAAAATATCAATGGTACTAACTTCCCAAACTATGTCCACACCATGAAAAGTCCACTGACTCTATCTAATACATACATACCAAACGTCAAACAACCAGCTACTCATAGTGGTAATCCTACTTCTTTTCCAAGCACACTATGACTAACAAACCAAAAAACAACTCACTCTAAATCCTATACCAAGGTTACTATCACACACATACTAGAACCATGAAATGAACCACCAATATAGGGTCTAAACACAACTCACATGGTCTCAATCCATAGGAGTAACCACATTCACATTAATAGGTCACATTTTATAACTTCGAGACCAAAACATGATTAAGGACATAATAAAAACATCCCATTAACCAAAACACCCTACTTGATAAGAATTCACATCATGTAACCCGAGGTCTTAAAACTATGGAACTCTTACTTCCTAAACCACCCGTACATAGGGTCAACAGCCAACACAAGGGATAAACACCACTAGAATCCCTAAAAGATACATTGATCTCCCATTTTCCCACTTAATTAACCATACCATTTTAAACCCACTATTTAAAATCTCAAAGATTTTTCATTTTCAAAACCCAAGAATTTACACTATAAAAAAAACTTTTTATAAACCCATCATTTCAAAAATCCCAGCTTTATTGAAAATCACATTTCAAACATTTTCCATTTAAAAAACCCAAGGATTTTACATTTAGTGAGACATATTAACCCACATTTCAGTTCCCATTGATTTATTCAATTCCATTTTTTATATCCATTTGGTTTATCAACATGTCATTCACAAGTCAATCACATGAAACATACAAATGACCTATCTATCCAATGCTCCTAACATGACAAATGAACTGAAACACCCTCTCTTTTAACACCAAGACAAGAAGTAAAAATCCATAAATAAACAATATCACATCCAAGAACACCACCCAATGTGGAAATATCAACCAACTATAAAATCAAAAAACAAAACATCACTTCCCACCCCAAGAAACATGGGTTTCGCCTCATACGTTTGGATACATGAATAAGCTTATTTACAGATCCCAACAAGATCCTTGTATATTTTCTACCATTACCAAATAGTAAAAAAAACTACATGCTTTGATACAAATTTGTAACATCCCTGGACCTATATCTACTAAACCAGTGCTCCAAGCTAGGTTGTTACGGGATCTCAAGTGTTCCTCCCAATATGCTAGAGGATATCGAATATTGGGACCACTTTTGTGTATGAGTTGTATTTTTTATCAAAGGTTATCAATTATAATAAAAGAAATAATAATCTAAAAATTTAATGGAAGTTGTTTGAAGTGATATCTAGATAATTGTTATGGATTCATAGAATTGGATGACATGCTTGTGCAATTATCCATGTTATTAAAATCAGATGATTGTTGCACTGGTCCTAAGTTAAAATTACTTGTATCAAAGGTGATAAATTGTTTACAATAATTAAGTATCATGGATGTGAGGTTGATTGAAGTTCATTATAATTTATATTCCAAAATAAATAAGAAGATGAATGATAGTTTAAGAAGAAGATAAGAAGGGAGAGTGTGTATGGGATTGGAATTCAAAGGTGGCCACACATGGGCTAGAAGTACTAAGTGTAAATGCATTCTATACTTAGTATATTTATAAATATTACCTAAAAAAATAGGCCAACCCTCAAACAGGCCAAGGATATCTCAACCCCAGCACATGTGGGACCGGAGGGTTAACCACACTGAGGGAACCATACCTGAAAATCTTTAAGGTGGAATGGGTTGGGCATAGAGTGACCACATGCAGGGATGTGTGTAGGTTAATAGGAACACACAAGGGTGATCCCATTCATAGTTTGGGCCAAAAAGGCCCACATAGAGGGTGTGCATAGAGAACACGCATAGATTCTATACAAGGTAGTACCGAGGTGGGGGAGAGTGATTTATGAGCATATTGAGGAGTAACTTTTTGAATAATTCAGAGGTGATCCATGTCTTAGTTTTGATGTGGGATAGCCTTTAGAGCGATATCAGTCATCCATCTCATCCAATGCCTCACTCGATTGTCCGATCATCCATGGAATCTGTCATCGTAATGTGGTGCGATAATGGCTGGTTATCTAATCTCTCTCCTCATTCTGTTGAATCGGGGCTGACTGATGCTCTTGAGGCTTCTGAATCATCTGTGTCATATTCTTCTACCTCCTAGTGCTCAAATATCACCACTTTCTCATCGGAGAAGAAGTCCAAATCCAATGATCTTTCCCTGGATATCAAATAAGGATCATGCAAACATTATGGGGGATATTGTATCGAATTGAGACAATTCATGCAATCCATTTCTTGAATGCATGTAGATAACACAAAGAAGAAGTCTCAGACAAGGAAAATGAAGTTTCTATGGCCATGTGGATGATTCGATCCTGGTTTTGAATGGATATTGAATGGGTTCATAAACACAGGAATGTGAGGACTACATCATAAAGAAACAGGTAGTGATCTTGAAAATGATACATATCATATTTCTGGGTTTATCTTTATCTGACATACAAAATCTTAAAAGAAGAAGAGCTTAGCTATTAAAAGTAACATATATTGAAGGTTTTCGATTATGTGATTATGTGAAGAAGAGGCAGTGATACTCTTCTATAAAAAGAGAGGAACCAATACCATTAAAGGCTATTTCCATCTGCTCTCTAGAGATCTCGTTCGAAAAATAGAGCTTCTATGAGCATCTGTTTTCTGAAGGGAAAGAAAGAACTACAATCCATTTTGGGTACGTGAAGAAGAACCATAAACTGTCAAGGATTCATGATGAAGAATCATGAACCGTTCTGGTTCAGTAAGGGATATACACACTCTCTTTGTGTAGAAGAACCACACATCCCTTGTGTGAGGAAGATCCATGAACCACTTTGGTTCCATGGAGAAGACATGCACATTATGTGCAAAGAGTAATCATACACCCTGTTCATAGAAGAAAAACATGAACACTGAACCAAACCCTCAGTGTGATTCATGAAATAGACCCGTAAGGCCCACGATATTCATGATCTTGTTTTCATGTAAATGAAATAAACTATTTATAGGAGACTATTTTTATGAAGAAGAAGAATAGTTGAATGTAGTGGTAGTGTACAAATGCATGATTCACTTTCATTCATGTGCATTATTTAAAGACACCTGAACCAAGTGTAAAGAAAAGAAGTTAAAGGGAAGAAGAGAAGAGGAAGATTATGTGTGTACTTATTAGGAGACAAAGGTGACCAATGGTTTTCACCAAGAAAGAAGTGCATGGTTCCATGAAAGCATATAAAAAACTTGATACCTGAACTTGAATTGAGCAAAGTGACAATGAAGAAGAAAAGAGTGCATTCAGGCTTGTATGAATATGTGAAGAATCGTTCACACATAATCGGTCATGCATTTATAGATACCCAAAACATAATTGAATTTCACTACATTGAATGCATGAAGTTCATATGATTTAATTGGGTTGATAATTCTAGAATAAGATAAGTCTACCGATACTACACTCACTATTGATATTGTGTATCAAAGAGGAAGAATAGAATCTGATGATGATAAGATGAGCTAATAATTTTTTTTAATATCACCAAATAATTTTTTGATTCTAGAAAAAAGAAAAAGAGGTTTCATAGTAATTGGGTTTTCATTGAAGATGTTGGAAAATAATATTATACAGCTATCAAGTTTGCTGTTGTGAAGAAGTGACAAGGGTTACATGCATGCTGCTAAGCAAGAAACAAGTGAAGAGTGGAATATCAAGTAGCAGTGTGACATCCAATAGGTCTGAATAGCTGGAAGACACTATTGGTGTTTCAAAGCCCTTTCAACAGGGGGAAGACTTTCTAGGGAGGTATTATAAAGAATCCTCAAGGACCTGCGTGTTGGAATAGGTTTTCATCAGTTCAGGGAAGTAGGATTGTTTCATTACCCCCTCAAAAGTGTAGGGATTCACACTGTCTTAAGAATTGTTTTATAATACAACCCACTATAACTGTTTACTACATTATAGTGGAGAATCTATCTAATAGTCATACCCATACATGGAATGGACTAGCTAATCTTATTGAGTAGTGAACCTTGTAAAAATATAGTGTGCATATTCTTTATTGCTTTCATATTACTGCTTGCGATGGTGAAGTGAGAATAAGAAAATCAAGATCTTAACATGTTAATAGGTATAGGGACAAAAAGTTATAATTGGAACTAGAAAGTCCCCAACACTGATTCATCCCCTCTCGGTGTTTGGAATATCCAAAAATGGTCTTCTCAATTGGTATCAAAGGCAAGGTTCACCTATGATGGATTATCTAAAGTGATGATATTATCTTTTGAACACTTGAGTTTCTTTCCTGAGTTAATAATAAAGTGTAGTTTTGGTGAATATTCACTTATCTATGATCATAAATCCATATATTCCAAGACCACAATGAACAAGAAAAATAAATAGAGTAGAAATTTAAATAAGAAGTCCCTATTATCTAATGAAGTGGATGTATCTGGTTATGTATACCTTGCTAACAATGAGGACACATCAGGCTCGGAATGTAATGAGAAGTTGGATCAAGTTTCCACAAAGAAGATTGATGACCTCACTACCTAAAATTAGGAGGTATGTGTTAGTAAATTTTAAAATTATTATCTTGTTTAAAATTCTAGTTGAAGTGGTGATGATCAATCCAAAAATTCTCAATAATTATTAGTTGATATATTAACAAAATTTCTACATGGTATTCCTAAAGAAAGTGAATCCATTGTTTGTGGTGTATTTCAATGCATGCAATAAGAGATCAACCAACTGGAATAAGAAATTGATGTTTTAGAGAAATACTTACAAGAAAAAATTATTGAATGTTTAAATATCTTCAGAAAAGTTGGATCCCTTAAAGCAACAAAGAGGGAATTTGAAATGAGTTCCTCAAAATGGCACAAATAAGTTGAAGAGAAATATCAAGTCAATGAGACTCTAGAAGAAAATATCCATGCACTTAAAGAAGAGCTGAAGAAGTGAACTGAATTCAAGGGTTAATATTTTGAAGAAAATTCCAAGAAGATCAAGGAACATGACTCCTTATTACAAAAAAAATGTGAATTTACAAGAAGATAATGTTTAAAGAATAAATAAGGTATGTGAAGAGAATATGATTATGATTGAAGATCAGAAAATCATCCTCAATATGAATTGTTTAGAAGTGCAAGCTCAGTTTCCCAATCTTGAGAAGACTCATATTGACACTTCAAAAAGGAAGGATACAGTTTATACTGACACTCTATATTTATTGGATGATTCTATGGTTGAAATACCTCAAACATGTGATAAGAAGATCATGAATTCACTCATTGTTCTATCACAAGTAGCTGAGAAGGATTAGGTACCATCCATACCATCTTTTACTCGCATTTCTAAATATGTTTCCGCTAGAAGTACATGTTGGAAGACAGATTCAAAATAAGTGTGGATGAGGAAAGGTGATGATCTAACTCCCACCATGACTAGGTTTTATAGTAATAAGAATGTTCAAGATGGTTCCCCACAAAAATCACAACACATCTTGAAAAAGACTCAAAAAACTAATATAGAAGATGTCAAGAAATTGAGGTTTGTGGGTCAATGTTGGTGCTGCATTAAATTTTTGAATTTTGTATTAACTTGGTGGTATAATACTGAAAATATAAAATCATAAAGAAATACCATCTCAAATCGGAGAAATACAAATAGTAAGAGGAAACATCCACATATCTAAAATCATCAGTATACTAAAAACAGATTTGGACTGCTTGATAATATCTCTGATGTATGCAATGGGAGTGGTCAAAAAGTTGGTGCATGATCATTTCAACATGTATTCAAAGATGATAATCATATAAAACCATAAAGACTTTCCAATAATGAAGATGTTACCTTGGAAAGAAATCATAAGAATATTGTGAAAAAAAATTCTCCTAAGAGGATTCCAAAAAAGAAAGGAGAGAATATCTTGAATTTTAATCTAAGAAGTTGAAGGGTGGTTCATCCAAAAGAATTTGTAAAAAAGAAGGCACTTAAAAAAACCCATGTGGAAGATCCAAATAGGATTCCAAAGTTCCTAATGACATGTTAGTTATTTGTCCTGAAGACTTGGAAAGCATGAAGAAGATTGAAGATTGAAAAGAAAAGGTTAGTGCAAGTTGGAATGAAGTTTTTTGTGAGAGGTGCAATATACCTGATCCAATTGCCCATGGTTATATAACCATACTACTAGATAAACAATCATTCCTTAAGAGGAACAACAATGCATCATCTATAAAGTTTCTTAAGAAGAAAATTCCTCCACACAAAGTAGTATTAGATGTGAAGAGATCTATGATGCCTCAACATATATCAGAATAAAAGTTCAAATGTGCAAGAATGAATAATGGAGGAGATTGAGAAACATGTTTGAGAAAAAAAATCTCAACCATACTATTTACATATATGAAGTAAGGATTATCCACCTTATTCTATTAAATCGTTGTGTATTGTATTTGTTCTTATAATATTGGTAATTGAAGGTGAAGAAAGTTCTCAAGGGGAGAACCTAAGAAATAATAATGATACGTGATTTCCCTTGAGTGGGAGACAAAGTAAAAAGCTTCCAGAATTATTATTTCAATAGTTATCAAATTATTAGGGAAATTTTTTGAAGATCATTTCATTGGTGAAGGTATGTCATTTCATAATCTCTAATACTTAGTTTTCAAAAATAACAATTTTTTTATGAAGGGGAAGTAAATGAATTATTCAATGACATAAGATGAATTTAAGTTCCCCAAGGTCACTTATCCCGCCTATGGTCCTTTAATGTTTTTGAACCATTTGTTGAAGTGAGTGCAGGAGTTCCAGGTTGTGTGTTCTCAGAAAGATTCACATTACTTTCATTAATTTCACCCTAGAATGAAAGTGAACAATACTTGAATACGAGTACATGAGTTCTCATCTCATGAGGTATCATGATTAATGTTAAGGTACAAATTGTTTGTCTAAATCAAATCATCTTTTTTCTACATCGAGCATAGCTCAAGTGGACTTAGAGTGAAATGATGGATAACACATTTCTTAATTATGGATTGATACCATTTTCCCATGAACTTTTTATTTCATCTCAATAAGGGGGAGAGAAAGTGAAATAAAAGTGGAATAGTAAAGAGGAGTGACAAGATTTTACATTTTGACATTGACACATTCATTTGAGAATGAACTTTGAGTATTGCCAATAAATACAGAGGGGAATATTTTTGGGACCACTTTTGTGTTTGTGTTTTGTTTATTGTCAAAGGTTTTCAATGATGATGAAAATGAAGGATAAGATTCAAAGATAATGGAAGTTTGTTGAAGTGATATCTAGAGACTTTTTATGGATTCATAGTATTGGTTTCCACACTTGTGTGATTATCTTTGTAGTTAAGATTAGATGATTGTTTCATTGGTCCTAAGTTAAAATTACATGTATCCAAGGTGATAATTTGTTTACAAAAATTAATTATCATCCATTTTAGGATGATTGAAGCTCTATGGAAGTTATATTTCAAAAATAATAAGAAGAAGACTGATGGTTGAAGAAGAAGAGAAGAAGGGAGAGTGTGCATGGGATTGGAATTTGAAGGTCTCCATGCATGGGTTTGAAGTACTAAGTGGACATGAATCCTATACTAAGTATTTTTATGGGGCTGGGAAAACCCTCAAGAAAGACAAGGCTTGCTCATCCCCATCACATGGGGGACCAGAGGGTCAACCAAGATGAGTGAACCGTCCCTGGATAGACTGAAGGTGGCATGGGTTGGGAATAGAGTGCCCACATGCAGGGATGTGTGTAGGCCCGTAGGATAACCCAAGGGTGAGACCATGAACAGTATGGGTCAAAGATCCACAGAGAGGGTGGGTGTAGAGCACGCTCACAGAACTAGTAAGGGGCAGCACGAGGGAGGGGGAGAGAGATTTCTGATTGTATTGTGGGGTGGATTTGCTTATAAAGAAGAGGTGTGTCGTGTCTCAGTTTTGATGTGGGATGGACTTCTGAGTGATCTTAGTTTTCCATATCATCCCATTCCTCTCTTGACTGTCTGATCATCCTTGAAATCTCTCTTCAGAATCTGGTGTGATCATGACTATTTATATAATCTTTCACCTTATTCTTTTGAATCGGGGCCACCTGAGGTTCCCATGGCTTCCAAATCGACTGCGCTATTGTCTTCCTCCTCACAGTGCTCAAATTACTCCACTGTATCACTAGAGAAGAAGGTTGAATCATGATGTTCAATCCCTCTATATCAAATAAGGGTCATGCCGACATTCTGAGGGGTATTGGATTGAACCGAGATCATGAATGCAATCTATGTCTTGCATACATGCAGATAACTCAAAGAAAAAGTATCTTCCGAAAAAAATGAAGTTGTCGAGGCCACGTGGATGATTCAATATTGTTTTTGAATGAAGATTACATGAGTTCATAAACACATGCACATGAGAAATTAATCATGAAAAAGATAGCAATAATCTTGAAATGGAAACATCATATATTTCTCAGTGTATCTTTAACCAGTGTGGAAAATATTAAAATATGAAGATATCAGATATTCAAATAAACACATATTTTGGGGATTTGACTGTGTGATTAAGTGAAGAATAGGCAGTGATCCTCTTCTATAAAAATAGTTGCACTGAGCCTATTTAAGGATGCTTCCATCTGCTCCCTAGATATTTCATTCAAAAAATATATCCTCTACACAATTCTATTTTGTGAATGGAAAGAAAGAATCACAAACCATTATAGGTGCATGGAGAAGAACCAAGAACCATCAAGGATTCTTGATGACGAAACATGAACATTTCTGGTTCTACAAAGGAGATCCACACTCTCTTTGTGTCGAATAACCACTCATTCCATGCATGAGGATGATCCATGAACCACTCTGGTTATATGGAGAAGATCTACACATCATGTGAAAAGAAGAAACACACACCTTGTGCATAGAAGAAAAAACACGAATACTTGACCAAACAATCAGTGTGCGTCATGAAGAAGACCCGTGAGGCCCATGGCTTGCACGATCTTGTTTTCATGTAAAGGAACTACACTATTTATAGGAGCATCCTTTTATGAAGAAGAATAATAGTTGAAGGGAGGGGGTATTGTGCACATGCATGATGTAAATGAACTCATGTGAATGATTTAAAGACAACCAAACCAAGTACAAAGAAAATAAGAGAAAGGGAAGAAGAGAAGAGGAAAATTATGTGTGTTTGTTAAGAGAAAAAAGTGAAGAGTGGTTTGCACCAATAATAAAGTGCATTCTTCCATGCACGCATATAAAACCACTTGACACCTAAACTTGAATTGTGCAAAGAGACAAAGAAGAATAAAAGAGTGCAAGAACAATTTCTTGAATATGTGAAGACTCGTGCACACATACATGGTCATGATTTTAAAGATACCCAAAACATAATTGAATTGAATTGTATTGAATGATTGAAGTGTAAATATTTTAATTGGGTTTATAATTCAAGAATAAGATAAGATTACTGATACCACACTCACTATTGATATTGTGTATCAAAGAAGAAGAATTGACTATGATGATGCTAAGTTGAGCTGATACTTATTGTTTTAACAATAAAAAAAGAATTTTGTGTTTCTAGAAAAAATAACAAGAGGTTTCATAGTAATTTATTTTCACTGAAGAATTAGGAAAAGAAGATTGTGCAGCTATCAAGTTTGATTCTCTAAAGAAGTTAGAAGTGTAACTTGAATGCTTCTAATCAAAAAACAAGTGAAGAGTGGAAGATCAAGAAGTAGTGTGACATCCAACAGGTATAAATAGGTGGAAACTCTATCGGTGTTTCAAAACCTTTTCAATAGGGAGAAGACTGTCTAGGGAGATAGTGTAAAGAATCCATAAGGAGCTTCAAGTTGGACAAGTTTATCATTAGTTTGGGGAAGTATGCTTGTTTAATTCCCACTCCAATGTGTAGGGACTCACATTGCCTTATGTATTGTTTTCTAAGACAACCCACTTTTACTTTTTAACTATATTATAGTGGAGAATATGTGTACTAGCCTACCCATACATGACAAGGACTAGATACTCTTATCAAGTAGTGAACCCTGTAAAAATATCATGTGCATATTCTTTACAACTTACATATTATTCAATGTGATAGGGAAAAGAGAATAATAGAATCAAGATCTTAACAGGTTAATAGGTATAGGGATAAAAAGTCATAATTGGATTAAAAAGTCCCTAACATTGATTCACCCCCAATCTCAGTGTTAGGAATATCCCAAACTTGTCCTCTCACTTAGTAATAACACCGGTCTAAAGGGAACATGGGGAAACTCTACCCACTTCTTAGAGTAAATCCACAATAGAAGTAATGATAATAGATAAGTTAACAAATAGAAAAAATAAATGGACATATTGAACCAAAAAACTAGTAAGTAACCCAGTACACATTCTATTACAAAATCTTGTGAATAATCTATATTCCAAGGATCCATATAATACAAACCAACACTAGAACTGATGAAAGACCCTCAACCTGATCCTAACCTCTATGTTCCAAACTATCGTCCCAAGAATAACCAAACACCATGTCCCTATCCTGAACCTATACCTAAAAACAAGTAGCATCTTCTTGGGTTCCCAAGTTCCATGGTGACCCGAGAAGGGTGTGATTACAACTATGTAGGCCACCAACAAAGGTATACAAAGAAATAGCCAATCTATACAAGTTTTTATGCAGGTATCATGTACAATAAAAAACATTGAAACAAGGAGAAAATTTAATTATTTAACTAATATTCATGTTAATACATTTGAATCATTATTACTATTTCATCACTTATTCTATATTCATTAGTAAATTCATCTTATTCTCATGTTCCATGGGTTAGGCATTTACATCACTTACACTATGGACTATGACGGTCAAATACCATGAATAATGGAATAATACAAGTCCTTATCCCAATAGGGTTAAAAACATAAAAGCAACACATTACCCTCACCTAAAAACCTCTTCCCAAGTGGAGTGAAAATATTTAGGGAATAGAGCTTCATCCTCTTCTATAACCCATGTATTATGGGGAGGAGTTTAGAGAATCCGTCTAACTCGATCTGTGGATGTAGATCCTCAGTCAATACCCCACACTACCAAGACATGTGCACATGCTTATCCATTTAGGGGTATGTTAGTGAATCAGTCTAACCTGAACTGTGGGATAATCCTGAGTAATTTATCCCACACCGACATACCAAATCCATATTTAAACAATACACATAATTAACCACAATATAAAAAAACATGGTAATTTAAATTAAGATAAAACCCATTAACACTTTTCCATTTACATTGCATTACCATTTCACCCAAATCCCATCTTTATACCTAACTCATTAATCATTTCACTAATTCCCATACATTAACCTATTTAACATATTCAATAATTTTTATATGTTAAATCACTTAACCCAATCATAATTTTCCGTGTATTTACCACATATTAATTTCAAGTAAAAATCACAATACATTGGGATCATTCATATTAATCCCATTTAACCCATTTACACAACATTCTAATCACCCCTTATGATTTATCATCAACCATGCCCATTTACCACTTAGTTCATTTCATAATCATGTTAACATGAAAACATAATTGTCATGGGTCCTATATCAGTAACCCATAAATCAATTCAATTACTATGGTACTAATGGAAACTTAAGACCTCATCATGGTATAAAAACAAAATTCTAAATACATAATCGAAATCATATTGAAACCTCACATTAAAACATGGGCCTTCCTCTTTAAAAACTAAAACATTCCAGAAGGATTTATTTTGTATTTCAACCATCCAAACAACCCTTAAACCATTTTACAAAATGGGATCGTTTTTCCCTTTTCAAAAACTATTTAAAATATCTTAGATAGACCCTTTCTAAATCAATTTTAGTTCAACACCTCCTTTTAAAACACTTCTCATATTCAAATATCATTTCCATCAAAAAATATAAAATTGTGTCAATGCCCCAATCATGCCATCAAAATTATTCCAAAACCTTTTGATCATTAATATAAGAGTATTTCTAAATTGATCCAAAAAATTCGTTAAACTTACCCATACATCAATTAAATTTTAACTACCCACTCACCCTCATAACACCCTTATATCATGGTTTACTAATTTTAATCACCATTTACAAGGGTCTAGATTACTGCATGGGTAGCCCTAGGTTTTGTTTGACACCATCAATTAGCCCAAAATGGTCCATGAAGGTTATATCACCTCAATATAAGGTCCAAATCTAATTTCATAATCCAATAAATAGAAAAACATGTAAGTGAAATAGAACAACTACATACACATACAACACACCAATACAATGAAAAAAAAAGTTAAAGACCACATAAATCATGATCTTTGTTGAAGGATTGATTAATATACACCATTAATTCGAACCCAAACTCCCACTAAAGAGAAAACCTAAAATATTATTGAAAATTTAAGGTTTTAGGGATTTATATGAATAAGATTTATCTTACAATCCCAAAAATGGAAAATAGAGTAAGGAGGGCTGTTAGACTCTCCAGAATAATCTATTCACACCCAAAACACTCTAAAAACCCAAGAATCAAAGGAGTATAATACATGGGGGGATTGGGGGATAAATTTTAATCACCTATGGTAGAGGGGGTCTAATGGGAGGAAAAAAATATGAAGATATAAAAATCAAGAGATAGAGAAACGTTAAATTTTCAACTTTTAATGGGGTGCACGGTTCACCCACACGGTTTTTCAAACCATATGAAAACCATACGAAAGTCACTATCTTAGGGATTTTGGCTCACATGGTTACCTAGATATATCTTCATAGATTGGAAAACTGTGTGATAACTGTGCATTATACCTCTTCCCAAAATGGTTCCCACACTGCATGATTTCCTGGGCCAGGCGAACAATTTTCACTACCATGCCCCAACCATGCGCTTTGTGTTATTTTTTCCCTTTTCTCATATTTTTGTGTCCTTCACACCCATAACACTTTGAAAACTCCTAAATCACTATATAAACACTTATTTAACCATAAAATAAAGTTTAACTAACAAAATCAGCAAAGACACACCTTTATTAATAATCGAGATCTTACACAGTGTATTTCCATTTAATATTTCTATATTTTATATATTATTATAAATATTTATATAATGAATATATATGATATATAAATAATGTTTTAAAATATGTAAATAAGTAAACACTAATATAATTAATATTATTATGAACAAAAAGTCAAAACACATTTGATAAACAAAGTAGTTATTATCCAAATAGTTACTTTAACATAGAATTGTTAATAAACGGGTAATATAAAATCAGAAGTGAATCATATATGCTATTATATGTAATAATTTCGTTCTATGGTATATTTATAACAAACTTATATTTAATATGAAGAAGTTTTTAACATGTACAATGAAATTCAAGACTAAAGGTAAGGAAATTTCATCTCACCTTTTATTTTCATGAGATGCATGTCATTTTCACCACTCTCTTCTTTTTTGTGGGGTATATACTGACCTATGAAATGTAAAATAATAAATTTAATTTATTTAATTATATTCAAAAGAATTATTTTTTTATTATTTCTTGGGAATCATGATTGTAATGTTACTCAAGTATTAAGGGTTTTCTCATCTCACTTGTATTTTTCGTGAGACACAAGCCATGTTCACATCCTATTTCTTATATGGGGTGTGTATACTACCCATGGATGTATTATATGATTAATATAATTAAAATTTATTGTTATTTAAATATTCATTTTTTTAAATTTATTTCATGGGGTTTATGTTTGAAAAGATTCCAAATTGGTAAAGTAATTTTGTCTCAATTTTTTTTCTTTGAGACACATTCCATGTTATGCACCTATATTCTTCTACGAGGTGTATGCAATGCCCTTTGACATGTTATATTATGAAAATAATTCTTTCCCATAAAATTTATGTTTAATTTAATTTTAGTTTTTCCATTTTAATATGATTCAGTGCTAAAAAAGAGGCAACCGTTTATTACTTTAATTTCTTGGTTTACCAAGATTATTTATTATTAAGATTCCATTGATGAAATATTATGATCTATCTACAACACCCCAACCCCTCTAGACAAGAGTTGGTGCATTAATTTATATATTGGAAGGGTTAGAAGGAATGAAAATCCTAAAGGAACGATCAGTTTAGAAGTATTGAAGAAACTATATACATAAATGTAACTCAAATTACATTGGAAAAGGTTACAAAATACAATACATAACAAAAACTAAAAACTGCATCCACAAGAACACAATAAATGATCTCCTCTTCATCACCTATTGAAGGTAAACAAAGAAAGGGGTGAGCTAAAATACTAATTAAGTGTTAAAAATGGTGGAATAATGAATCAATAAGAACTGAATTGTAAATAATTTGATATAATCAACATAGAATGATGAATAAATGAAGAACTCACGCCATTAATAAACTAAGAATGAAACTGCATACATAGTTTTTTTCATAGTGAAAAATTCATGGATAATAACAACTAATAATTAATAAAAGGAATTCTTATTAATTGGACATCATGTATCTAGCACATGATACCATAATACCGTTAAAACGGTTTAGTTTTGTGGGTAGAAATCTGTCTGATTTTTGGAAACAAACTCAAAGGTTTGTCACCAACTGATTTGTCTCATGAGACCTATTGATACATCAAGGGGATATAGGGGGCCCCACCCACCACTTAAATTCCAAATAATTATTTATAAATTGATTTAATACAAGTACAGTCTGCCTTCTCAATATTCGTATAGAGTAGAGGATACAAATTGACCAATATTTCCACAATTAAAAAAGCATTCAAAGTAAACACCATATGTAAAATGGTATACGATTTAGAAAATAAACATATCCATGATATGAGAATATGGATATTTAATATAAATATAATTTCAAATGAAAATTGATCTCAAATGGGAAGTTGGTACACCACATAAAGATTATTAGGGGCACAATACAAAGTTAGTCACAACAAAATGGTAGTTGAGACAAAGTCCCTTACCACAATGTAATACGTCAAATTATATGACTAGAACTTAATAACCATAAAATGAATCATTTAATAACATTAATATAAAGAGAATCATGTTATTATATGTCAAATTTTAGAACACATATCCTACATACAAGAAATAAGTGGCGAAGAATGAAAATCTCACAGAAATGGAAGTGGGATGAGAAACCCCTTACCTTATGATCGAGTGTGTTCTTAATTTTTTTTAATGATCAGAATAATAAAAGTTAGCATCATTAATTAATAATTCCAAAACCTCCTATGCATGTAATTGATTTAGTATAACCTTATTCGTTTACTTGTATTCATGAATGGAAGTTCGTTTTAAATGTGGATAAACATACAGAATTGTTAATATATATTATTTGTGACATTAAATAGATATGAATGATCTTATAATGATTCTGGATTATATACTTGAGGATGAATCATTAGTTAAATGTTATTGATAAACACTTGGATTTATCTTGGTGGTTTTTTGCACAATGAACTTGTTTTATATTATTATCCCATACTAGGAGTGTGTTGGTATTCCAGAACATTAATGAGATGAAATAAATATATTCTGATCCGATTCAACCATAAAAATGGTTTCATGACCAGAATTGAAGATGGTAATGAAAATTGAGAACCTGTCGTCCTTGAATGTGATAAATTAACACATCTCAGACGGTGTTTTCATTTTTTAGTATAAGAGGATTGGAAAGAGAGATGATGATGAAATATTACACTAGCATAATATAATTAAATTTAATTTAAGGCACTGTAATTATCATATCATTTTGATGATGGAAGACGTGGAAAGAAGTATAAAATAAATGAACTCAAAATAGAAGAAAAATTGAGAAATCTCTCACGAAAATTCGGCAGCCTAACAACATCACATAAAATTTAATAAAATAGTTTTATAAGAGAGAGGGGGTATCTCATCACTAATAAATAATATGGGAATAAAGGGGAATATGGAATGACATATCCCAACATAATATAATTGAAAATATAATAAAAAACATAAATAAAATCTTTAAGAATAGAAAAGGGTGGTTGATTTTTTTACCTTGTAGAGTAACTTCCAAAACATGAAGGTTGGGACCATGGGGGTTTGAGGACACCATGGGAGGACTCCTAGGGTGGTAATACTACCAATTCATTTAGGATAATGAGTTTGGAATGAAATAAAACTATGTGGGGTGAGTGGGTATTTATAGTAATTAAGAGGGTGTTTTTATTAATTAAAAGGGACACCTCATTAGTGTTTTTTTGCAAAACCCAGGGCTTCCATGGTATTTGCCCATGGGTTTTGCCACTTAGGACACCTCATGTAATAAGTTACTATAAAAAAGTCTACCATTATTTTATAGTTAATTATTACATCATTTTGATGTCATTAAACTATCGAAAACTCAAAAGTGTATTTTTACTATTCATGAAAAATTCACCCTTACCATTTTTCGACATGTAGAATTCAAAAAAAGAACTTCTTTTTTTGAAAATAAATTTTTTTAATTATTTTTAATTTAAATTTCAAGTAAAATCATAGTTAATTCTAAAAATAAAATTTTTAAAGATATAATTTGTTCTATATCACATTGAAAAACTAATTAAGATCTCATCAACTTATAACCTTAAAAAAATAAAATATTATCTTTATTTACTATTTATAAGGGTAATATTACTATTCATATTACTATTCAAATTAATATTCATAAGGGTATGTTACTATTTATAAAAAACTAATTTTGGTTCAATCAGACTCCAAATGACTTACTGGTCACAAATCTAGATGACCGTTTTTCAAAATTCAAAACATAAAACTGGAAAATTTATGTTTAATGGCTAGGTTTTGACTATCTATTAAATAACTAAGTGTTGTTTCAAAGGAAGATGGTGCTTTATGAAATGTAGGTTGTGAATAGAATGTTTTTAAGAGAAGCATACCAAAAAAATTTTGGGGTGTTATATTATTCCCTCATTCAGAAATTTTGTCCTAGAAATTTTATTTATAAAGCCCACCAAAACGTTGTGGGTGGTTCTTCTTCATAAAATCCCCTGTTTCCCATGTTTCTTCTTCCATATTCTAGTTTATCTAAAGAACATTTACTAGATGAGTTGTTTGTTTTCTCAATACCTGGTCCATTATGTCAAGAATCCCGATAGGATCTTCACAGTATGACAAATCAGGTTCCAGTTCTATTTCTTCATAGGTGAGTACATGCATTGGGTCTGGCATGTATTTATTCAACAATGTCACTTGAAACACATTGTGGAGTTTAGAGATACTTGGAGATATTGCTAAATGGTAAGCTACTGCTCCGATTCTTTCCAAAATTACAAATGGTTTGATGTACCTGGGGATCAATTTCCTTTTCTTATCGAACCTTAAGACACCCTTCTATGGAGATACTTTCAGAAAGACATGATCTCCCACTTGGAATTCCAAATCCTTTCTCTGGTTGTCAGCATAATTATTATTCCTACTATAGGATGCTTTAATATGGGCTTTTATCATCTTCACCTTTGCTGTGGTCTCTGAAATAAGTTCCGGTCCTATAAGTTTCCTCTCACCAACTTCGTCCCAACAAGTTGGAGTTCGACATCTCTTTCCATATAATGCTTCATATAGATCCATTTCAATACTAGAATGGAAACTATTGTTGTAGGAAAATTCCACCAAAGGAAATTATTGATCCCACATACCTTGTAAGTAAAGAGAGCATAACCTCAACATGTCTTCTAGAGATTGAATAGTCTTTCAAACTGTCTATCGGTTTGGGGGTGATAAGTTGTACTCATACAAAGCATAGTATTCAAAGCCTTTTGGATAATTTTCCAGAATTTTTATGTAAACTAGGGATCTTGATCGGACACAATCAATAGATGTGCACGATGAATTCTTACAACTTCATCAATATAAAGTCTTTCCTGGCACTCAAGTGGTAAATCCTCTCTTATAGGAAGGAAATGTGCTGATTTTTTGAGTCGATAAACAATTACCCATATTGCATCATTCCTTATAGGTTTCCTCAGTAGTCCAGTGAAAAAATCCATTGTAATGTTATCCCAATTACACATTGTAATAGGTAGAGGTTGCATTAATACTCTAGGATATTGTCTATCTGCCTTCAGTTGTTGACATACTAGACACCTTGACACGCAGTCAGCAATTTCCCGCTTCATATTATCCCACAAAAAATATTCCTTTAGATCTATATACATCTTTGTACTACCTAGGTGTATAGATAAATTTGAGCTATGAGAATCATCTAATAGTTCCCTTTTTAGACCAGGAACAGATGGAATGCATAACCTCTTCCCAAACTTCAGAACTCCTTCCTCATACATGACGTCTTCCAATCTCCCATTCTTAACAACAATAATTTTCTTGAGTATAATTTCATCATTAGATTGAGAGATTTTTATCTTCTCTATTAAAGATGGTTTAGCAATCATTTGAAATATTAATGATTTTCCCCATCCTTAACAATTCCCATATCCATCTTTAATAGATCCATAAATATAGGATCTCTCTAAACCTTTATTTGAGTTCAAAGTCCCTGATCTTTCCTTCTTAATGCATCTTCCACCTTATTTGCCTTTCCTGGGTGGTAGTGTATTGAAAATTGAAATCTTTGATTAACACAAGCCATCTCATTTGCCTCATGTTGAGTTCTTTTTGCGTAAAAATGTATTTCAATCTCTTGTGATCTATGTATATCTCACATTTTTTTACCGTAAAGATAATGTATCCATATTTTCAGAGAAAAGATTATAGATGCTAACTCAAGATATTGTGTTGGAGAATTTTACTCAAGAGTCTTCAAATGCCTTGATTCATAAGCAACAACTTTACCATTTTTCATAAGGATTCAACCCAACCCATTCTTTGATGCATCACTGTATATTAAAAATCCATCACTTCCAGACGAAAGAGTCAAAATTGGAGCATTGACCAATATTCTTTTCAATTCTTCAAATAATTTGGTACATTATTTTTTCCACACAACCTTAAATCCATAGTGTAAATTCTATAGGGGGTCTTTGATATAGGTCTTTCATGAGGAATTAAGTCAATGGAAAACTCAATTTCCCACTCTAGAGGATGTCCAGGTAAATCTTATTGAAACACATCAATGTATTCTTGCACTATATTAACATCTTCAATATAAATATTTCTTCCCTCACCCACATATATTGTGTTCTATTCCTCTCCAAGAATTGCATTTAATAGAGCTACTGGGGGTGGGTCTAGATAAGAATCATATGGTGAGGTCTCCACTCTAAATATAAGAAATTCTATACCATTTTCAAAAATTTAAACTTCCTTTTTCTTGTAATACATCTTCGCATCATAGTTTGATAGAAAATTCATACCAAGAATAATATCAATGTCACTCATTGGTATGATGATAATTTTCATAACTAGAGCACATTTATTTGTCACGAGGGGAACTAGTTGACATGCCTTTGTTGCAATGATGCATCTCTTAGGAGTTTTTACTGACAACTCCTTTATTAAATAAAATTGGGTAGGTCTAATTTTTGTGGAAAACTGGGAAGATATAAATGAATGAGATGATCCAAAATAATATAAAGTGTGGGTTAAGATTGAGTAAACAATTAAAGTACCTGCTACCACATCATTACGAACTTCAAATTCCACGGTTGTAATTACATAAGATCTCCCTTGCTATCTTGGATTTTTTGAGGCATGTTTTATTGGCTCTTAGGACACTCATTTTCATAGTGTCCCATCTCTCTAAAATTGTAGCATTGAACATCATTAAATTGTTTCTTCCACTTGGATTCATGAGATAGATGACCCTTTTCTCCACACTTAGATCAGACTCCCATGCCTTTCAAGCATTTCCTAAGATTATTTTTTCCACAGTTCTCGTATAATGGGAATTTCTTCATTCCCTTGTTCTTCGTTAGTGCTTTACCTTTTCCTCGGTTATCAGAGTACATATTTTTATCTTGGTTTCCCTTGAACACATTTTATATAGAAAATTATTTATCTTTTTTGATGGAACTTGACACAATTTCATCATATGATGAAAATGTTTGAAAAGCCAGTGCCCTTCAAAGACTTGGCTTAAGACCTTCAAAGAAATGATCAATCTTGTCTGATGAGTCACGTATGTAATCTACAACATACCTGGATAGCCTTGTGAAGGTAGCCTCATACTCTAAAACACTGTCTTCTTCCCTTTGATTTAATCCAAGGAATTTACTCTTCATTTTGGTTTGTTACTCACAAGGGAATTATTTTTCGAAGAATATTTCCATAAAAGTCCTCCATTCCATATCTTCTATTTATTCTTCCTCTGTGGTATTCTGAATCAAGGACTACCATTTATCAACATTGCCCTTCAGAAAATATACTTCCAATACTACCTTTTCATTTTCATTTCATCTTACTGCCATGAATATATTTTAAAAGGACTTAATCCATTACTTAGAAACCACTGGATTAGTAGTCCCACTAAAATATGGGGGCTTCTGCCTTATGAAATGATCTAACACAGGTTTTGAATGGTCATTCATTACAACTTGAGAAAGTTGTTCCAATATGGTCATGATATGATCTTCTCCAACATTGACTGTGTTGACTTGCTTAGTGGGGAGATCCCTAAATTTCCCATGAGTATTGATTTCCCATCTTCCATTATACGCCATTTCCAAATAGTGGCACACACTCGATTAGGGTTTGAATCATAATGTATAATCTTAACATAACAAAATACTTATCATAAATTGAGATACTAAGCTTGGATAATCCCATAATCAGAAAAATGGTTTCTTTGAGGAATAATTTACTTTTCAATCCTTTATAACGGCTTGTAAAGAAAATATGAATTATCCTAAGCATATACCCTGAGAGTTTCATAACCAAGAGTGAACCAAGGCCCATTTTCATGTACTAGGATACCCCAAGTCAAGCATGAAACTCCTTGTCGAAGCTTTCACTCCTAGGTGCATATGTGCCAGAGCCACCTCTACCTGATCATATCCAGATAGGGATGTATTTGATAGTAGGATTCTCATAATTTATTCCTTACCAAAATACTAGGATGTTCTTGTACGTTTATCCTCAAATACTACCTTTGGTGTTTGTTCCTTACTATACATTTCCTACTCTAGTTTTCATTTTTCTAATAAACTTCCTCTGATACCAATTACAACACCCCGACCCCTCGAGACCAGACTCGATGCCTTACTTTTTATATTGGAACAGTTAGTAGGAATAAAAATCCCAAAGGAAAGATCACTTTTGTAGTCTTGAAGAAATTAGATACATAAATGTACTCAAATTACAATGGAAAAGGTTAACAAATACAATACATAACCAAAACTAAAAACTACATCCACAAGAACTCAATAAATGATCTCCTCTTCATCACATGTTTAAGGTAAAAAATGAAATGGGTGAGATAAAATGATCAGTAAGGGTTAAAAATGGCGGAAGAATGAATCAATTACAACGGAATTGTAAACAATTTGACATAATCAACATGGCATGGTGAATAAATGAAGAACCCACACCATTAATAAATTGAGAATGAAACTGCATATATAGATTTTTTCGTAGTGAAAACCTCATGGATAATAATATTTGATAATGAAAAAAGAGAATTATTATTAATTGGCCATAATTTATCTGAAACATGATACCATAATACTGTTAAAATAGTTTAGTTCTGTGGGTAGAAACCCATCTGATTTTTGGGAACAAACTCGAAGGGTTTTTCGCCAACTGATTTTTCTCATGAGAGCTGTCTATGCATTGAGGGGATATAGTGGGCCCCACCCTCAACTACAAGTAAAAATAATTCTTTATACATTGATTTAATACAAGTAAAATTTTCCTTCTCAATATCCATATAGAGTAGAGGATACAGATTCATCAATATTTATACAATTAAAATAAAATTCCAAATAAACACTGTATGTTAAATGGTATACGGTTTAGAAAACAAACATATCCATGATATGAGAATATAGATATTTAATAGAAATATAATTTAAAATTAAAATTGATCACAAATTCTTAGTAGGTACACCACATAAGGATTATTAGGTGCACAATACAAAGTTAGTCACAACGAAATGGTAGTTGAGACAAAGTCCCTTACCACAATGTAATCAGTCGAATTATATGACCAGAACTCAATAACCATCAAATGAATCATTGAATAACATGAATATAAAGTGAATAATGTTATTATATATCAAATTTCAGTACACATATACCAAATATAGGAACTAAGTGGCAAACAATGAAAATCTCATAGAAATGAAAGTGAGATGAGAAACCCCTTACCTTATGATCGAGTGTGTTCTTCATTTGTTTTAATGATCTGCATAATAAAATTTATCTTTATTAATTAATAATTCTAAAAACTTATATTCATGTAATGGATTTAGTATAACCACATTCGGTTCATTCATGGCCCTTTTTATGGGTTTAAGAAATTCAATTTTATTGTTTTGGAAGCATTTTCTTCCTTTGTTTTCATGATTCGTTTACTTGTATTCATGAATGTATGTTCATTTGAAATGTGGTTAAAAATACAGAATTAGAAATATATATTATTAGTGAAATTAAAGAGATACAAATGATCTTATAATGATTTTGGGTAATATACTTGAGAATGAATCATTAGTTAAAAGTTATTGATAAATGCTTGGATTTAGCTTGGCGAATTTGTGCACAATGAACATGTTTTGTATTATTATCCCATATTTTGACTGTGTATAGATCCAAGAAAATTAATGAGATTAATACATATATTCTTATTTTTTTCAACCATAAAAATGGTTTCCTGACCATAATTGAATATGGTAACGAAAATTGAGAACCCATCATCCTTGAATGTGATAAATTAACACATCTCGGATGGTGTTTTCATTTTTCTGTATGAGAGGAGGGGGAAAGAGAGATGATGAAGAAATATTACATTAGAATAATATAATTATAGTTCATTTAAGGTATTATAATTATCATATAATTTTTGTGAGGGAAGATGAGGAAGTAAGTATAAAATAAATGAACTCAAAGTAGAAGAAAAATTGAGAAATCTTTCATGAAAATTCGGTAGCCTAATAACGTCACTTAAAATATAATAAAATAGTTTGATGATAGAAAGGTGGTATCTCATCACTCATAAATAATGTGGGAAGTAATGGGAATATGGAATGACATATCCCAACATAGTCCAATTGAAAATAAAATAGAAAACATAAATAAAAACTTTAACAGAAGAGAAGGGTGGTTGATTCTCTTACCTTACAGAGTAACTCCCAAAACATAAAGGTTGGGAGCTTGGGGGTTTGAGGACACCTTGGGAGGACTCCTAGGGAGGTAATATTAAAATATATTGGAGGATAATTTGTTTTTAATGAAAGAAAATTAAGTGGTGTGAGTGGATATTTATAGTAATTAAGAGGGAGTTTTTTGTTAATTAAAAGGGACACCTCATTAGTGGTTTTTGAAAAAACGATGGGCTTTCCCATTGTATTTTCCCATGTTTTTTTTCAAATTAGGACACCTCAAGTCATATGGTACTGTAAAAAAGTCTACCAGCCTTTTATATTGAATTATTACATCATTACGATGTCATTAAACTACCAAAAACTCAAAACTATATTTTTACTATTCACAAAAATTCAAGTATTTTAGAAAAAACCCAAAAATTCACCTTAACCATTTTTCGATATGTAGAATTCAAAAATGGACTCAATTTTTTGAAAACAAATTCTATGTATTTTTAATTTAATTTTTTTATAAAATCATAATTAATTCAAAAAATAATAATTTTAAATATATAATTAGTTCTATATCACATTGAAAATTAATTTAAGATCTCATTATCTTATTACCTTAAGAAAATAAAATATTATCATTATTTACTATTTATAAGTGTCATATTACTATTCATATTACTATTTATAGAGATATGTTACTATTCATCAAAAAATCAATTTTGTTCTACCAGTCTCCAAATGACTTACTGGTCACAACTCTAGATGACTGTTTTTCAAAATTCAAAACATAAAAGTGGAGAATTTAAGTTTAATGGCTAGTTTTTGACTATCTCTTAAATAAAAAATTTTTGTTTCAAAGGAACATGGTGCTTTATGAAATATAGGCTATGAATAGAATGTATTTAAGAGAATCATACCACAAAATGTTGGGGTGTTATACTATCTCTCAAGAACTATAATGGATTTTCTTATCCTATTTTTACTCATGATATCATCCAGTATTAGTAACATTTTACCACTCTTTTGTAGTTATGATAAGTGTTTTTAAGAAATATGTACATTATTTCTCTTTTCAGTCAGAAATCTATGTTTTCTAGGAATGCTTTCGAAGATTCATTTATAAATTTTCAATGTTATTTTGAAATTAATTTTTCCCAAACATTTTAAAGTTTTATTTATATGTTTTCAAAAAAATTAATGATAAATGTTTTAAAAATGTTTTCAAGCTTATTTTATAAGTTTTCAAAGAAAATGGTTTTACAAATGTTTTTAAGGTTCTTTTATAAATTTTCCAGAAAAAAATGTTTTCAAAATGATTTCAAGCTTATTTTAAAAGTTTTAGAGGAAAATGGGTTTCAAAATGTTTTCAAGATTCTTTTATAGGATATCAAGGGAAACATTATTTCAAAATTTTTTCAATATTATTTAATATGTTTTGAAGGAAAATGGTTTTTAAAATGTTTTAAAGTTTATTTTTTATGTTTTAAAGGGAAATGGTATTAAAATAGTTTTCAAGATTATTTTTTAAGTTTTCAAGGAACAGTTTTTCAAAATGTTTTCAATCTCCTTTATATGTTTTTATTGAATTTTTTCTAGATTCCTTTATTAGAAAAGGATTTTTGGAATGGTTTCATAAAAAGGATTTTCAAAAAAAGGCAATTTTCTATAATAAATGTTCCATGTGATCATTAAAAATCATTCTCTATCTAAGAAAACATAACTTTTTATAGTTTATAATTTATTGGTTATATGAAATAGAATACCATTCATATTCCCTCTTGAATGGTTTATGGAATGATGTTTTTGACACCCGTTTGCCTTCCACAGGTTATATACTTTTGAAACACTCTTATTTTAATGGGTTAAGTTTTTATGAATTGGTTATAAGACATATCGATTTTAAATAGGTAATTATATGATGAAATATTTATGATACCCATTTCATTTCCTGGGTTGTGATATAATATATATGAATGAAATCTCTTTTTATGGGTCCTGATAAGAGGCAAGTTTTATTATCTTGTGGCACATGTATGTATGATTTTATTATGTGATGGGTGGATCCTATATCTTCCTCCAATGAATTTTATAACAATGGATGAGTCATGAGTATATGTGTTATGCATAAAACTAATTACATGTTAATAAAGTTATGCGTGAACCCAATTACATGTTAACAATCTTATGTGTGGACCTGGTTAAATGTCCATAAGTTTATGTGTGAACCTAATTACATGTTCACAATTTTATGAGTGAGCCTTATTACGTGTTCATAGTGATATGAGTGATCTTGTTTACATGTTCAAAATGTTATGCTAGGACCTATTTGCATGTCCATAAGTTTATACGTGAACCTGATTAAATGTTCACAATGTTATGCGGGAACGTGATTTCATCTTCACAACATTATTCATGTTCTTGGTTTCATGTCCATTAGTTTATGAGGGGGGCTGATTTCATGTCCCTAACATAATGAGTGAACTGGTTTCTATTTATACATGTTCACAATGTTTTGATCTGAGGTGTATGTCAACATTCCATGTATTATTCATATGTTATAATTTCATGTCTTATTTTCTTAATTATGTGAGGATTAATGTCTTATGAACTAATAATATTTTTTCTATGTTTCATATTTATGATCTTTGATATGTATGGTATAGTACTTTAATGATAAGATCATGTTCTCATGCCCTTATTCTCATTTTATTCTTATATATCTCCCTTGTTAATCCTTACTGGGAATCTGAGCACACCCCTTTCTTATGTTTCCTTTCCCTGAGTTATTAAGAAAGGTTTTTATATATTATTCGAAAATGGAAATATATTTAATGGAGACATTGATGATCTTTCCCCATATTATAATATTGTTTTCCAAGTTTCTAAAGAAACTATACTATTATGATCCTCAGGCATGTATTTTTTTGTAATATTATGAATATTCATAAAAAATGATATAATATCCATGTGTGTTAATATTGGGTGACCATATAAACTTCCATGACATCCATATCCCTTTCATTTATTCCCAAAGAGATAAATATATTCTCTAATGTAATTATACATTTCTTAGCTACAAATAGATTTGTAGTCCCATTTAATGATGGTGGTTGCTGATGCATGAAACTGTCTAACATATTTAATCCGTGTGGTGGATCAATATGGTGCTCTATATGTCGAAGTTTATTTCTCATTACATAAGTTAGTTTCCCTAAAATGGTTATAATTTGATCAATTACAACTAAAAATGTGGATCTAACTTCATTATCTTTCCCATGATGGAAATCCCTACACAAAGTATGTCAATTTATATGGTTCCCAATCCATCCACTATATGCCATTTCAAAAAAATGGAATACACTGGATTAGATCATAATATAATGAAAAATAATGTATAATCCCAAAAGTAGTGATACACTTAAGATATACTTAAAAATTTATGCCTGTTTAATCTCATAATCATAAACATGGTTTCATTATGAATGTTTTGAAATCATAAAAATATTTTCAAGTCCTTCATAATGGTTTATAAATAAATTGTGAATTAACTAAAGAATAACCCCTAGTATGGTCAGACTAGGTGTGAAGTAAATCCCATGGTCGTATACCAGGTAACACTTGAGTCAATCCCATTATACCTTTTTCAAAGTTATTACTCCTAGGTAAGTTGATTATGGAATTGTGTCTACTTTTTGTATCCATTTAGGGTTTTATTTCTAGGAAAACAACATTATATCTACCTTTAAAAACTCATGATGTTATCATATACATAGAATTTTTTTAAGGTCATTCATAAGGTTGTATTCCCTAATCTATGTATTCTTAGATGTAGTTCACAATGCTTCAACTAAACTACCATTGATACCAACTGTAACGACCCTGACCCAAGTAGTCCAAAGTCGGTGGTTACTTTATTACATTTGTAACGTCCCGGATCCTGGTTACAGAGAATTGGTGCCCCGAACCTGGTTGGTCACATGACCTCTAGTGCATTTCCCCAAATGCCGAAGGCTGCCGACTAACAGCGAGGGCCTAAGTATGATAGTGGGGAAACTATGACCTCATTTGTCAAAGTGTAGCGTATTGGAAAAATATAAACATACCCTAAAGCGGAAGCAGTAAACAATATAGATCTGAAATGGAAAACAGAACTCTAGTAAAAGATACTCAACCGTCATATATAAGATGATTCCACATGTCCCTAATTCTAAGAAAGCAACCAAAAGAGAATACACTGCAATCTTATACAATATATAACTAGGTACAAAATACAGTAAAGAAAAACCATAGCAGTGCAATAGGAACTCAGCAGCATTGCAAGCCTAAGCTTGGTCCTATGCTCTCATACTCCTCTGAAACAATCATGTACCTGTATAGGGACCCTTTCCATTATCGACACCTACAATGATGTAATCTGTTTGGTCCCAAGACATGACCCAAATAGGGTGTGAGAAATAAATCCCAGTATGAAACCACCAAAGGACCATGCCCAACTGTCAGTGAAAACGGGAAACAATAATAGGCAATAATGAAATGTAGTAATCTAGGAAGTACTCAGAAGCAGCTACTCCAACCAGTTCCATTACCATTTATTTTTTATTTTACAATTCAATACAATTGAATTATAAGTTCCCAAGTCCCAGCCTCAATTGACAATATCCTATATAGTTCCATTGAAAAAACCACAATAGGTTATCTAACGAGCAGAAGGTAATAAAAATACCAAGCCTGTGCTTTATCTTGGTAGGTATAACATAAGAAATCACCACAGTGAGTATTTCAGTAAACATTGTCCTCATACAAACAATTCCATACCCTCAGGCAAGCCGAAACGAAACCCTTAGGTGACTGCCCTTATTCATAACTAATATTGCCCTCAGGAATATGAGATATCACCCTCAGGAACTGAAGTTATTGCCCACAGGAATAAGAAATTTTTTCCCTCTGGCTAAATGAAACTCTACCCTCAGGTTAAGCATAACACTTCCCTTAGGCTAAGCAAGTAACTGGGCCGAGACCAATGAATAATCAAGAAATTTAAATATGTTTCTTCTCAATAAAACTCAAAAAAATCTATCATCATAGCATACCCACGGGTATCCTGGAAAAACGACTAAAAAAAGGAAATGCAACCATGAGGTGGCCCTGGATCAAATCAACGATCCCAAAAATAGTTTATACATGTTCATCAGATAACCTATGCAATTATAGATATCTTAACAATCAATCCTCAACAACAAGACACCTTGAAAATGGGCGTTTGGCACAACAATGAACCAAAACAACTCGACAGTTGGAAATAAGTAGAAGAACACCTACCTCGATCTCCTCGAATCGATATACATGAACGACGCATCCTGAAACAACAGGGAAGGACGTAGATCTGGGATAAACATTTATCTGTTCAAACTCAAATAAATTCCCTTCACAAAATAACTAGAAGGAGATACTCAAGGAGAGGGAGGGCCTTACCCGCACGGTCTAAATGAGATTGTCGGTGGAAGAATCAGATTCTCGGGGAGCGATCGGGAGCTCCTCCAAGCCTCGGACACCTCTCCCGGAGCTCCTATGGAGTTTTCTACTTCCTCTGATGAATGGGTAGGTTAATACCTATTTTTAACAAAAAAACATAACTACATGGTGTGTACTCTCAAGTACAAGGCTTGTACTTTATTTTTAACTGTTCACTGGTGTAAACTCTCCACCGCCTTACTGTTCATCTTCCGACTGATTACACAGTGTGTAATACTAATTGCATTGAATGCACTATCCGTTTTACTGTTCGTCTGGCTGCTACTCCCCACCGCCTTACTGTTCACTTGCCGACTGATTACATGGCGTGTATCACTACATACACGACGTGTAGTTAGTTTTTCTAACCTGAATCGCCGACAAGCATACACGCCTTGTATTTTCATCCCACATAGCCAAAGTACACAGTGTGTAGAAAAGTACATGGCGTGTACCCATGAATTTAGGATTTTCCCCCATTTTCCTTATTTTCTCAAAAAAATTAAAGGAAAAGGAAAAGAATAAAACCGTGCCTCAAGAATAAGAACCAGGTTCTTAAAAACTTTCCCCCGTAAATCAATTCATCCCTGAATTTCCCTTGCAAGGGTGGTGAAGATAAAGCTAAGAACAACTCTGGCCACTGAGCACGTACATTGGTCTCCTACTCCCAGGTTTCATCCTGCACTCAGCCATGCTGCCATAACAGCCGTACGAGAGAAACTGACCGAACTCGGAGAACCTTCATTCTCCTATCAACAATATGAATCGGATGCTCCAAAAAGGATTCATCACCCTGTAGTTCAACCTCCTCAGGTTAAAAAATGTGAGAAGAGTATGAGTGATAATGGCATAGCTGAGATATGTGGAAGACGTCGCGCATGGCCTGGTACCTCTGAGGTAACTGCAACCGATAGGCAATTAGCCCGACTCTCTCCAGAACCTCAAATGGCCCCAAAAACCTTGGTGAATGTTTACCATGTCTCCTGATCCAACTGTGTCCCAACATTAGGTAAACATGCAAGAAAACCTGGTCCCTGACCATGAACTCCAAGGGTCGTCTGCGGCGATCAACATATGATTTATGACGATACTATGCAGTAGCCATCCACATTTGTATCAACTATACCTGCTCTGAAGTCTCCTGTACGATATGTGGCCCCAGTAAAGCTGCCTCACCCGCCTACAACCAGCAAAAAGTTGATCTACATGGCCTACCATATAAATCCTTGCAAGGTGCCATCTCAATAGTTTCCTGAAAACTATTATTGTAAGAAAAATTCACCAGGGGTATGTGTTTATCACAAGAGCCCCCAAAGTCTAGGATGCATGCATGAAACATGTCCCCTTACACCTGTATCGTATGCTCTGACTGGCCATCGGTCTGAGGGTGGTAAGCTATGCTCAGACGCACCTGTGTACCCAGTGCCCTCTGAAAACTCTGCAAGAAACGAGATGCAAAAAGGGTGTTTTTATCTGAAACGATAGAATGAGGGACCCCATGAAGACATAATACCTCTCGGATATGCAACTTTCTGATCTCATCAACAACAAAGGTCTCCTTGATCGGAAAAATTTAAGCTACCTTCGTAAGTCTATCCAGAACAACCCACACGACATCATTTCCTCGAGGTGACCTCAGAAACCCAGTCATGAAGTCCAATTCAACATCATCCCATTTCCACTCTGAGATGGGTAACTATTGTAATAGTACATATGGCCTCTGATGCTCTGCCTTCACCTCCTAACAGGTGGAACATCTCGCAACAAAACCTGCTACTTCTCTTTTCATACCCGGCCACCAATACTGACACCTCAAGTCATGGTACATTTTAGTAACTTCGGGATGCACTGCCCAAGCTGAAGCATGAAATTCCCACATCAAATCCTCACGTATATCCCCTTGAACCCACACTCGTCCATGGATGTGCAATACCTCATCATCACCTATCGTCCAACCCGATGGAGGGTCCTCACTTTCCACTGACTCCCGTAGAATAAGGCCTTCTGAATCTGATAGCTGTCTCATCCTCACTCTATCTAGGAGGGTAAAAATCATAGATAAGGATGAAAGATATGTTTTCCGCTGACTATCGTGCACCTCCAAATGCATCTCATAGAACAAATACATAATCTTACACTCACCACTGGCCTCCTGCACTTCCTGTATCTGAGTCCTCCTACTCAGTGCATCAGATACTACATTACCCTTACCAGGTGTATAGGCAATCTCAATGTCGGAGGACTGAAGGTATTCAACCCACCTTCAATATCTCAATTTCAAGTCATGATGGGAAAATATGTATTTCAGACTTTGGTGGTCCGTAAACACCACAAAATGTTATCCCAAGAGATAATGTCTTCAACAACATAACACATGAACAACTATATCCAAATTGAGATCATGTGTCGGGTAATTCCTCTCATGTGGTATCAACTGCCGAGACCTGTACGCAACTAATCGATCATCCTACATGAACACTACTCTATCCTAATAACTGATGTATCACAGTAAACTGTATAGATCTTCCCTTACTCTGGAAGTATCAGGTCTGGTGCTAATGTCAACATTCCCTTCCTCTCTTGAAAGGATGTATCGCAAGCTTCTGACCAAACTAACTTGATACCATTCTTAGTAAAACCCATCAACGGCGGTGCTAAGCGGTAGAAGTACTGTATAAACCACCTTTAGTGACCAGACAACCCCAAGAAACTCCGTATCTTGAACATGTTCTTAGTATTCTCCCAGGAAAGTACTGCTCTCACTTTCTCTGGGTCTACCGCAACTCCTGCCTCTGAGATAATATGACCCAGGAAGTGAATCTGGTCCATCCAAAAGTGTAAATTTGAGAGCATAACATATAACTGATGCTTTCTTAGTGTAATCAGTACTATATCAATATGGGTGTCATGGTCGTGTCAAGTGTGAGTGTACACTAAGATATCATACCTAAAGACTACCATAAAAGAATCCAGATATGGGTGGAACACACGATTCATTAGAGCCATGAAAACTTCTGGCATGTTTGTGAGTCCAAACAGCATAAACAAGTACTCGTATAGACCATATCTGCTTGGAAAGGCTATAAGCGGTATGTCCGATGGTCAAATGCGCAATTGATGATATCCGGATCTCAAGTCAATCTTCGATAACACTCATGCTCCTTGAAGTAGATAAAAAAGATCATCAATTCTCAGTAAGGGATATCGGTTCTTAATCGTCAACTGGTTCAGTTTAAGATAATCCATGTAGAGTCTGAGGGTACCATCTACCATCTTAGCAAAAAGGAAAGGAAAACCCCAGGGAGAAGTACTAGTTCAGATAAAACCCTTGGCTTGTAACTCCACTAACTGCCTCTTGAGCTCTTAAAATTCTAGCTTAGATATCCTATACGGAGGAATGGACACCGGTGCCACTATTGGAACATGATCAATAGTGAAATCCACCTCTCACTCCAGAGGAAGACCTGAAAAGTCATCCAGGAATACATCCCTAAAAGGATTTACCACAAGAGGGAAATCCTTCTGACAAGTTCCCTGGTCATCCAGATATAAACTCGCAATCTGGGCTGTCACTCCACCTCACCCACAATGCTCGGGTCCAGCTCGACTCTCCTGGACATCTCATTCACCCTTGTATAGAAACTCTCTACCCTTTGGTGAAGATAAACTCACCCTGTGACGATAGAAATCTACAAAGGCTCAAAAAGGGTACCAACTAGTCCATCCTGAAAATGACATCATATCTGGTTATATCTAAGAAATAGAGGTCTAATAGAAAGTGACACCCACCAACCTCTAGGGGGAACTCATTGAATTGATGCACACATGCCGTTCTAATTCCCAATGAAGTGTGTAGAGTTATAATATCATAAGAAGAAAAAACACAGAGCCCAAGGCCCTTTACAACGTGCACAAATATAAAGATATGTGAAGAACCAGTATCGAAAAGTTATACAGACAAAAAAAAAAAAGAAACTAGAATAGTACATCTAATAGTGGAAGGTCTGAGATCCTACTCTTATTAGGTTTCTTGCACTGCATATGCCTGCCCAGTGCCACGGCCCTGCGAGACATCCTGGCTACCCTGAGCTGACCCGACCTGCTGTCTCTGTGCTCTTAGTGTCTGGCTACCATGACCACGACCACATCCTCGACCTGAACATCTTGACGTATTCCAATTACCTGAATGATAAGAAGCTGCTGGCCCTGCTCCCCCATGTGGAGTCTTCACGAAACCCCTCTCACTAGTCACTGGGAGAAATTCCCTACAAAAATGCTGAAGATGACCCATCTTACTTCAATCTCGACACTCCACTAAGTCACGAGGACACTGAGGTCTCTTGTTCCCCTATTTACCACACTGGTAGCACATTATCAGGCCACCTAAATAATTCTTTTGGCTAGTACTGCCACCGTGATAGAAATTCATCTTCCTCTTCCTCTTGCTAGTAGAAATAGTTCCAAAAACCAGTTCCGAACTGCCCTGGTTCACACCACTAGCTTCCTGTAGGTTCTGATCAGTAATCAATGCCTCGATCACAATGGCATGCAATATAGGCAACCTAAAAACATTCACCAGTGCTCGTATGTCATATCAAATACCATCCTCAAAGTGTCTAGCTCATAATGTCTCGTCACACACCAAAATAGGTTCAAAACGCTGTAGCTTGATGAAGTGGGAAGAATAGTCCATCACTGACATGGTGCCCTGCTGTAGATTTAGGTACTCTCAAGCTCGATCTTCCCCTAGAATCTCTGGAAAGAAAAAGTCATAGAAGACTACCTAAATATCTTCCCACGTCATGTCTTGGTGATGCTCAGTTTGGGTGGTACCATACCACCATCTCTTGGAGGAATCATGCAGCATGTACATTGCGAGCTTGACCTTCTTCCCTAGAGGCGTCTCAAGATGCTCAAAGATAGTTTTCAATGAATCTAGCCTTGACTCTACAGCCTCTGGTCCTCCATCCCCTTAACACGTAGGAGGATGCTACTGCTGGAATATACATGTCAGCTTTACCATAGATGTGGCAGCTGACGATGCTCCCTGGAAGGTCTGTATGAACCGCATGAAGCCTTCATGGAACCATGCATCCGCACCTACATCCGGTATAATGCAGGGCGCCACATCTGGAACTGCTGGAGGATCCAATGGTATCCCATGGCCTACCATCTCTCACGTATAGTCGTTTCCGCTCTCTTGGCGAACAAATGGTGGTCGTCTTGGCAGAATGACTCTACAAGGTCAAACACACGACTTAGATAAAGATCATCAAGGACTAAAAACTAGAATGTAAGAAGGTAACAGGATAAAGAAAACACTCATGTTCTACAAAACAAGACTACACGGTGTGTATAAAAACTACACGCCATGTTCCCTTAAGTCTTTCACATGGGCGTGTACTTCGTCCATAACTAGTCATGTAACACCCCACACATGGCATGTTGTCCTTACACACAACATGTACTTGAATTTTCTTCCCCTGCTCAAGTCCTTATACACAACTAAGCCACAAGAATCCCCTTAGAACAAGGTTACACGACGTGTTGCACTCGCACAAGGCATGTACACCACCTGGTTTCCCCAGACACACGGCCAAGTCCACACATTCTCTCAACTTTAAAGACTACACGGCTGTCCCATATGTACACGGAGGGTACGAGATGGGCTTTACTGACCCGTTTTGTTCGAGACACGCCCGGATAAATGGATCACACTACCTGGCGTGTTATAGAAGGACACAATGTGTTCTTGAAAAGATAACACCGACCCGTGTTGTTAGATACACGGCCAGATCCAGAGATTAAACTACAAAACATGTTCAGAATTAACATGACATGTATAAGCTAAGAGTTCTCCGTCTGTGTTGTTAGTCACACGGGTGGACACAAGGTCAACCCTACACGGCGTGTACAACTGGTACATGACGTGTTTCCCCAAAAACTTCCCTATATCATGTCTCTACCCACATGGCCTATGACATGGTTAGAGACTACATGGTGTGTATATTTGGTACATGATGTGTATTTAAGAAAAATAGTTTCTTCCTGAACATAATAACACATGGCGTGTAGTCAAAACTACACGACATGTATTCTGGATTTTTTGTAGAAAATAATCCACAGAAACTACTTCGGAGTCCATAAAAACACTAAAACGAAAACCAAAGTGACAAATTACGATCCATGAGGGCCCATACTCCCCACGAACCAAATCTTGGAATCTTATATATGTTATAAAAATGTAAACAAGTTGACGATCCACCAAATTCTGGTTGATGAGAGCCCATACTCCTCAAAAACAAAATTTTGGTGTTCATTTAGAAAAAATTTCATAACAATACCCTATCAAATAGTAGGTATTTTATCAATTCATCTATCAAAATAGCATGCATCTTCTTTCATAACATCTATCATAAAAACATGCAATTTCTAATGCACCTACATGGCATGGAAACTATGCATGACATGTGATTCCAAAATGTGCCTAAGTGATGCCTGTGAAGGAATACCGTCATCTCATCGGGTTTCAACTAAATAGATCCCAAGTATAAAATATTAACAGCACACCATAAGTGCTCCACCCAATGGTGAAAATCAAATCAATTGTAAAATTGAAAAACCAGAAAAATTGCAACTAAACGAGGTAGACTAGCTTTTCCCTGTACACGGGTTAGCTACTCCCAAGAACAACTTATTACCAAGTACCTATTCCTTCCTATCCATAACTAAAGGCTCTAAACAGTAAGTCAAGAGAAAATAACCCTCTAATACCACTTTGTAATGTCCTGGATCTGGGTGCCACACAACAGGTGCCCCAAACCCAGTTGGTCACATGACCTCAAGCACATTTCCCCAAATGCCAGAGGCTACCGAATCGCAATGAGGGACAAGGTATGATAGTGGGGAAACTATGCCCTCACTTTTCAAAGTGTAGCGCAATGAAAAAATATAAAGATACCCAAAATTGGAAGAAGTAAACATTATAGAGTTGAAATGGAAAATGAAACTGGAGTAAAAGATACTCAACAATCATATATAAGATGACGACACATGTCCCTAATTCTAAGAAAGAAACCAAAATAGAATACACTGCAATCTAATACGATATAGAACCAGGTACAAAATACTGTAATGAAAAACCACAATAGTGTAACAGGAACTCAATAGAATCGCAAGCCTAAGCTCGGTCCCATGCTCTCCTACTCCTCTACAACAATCATGAACATGTATAGGGACCCTTGCCCTCATCGACACCTAGAACGATATAATCTGTTTAGGCCCAAGACATGACCCAAACATGGTTTGAGAAATATATCCCAATAGGCAACCACTAAAGGCTCATGCCCAACTTTAAGTGAAAATGTGCAATAGTAGTACGCAATAAAGAAATGTAGTAAGCTAGGAAGTACTCAATAGAAGATACTCCTACCAGTTCCATTATAATTTAATTTTTATTTAACAATTCAATATAATTGAATTATAAGTTCCTGAGACCCAGCCTCAACTGAAAATCTCCTATATAGTGCCACAAGAAAAAACCACAAAAGGTTATCTAATAAGTAGAAGGTAATAACAATACCAATACTATGCTTTAGCTTGGCAGGTATAACATAAGAAATCACCATAGTGAATATTCCAGTAAACATTGTCCTCAGAAATACAAGTCCTTATCCTCAAGAAAGCTGGAACGAAACCCTCAAGTGACTAACCTTAGTAATAACTAATATTTCCCATAGTCATATGAGATATCACTCTCAAGAATTGAAGCTACTGACCACAGGTATAAGAAAACATTTCCCTCGGGATAAACGAAACACTGCCCTCAGGTTATGAATAAAACTTCCCTCAGGGTAAACAAGTAACCGTGCCGAGGCCAACACATAAGCAAGAAATTTAAATATGTTTCCTATTAAGAGAACTCAAAACATGATATCATTATAGCATACCCACAGGTATCCCGACAAACAACTAAACAAGGGAAATGCACCCACGCAGTGGCCCTGGATCAAAGTAACGATCCCAACAACAGTTTATACATGTTCATCAGATTACCTATGAAATTATAGATATCTTAACAGCCAAGCCTCATCCACAAAACACCCCAAAGATGGTCGTGTGTCACAAATATGCACAAAAAAAATCGACAGTTGGAAATAAGCATAAAACCACCTACCTCGATCTCCTCTGATCGATATACAGGAACGCCACCTCCCAGAACAACTGACAAGGATGTAGATATGGGATAAAAATTTATCCATTCAAACTCAAATAACTTCCATTCGAAAAATTATTTGAAGGAAAGACTCAAGGATAGGGAAGGCCATACCTGTGCTGTCCAAACAAGATCATTGGCGAAAGAATCAGATTCTTGGTGAGCGTTTGGGAACTCATCCTAGCCTCAGCTGCCTCTCCCGGTGCTCCTATGGAGTTTTCTGCCTCCTCTGCAAAATGGGGAGGCTACTGATTGTTTTTAATGAAAAAAAATAACTATGTGGCGTGTACTCTCAATACACGGTGTGTACTTTCTTTTTAACTATTCACTGGCAGTAACTCTCCATCACCTTACTATTTATCTACCAACTGATTACATGGTTTGTAATACTAAGTACACAGCGTGTACCATCCATTTTACTATTAATATGGCGACTAATCCCCACCACCTTACTGTTTACTTTCCAATTGATTACACTACATGTATAACTAACTACACGATGTGTAGTTAGTTTTTACACCCTGAATCGCCAATAAGCCTACACGCCCTGTATTCTCATCCCACACGACTAAATTACATGACGTGTAGAAAAGTACCCGGTGTGTACCCATAAATTTGGGATTTTCCCACCATTTTCTTTATTTTCTCAAAAACATTAATGGAAAAGGAAAATAAGAAACTCGTACCTCCTGAATTAGAACCAGGATCATACAACATTGGCATATGATACATGGAATTTCATCCCAAGGGATCGAATGGTATAATTTTCTTTGTAAAAAAGATACACAGTTGAAATTCACAATATAATTGAAAACATAAAATGAACTATGTATTTTCTTTGAGAACTCTATATTTACCCTTAGCATATCCCTTTATATCAATCACAAAACACTTCCTAGTGTCCTGAGGAAAATAAAACATAAGAAATGCTTGATCTCATTTTCTCAGTGAGGGTAAGTATACTATGGAAGATATCATGAATAAATAAGAATATGAAATATGGAATGGTAAATAACTAAAAACACATTCCATTTAATTAATAACTTGAACATAAAAAATAATATGGAATAAATAAATGACGATCAAATGAATCCATATACCTAATCACATCTGATTGAAACTTATACATTGATATTCTAACTAATCGAATAATCACATGGGAATCTATAATTGATCTCATAATAAGGTATACATAATTTTTTGACACCATAACCATACCATTAAGGCCTCATTCTAATACATATTAAATAAATGGGTAATGCTTGAGCCAAAAACCCAACCTAGTTTATCTCATGAGACCGACTGATGTATCAAGGGGGTATAACAGACCCTTCCCATCACTTAATAATTATTATTAATTACTTATATGAAAGGGGTGAAACATAATCAACATAAACATATATATTGGAAAAAATATCATACTAAATTTTAATACTTTCCCCAACTAACAAAACATAATCATTAACCATTCACAGTAATATAGAGAATGGTATCAAAATAGTATATCTCATTTAGTTAACCATAATGAATCTATAGAAACAAAAAGGATGATTTCATTACAATATATTCCCAATGAATCATAAGGTAAAATGATTGTTTTTTTCATTGATGAATATAAATACAAAAAAAATTCATTTGAAAAAATTTATGAGGAAAATATCCTTTCCATTTTTAAAATCACATTTTAAAACTAAATGTTAGGAATAAATTGAAAATAATTTTCTTTTAAAATAACATTGTAATCTTGTAAAATAATATTTAAAACATTGTTTGGTCAAAATTGTGGTAAATTTCATACATTAAATATAAGTTAAAAAATATTCATTTCACATGTTCTATAAAATCCAAAAAAAGACTTTTCTGAAAAATGTCTTGAAGATTTCTTTCAAAACATTTTAAAAAATATTCAAACATTGGTAAAAATGTATTTAATAAATCATTTTAATAAAAATAAAAACATTTTTGAATTTTTTTTTAGAAAATATGGATTTGGATGAAAAATGATTTCCAAATGAAGAGGGAAATATTGTCATATTTTATTAAAAACATTTTCTCAATCACTTTAAGTACCAAAAGATAGAAATAGTAATATTACCTGAAAATTTAATAAATAATCATAGAATAAGATATGTTAGTTTTAAGATATAAATATCAAATAACTCCCCCAAGTGAGTCTTAAACATAAATAATTCTCAATAATGGTGAGATTGTGAAATACACCCTTACTACTTTGGTAATCTTTTAATCATAAGCCCCATGAAAGAAATAAATTCAAATGAAACTTTAAATAATATTAATTGGAATAAATTCATGATATAACATATCAAAGTGGTATTATATACACCATGGAAAGAACAAAGTTGTGAATATGACATACATCTAGTTGGAGAAAAAGTGATATGAGAAATCCTTACCTTACGTCCAATTTCTTTTGTATGTGTTCAAAAATATTGTATAATAAATATAAGTTTATTAAAAAAATATTAAATAACATAATAATTTATATCATACAATATATGATTTAATTATATACTTTTATCACCAATTTATTAATTATTCTTTGTTAAAGTCACTGTTTCGTGTGATAATTGCTTTGTTTTTCGTGTGAGTTTTTGTTCGGTAATTTCAGTCATTTTAGTTTGATCAGGGTTAGATCATATCCATAATGTTAAAAATGATATAAATATTTTATATATTAATTATAATTTTCTTTATGTTAATCTATAAAACATAGATATAGAAAATGAATTACACCATTCATGGAGATGATAGGTCGTACATACACATGAATGTTGTTTCCATTTTCTCAATGGATGGAACAAAATGAAAAATAAATATTAATTCACCATTAAGGAATAATTACTCTTTTATATATTGAATTTATATTAATAAAATTCATCCTTATTACCATCCATATAAAAATATAATGAAAATCATTTCACATCGCTACATGGAAGAGGTATTCCACACATACGCATGAGCGATATCATTGTTTTCTTACAGATTGGAAGATCATAAGTTAAATGTGAAATTGTAGTTATATAAGTATTCTTAGGTCATAAATATTTCATATATTCATTAAACCTATCATTCCAACCTTCTATATAATGTGTAAGTGAAAAACAGATCACACCACTTCACGAGGCGGTATTCTTCCGTACAAACGAGCGATATTATCGTACCCCCAACAGAATGGAATGTAATATAGTATATATGATATAACAATTAAATAAGTATAATATTAACATATATATCATATAAATATGTTGAATCCATCATTATATCCACACTTTAAAGTTTTTTATGGAAAACGAATTACATTGATTGGCGAGGTGGTATTCTTTCAAACACATGATCAACAATTTTGTTTCCCATTTGATGGATGTAAAGATAGATATGGATTATTACCTTCAGATAATAACATCTCAGTATATAAGGAATAATTATATCATTATATTATCATATTTTAAGATTAATTTAAGGAGGTGGAATAATAAATAAAACAAATACGCACATTTAAATTTTTGTCCTCTTCTTTATAGAGCCACTTTAGGTTTATACCTAAAGCCTTCATAAGAGGGATTCCTAATAAAAATAAGGACTCTATTATTTTGGAATGGAATTAAGGAAGATAATTGGGTAGTTATTTTCCTAAAAATTGGTTTTTATGTGTGATAAGGAGAGGATATGGGGTGGCCCTTTATTAGTGGGGGAGAGGAGACACATGGAATTTTGGAAAAGATAATGTGATACCCATGTGTTTATTATGTCACATGACTCCAAAATAGATAATCAACTCATAGTATAGGTTATAAGGTATAAATATGACCATAAAAAGTGTTCTGCAAAAATTTTATTTCATTTTTAACCCGTATATTCTTAGTTTAACTTCTGGTAAACCCGCTTTCACCATAACCGTGGTATTTTGTTTTTGTTTTCACTATTCATTATGGTCAAAAAATAATTTGACTGTATTAGAAAATATAAATTATGTAGATTAAAAAAATTTAACATATTTTGAAACATGAAATTCAGGAAATTTTTAGAATAAAAATTAAAATTAGACCCGCAGTTATGTCAAAAAATGGATTTTTCAAAGAAAAACTTTCAAATGCTTTAAAATGTTTTTATATTAGAATTCAATATAAAATTGATTCTGATTACCAAAATTATATAAATTTTAAAATAACTAAACTAATAAAAATATAAATATATTTTAAAATAAAATATAACTCTTTAAATAAATTCAATGAAAAAAAGTTTTCATTAGAAATCAGTATTTTTCATTTTTTATCAAAAAATTAATATTTTTGAAAATTTCTCAAAAATTAAAACAAAGATAATTAGGAAATTTATTTTTGAAAAATAAATTTTATTTTTTAGAATATATATTTTAAAATTGGTATAATTAATTTTAAAATATGTTATCAAAGCATGAATAACCAACCTTTTATAAAAATACTGGTTTTTAGAAAACGTTTTTTGTTATTTTGAATGATTTTAATTTTCATTTATAATAAAGTAATAACTAATATGTTTGTCTTATATACGTTTAAACCATATAAATTTTATAATTTAGTTATTAGAATTCATACCTACCATTTTAATGGCTATATTATAATGGTGTACTATATTACAGTTTATTTAGACTCATGGTTGTGTGTTCCACAAGATATCGAAGAGATTGAATTTATTTAAAAAGAAATATATCATAAAGTCTTGGGGTGATTATATTATATGTTTGGTGTTTCCTGTGATATACACTGTTAAACATGATTTTCATATTACAAATATTAAGGTACAAAAATGGATGAACACCACTCATCCAATAGGATGAAGGGAGGTGTTAAAGAAATTTTAAATCCTTGTCCAAAAGTTTTAATCCTATTTTACCTGATTTACCGTTAAGAAGGTAATACAACTTTATCAAGGTTAACATTCATAAAAAAATAAAATATACCTATTGAAAAAAATTTAACATCATAATTATTAATACGGAATCCATTTTAAAAGATTCAATTTCTATAATTGTCAAAAATTCATTTTAAAATAAGTGCGCGAAATAAACTAAAAATAATTTTTTTTGAAAAATATATTTTTAAGCATAAAACTGGATATATTCTTATCCCATGGCTAGAAAGAAATTATATTAATATTAATTTTTAATTCAATATATAATATATAATTTTCTTTAAAATTATTCACTAATAGTAATTAATTTAAATTTTTAAGAATAAAACACATGGTGCGCATAAAAATAGTTTTTCTGAAAAACATCACTTTTAATTTAAAGTGGTTTTTATTTTCATTTATAACCAAATTATATATAATGAATTAATTTTTTTATATTTGTAAATTATAAATTTTTCTAAATTTATTTCTTTTATTCAAACCTTCCAATCCAACGTCTAGGTGATAACTATCACATTTTGTTATATGTCAATAGTATATCATGGTTCATTTAAACTCGATGTTGCATGTAAAATAAACTATCAAAGAAAATAAATTTATTTAAGTCATTACAGAACTGCACAAGTCTTCTTCCTTCTATGTCAAAAATGGAGGGGATAAATACTTACCCCATTTTCAACATTCTCATCATCACCATCATCATTATCATCAGAAAAAAAACATCCTCACCAACAACATCATCTAGAGCAGAAACAACATCAACAACATCACCACCATAACCTTCAGTTCAATTGCCACTAGGAACCTCATTTTCATCACTCAAGGAATCATTTTAAGAATGCATAGATTCAATATATGAATCAATATTTGTATCATCACATCAAGTAATTTATTGACTTATAATCAAAATAGATTTCAGGAATTCTTCGGTGATCATCTTACTTCTTTCGTTCTTCTATTTAATTCTTTCATGCTCATCGAAAGCTATTTGTTTTTTCTTCAGTTTCATTTTTATGAGTGCTTTGCAGCTCGAGGGTATGAGATCATTGAGAGGATCCCAATGAGGACTAATACCTAGAGGGGATATTGTTTTTCCTTAGACTACATGAAACTCTACCCTAGTTCTCGTCACCTAATACCAGACACAAATGATCATTTGGCCCGAAGTTATCACCTTATTTATCACCAAGGGCCTCCAAGGAAATATATTGAAAATATAAACAATATATATAGTTATTAATTATATATATATATATATATTAAATATAAATAAAAAACATACAATCTTTTCTTAGGTTTGTGATTTTTTTGTAATTCTATATTATTTCTTCTAAGTTGAGAAAAATAATTTAGCCCAAGGTAGATAACACTGAATTCCCAATATAGATTATTGTAAATGGAATTTATTAGTATACACATATTAACAATATAAAAATTTTATAATCTAGAATAATAATTTAATGGAATACCTTTTAAAAAAATGAAAAATTCATAATTAATGAGATAAACATTCATGAAAAATTCATATATAAAAGCTAATTATAAGAACATTACAATTTTAGGTTCTCATTATGAACATTCAATAATCTTGAATATGAATTATTTTTATTCATTTAATAATATGAAATCCATATTATTCATTTTGTGTCCAATTGACCATTAGGCCTATAAGTCAATTGATAATTAGGTCTAATGACATAATGTCTAATTGGCTTATAGGACTAGTGCCCAATTGGTCTATTAGGGCTATAGGCCAATTGGCCATTAGTCCTATAGAATTATTGTCTAATTGGATAGTTAGGACTAATGGCCAATTATCCTATAGGCATATATTCCAATTGTCCATTATGCATAATGTCATACTTTCTAATTTGCATATAGTCCTAATGGAAAATTAGCATGTAGACCTAATTCACAATTGGAAAATTATGCCTAATGGCCAATTGGCCTATAATCCTAATGGAAAATTGTTCTATAGGTATAGTGTCTAATTGGAATATTAGTCCTATAGGCGAGTTGGATATTATGATGATCTCCGGATTGTCCATTAGGCCTAACTGCCAATTTTCCTATAGGCCTAATGACCAATTTTCCTATAGACCTAATGGACAATTAGTCTATCAGGAATATAGTCTAATTCGACATTAGTACAATAAAAAAATTGACCAGTAGGCCTAATTTTCCAATTTTCCATTAGGCATATTGTCCAATAGTCCTATTAGCCTAATGGCCTATAGGCCCATAGGCCTAATGTAAAATTGGCCAATTGACCAATTTGGCATAATGCCCAATTTTCATATAGGCCTAATGGCCAATAGGCCTATATGCCTAATAGGCCAATATTCCATTATGCCTATATGAAAATTAGCCATTAGGACTATAAGAAAATTTTACATTAGTCTATAGGGAAATTGGCCATTAGGCCTATAGGATAATTGGCCATTAGGCTTATAGGCCAATTGAACATTATTCATTTAGTACTAATGGGAAATTGACCTGTAATCCTAATTTACAATTTGAATATTGGCCTAATGGAAATATGAAAGGGGTATTTTAATCTTTTTTATTAATGGGATTAATGATAATAAAACCTAAAATTCAGAATGAAAATATAACTGATTAACAATATAAATAAGGTTATTATTTTCATTCAGATTAAAGTACCAGACACTTCTCATGCTCGGGAATTATAGTGCATCCTAATGTGTGTAGATATGTCATTGATTTTTTTTAATTTTTTCCCCTGATACTACAAAAAATCTCATATAAGTAATAATAATTATATTTTATATTAAAATCATTAAATATAGGGAATACCTTAAACTCAATAGTCTCCCAATGTGAAATAATTTTTTAATATTGAGGTTTTGGATAGTAAGGGATTGTGGGTGCACCATCTAACTCATAAGGAAATCTGATCTTCTAACCAATATACAACTCATGCTTTTATGATTACCATAACTCCCCAAGATCCATCAACATTGTAGTCTTAACAAATTCTCCATTGAGAAAGTTAAACTGACTATGAAAGGAACATGTTATTTCATATAAATACAACAATAATATTGATATAAATTTAGAAAATTTTCTTTCCTATTTCTGCTCCCATTATTTTTCTTTGATTTAATTACTGAGATGTCTCCATGAGACCAGCTCCATTAGAATGATATCATGGTACTTCAATAAAGTGGCCTTGAAACTTTTACACTACCTTGAATTTTTACCTACTATATGGTTTTCTTCATTATAATCCACCATTATCTATGTCTGGTGATTCAAGTATTTCAGTATATGGTTTTTCTGACATCGTCTAGAAGAAGATCCCATTGAATGATAAAAGAGGGGGAAAGAATAATTAAGTCATAGTACAAGAGGAAAAAAAGGAATTGATATAATTTTTCATATTTATAATAAAAAATAATACTTTAGGATACTCAAAATTATATAATGGATCTATGGGTTATCCTAGACCAAGAGCCTCTGAAAGAAGTGTATGTTCCAACACATGCTATGGATGGTCTTCATCTATTGGACAGGAAGCTGAAGGAACAGAATCATCAGATGCTAGATGGATGGTAGGAATTGGAGGTGGTGTAGACATGGTATAATATAGGTATTATGATGGGGGATGCATCATTAGATATGGATATAGTAAAAGTGGTAACATTTTCAGAGGCAGCGTAGACATGGTATGAGAAAAAAAGACTAAATGAGATGATGGAGGAATCAATGGGATCATCTATAGAGGTGGAATAGGCATGGTATGTGAATAATAGGGTAACTGATATGATGATGGAGGAATGGATAAGAACATCCCTAGAGACTCAAGTAAAGGATAAAATGGTTTGGTATATTGGTTGTCTTCTCGTGGGTTAGTGTGGGAACATGTATAATGGGTGCTCCTTCCATGTCTAGAAGCATCCGGAATAAGACCCATGCTAATAAGATGAGGAGTCAAATCTGGCGGAACTGAATTTACCTAGATTTTTTGATAACGAATATTAACATGAAATTATATGTAATATATAAGAAAAACATTACAATTATTATACAAACTGAGGGAAGTAAAGGAGGCAATGCATGTTTACGCATCTATCGATCATGATCAAATAGTCACTTCCTTCAATGTTCTAATGTACTCGGAATAATCTACATAATAATGAAATGTACATTTTGTATATTTAGTTTTTATAAATCATGAATACTACAAAGAAGTCAAATAAAGAGTTTGCAATGTTATAACATATTTTAGTGACAATAATTTAAAACCAAGTTACATAGTTTTTAAAAAACCATTTCAAACCCAATTTCCTAAGTCGAAATAAAACTAATTAAATTAAATGAAACCATACAATACTAAAACAAACATATAATTCCAAACTGAAACTAAATTAAAGTTACTACAATAATACCAACCTAAGAAAATAATTTAAAGGTTAAATGAATGAACATTGAACATATATGGTTGCTTTTATATATTACCTACCACCACATCAAGTTCAATATCTACTCTCACAATGGGAAAATTTGATTCATCAAATGAAATATTTTGGTCAAAAAAATTAGGGAATCAATGGTGGAAATTTCATCATCAGAATCATGAAAAATATGTCTTGTAATTACTTCATTAATGACATCATAATTATGTCTCAGATGATCTTTCAAATAAAAGACTTATTTATCCATTGATTCCAAAATTTATGGTTCATTGATATGTAAGAATCAAATCACGTTAGTAACTTTCAATACACATTATTCAATAAATATACCCTATCACTTCATTGAATCAAACCATTTATATTTCATCATAGTAACTCGACCTTAAGAGTAGTAATTTGATAACAATATTTTCTCAACAATTTCAAAATAATATGCATATTTATATCAAGGAAATCTATCTGATGTACTAAAATAACAATACATTATAGTAGTTAACATAACACCATCATTTGTTTTTCTCATTATAACTGCTCGATTAGTTGTAACAAATTTATACCGATTGATTATTAAAGATTTTCATTCACGAACCAAAGATTTGGGACCAAAAGCCAACACTCTTAATTATTAAGAAATAGTGTCAACGGGTAAACTCAATACATAAAATATATATGAATAATACAATTAAATGGATATATATTTTAAAATAATTAAATTAATGATTATACCTTTGATTTCCACCATGTAGAAAACTATAGGCTATGAAAAGCCTCTCTTTTTCTCAAAGGAAAATATCAATGAACTATACTTATAATGTTTTTTTATGTTCCCTATAGAAAATGATATTAAAAGTATAAGTTATATATGAAATTTTTTAATATCAGAGAACTTATAAATATCAAAATTACTTACTTGATATAGTAATCGAACAAATCCCAGTTATACAAGACTATGAGATGTTCCATATCATACTCTTCAAGGATCAATGTAGCCAATGTATAAGAACCAAAAATCCATCCTATTTGGGGAAAAATTGAAAAGGGGGATCAATTTCCCCATATTGGTCATATTCATTTATCATTGACTGGTTATGTCATGTGCTCACATCGTACAAATACATTGAACATATATTCCTACATTCTTGAGAAAGATAAACTCTCACAATCAAACCTTCCAGATAATTATTGTTTTTGGCATATGATTTCATTGTGAAAATATTTCTTCTTGTAGGATAAATCCACTAAAAAGTAACCATTCCCCGAAGAAGTGTTTCAGTTGGATGATAAACTGTTAAATATGGCACACAGATGAAAAAGGATGGAATTGTTTCCCATATCACACAAAATTAACGGAACATCCTACTGAATTTTTATTAATATTGACTTGGATAAACTTTTATCACAAGGATCTATAAAAATTTTCTTAAGAGAATCATTGTCACCCTTACATTATTGGATACAAAATTCCAAATTTCTATTGGAATCAATTCATGAAGAAGGATGTGATAATAATGAGTTTATACTGATTTTTGTTTCAAATCCCTTCTCTTGACTTGTTTAGATATTTTTTTTGGAAATACTATCATAAATGGATCTTTCTATAATGGTTTCATCACATAAGAAGCATAAGGAATTTTCATTAGTTTTCACTCATACGCATAGGAAGCAGTTTTGGTCGAATACCCCAATCCAACAAGTCTCGTTGAGATCGAAAGTTATCTTTAGAATTCAAATTGATATTTAGATTAATTGAAATAAATATCTCACATATATTTTTCTCAATGTGCATTACATTTAAACAATGTCATAACAAATTGGTAGGCCAATATTGAACCTCAAAAAATATACTTATCTTTTTCTAATTGTTAGTTGATTCAGTGTCAAAATTATTCCTCTTTTAAAATTTCAAATGACCCTTCACTAACGAAAAACTGAAATCATTTATTTAATTAAGAACATAACTACATGAAATACGTTGAGTTGGTTGTTTAATGTCAACATTATTATCAAATCTCTGATGATTATTCCTGTATTGATGATCGTGGAAAAGAATCATTGATGCCAAATGAAACTAAAACTACAATGATATTTAATAATTATCAATAATGTATTCTTCATATATATAAGAAATGATAGTTTTCCATTCATGTCCCATTTGGATTTCATTTCATAAACAGGGAAGTCATTTATAATCCATAGAAGGGAGACACACATATCAAATATATTTTTGGAATAAGCATAAAATGTCAGCACACCCATATCCCAAAGCTACTTCAAATATCTTATTAAAGGATGAAAATGGACTTATATATCACTGTCGGGATCAGAAGGTCCAGATATCAGTATACTCAAGAAGGTGAAATGTTATTTTATGCATATCCTCAAAGAAGATTATAAACATGAATAAAAACTGGCCATGTGTTGTGAGAAATAATCATATGACTGAACAGATTAAAACAATCACATGATAAACCCATCCAGAAATTACACACCTTAGCTACAAAATAAGGGCGTTCTGCATCAAATAACCTCAATGTTAATCCATCTACCAGATGAACCAACTCATCATTATCTTCAATTCTCTCAGGATCATTCCATCACATATTGTATTATATTTCTACATTCATGAATAGATTTTAAAGTATGAAAATCAATGGAAAGTGCCACTTGACTTTATATGGAATAAGAGATGGTGTTCCATCTACATTTGACTTCCATTGAGATGTACCACATTATTTATTGTCATTACGACTAGATATTTCCTCCCAAAATAAACTACAATCATTCCAACAAGAATGAAATTTATTAGTATAAAATCCAAGATAGTTAATTAACCTCCATGCTTTATAATTATTTGAGAGAATACATGCACCATTAGGAAGTAAGTCCTTCAAAAAGGAAAGAATATAATTAATGATGGTATTAGAAATTCTATATATGGTTTTTCCAAGATAAAACAGTATTAAAAATTCAAACTTGATCATTTTAGTACATTTTTGATATACTGGAGTTCTGGGGTCATCCATTAAATTTTTCACTCTCTCAACATCATAATTTTTAGTCTTTTTATCATTTTTATTGAAATCATTTCCTTATATTACTAGCATACTATCTCTCTCATGATTATTAAAAAATGGAAACCGGTCAAATATAAAATTCTCCATACCACTTATTTCTTTTCATTCATGAATAGTTGAATATTATCCCATCTCTCCATAGTGATACATAACATAATAGTTTATTTTAAAACCTTATTTTGTTATATGGTAGCTAACTTTTTCCTAGACTAACCATGGTATTATAACACAATTATAGTATGGATACTGTATACAACCTCTATATAAAGCCTTTTTAAATGCAAAATCTAAAATAATTCCAAATTCTTTTGAAACTTAGTCTAAATAAGATCAGTATGATACATCTAGATTCTATAAATTGCATTACAAGGACAAAAATATGTTCCAATCAACAATGTAAAAAATAATTAAAAAATTAATTAGAACCAATTTTAATATGAAATTCATCAAATCATACTACTATCTAAAAAAACTAATAATAAGTGAAATAAAATATGCTATAAGCAACAACATTAAATAGTGAATAAATGGGGGAATCTATATTAGATAATGATTATAATTTATACCCCATATCAGATAAACACTATAAAATAATCAAGCATCTAACATGTTGGTAAGAAATTTGTTTTAGATCAATAACATATTCATCATGAAAATTAAATATTAAAAATTAATTTTTACCTTTGGAATCAATGATATTTATTATTTCATTCTAAAAGGAAACTCTAGAACCATCATATCATAATTGACTAATAGTTTCTAAATTATAATTATTTAAAATGCTATATAGAATATATTTAATAATAATATAATTGTTAAATATAGTGGTGTATATACTAAGGATTTTTATCAGTGAATTATTACAAATGTGGCATGCCTGCCTTTAAGATTTTATAAGTGGTTAAACTTCTAAAAGCCATCGAGCTATGATTCATACATATGATGTTCATATACTAAGTAAAATCATGGGATTCTATCTTAGGGTATCATTTATATTATAGAATTTTGGATCTGAATATATTATTACACAAATGATTTTAATTACAGTAATGTTGGCTAAAATAGATTTTGGAACCCATATTATCCTTTTTTATGGTATTTTCTCGATAATATAAAAGAGAAGATAACTATTTTTGGTATAATATAACAATAATTTATTGAATTTAATTCATAAAATAATTCCAAATTTTATGAAAATAGTTAAATATCCTATATTGTGATGGTCCAATTTTTTTTAAAATATATTGGATAATTTCAAGTACTTCCAAAGTAGTTTTTCCTATTAAATTTCAAACCAAAAATTTTATCCCAATTTAATAATAATGGATTTATTTGATATAGTATCTCTAACATCTTTCCTTATGGAATCCATTTTTTTAATTTTTTTTAAAGTAATAGTGTTCACTTATATGACTCTATTATATTCATTTATATTTTTAAATTTTTTATAATTTCATTAGTCATTAAAAACCCAATGCGTTACTCCATGTGATTATTTCTGACATCCATTACATCTTGAAATATTGTTTTCTTTCGTAAAAAAGTGCATCGAAATGGTCAATAGATTATCATAAATAGATAATTAAATAAAGTCATCAAGAAATTTTATTCTATTTATAATTTCATTATAAACTTGTAATTATTTTATTCGTTCATTATTTGAGAATATATATGACCAATATATCCTTCCCTATATTTTTTTTTTAAATAAATGAAATTCTTGGTTGAGTTATGATATAACTAGGTTTTTTGTAATAATTTTCATCATGGAATGTAAATTGATTATCCTCCTATTAAGATTTAAAGAATTTATTTACCAATGGGATAACATTCATTACTTTCCTTAACATTATAATTTGGACTTCAATAAATTTATTTTATACTCTCATTTTCCTACTATCACAAACCAACTCTACTATAACCCTTTCTATGTCAAAATTGAAGTTGGGGGTTCCCCATGAAGCTTACTTGTAATTGGTTGTGGGTTGTATACTAGAAATGAGGTTATAAAAAATGTAATATAAGAGACAATAACCTCTTTAATCATTGGAAAGAAAGAAAATCCACCAATCAACACCAAACAACATGGAAAAAATTTACCCAATATCTTAATAAACATATAAATATCCACATAATATCATTCTAAATAAAACATGAATGAGGAAAATACTAGATTAAAACAACTCATATGGAACAATAAATCCTCCAATTTTCCACTAATCTTTCATATTAAGCATGTGTATAGTCAACCCAATCTCAAAAACCATTTTAAATATTATATAAAAATTATATACAATTAGGGGTGATAATACAAGTATAATTAATATGTTTATCTAAATAATATATTTCCCAAAATGAGAAAATTAAATATCAAAAATATCCAAATATATTTACCCCTTACCAATGATTTTATATTTTTATTATTATCTCTTGTAATTTATCAAGGAATGTAAATCATGATAATTCCAAACTAATAATAATAATGAAAAATGTTAAATCACCTGCATAAAATTGTAGATGAATTCATTTCATCCCAAAATGATGAATTTCATTGATTAAACTCCCACATTCTCAATATTGTTCTCTCATGAACTATAACTCACTGAGATAAAAAATTTTTATTCCCTACTAATAAATCGAAAAATATAAATAGATTAAAAAGATTAAATAAAATTATTACGGTGTTAAGATCAAGATATAATCACTCTATAGATGATGGGGATCTGATTTCAATTCCACTAATCTTATATACAACCAATTATTATTACTAACACTATCTAAAAATAAAAAAGAACCACATCTACAAAAATTAGTTGATTCCATATGGTTTTCTCAATCATAGTATATGGAAAATCATGCATATGTAATCTAAAATAGATGGAAAATATTAAAAAACTATAGAAAAATAATAATTTTTATAAAATTGACTCACACCCATAAAAATGGAGGAACACAAGAGAATAAATAAGAGTAGAGAATAAAATCTCACCTAACAAATATCATAAAAAATGAATTATAAAAAAAATAACATCATCATTTGGGTGAAATGTTTCCTAGGGGACTCTATATTTTCCATAGGAGGGTAGGGGGAGGCTGAAATCAACTGAGGAGAAGAGGGGGGATGCCAAATTCAGTTGATCTAGGGAGGTAGGAGGCCAAAATCGACCTAGGGAAGGGGGGAATGTCAAATGCATGAGGGGCACTTAGGGTTTGAATGAGAAGTAGGGGAGGAGTAGCTATAGTATCCTGCACATATCAATACCCCTATACTAATGTTTTTTAAAAACATTTTGTATAGACAACCATATACTAACATATTTTTAAAAACCATTAGTATTGACTTAGACAAGAAGCATATACCTACGTGTTTTCTAAACCGTGGGTATAACTCCATTGGGATAAATGGATTTTCTAGTAGTGATAATATTGGGATATAATATTTTTTGTTAAATATTTCTTTTAATAGGAAATAAGGGTTATTTCCTAACACAAACTCAGTTTTTGTATCCTAAAAAGATATTCAGAAGATAATATTGTGACCATGAGGCTAGTGGGAGTATGTTCAGACTTAAAGAAGTTTAGTTTGACAAATAAATGATTATACTAGTCAAAAATGAAAATTTAATGTCATTTGACAATCTAAATGAGTTTAGTATATGTTGATAAAATGTTATATAAAGAGTAAAATTAGTTACTAGAATATTTAAAGGAAAAAATTTGATGGAAAGCTTCTAATAAAGATGAAGATGATTTTCTTAGAAATTATTATAAGTATAAAAAAGAAGGTATGAATATCATAGCATTAGATGTCATGGAGTTAAAGAGTTTGAATATGTTCATGAAGTTGAAAATTTGGAAAAAGCTTCATCACTCTCATCACTATTCAAACTTAATTTCATTAAAATATTACTTAAGAGTTTAGTGGGAAGATTTTATCTTAATTCCACATAGACATTTAGAAACAATTAAATAAATATGTAATTATTTTAACAAAACCCCTAAAATTATATAAAAAATAAATCGGATCATGAAGTCTATCATATATGAAATGGTATACAACCACTTATTTATGGTTTTGTTAAGTATTCTTAAAGGAGTTTAAGAATATAAAATGTACCATGTTATACAAAAGGAAATATCCACATTATTGTTCTTTACTATTGTATATATATATATATATATATTTCTAAACATTTCATAAAATTTAATGATAATTGGAATATAAATAGTTAAATTGAGTTATCCTTAATTGATGTTTATTATGAAGTATTATTGGTTAATATGAAATTTTATTATTATCTCAAGTATTATTCTTGTGTTAGGATATATAATTTCTTCATGAGGCACAAAATAGGTTTTATGTGTCGGCTGAACCATGAAGTATACCATATAGAGGGTCATACACTATGTATTTGGTATACTAGGTGTGCATGGTTCATATTTTGAGTCTCCACTACCTGAGGTTAACAAGATACCTTGAATTAGAACCTTTATACTTTGATTCCTTTATTTTAAAAGCCTTGATACTTAGCTAATAAGGGTGCGTTTGGGTATTTTTTTGATAAATTAATTTTTTGGAACTTAAAAAAAGTTGTTATTTTACTCTCATGTGATGATTTTGGCATTTAATACCTTGATTTAGATAGAATAAGGAAGTGTATGACCATACCTTGACAATATATACGATGTGATTATCTATTTTGGTAGGTTCATGAGATGTTCTCATCTATATAAGTGAATGAAATGTGATGTATTCATTGATCTAGTTTGTTTATACTTGTATAATTTTGAACATATTAGTTGGATATATTTGATTGAAATACTTTTTGTCACATGGTCACTCGATCACATGACCAAATAGATTTTATGAAAACACATGTGTTCGTATGATGCAGCTGGTGGACATAGGTATATAAATACATGTGCGTGATAGTGATCATTCCAAAACCCTTTGTAGCTTTATTATCATTGATCCTTAGTTAGAGGAAAATTTTTGGTTACATTTATAGATCCATTGATTCAATTTTTTTTAATACTACAAAATCCCATGGGGTAAAATTTTGGGGTTAACTAAATCAGGACTGAGTTTGAATCAGAGAAATTCTCTAAAAGTCTTTTTTAGATTTTATCCAAAATAGTTATGGATGGGTATTCATTGAGTGATAGGTACAATATAATACATGTTGAAATTTATTATATATTTCTAAAAGGTTTGTATTACATCCAAAAGGAGTTTTGGATATGGTTTCAAAAATTATTTTATATTATACAATAAAAAGTGAAATGGAACTAGTTCAATGAGGATTTGGTGAAAGTTGAAGATTAAAAGAGATATACCCTAAATCATTACACATTTTATTAATAGTTGAACATAGTGTATGTAATGATATAATATATTTTATGGTATGATATCCTTTTATATATCAAATATATAGAGTATATCACTACTTATAATATTGAGATGTCATAATAGTTCACTGTCCTTGATATATCATTATAATTTTCCTATGATAAATAGTAAATTGGGTGATAAGTGTTAAAATTAAAGTTTCTTCCATCAATAAGTATCATAAATAATTGTTTTTAATATAATGAAATGGTGGGAGATAGGAAATGTCAAAGGTATACTAGCAATGCAACCACATTTTTTAAGTCGTTGCATATGAGTTAATGCAAGTTTAGTTTATGAGAGTCCTTGAAGGGTTTATATAGAGATAATACCCATAGGTTGGGTCTGTGTGATCCTAGAGAAACCCCTCCATTTTATAAACTCTCTTATTCTCCTCACCTTACACTATGATATATCATATCAGGAGAGTGAGAAGTATCTAACCATGTTTTTGGGTGATTTAGTTAGATCATGGAAACATTATAGAGGAGGGATATCATTTGGATGTCATTAGTGATATTATTCAAGAACATGATGAAGATATTAGAAACAAAAACTTCCATGGTGAAAGTTATAGGTGAAGTATTTCATTTTATAGTTCAATCATGGTTCCAAGTTTCATGCATAGATATCATGGTTTTGGTTTCTTAATATCTTCTATTGATTAGTTAAATCATTATCCTTTGCTTAGAAACCCAAAAAAGGTTGTAACAAAAAAATATATGAAATGGTGATGTGTATGTGATAGTCACTAGAGAAGTTGTGATTTTCTATAAAGATAAACAATATAAATTCCTTCACATATCAGTCCATGATATATAATATGTGTTTGATGATACCAAATGATAATATATCACTCTATATATTGATTACTTCCTGACCTATCTAACTGGTGACTTTAATGCAGTAAATATGGGGAATACCAATTTGGTGAAGATCATTAGTATGCATGATATTCAAGTCAACATGAATGTTGGATACATAATAAAACTAAATGATGTATTAGATATTCTAGGTCTTTTATCATGTTGTTATAAGAGATATACTTGGAAAAAAATGTTTATTAAAACATCTTAATAAATGGAAAATAGAAAATGATTAAAGGATCCATTTTCAATTTTAGGGGAATATATGTGTTCAATTATAAAATAATAATGTAAAGATATGTGTATATGACCTTAACAGAGTGGATGGATATGTATAATTAAATATATAGAATAGGATACCTAGGAATATGAGTTAAAGAAGGTTATCTACCTTAATAAAGAAGTAAATTATTATTAAAAATCACGAAACACTAGATCCTTGAAATTACTACTTGTATGGGAAGAAACCATGAGTCACATTCAACAATACTTTATTTTTGAGGTGAAATTTACTATATATACTAAAAATTTAAATATGTGGTCCCATGGAGGTGGAATTAGTAGGAGGTAACCAGAGTACTAGAGAACCTTAAGATGTTTCACTATATAGTAGAGTATGAAACTGGAAGGAAATTGAAGTGTCTTTATTTTAATAATACATAAGAGTACACATATAGGGAGTGTTATTCCTATTATAGTAGTTATGTAATTCACCATGAGAGGTTTCTCCCAAACAACCTACAATATAAAGGAGTTGAAAATGGGATAAAATAAACCATCATGGAGATGTTATAGACCATAATGAATTTGGTTAGGTAGCATAAATGTAGTAACCTAGGTAATTATAAAATAAATTGATTTATTTTTGAAATTAAATCAGAAAATACCTTACAAATGTATAATAAAATAAGTGGTATTTCAAGGAATCTTTTCTGATGGAATAATAGCTTGACCTTAAGAATAGTAATATAACCATAATGAATAGTAAATTGGCCAATAGAATAGTAAAAACAACTATGAAATTATAAATATTTTTTTGTATCTTATATGTGATAATATAATATATTTATATCTTGAAATGAGTAAATAAATATTTTAAAAATGATAGAATAAGTGCTGTTTTTTTGTGAAACTGAATATTTATTTAAAATTTTATAATTAATATAATTATTTAGAACAAAATATATTTTCACAAATAGATTTCTGAATTAATATTTTATTGTCTTATGATTATAAGATAATTTTACAAGACCTTAATTAATTTTTCAAAGTGTTATAAAATCTGTTATATTTTTAAAAGTGGTATTACTTCAAATAAATTATGATTTTAATTAAAATTTAAATTTATCATATTTAGAAAATTATTTTTATAACATTGACTAAATTTTTTAATTCTATACATAAAAAAATGGTTATGGTGAATTATTTATATTTTTCTAAAATACTTGAATTTTTGGTGAATAGTGAAATACAATAATTTACGAAATAAGCTAAATACATGAATTATTGAGTAATGTATGATGTTATAATAATGTAATAAACCTTGGTTCAAAATAACATGCACTAATTATTATAATTTTTTTATTAGAAACAACATTAATTCTTTTCTTGATAATAATAATAGAATAATGATTAGAATAATGGAAAAACCCTCCTCTCCTCCACTATGAATACCACCTCTCACCCCCTCTTCTCATCACACATCTCAAGCATTGATAATTGTAAATATTATATAGAATTCTCTTCCCAAGTCTCTTCCCCACGTCCAATATCTTCTAATCTCACCAAAAGGCCAAAACCAAGGTTCTTAAGGAGGTTCTCAAGGAATAGAATTCAACAGGTAAAAATCCTCTTTCATTTTATTTTATTTTATTTTTAATTATTTTCCTTTTCATATAATATATTCACCTAAACTAATTCAAGAGGCTTTGAAACTCTATTATCTTATATATAATATAATTTTATCATGTTTATGATAAAATTCATCATCATAATTCTTCTCATCTCCATTTAATTCTAAAAATAAAAACATCATCCTTAATGTGTCAATTTACCAACATCGTGGATGATATGTTTTCAATTTCCATTATATACTTCACAGATTGCCGTAAAACCATTTTAATGGTTGAAAAAAGTTTTAAAAAGTATGATATAACATATTTTATGTTCTTTAATTAATATATATACATAATATTTAATTATAAAAGGAAACTAAATTGTGATGGTAAAAGAACCGCCCAAATGATCTAAATGGATATCATTAATGTTTTATCAAATGAATAATCCTCATATATATCATATGATATGTGGTATAATTTAATGTTTTGGAAACATTTCTATACCATTTCATTCAACTTTTGGATTTTCTCTTCCATTCGAAAATAAAATCCAAAACGAACCGTCCATGGAAACCATATAAAGAATACACCTGAAACAATGAAAATTACAAAAATATTATTAATAAATGGGTTCAAATATGTTATAAAAAGATTATATAATATATTATAAACATAAAAATTGTTCTTTAATATATTAATAAAACTCTTTTAACCATTATATACAAAGTTTTGACACATTTTAATAAAGTCGAACCATAGGTAAGGGACTTCTTAACTAAAACATTTGTTTTAACCGTTTTAAAGATTTATTCTTCTAAATATTTATATTTTATGTCTATGTTTTCAAAATGTTTTTATTAATGTATCCATATGGTTATTAATGTTTTAATTTCACTTATGTTTTTTTAAAATGGATCTTTTTCATTTTTTTTGTAAGGTACTTTCTTTTGAAATCCTTTTAAATGCATCTTTTTAAAAAATTCAAAATGAATATTTTTATATATATATGGTATGAGTGATTTCTCCATCTTTAATTAAAATGTATAACTATAATGATTCATTTAAACGTTTTAACAATTATTTTTTAAGAATATTATTTTATTATTATGTGTGTGGTTTTTATATTGTGATTTTTATGGAAAAGGGTATTTTGATATGTGAATGTGTTTTTCTCATGGGTTTAAATGATTTATCAAGAGTTTTATTAATGATATATTCCATATAAGTAGTTTATGTTGTTTTGAGACCATTATAGATTAGTATATGTTGGTTTAATCCCATTATATCTTAAGATATGATGTATTGAGCCCCATTATTGGTCTAAATATGTTGGGTTGAGCCCATTATAGCTCAAGATAGGACGGGTGAGCCCCATTAATGATCTCCAATGTATTGGATACTCTGGAGATGGAAGTTAAACAAAATTTTATTCCATGTGTAAGTTTTAATGTAAGAGTAATATTGTAACGATGTCCTAAGTTGAGTGAAAGATTTATCAATGTATGCTTATGAGTTTTTAAGAAAAAAGGTTTTTAATGGGTTTTAATGTTTTAAATAGACAAATTATTTTCATTATTTATGTCCCTTACTAATATTGTGGGGCTCATCTAAAATTGTTATATGTTTTTCATAGGTTATAAGGACTTTTAAGATAAATAATTAAGTCAAATTAAATGTTATGAATATTTTTCAAAGAAATAATGTTTTATTTTTAAATGTTTTATATAATGAAAAAATGGATACTATTTTAGTAGTATTCTATTTTTATAAATTTGGTTCACTATGTATGTATTATGTCCTAATCTTATAAAAATATAAGCCTAAAAATGTACACAATGTAAAATAATGTATTTTATTGACTAAAATTCATGATTACTTAATATTTTAAGGATGGATCCTTATAGGAAGTATTAGAGGATGGTTTAGATAACCTTAGGGGTTAGGATGATGTTAATAGAATACCATAAATGTTTTTTACTTCATGGACAATTTGAAATGATATAGAATTTAAGTATTTAAATGTTTCTTCTACTAAAATATGTTTGTTCAGAATGGTTTTCTTTAGAAGAAATAGGGAATTTGAAGTAGAAAAGAACAAATAGAATGAAATCCTTTCAAATATGTGGTCTGGAATGGTGGAAATTTGAACCGATCAATTTGTGACTAAAATGGATCAGTTGAATCCGGCGTTAAATGGTGGTGTTTCCCATGATATATAATAACCCTATCTACAATGAAGAAACATGTATTTTTTAGATAATTTTATGAGGAAACATCCTCATTATTTAGTGTTACTACAGATCCAGTGATTTCCAAAGGGTGGATCAATAATATTGAAAAAATATTTGATGTCATGGGATGTTTAGAACGCCAAAAGGTAACCCTAGAAATTTATCATTTCTAAGGTTAAGCTAATAAATGGTGGTATATGTTTAAGAATACCAAAGAAAAATATAATCTTGATACTTATGAATGGGATTATTTTAAGAGTATTTTTCTAGAAAAATATTTTTCTAAAAATATTCAACTCAGAATGGAAAAAAAACTCTTTGAACTTAAGTAGAAAGATGATGATTTTATGGTATCACATGAAGCCAATTTTATGAAACTTTCCATGTATGTACTAGATTTTACTTAGGACATAAATAGTGAAATTAATAGTTTTTACTCGAGTTTGGAACAATTTTTATGAAGATATTTAGCTTCAAAAGAGTTTAAATATAAGAAACTTGTTAGTTGTTCTGAAAAAGTTGAGATGGAGTTTTCTAACACGTATTTGCCTCATGATGAAAATAATTAGAAGCAGTCATGTTGGCAGGCTTTGGGGAAGAATTCTTTAAATAAATATAGAAGAAAGAAAAACAATTTTTCTTCTTATGAAAAGTGTGGTAAAAAAATATTGGATAATATCTTGTAACATCTAGGAAATGGTAATGATATGGAATGTTTGGGAACATGTCTCATGAGTGCAAGGAAAATGATCACAAAAATAATGATAAGTCAATATTGATATTCTTTAACTATAAGTATGTAGGAAATTTCACTAATGTGTGTACAAATCAAGTCACTTAGGTAGTAAATCAGTAATGTTAGTAGAAAAAGGGTGTGGAAAATCCGTTTTGACTACTTTAGTGGATACTAAGCCATAAAACGATGTGGTGTCCGGTAAGTTTCTTGTTTTTACTGAATATTCCAATTTTTGTTTGATTTGGGGTCTACACGATCCCTTTATTTCTATGAAATTTTTTATTAAATTAGAAATTCATCTTTATGAAATTAATCTAGAACTCATGGTAAAAACTCCTAGAGGAAATATTGAAGAAAAAAATTATAAGAATCTACCTATATTAGTGTGTGGAAATATTTTACCTATAAAACTTGTTGTATTACCTTTAGTAGAGTTTATTGTTATTTTGGGCATGGAATAGCTATCTATTTAACATGATAATATTGATTATAGAGCTAATGAAGTTGTTTTTTAGAAAAGTTTTAGTTTATGTACAAGAGTGAACTCATACCGTTGATAACATATCAGGAAGCCAAGAAACTGCTAAAATATAGAAATTAATGTTATCTTGTTTATACCATTGAAAATAAAATAACTGTTAAGATTAATGATGTTCCATTGGTAAATGAGTATCTTTATGTGTTTCCTGATGAATTTCTTGGTGTTGTTCCTGATCAAGAGGCTGAGTTTACTATTTAATTAGTTCTTGATGCTAAGAATATTTTTGAACCCTCTTATCGAATGGATCAAATGAAACTTTTAGAGTTAAAAAATAAATTATAATAATTATTAGATAAATCCTTAATCAAACCTATCACTTCTCCATGGGGTTATATTATATTTTTTGTTAAAAATAAAGATGTATAAGTGAGAATTTTAATTGATTACAGAGTCTTGAAAACAATCAATGTTAAGAACAAGTATCATTTTACTTAGGTCAATGATTTATTTGTTCAACTCCTGGGAGTACAATATTTTTAGAAGGTTGACCTAAGGTTAGGGTACCATCAGTTGAAATTAATGGAAACAAGAATTCCAAAGACTAAGTTCCATACTAGACATGGGAATTATGAATTTGTTGTTATGAATTTTGGGTTAACTAATGCACCTGATGTATTCATTGATATTATGAATAGAATATTTCTTGAGTTCTTGGATAATATTGTAATTGTGTTTATTGAGGAAATTCTAGTATATTCTAAAAGTAAATAGGATCATGAAAAATATTTAAGGCCTGTTTTCAAAACCTTAAAATAAAATAAACTGTAAGGAAAATTTAGAAATTGTGAATTTTGGTTTCAAAAATTTTCTACATTGGTTACATTGTTTCTAAATATAGAATAATTGTTGATCTTTATAAAATTAAATTTGTTAAATAATGATCAAGGATCAAAAATATAATAGATATTCATAGTTTACATAGTTTGGAAGGCTATTACCAGAGGATTTTTAAAAAATATTCATGGTTATCTAGCCCACTGAGTATGTCAACTCAAACATTTTTGAGTTTATTTGGAAAAAATAATTTGATGATTATTTTTAGGAATTGAAATAATATTGGTTAATGATATTGTTTTTACCCTGTCTTTTAGAAATGGTGAATTTTCCATCTATAGTGATTCTTTTTTGAAAAGACATGGTTGTGTCATAATGTATAGTGATCAGGTAATTACTTATGCTTCACGTCAGTTGAAACCCCATGAGTTAAATAACCCTACACATGATTTGGAATTTTTTTCTATTTTTTTTTCAATTAAAAATTTTGAGGTATCATTATTATATAGTAAAATGTGAAATATATACTGACCATAAAGTATTGAAGTATATATTTACTCAGAAGGAATTGAGCATGAGACAGAGAAAATGGATTGAACTAATTAATGAATATGACTACATGATTCATTACCATACTAGAAAATCAAAAAGGTGGTTGATACTTTAAATTATAAAAGAAATGATAAATTTACCTTGTTATGTTTGGAACATGACCCATAGGTTAATAAATTGATAAATTTTGTCTTGGAAGTTTTTGGTGAAAGAAATTACACTATTTTGTTTCAGGTGTCAGTGCAGTAACCCCTTTCATATAGAATAAATCATGCTCATAAAGAAGATTGTGAGTTGTATAAAAAGGTATAATTTATTAAAAAGGGTATGTTTCTTGAGTTTAATATTGATAGATATTGTGTTTTGAGGTTTGGGAAGAGAATATGTGTTCCTTGTGATTCTCAGTTAAAGAAATAATTGTTATTTGAAGCTCATACTTCTCAATTTAAAATTCATCCTGGTAGCACGAAGATGTATATAGACCATCAAGAGTATTACTAGTGGGATGAAATGAAAATAAATATTTCTGATTTTACCAAGAAATGTTTGACTTGTCAATTGGTTAAAGAAGAGAGGTAGTTACTGAAGGGGATTCTTCATCCTTTTCTAGTGCTAAAGTGAAAATGATAAAATATATCCATGAAATTCATGGTGGGACTACCAAATAATTCTCTAGGTAACAAGATGATTTGGGTTACTATTGATAGACTAACTAAATCTACACATTTCATTTATATTCAAGACACTATTTCTCTAGATCATCTATCTCAGTTTTACCTCAAATAGATTTTCAGTTTGCATGGATTTCCTCTCTCCATTGTATTAGACCGTGATCCATAGCTCACTTATATATTTTTTAAAGGCATTAAAAATTCATTGGGAACAAAATTAAATTTTAGTGCAACCTTTAATCTTCAATCTATTGAATAGGCCAAGCGGACCGTTCATACATTGGAGGATATTCTTTGTGCTTATTCAATGTATTATCATGAGATTTGGGATCAACATATTTATTTATTTTAGTTCTCTTATAATAATAATTTTCATTTTAGTAAATAGACAGAACATTTTGAGACATTATATGGGAAGCAGTGTCGAACTCCATAATTTTGGGATGAATTCGGGTAAAGGAAGTCGATGGGGCCATAATTGGTAGAGGAAGTGGTTGAGAAATTGAAGATTGTCAAGAAAAACGTGATGACATCTCAGAGTTGATAGAAAAGTTATATAGATAATAGGAGAAAATACCTTTCATTCGAGGTAGGAGATCATGTTTTCCTTAAAATCTCTCCTTAGGAAAGTTTTACTCATTTTGGTAAGAAAGGCAATCTAAGACCCTAATTTATTAAACCTTATGAAATCCTAGAGAGAGTTAAACTAGTTTCTTGCTAAGTTTATTTTCCACTGAGTTTATCCCATGTACAAAATGGTTTTCATGGTTTGATGTTGAAAAAGTATGTTCTAGATTAATCTCATGTTTTGAGATAAGACATAGTTGAGTTGGAAGACAACATTTCTTATAAATAGAAAACTATTCAAATTCTAGATCATATAGAGGATGTATTTTGGAATAAGGTATTTCACAAGGTTAATCTTTTGTGGAGAAACCACATGGTTGAAGAAGAAACATGGGAATATAAAAATTCTATGAGGGAAATATATACTCACTTGTTCAATAAGTGATTAAAAATTGTGAAGATACAATTTCCTAAAGGTGGGAAGAAAGTAACAACCCATGTACTTATAAAATAATTTTCTTCTTTTTGAAATTAATTAGTTAAATCCATTACAAATGTTTAATGAAATAAATGGTAATTTAAACAATTGGTTCTAATGGAATAATAACTTGACCTTGGGAATAGAAATATGAACCTTATAATTTTTAAATAGGCCAATAGAATAGTAACCATAACTATGAAATTATAAATAAAACTAATGCACCTTATATGTGAAAATATTATATATTTATATCTTGGAATAAGTAAATAATTGTTTTGAAAATGATAGATTATGTATTGTTTTTTTGTAAAGAAATAAATATTAAATTACAATTTTATAATTAATATAACGATTTAAAAGAAAAAATATTTTAATAAAATAGTTCATTAATTAATATTTTTTTTTCTTATTATTAAATGATATTTTATTAGATTTTAATTTTTCATCATTTTATAAAATCCGTTATAATTTTAAAACATGTATTTAATCAAATAAATTTTGATTTTAAATAAAATTTAAATTTATAATATTTAAAAATTTATTTTAATAAAATTTTGTTCATTTTTTTATTGTACAGATTGAAAAATTTTAGGGTGATTGTTTTAGTTTTTTCTGAAATATTTGTATTTTTGGTGAATAATGAAATGCGACAATTTATGAAATAAGATAAATACATGAATTAATGAGTCATGGATGATGTTATGCAGAGTTAAGAACCTTGGTTTGAAATCACATTCAATAATCATTATATTTGGTTACAAGAATGAAAACTATTTCTTGTCTTGAGCAACATTACAAAATAATGATTAAAATAATGGAATAACCCTCCTCTCCTCCACTATAAATACCACCCATCACCCCCTCCTCTTATCAAACCTCTGAATATTTGATCCTTGTCAAAATTAGGCCCAATAATCTTCCCAATAATATTTCCCATGTCCAATACCTACTTCTATAACAAAAATACCATAACCAAGATCCTTAAGGAGGTTCTTAGGGAAGACAATTCATGAGGTAAAAATCCCCATTCAATTTATTTAATTTTCTTTTTAGTTATTTTTATTTTCTTATACTCTATTCACCTACCCTTATACAAGTGGCATGAAAACTCCATTATCTGATACATAAGTGAAGTTTATCATTTTTATGGGAAAATTCATCATTATACCTCTTCTCATCTCCATTTTATTCTAAAAATAAAAACATTATCTGTGATGTGTCGATTTGCCGACATCGTGGAAGATGTGTTTTAAATTTACATTAAATCCTTAATTGATTGTCATAAAACCATTTTAATAGTTGAAAAAAGTTTTAAATTTTATGATATAACAGTTTTAATGTTATGTAATTAACATATATTCATAATATTTAATTATATAAAGAAAATAGTTTATGATGATCAAAGAACTGCCAAAATGATCTAAAAGAATATCATTAATGTTTTATCTAATGAATCATACTCATATCTAAAAAAATGATATATGGTATAATTTAATGTTACAGAAACATGTAAATAACATTTCATTCCACTTCTATTGTTTCTCTTCCATTCGATTAGAAAATCCATAATGAACCAACCATATAAACCATGTAAAGAATGCACCCAAAAAAATCAAAATTATAAAAATATTATTATTAAATGCGTGAAAAGTTGTTATAAAATGATTATATAATATACAATAAATAGTAATATGTTTATTTAATATATTAATAACACTTTTTTAACCATTATAAAAGAGTTTGGGCACATTTCAAGGAAGTTGAACCTAAGGTAAGGGACACCTTAAATAAAACATTTATTTTAAATGTTTTATATATTTATTCTTCTAACTATTTCTATTTTATGTCTAAGTATTCAAAAATATTTTTATCAATGTATATATATGGTTATTAATTTTTTAATTTCACTATTTTTTTAAATAGATCTTTTTCATTTGTTATGTAAGGAACTTTCTTTTGAAATCCTTTTAAATGCATATTTTGTGAAAATTCCAAAAGACTATATGTATATATATATATATATATATTTGGTATGAGTGATTTCTCCCACTTTTATTACAATTTATTACTATAATTATTTCTTTATATTTCTTATAGTTATTTTTTAAGAATATGATTTCATTATTATGTGGGTGGTTTTTATATTGTGATTTTTACAAAAAAAGGTATTTTGATATGTGAATGTGTTTTTCTCATGGGTTTAAATGAATTATCAAGAGTTTTATTCAAGATATGTTCCTTGGATATTTTTTATTTTGGTTTTAACACCTTATATCTCAATATAACTTTTGTTGATCCCATTATTTCCCAAAATATGATGGGTTGAGCCCCGTTATAGCTCAAGATATGTTGGGTTGAGACCATTATAGCTCATGATATGATGGGTGAGCCCCATTATAGATCTCCAATACATTAGGTACTCCGAATATGGAATTTTACCAAATTTTATTCTATATATAAGTGTAAATTTAAGATTTATATAGTAATTATATCTGAAGGTGACTACATGATTTATCTATGCATACTTATGAGTTTTCAAGGAAAATGTTTTTAATGGATTTTAATGTTTTAAATAGACTAACAATTTTCTTAGTTTATGCGCCTTTCTAAGGTTTCTGTTCTCATCCAATGATTTTAAATTTTTTTATAGGTTATAAGGACGTGTTAGAGAAAGAAGGAATTAAGTTAAATGTTATGAATAATTTTCAAAGAAATGATGTTTTATTTTTAAATGTTTTGTATTATGAAAAAATAGATACCATTTTAGTAGTATAATCTATATGAATGTGGTTTGTTATGTTTTTATTATGTCCCAATCTTCTAAAAAACTAAACATAAAAAGATCCTCAATGTGAATGAAAGTAAGTTCTTGACTAAAATTCAATATTATGCAATTTTTTAAGGATAGGTTGTTATAATAAACCATTTCTAGGAGTTTTTTTTCGGGTTTCATGTCACCTCATCAATAAATCTCCATCAGTCCCTCTGAATTATGAGATTCCATAGAAGATATTCCCTGGTAAACAACCTTCTTACTCACATTTATATGTGTTTGGATGTTTGGAATTTTCAAATGTATCCAAATTTCACATTTATAATATATATGATAGATCTACTCTATGGATCTTCATTGAATATTGATATTAGAAGTTTTGATATAATATTTGGGAGCTAAAGTACAATAAGGTGATTATAAGTAGAGATTTAGTGTTCCATGATAACGAAACAATTGAGACAATTTAAAATCCTGGAATATATCAAAGAGAAAGTGTTGAATAATAAATTATTGATCTATAACCCATCCAATAATAACCTGTATTTGAATAGTAAGAGGTAAATATTACACATCAATTATATATTAGATGTTAGTAGAGGAGGATATTGATGTAGGGTGGGATTGAATCCTCCCTATGAATGTTTCATATTCATCCCATGATCTAGGTGATGGTATACCTCTTGGACCTAATATTTTATGGGTTTTGAGATATACTTGAGGATGGATTCCATCAAAAAAATATTCAATGTCGGGGTATATATTACTAAAAGTTGAGGGGGTCCATAAAGATATCTATAAGTAGTATGTCATCTTAATAAACTAATGTGGCTTCATGTGATAGAGGATGATATAGATCTATAAATAAAAAACTAGATATATGATTTGGTGGAACTTACCAAAGGTAATAAGGAACTAAAAAAAAGTATTTCGATGGTTGAATAAGGATTTCAATGGAAATGATATCATAAAAAAAATATCTAGTAGTTTTCAAAGGATTCCTTTAAAAGAAAATATTTTTATTTTAGAAGATCTTCTCACCCATGGTTAATATGGCTGTAATCTGAGTCATTTCTAGATTTGAGGATAGCTTAGAACTAGATCTTGAGAATGTGTATGGGAAGGTAAATTATTATCATGATGAAATGATTGAGTTTATATACATGTATCCTCCTGATGTTTTTTATATTTCTGGAAAACAATACCTATTATAAAAATTGAATAATATATTTTATGAAATGAAATTAGATTCTAGAGAATGGGGGAAAAAGTTGTACTCTTTCATGGAAAGTCATGGATAAAAGTTGAAATAGGATGAAAAATGTGTCTAATTATATATATATATTATGATGGTAACTTCATATCTCTCTTACTTTATGTTGATTTCATGTTGATCGTTGGGAAGGGTGAAGTGGAAATCAACTTGTCAAGGAAAGAGTTATGTGATTATTTTGATATGAAATATATTGTATTATCTCAACTTATTTTTGGGAAGAAAATCATTCATGATAGGAAATAGGGGGTGTAATGGATATCTTATAAGAAGTAGGTTGAATGTGTTATGAAAAATTTCATTATAGAAAAGTCCAAACCGATGAGAATTCCATTACCAAGTCATTTAATATTAAGAAATAGTTCAATTATTCAATCCAAGGAAGAAATAAAATTGATCGAGATGACAGGATAATCATCATAAATTTTATTTTTCATGGATACTATGATGTGTCTAAGTCCATACATTACCCATGTTGTGTTGATTGTGATCCAATTTCTCTCTAATCTTGGGAAGAGACACTAGGACAAATTAAAGTAGATTCTGAGGTATTTTAAAGGTACATCAACATTATAATTATTATATGGTGGGGAAAATCCCCTCCTAAAGGGATATACAGATACAAATATAGTAACTAATCATGGTTGCAATATGTTTACATTAGTTTATATCTATAATTTTACAATATTAGTTTTATCTTGGAAGTAAAGGTTTTAGAAGTGCATAACTTTGTCCTTGATTGAATTAGAGTGCATTGTATCTAAAAAGGATAGAAAGAAGATGTTCTATTTAAATTGTTTACTATAAGAACTCATGTCATGACCCATCCCCTAGGGCCCATGCCGTGACTATCCCAATCCCGCCTTCCATAGGCGAGGGGCTGGCGACTAGCACCAGAAAGGCATATCTCTAAAACCGAGAAGGCATTGCCTTTTGAACCTGCAACTCACAAAATCCAATAACACAACAATATACAAGAACAAAGTAAACTATATAGTAAAAATAAAGAGTACATTAAGTAAAAGGGGATAGAATATAAGCCCAACTAGAAAGTATAAGTAAAACTAAAAACTGCTACTATGAACACCTTCCAAGGATCTTACCTGAAGGGTAGGTACAACTCTCGAACTATCATCTCTATGGTATATCTCGACTAATGGTCCACCTCCGAGCAGCCTCCAGTTCTGGAACCCTCAGCCTTGGAAAATGTTTTCCATCTTATGCATAAGACACAACAAGGTACGGGCGTAGCCCATGCAGGGGTGAGTATAACAATACTCAGCAGGGACCCTGAGACACCTGAAGGTCACTCAGAATCCATAGAGGATAATCCACAAAGCAAGACCGCAATTATAAGTCATGAAGAAACAATCAACCCTACTTAGGTATAAGCCCATACATATACCTAAGTTATAAAGTAAACCCATCTCATTCATGAGGAAACACAAGGCCCACCTCTTTAGCCAAAATCACAACTGTTCCATAAAGGAAATAATACCACGAAGGTAACACCACGAAGGTAAGTACCACAATGGTAATGCCGCATAGAAGAATACCAAGGAGGTATCACCACACAAATGTGTACCACAAATGTAAGGAATCAGATCAAACCAGGTATAACTTATGTATGTATGTATAGATGATTAGCTGTATTTCTAGATCATCTTACTTCATCAAGATGCTCTGCTATTGACCCACATAGGATCAAATATGACCCACACAGGATCCGAAGATGCTGACCCACAAAGGATCCAAAGTCAAACCACATAGGATCTAAATATGATCCACACAGGATCAGAGGATGACCCACACATGATGTGAAGATGACCCAAACTGGATCGGTAGATGCTATCCCACACATGATCTGAAGATTCTACAAGTAGAACTAGCCACAAGGTTTCCACACTATGCACACTTGATTCTAGGAGGATCCACTCCTAAATCCATCTATCGATACTTCAACTACCATGATGTCCCAGAAATAAGTATCACGAAGGTCCGTAGTGTCATAAGGGACCCAATGCAACTAACGACGTGTCAATCAGATGCTCGGTCAATAAGTTATCATCGTTTTAGTTCTGAGGGCCCTGTTGGATTCGAGTTCGATCCAACCCAGCCATACTCCAAATTTATCAAAAACACATGTGGAGTATACCAAAAGGATAATATCAATCCAAGTGTTCTGGTTCCGCATACGGTTTGTCAAATGGACACCCGGTTCTCAACATATGGCCAAAAAGGCGTATCTAGGTCCAGATGGGCCCGAGTCTGGTCGACCCGACCCAGTCCGGGTCTGTCCTGACCCGCAAAGGGGGTGGCTTGGCCTTCTTGGTGTGGCCTGATAGGCATGACCCACTCAGTGCGGCACACTTTGTGGGGACCATGTTTGGGTGTGGTCTTCCATGGTGGGGACCGCCCTAGATGCCACCTAGGGGAGGCCCCCCCCCAGGATTTCCCAGAGGGTCCAGTTGGACCATTCAGCGTTGACCAACTCAGCGGCCCCACGTGGCACCGCATGATGGCATGCAGGACCCACCAGAGCGTGTCATGCTCATCGCGATGTATCCAATTTGGATTCCTAATGACTCATCTTCTAGTGGCGCGACGACGCCAGTCCTCCCGCGGTCGGCCGGTTGTCGACCAACCTGGAGCCCTGCCACGCCTCAACAGCCGCGACCACCTCCTCTACCAGTTGTGTGAACATACGCCGCCCTGCTTCCATGTGGATGGCTGGCGTGCTGGCCACCACCCTCTTTCACCATGGCCGACGGGCCGTGACCTCCTTTAGCTGCCCAGATGTGCCACCGCCATCATCACATCCGGCCAGTGTGTCAGCTACCGCCTTTCACCCTACTGCTGCCAATTGTTGGCATCGTCGCACCGGCGGGCGACCACAGGTCACAAGGTGAGCTCTGGTGGCCCGTTCTTCAATCTGATGAATCTATGTGTGTTCCAAGTCATCACCTTTTCATCTATCCCGATGTGGTCAGTTCCGCTCAACCTAATGATCCACCCTCAAAGAAAACATCAAAAAATTATGTAGTGGAGGGATCAAGCAGTGTTCGTTTGGCATGCACCCTCTGCGTTTGATCAATAGTAGGTAGTTCATATATTGAAGACACCAATTTATCATGATGAACAATATGAACACTTTACCTACCTCGATCATTCGTTAGTGATGGTGTGAGGAAAAGGATAAAGACATTGAAGGAGACGTCGGCGTTCGTCGCTCATGCAACACGCTTCAGTTCTGGGCTCAAGCATCAATTCCTCATTCTTGATCTGGAGGTTTTTTCTTTATTAGAGGATGTTCTTCCACCAAGCGTTCTCCACCAAACTGGTTTCCAACAATTTCATCAACCATGAGAGGTGAGGAACCCCTCTCATTTAAGTTATGTTAGTGGTTAACTCGTCATTAATGAGATTTCATTAAATGATGGCTTTCATGGTTACACACTTTGTGTAACTGGGAATTTAATTCCTAGTATTAAATGCCTGACCACAATCATGTGGTCCCCACATCCAAAGAATTTAAAAAAGATGGAATGATTTTAATAAAAATAAAACATTTTTTTTATTTTAATCTTCCATGAAAACTCGTAAAACCGGACCTTCCCCTCAGCCTACCATAGTTGAAGTGAATATCTCCTTAATCTAATATCAACACTGCGAGTTCAATGGTGTCCTCAGATTTCAATTCTGAGCACCAATTCAAAAGTTACAAATCCTAGCTTGCATGTAAATTGAACGTACCTTAAATAATGTTCAGAAATTCATTACAGGCACTCCAAGCCTCGAAATCATGTGCCATCAATTTTCATAGTCTCATAATATTTCCATATAATTAAAAAAAATTACATGGGAAATTTTGGGTCTTTACAACCTAGATTCAACCAAAAAAATTACAGGGTCCATTATGATTGTCAATGTGCTTTGGACTTGATTAAGAACTCCATTTAGAATTCTAAAATGATGTATATTAACATCCTCTATCATTTTATTTGTGATTTGATATATTTATTGATTTTGAGACTTATAAATATCTACAAAAACCAAAACTCAATTTATATATTTGTAATGGTGGTGGCTTGGGATAAGTTAGAACATTCTATATACTCTAGAAAATTAGATATAGAGGGGGAGAATTAAATATATCCACCTACAAAGGATGGTGTACCTACCTCACCAAATCATGACTTCCATCATGATTTATGCACATTCTACATGTGTAAAATTTTTTCATTTAGAATCCATGGAAATTTCCAATAAATTATTAGGTGTATATTGGTGTGGTTTTATTAATGGGGGGTTGTGTAAAACATTGAAACCTAAGAAACTACCTATTTGAGGAATCCTTAAGGAGCCATAAAAAATAATATAGTCCCAAGAAAACGATCTCCTTTAGTGGGAGAGCCTTAAAAGTTCATAGAGAGAGAGAGAGAGTGAAAGAGTGGTATTGAGGGAAGTTTTGTAAATCTTAGTCCTTGCAAAATAAGGGCATAATTTTTTTTATTGTTTCTCCTCTCTTAGTTATCTATTAATGAAAACTAAACCAAAGTTTTTACACTTTCCAATTAGTTAATGATATTTATATACTTCAAATAGAAAAAAAATTAAATTTTTTTTATGAAAATATATGTCTTAAATATTATGAGTTTTATTTATATATATTATGGTTTCTTGAAAAAAAATTCTTTTTTATTTTTTTATTCAATATGAAAGTAATAAAAAAATCATTTTCTATAATAATATATTATGGGTTTTTCATTATAATTATCATTTTATAGTTATAAAAATTATAAACAAATCATACAAATAATTTAATGAAAACCATATTATTTAAAGAACATGTTGTTGAATCAACAACCATCCTTTGAATTTTAACATACTAATGAAATGTTTCTGTAATTGAAATAGGAATCATTTATAAGTAAGGATAAATAGTATGTTTTTTATTATAAATACTAGAAAAATGTAAAACTAACTAAAATTAAATTGTTAAATAATGATTTAATGCATAACTAGTATGGAAAAATAAATACCTATATAGGATAATAAATTAATAGAAGATAATTTTTTAATATTTTCACTCCAAATTAAGTATATTTTATTTTTATTAATAATATGACATGAATATTTAACAAAATTATCACTTTTAAATTGTTAACATTGCTTTTGGGTCATTATAATAACATCATTCATCATAATAACATGTAATTTATTCGTACATGTCATAAATTAATTAAGGATATCTTTTGAATAGATTCAAAAAAAATTCCAAAATTATTTTCTTAGTTTGGAGCATGTGACATGTAAAGACACACTTTTTTAGTTTGTTAAGATTATAATTTTTTGGGAACACAACTTAAGAATCATATAGACATTTGAATATTTGAGAATAATATATGATTTTTTAGTTTTATAATTAATTAATTTATGATATTTTTTAAAAAATTAAAATAAACTCTATTTATTTTTTATTTAGGCTTAGTGGAATTGTTTATTTTATGGATATTGTTCATGGTCAATATATAAAGTATAATATATTCATACAGGTTATGAGGTTAATGGAATATGGGTTTTAGAGGTTCAAATGAAAAATTTAGAGAATCAACTAAGGCATTAGAGAAGGATTGATTTGAATAGTTATTGGTGGAAATTATATTGTATAAGGAAGGATTTATTTTGATATATTTATCATTAGGTTTAGTGAATTCATGATGTAGGTGGAAAATATCCCTATAAATGGATATCTTTTCCCTGAAATTCTTTATTATTTCATAATATCCTCTCATTTATCTGTAACTGGAGGTTTCCTTGAGTTCCTTATTTTCTTCAAAGTGCATTGGATTGAGAACTAAGAGAAATGGAAGGAGAGTGGTGAATGAAAATAGAAAATGAAACAAATGATAGAGGATGGTGTATAGTTGAGGTATGTGACTCTAGACATTATTTACATTTTATGTTCTATATGGATAAATCATGCCTATGCATTTTTTATATGGAATTATAAAATTAATAACATATATAAATAATCATCGATATTTGGGAGATATAGTATATTATTTGATTAAATTAATGGACTATGTTTATCAAATTTCTTAAAAGGAAACTAAATAGTTTTTTATGGATTAAAGTGGTGACACTTCATGGTGGATAATATTATTATAAAATTTTGATTTTCTTATGAAATTAAATTATATGGAAATAATAATTTATTTAAAAGTTTTTTCACAGGTCATTATATATTTACAAGTGGGTTGTTCCACTTAATGTATATGAACACCTTTGATCCAAATAATTACACAAGGGTGGGGAATAATTTATGTTATCTCACGCCACTTTAGAATGGACTATGATGTTTTTGTATGAGGGTCATGTTGCTTCCTATTTTCTCATTTCCCTCCTTTGTATTTGATATGGTAATATGGATTAACTTATTGGGTAGATATAAGACGTTATAGTTAGAATGATGAACTTATTTCTAATTAATTACTATGGTTTAGTTATCAATGGTACCAAATAACTATAGGATTACATAAGAAGGATATATTTGACAATGATACTTTAATTCTAACTAATTACTTAGAAACTAGAGTTAATATGAATGATTATGAAAATGGGTGGGATAAATTATTAGAGTGGATAGGGTTGTGAATATAAATATTGATTTAAAATATATTGTAGATATCTTAATTGATGTGAATGTATGATTGGTTAGTTTTTGGGTATTGTGAATGGGTTATAATTCTATAAATTATCAATGATTTTTCTTGGTAATTATAAACATTGTTTAGTGGTGAAATTTCTAGAAACTATTGGTGTTTCTTTCAGATAATTATCTATGATGCTTAATGATAAGTTATGGGTAATCATAGAAACCTTATGACTATAAATAGTTATAATTATGGGAGTATATGTCTAAAAATGGTTCTCAGTGATAGAGCATAGATATTTGAGGTTAATAGAGATTATGGTTGGGTAATTTTGTGTATAATTATATGTTTATATTATTTGATTGGAAATGTGCACTCATCAACCACTACACTATCATTCACTGAAATTTGAGGTCAATCACAACCGATATCTTTTGAGAAATAAGGATCATTGGATTCTATATTTATGAATATTACATTTCAAATTGGGAGAAACTACATGATTACCAGTGGGAGTTGGTGTGTGGGGACCTTTAAATTTTATTATACATTTATCATTATTCGATTTTATACACAAATAGATACACACACTCATGCACACTTTTGTGGTGAGGGTGATTGTGGTGAGATATAGTTAATGTTTAGGAATCATATCAACAATTATTTTTTTAATTCAGCATTTAATATATGTATTAGATTTCACTATACACATTTCCTTAAAATGGTATATGGGAGAAACCTATTCAGTATGTTTATGCTCACCCAAATTCTACGTATACATTTCTTTTCAAATTTTCAGGAGTGCATTGGAGGATTTATTGGTTGTTGATGTCTGGGGCATAAGAATATTTTAGAGGAGTTTAGTTTCATTATAATTTTGAGTTATACTTTTGGGATGCTCTCATATTTCCTCACCATTGTTATTTCATGGGTTTTTATGATGTATGACATTTACATGAATTTTTTAAAATATATTTCCCAGTTAATAATTGTTTTTTGTTTTCAATAGATGGATTTGTCTATTTATGTATTTTATATTCTTGGTGATATTCATCAACCCATTTAATTATATTGATAGTCATTATGGTCATATTAAATCTCATTTCTATCTTATGGGTAATCACAATGGGGTTGGGTTATGATAATGTGATATCTAATTAATATATTTTGTGATAGTTTTTGGAGTGGGAAGTAGTTTTGTCTTCACATTGGGTTGGTATGTTAATAGAATCATTGAACTTATAATAGAATATATACCAAGTAATAATGTAAATAGTTAAATAGTTAATCCATTTCTAAGAAAATGCTAATTCTCTACTAATTATGCCTATGGGTTGGATTATTATCTATAAGGTACTATATTATGTGTGTATATAAATTATTTAGTTTCTTATCATGAATATTACATGTGTTGTGATAGGAGAAAAATTCACATTTGTTAAATAATTGTAATTACATTATCTTATATATCTATATCAAAGATTCAATGTAGATGGAAATATATTACATTGTAGTTATGCTCAGAGAATATAATCTTGTTACTAATTTGATGGAGGTTTATCAATCACCAAAATTATGATAGAGAGTTGATGAGTTGTGTAACTCCATGTTTCAACACTTCTAGAAGTACTGAATACCAGATTTTGAGGCATATACTTCTAATATATAGACCAAGTAGTGTGTCAATGAGGCAGAGTTAGCATTTCATCTTTTATTTACTCTAAATGAGTGTTGTATTGGATTAGATTTGAGATTACTTAAAGTCACTATTATGCAGAGATGAAGGATTTTTTTGGTGATAGATATGACCTTATAATTTCATGATGACTTCTTAATAATTTCATGAATGGGTTTTTATTCATTAATCTAAGGGTTTATCTATAGTAAGAGCTAGTTTCTATTCAATAGGGAAGTTTATAGGTGCAATTGTTCACCACATAATTCAAAAATATGTTATAATATTATCTTTACATGATATCAGATGAGGATTTTAGGGCTCTATATTTGGATACTACTCTAAAACATATGGTAAAACAATAGGTAACTTCAGATAAATTGAGTATAAATTTTATGGTGATGGAATTCTGACACACTAGGTTACTGAGTGGGTCATAATTTCTAGGTAAATTTTAAATTTTATTTAGGTGAGTAAGACAACATTAATTATAGGATTAATAGGTTAATTGAAAGTGATTAAGTGCTACAAAATGTTGTTTTTAGATGTGTTTTAACATTCTATGAGGGCCTCAGGGGTTCAGATAAGATATGGGAGTGCTAGGCCTCGAAAAATCATTTTTTATAGGTGTAGGCAGAGGCACATGACTTGTTCAAATCTTGGGGCCACATAGGGGAAATCATGTGACCCATTTTTATTTTATAGAAAAATTAGTCATAATGTGTAGGGTGGGGTGCACAACAATGTTTGAAGTCTCTAATTTATTATAGAGGTGATACAAATGGTATTCACATGGTTTGACTAACTGCGCACCTAGTTGTGCCTGGCAGGGTTCCCTTTAAACAGTGTCACCACATGGTTAGTGCACAATTATCCAAACAATGTGGAAAAACTGTGATTTTCATTAATGTTTGTGAATTAACTTTCTTCATTTCCTCATTTAACCTTTATTATCCTATTTTATTCTCCCATTTCGTGCACCTCATCCAGTTGTGGAGCTTCTCCTCTCCCTCTCCTAGGTTCCTTTGAAACTTCTTCATTCGATCTCTAATTCGAGTGTCATTAGGTGAATGGGGTATATAATAGTAAGGTTACTAATCCAATTTCTTTCTCAATTATTCTATCTAACCATTTGGAATGATATTTATATCCAATCTCAATTACCCTATTTCTAGGGTGTTTGTCATATTCTTCATTTCCTTCCATTTAATATTGGATTAGATGCTGGTATTTGGTGATTGTTAACCAACAAGAATAAGGTCGGTAGTACCTATATTTATCCTAGATTATATGTGTTCTATGGGGTGCACAATTAAATATTTGGGGGCTGAAATCCTTTTAAATAAATACTTACTTTTAAATCATTTTATTAATATTGCAAGATTCCAATGGGCATGTTCATGTCTATTTAAATGTGTTGAGTTAGGTATGGAATGGTATATGTGAAACAAGGTTTCCATTTTGTGTAGGGATTGATGTGTCGGTTGGTTAATTAAATAAATTTTGATTTTATTACATTGGTTCCATGATAACATGTTGGGAATGACCCAAGATATATGGGATGGTGACCATCCTAATTGAGGTTATGTGATCATTAGGTAGAGGGTGATGGTGATGAACATGTCATAGTTGAGTGACGCCATGTGCATTTGGTGATGAGGTTTTCCATTTGGTGTTGCATAGGCATGGTTAGTGATTTCCACTCACTATTATTAATAGACATTATGGTTGGAGTCATGCGCACATAAGAAAGGACTTATTGAGAGGGTTTTGTCCACTCAATATAGGTGGAGATCTCTGCAGATTTAGAATCTTAGGGGATGGTGTTGACCATTAGTTTTGGAGGAGGTTATGACCATATAAACACTTGATTTATAGTGAGTTATAACAGTGGTTTGGTGTGGAGGCTCATGGTATAGGTTTTAGATGATGGGATAGAATTATTGAAGGATGGATCTTACTATGCCTTTCGATGTAATGTTGTTGAGTCGATGATGGTTCATTATATATGGATAGATGAACATAACTGTTCCTTGGGACGTCAGGCTGATATAACGATGGTGATTGGTTAGATGGAAGCTTAGGGGACTTGTCACGTATTATTAGGGCATGCCGATGGGACATTAGTTGAATCCACATGTGACTCATTTAGTATTGGTTTGAATGAGTTTTTAGGTGACTTGTACATGGAAATGGTTAGGAAAAATAGTATTCTCTCGGTAAGAAAAATTGTGAATATATCATTCCTCATCGGAATTGGTCTAGGTAGGTAAACACTTTGTTGTGGTTGTTGTGCACAAGTGAAGTGGGTTTTATATTTTTATGTGTGGGTTAATGTAGTTTATTTATGTATGCATACACTGGTATAAATATGGATGTAAGATATGAACATGTTTGCGGTGGCCAACTGATTTCACACACACACCTTATACGGGACCCTAGGGACATATGAAAACTTTATGATTTTGAGATCAAGTAAGATATAGGGATCGTGTAATAGTCCATTTTGATTAGGGATGCATAGGTGCATGGGATGGATGGTATAAAGATCATGGGGGTTCTTCTACATGGATCTAGAGACTCTTTTAGTCTTTTGTGTACGAACTTAGGTGATTGGTCACTGGGTGATCTTTCATGTTTTGTATGCCTAATATGTAATGTGTATACTCTATATGATGTGTACGTATTTTTTACTTTTTTTCAATATATACATTTTTTATTATTTCTTTCACTATTTTTGTTATTTATTTCAAAGTATTTATATTATATGACCATAATTATTATATCATCACTAAAGATTATAGTCTCCCTAAATTCATCTAATTTGACTCTCCCTGCAAGTCGAATGCCTTATGAATATGTGGAGGAACACCTAAGGATAGTAGTCCTCTGTCCTGGATCACCAGTTAAGTGTCCCCCAAAGCAAGGTGCAAAAATTTTATCAAATTTACTGACATGAACTGTTATAAATAAAATTCCCCTTTTGATCTAATTAAATATCTTATTATAAAATATGATTATAGAAAAATCATGCATGTATTTGGATTTATTATATTCTGTCATTTGTAAAAGACTATTAAGCATCATTATAGTTGATAATATAGTTGTTGAATAGTGATCATATGATTAGTATAAATACAGGGTTTTAACAAATCCAATTGACATAGAAAAAGGAATCGATGAACTCAACAAGTAGGATTGTTCCCTATGAAGGCCATTTATTAGATCATACGAGGGAGAAAACATCACTCAGATTTTTCCGTAACCAATCCCAAGGTGTTATCAAATAACTTAAGCATGAGAGAAACTTTTTACAGGATAAGTTCAAGATCCTCAAGATTATGACTAAAACCATATACATTGAACCAACCCATGAATGTTTCATCATCACACACCTTACTCTTAAGGGGTTTTATTTAGTATTAATAGGATATGTATCAGTAAACGAGAAATATTATAATGTACTTAATTTTGTATAAAATAATGAATATGTTTTTATCATATTATAGTTACTTTATAAATGATTTTTATTTTAATACAATGAAACAAAAACTGTATTTTGGGTAATATTCAAATTCAATTAATGAATTTATTTTGAAGAATTAATGATTTTTTAAAATAAATAATATTTTTAAGAAAATATTATTATTAAATAATATTTATTAAATATAAATGATCATATAATTTTTTTGAATTCAATTTCAATTTTTATAAGGTTTTGAAAAATATTATTGTAAAAAACCCATTATTTATTATTTAATTTTGATTTTATTTTTAAAAGTTAAAATTAAAATATATAGAATTTTTTTAAATAAAATAAATATTAGTTTTTCAATCATAAATTGGAAATTATCCAATGGTTAATTTTCACAATTTTATGAAATTATCAATTTTTTTGGTAAAAATTAAATGCCATATAAATATACGGTGGGTATTATGACATCATAATAACAAAAAAGTGATATAATAAATTCTATAAAGGGTATTCACAACAAAATATATATTTTACATTTAAATTAATTTGATTTTATGTTTATTTTATTAATTTATTAAATCCATATGAATCCTACAAAACCATTAATATATTTTAAGGTTTTAAAATCATTTCTTTAAGAGTATGACTCACCTACACCTGAGAAAAAGAATTATTTTATTATTTTTGGACATTATACTTATAAAATAATTAAATATACTCCCATTTAGAAAAGAAAATTATCTAAAACCATGATAAGTTTTTTATTTTTTTTATTTTATTATATAGAGTACAATACCTAAGTTTGAGAAATAATAAATAAATCCACACTCATTTCCTATATATCATCCAAGATCCCATTTCTCTTTACTCGTAGTCCTTGGATCACATCCTTACTATGTAATACCATCTCTAGAGTCATCAAAAGGTTCTCTTAAGCTCTCAAGAAGATCCTCCCAAGTATTTGGTGTCACACACTCAAGTTAGGGATATTTTCCTTTCTTATCTTTATTCTAGTATTTTCTTTACCTTATGTATTTTATCTTCATTTCCTTATTATTGGATATGTTATTCCATATCCACATTTCCAATTTATTTAAAAATTATAAGAGATCACTTTATATCTTATCAACCCATTTTATGAATTTTTAAGCGATACCTTTATGATGCAGAAATTTCACCATGATTTTCTAGGGCAAAACAATTGTGTAGTGACTACCATAACCATTTCCTATCAAGGGTATTAAAATTAATAAAAATATAATTATTTAAATTTTTAATTATATGTATGTATTTAACAATCCTTAATCATGGAATAAAATATTATTAATAATTAATCTATGTTGTATGATCTATATGGAACACTTAATCATGAGAATAAAATGAAAGTGATGGGAGTGGACAAAATTATATATATATCCAATGAATTATGTAATGTTTAGTTTCCTGAGACATCATGTTGGGACAGTGAGTGAACCTGATTCCTTTATGTTACTCTGTCCATCATGATGTATTCACAGTCAACCTTGACATATGTTTATGATGTATTGTTTTAAGCTGTTTCCACATTTCCCATGTTATGATTATCATGCTATATAATGCCTTATTATACATGTTCCTTTTATTAACCATTGATCACCCCTTTCTTATATATGTCCTTAGGTTATCCCAAGCAGATTGAAGTGTGCGCATGTTAAGTAAGTTTTCATTAAAGATGTTGTTTTTTCCTATTTTAATTTTTTTATGTAATGTACCTAAGTAAAAAATACACTATACTTATATGTATTTCAGGTTTTATTATGTGTAATATTAATTAATAAATAATTAATTATTTGTGTAATAAATATAAGTGTTTGTATAGTTGGTATCAAAGGGAGGTTTAATTATTTTTGGGATTAGGATTAGAAAAATCTAGCGAAAGCATTAGGGATAGGACTAATTATAAGAAAACATCCCTAAATTTTGGTAAGTATAGAGTAAGTGTTTTATCAAGAAAACACATATCTGTGAGGATACTAAAAGTGTGAATGGTTCTGGCACAGATGTACCAAGGGATAATAACTCTGATAAGGTGTGTCGGGCCTGACAAGGCATCCCTAGGTACATGACAATGGGCCTTAACACAAACCTGGTTTGAAACTCTCAGAGGATATTCTACTTTAAATTCACAATGTCTTTATGAACCGTTATTAAGGGAATAGAAAATTCCAATAAGAATATGTGTTAGGAAATAGATCATGAATAACATTGATTAAAGCCTATAAATTCATAAGTTAAGGAAATAAATGTTTGTTTTAATTTCTCCCTTTAAAGTAATTAAATTCTTATTTATGCTTTTAATGTTTTAAAAATATACATATATAATTTTACTTTTATTCTAATTAATTGTTAGAAATAAGAGGAATCAGTTAAATAATCAATGCAAAGAGCAATTTGATGACTGCCCCAATGAGATGCCCAACTCAATGGGAGCAGGAATAAAAAACATTGTGAATATAATCTATCCACAGAATCAGGTTATGAAGAGAAACATGGATCAAGATGATCACTCAAAAAAACCTAAGAGGTAAAACGTTAAAAGTTATGCCATTATGTGACAAAGGGGCCCAACTTTCAATAGACCACCAAATCCCTTAATCACAAAACAATGGATCCACTCATTTGAGAAGATCTTTTCCATACTTTAATGTTTTTAACGTTCAAATGGATATTCATTATATAGAGGGAGAAGCTGATAAATGGTTGAAATTGATCAATAATATGAATCTTGAGGAAGAGATCAAAGTTAAGGGGTGGAATGAATTTTATAAAAAAAATGACAAATATTTTCCTCACACTCTCCAGATTAAAATAGAAATTGATTTCCTTTCCTTCAAGGAAAAAGATTATTAATCTTTTAGGGTGTATGAGGAAAAATTCACAAGACTTGCATGATATGGCTCCATCTTTGTCATTACCCCCAAATTAATGGTTTACCACTTATTTGGTGGGATAAAAAATAATCTACAAAAATCCCTTGTGATACATGACTTTGATAGCTATGAAGAAATTGTATTATGTTACCTCAAATTCAAAATAGAGATTGGTGAATCTCATGGGTATCATGGGGGTAAAAATAGAAATGTGTAGTTTAATTATGGGATATTTATAGAGAAATATAATTGTTCCATGAAATCACAACTTCCTACTTTCCAAAGGCGTGGAAAGAAGCACCCCAAAAATTGTCTAAGGGGGACAAGGAAATTCTTTTAGTGTGAGAAGGGATCCTAGCCAGAAATTTATGATAGTAGAAACCCACAAATACAATGGATGAAATGAATACGCTATTCAAACCTCAGTGCATTGTTCATTAATTCAACAGTAGGGAGATGAGGGTCTTTTCAAACCAATGCACTAAGATAAGGGTTTTTGTAGACAAACCAAAACATCTAAGGAAGCTAGGGTGATATTTTTCCATCAAAACTACTCATTTGGACCCCTAAAATTAAGTGGTTATGTATAATAGTTATTCATTCATGAATAACGAAAATAATTTTTTATTCTGGTTTTATGAATTCATTCATATCATGAATTTTTAGTATAACTATTCAAAAACCACCAAAAAGAATGGAAGTAGAGATATTGGTGATAATAAGAAATGAGATAATTATTTTATCCCAGGTATACAAATCCTCCCCTATCAAAATTTGTGATATGAAGTTCCAAACAAACCATTCCATACTCCCTTTCATCCTTTAATTATGTAAAAGTGAAAGGGGGAGGAGGAGTCTTATTTAGAACCAACATATCAATAATGGATATTATTTCCCCATGAGAAAGTGTATGAAGATCAAATAATAAAGTATAAGGAAAGAATAATCCTTTAATACATGCACATTTTGAGGGAATACACTGGTGGGTTTCCGGATTAATTTCACAGCCTTCCTCCTAGCTAAGAGGTTGAATTTCCAATTGAGCTTATACCCGAGGTGTTTCCATTATCCAAAAATTCATATAGAATGGTTGTTGTGGAACTTGATGAGTTAAATAAACAAATATAAGAGAATCTAGATAAAGGGTTCATACACCCAAGTGCTTCACCATTGGGGTGAACCACTCCTCATTGTCATGAATAAGGATGAGTAAACACACCTTTGTATTGATTATCATTGGCTCAACAAGATAAAGATAAAGAAAAATTATCCTCTTCCATCGATTAATGACTTGTTTAATCAGCTACATGGAGAAAAATACTTCTCTAAGGTGGATCTGCAATTGGGATATTCCCAAGTTAGAGTTAAGAAGGTGGATATCCCCAAGACTACTTTTTGTATAAGGTACAAGCACTATGAGTTCATTGTAATATCATTCAGAAAGACTAATGCTCTAGAAATCATCATGGACTTCATGAAAAGATTCTTTATATATTACCACAAAATATTTGTGGTATTCTATATACATGATATTTTAATATACTCTAAAATCAAGGAGGAGCATGATGAGCATCAGATCACTATGCTAAAAAACCTACTAAAGGAAAAGCTTTATGACAAGTAAAGTAAATGTGAGTTATAGTTGAAGGATGTATTTATCTTGGGAAATATCATCACAACCAATGGAATATATGCAGATACCTCAAGAATAAAATCAATTTAAGGATTTTATAAACCAATATATATGATAGATATTCATATTTTCCATTGATTAGATGACTTTTATCACTAATTTGTGAGAAACTTATTGCGATTGTCAAACCCATAATCCAAGCTAACTCAGAAGGGAGTCAATATTTCTTTGAATGATGAATATGAAGATAGATTCAAAGAGGTAAAAATGAGGCTTATCACTAAGCCTGTGCTTACACTACCCACAAGTGGAAAACATTTCGTAGAATTTAGTGCTGCTTCGAAGAAGGGATTGGGTTGTTTGTTAATGAAAAATGACAAAGTGATAACCTATCATTTAAGGCAGTTGAAAGTTAATGAAAAAAACCAACCAACACATGATCTATAGTTGGATGTAGTGATCTTAATGTTGAATATATTGTGGTATTTTATCTTTGGGGAGAAGTGTAAAATATATACTAATCACAAAATCCTCTAATATATAGTGATAAAGAAAGAGTTAAATATGCACCAATGAAGATGGTCAACGATGATTAAGGTATATGGATGCTCAATACACTACCATCATATGAAGGAAAATATAGTGGTGGATACTCTAAGTAGAAAGGATCTATAAATTCTATCATTGATTAAAATTGATAGGGACTTGGTCTTCCTAGACATGAAGAGGATGGACATAGTAATAATAAAGGAAGGAACATAATCAATAATTTCACAAATGATTTCTCGACCATCTCCTCTGGAGAAAATTAATGATGCTAAAATAGATTATGTGGGAATGAAAAAGAAAGCGGATTCTATTAGAAAAGATAAATACTCAGAGTTCAACATTAATGAATAAGGTGTTGTAAGATTTGGTTCATATCTATGCATACCATCAAATCCTGAGCTAAAAAAGGAGATATTGCATCATTTACATAGTCCAACCTTCTCTATCCATCCTGGAAGCACAAATATGTATTAAGATCTCTAGGAACACTATTTGTGGGACAATTTTAAGAAAGAGATCACAAAATATACATCAAGATTTATTTTATTTCAGAATGTGAAGGCATAAAAGAAAAAATATATGGGGATGATGAAACCATTACCTATACCGGCATGTAAATGGGAAAAAATCACCATGGACTTTTTCATCCGACATATGAAAATATCCAAAGGAAAAAAATGCTATCTGGGTTGTGGTGGGTCATATTACAAAGACTTCACACTTAATTGTAATTTTATAGTACTTATCACTGGATCAACCTGCAAAGATATACATAAAATAAGTGGTGAGGGTGAATAGAGTAACATTATCGGTTGTATCTGATCGAGAAACTAGATTCACCTATAAGTTCTAGAAGGTTCTCAAACATTCATTGAATATTGATTTTAACTTTAGCACAACTTATGACCCTCAAACTGATGTCTAGTTTTAGTGGACTATCCGGACACTTGAGGACATGCTCACCACATTCTCAACTGACTTTAATGTAGGATGAGATCAAAATATTCTTCCTATTGAGTTTTTATACAATAACCATTTCCACTCAAGCATACAAATATGTCCCTATAAACCCCTTTATGGGAAGAGGTGTAGAACACCTGTATTTTAGGATGATGATGGGGAAAAATTGTTAGGTCTTGAAATGGTCATGGAAATGGTGGAAAAATTCATGACCAGTCAACATCACATCAAGGCTACATAGAGTCGAAGAAAAACAATGATAACAATCATTGCTGAGACCTAGAGTTTGATATTGGAGACATGGTATTCCTACACAAATATCCTTGGAATAAAATGATGAGATTTTTGAAGAAGGGAAAGTTTAGTCCAAGATACATCGACCCCTTCGAGATCCCTAATCGCATCAGAGTGGTGGCCTATTTTGTAGCATTATCACCTAACCTATCTAAAGTACATGATATATTCCATTTATCCAAATTAAGAAAGTACATAACAGAACCCTCACATGTACTCAATCCAGAGGTGGTACTGTTGGATAATGATCTCTCATATCAGGAGCAGTCGATGACGTTCTTAGATCATAGAGACAAAGTTCTACAAAATAGGACAATTAATATTGTCAAAGTGCTGGGGAAAAACCAAATGTTTTAAGAATCTATATGGTAACTAGAGGAGGTGATGAAATAGATTTACCCTTATTTATTTTGTTATGGGAATTGAAAATTTATAGGGAGAAATTTCTTAAGGGGGGAAGATTCTAAGGACCATAATTGTTATAAATAAAATTTCCTTTTGATTTAATTAAATTTATTATTATGTTATATTGGTATGTAAAACACATGAACTTATTATTTGGTTTTCTTATATTCTATCGTATTTAAAACACCATTAAGCATCATTACCTTTTATAAAAAATTCGTTGAACATTGATTTTATTATTAGTATAAATATAGGGTTTTAACAAATCCAATTGACATAAAAAAAGGAAGAAATGAACTCAACAACTTGGATCCTACCATATGAAGACCATTAATTGGAGCTTCCAAGGGAGATCGAATCACTAGGATTTTCCCTTGACCAAGCCCATGTGGGGACCCAACAACTTAAGCAAGAGTGAAACTATTTACGAGAGAAGTTCAAGATCATCAAGATCATGACCCAAACTATGTATGTTAAACCACCACATGAAAGTCTCTGCGTCACACACCTTACTCTTTTGGAATTTGTTGGTGTATTAAGGGGATATGTATAAAGACCCCAGAAATATGAGATTGTACATTATTGTTTAAATAATAATGGATAAATCTTCATCCTATTATTATTTACATTATAAATGATTTTTATTTTAAGATAATAAATCAAAAATTGTATTTTGGATAACATTCAAATTCAATTAAAGAATTTATTTTAATGAAATAATGGGTTTTTGAAATAAATAATATTTTAATAAAATATTATTATTAAATAATATTTATTAAATATAAATTATCATATAAGTTTTATAAAGTCAAATGAAATTTTTATAAGGGTTTGAAAATTGTTATGGTAAAAAAACCCCATCATTTCATAATAAATTTCAATTTTATATTTAAAATTGAAAGTTAATATATTTATAAAATTATCTATATAAAATGAATATTATTTTTCGAATTAAAATTTATAAATTCTTAAAAAATGAATTTTTTATAATTTTCTGAGACATTCTAATTTTTGGTTGAACATTAAATACCGTATAAATATACAATGTGTATTATGACATCATAATTACCCAAAAAGTGATGTAACAAATACTATAAATTTTATACAAGAAAAATATATTATTTAAATTTAAAATTATATGATTTTATATTTATTTGATTAATTTAAAAAATACTTTATGAATTCTACAAAACCATTAATATATTTTAAGGTTTTAAAATCATTTCATTAAGTATATTACTAACCTCTACATAAGAAAAAGATTTATTTTATTATTTTAGGATATTGAAATTATAAAACAAAAAAATCCAATTTGGAAGAAATCATGGGTTGTTTTTTATTTTTTGTTATTTTATTATACAGAGTTCAAAACATATTGTTGGGAAATAATAAATAAATCCCTACTCATTTCTTATATAAACCCACAAAGGATCCCTTTTATCTTCACCAAAACTCCTTGGAACACATCCTTACTCTACAATCCCCTCTCTAGAGTCATCCAAATCTTCCACCATGCTCTCAAGATGTTCCTCCCAAGCATTTGGCATCACACACTCAAGTAAGGGATCTTTTCCTTTCCCCTATTTATTCAAGTATCTTGTTTACCTTATGTCTTTTATCTATAGTTACTTATGATAGTATATGTTATTAAGTATCCAAATTACTATGAAATTTATGTTCAAATGATAATATACCCCTTTCTCCCTAATCAACCCATTTTAAGAATTTTTAAGTGATGTCATTATGCTGCCAAAATTTCACCACAATTTTCCATACCAAAATAACTATGTAGTGTATATCATACCCTTTTACAATCAAGGGTATTCATATTTATAAAATTATAATTATTTTACATTGGAATTACATGTATTTATTCTGCAATATTTAATCATGGAATAAAATATGATGATTAATTAATCTGTGTTGTATGATCTATGTGGGACAGTTAATCATTAGAATGAAATGAATGTGATGCGTGTGACTAGAATTATATAGCACTATAATGAATTGGTTAATGTTTAGTCTCATGAGACATAATTTTGTTATAGGTAGTGAAACTAATTAATTTATGGGACTTTTTTCATTATGATGTCTTAGAAGTTTTCCTTGACCTATGTTTCTGATGCAATGTTTTAAGTTGCTGCCAGTTTTCCCATGTTATGATTATCATGCTATGTCATTCCTTATTTTTCAAGTTTCTTTTATTCCACATTGATATTCGTATTTTCTAACATTTATTACCTTATTAAATTATTATTCCATTACTAGTCATTATAGATCAACCCTTTATTATGTATGTCCCTATGTTATCCCCTGAAAATTTAAGTGCAAACATCTTAAGGAAGTCTTCAATAAATATTAGTGTTTTTCCGATTTTAATTTTTCATGCAATGTACCTAATTACTAAAGATGGTAGAATTATTAATATTTCATGTTGTATTATGTGTAATATTATATATTAAATCAAAAACTAATGTGTAATAAATAGAAGGAGTTTTATATCAAATGTGTTTCTTTTTTTTACTATATAGGTTGTGGTAGATTAGACACTAGAATCTGGTCAAAACTGGGAAACATCTCATTCTTGGGTGCCTTTATCCCCATGAAAGGGGGATACAACTAGTATTTAGGGGTTTAAAATTGATTTAATTATTATTATTATTTAAAATTGATTGATTTTCACCTAGAGTGGTTCACTTGAGAGTGGTGTAATTTGATTATGATATTTTGACCCTTAATAAGGTATGAAAAGGGAGGTGTGTTTATGCATCATGCTAGGAACTTAGTCTCATATGACATATGTATGTACTTGTGAATTTTTACTGGAACCTAGAATATGTGAAAAGGGGTAATTTTATTTAAAGTGTCAATAATGGGATAAACAGTTCTTTCATGTACAGCCTCTTGGTGGCATTCTACTCAGCTAGCCCAAGTATGTCGTTCCTTATAAGATTGAAATGTGATCCTTTGTGTATGGTGAATTTGGGTCATAATTTGATATTTATAGGTTGGGATAAAGGAAATTAGTGATCTATTTAAAATGTCAATAACAATATAAATATTGTTTTTCCAACATAGCTTATTAGTGGCATTCTACCCAGCCACCCCAGATTGGAGATTTTTTATATGAATGATATGTGATACCTGAATCTGATATGGTTATATAGGGTTTCATGAGGCTAGGTTGTAACACCCTAATATTTTATGGAATTACACTTTTTAAATTTAATCTATTCGATAGCTTACTTTTCACACAACACTAAGTTTAAATGTAACACGATATGCTATAAATATTATTATTTAAAATTAAATTATATCATAGTCATTAAATTGGTTGTTATAAATAGTATTGGATAAATTATGAAAATATTTTATTAAATTAATTTATTATTAATTAATTATAAATAAATATAAAAAAAATCTATATAAAGGAAATTCTTTATAACAAAACCAGTTTAATGTGAATACGTGTATTTTATACTAATAAACAAAATCACAATTTTTGTATTATATTAAAGAAATATATATAATATATTCAATATAATGTTTAAAATTCAACCTATGTGTTTTCTAGATATGATATAAGAATAAATCATTTTTTTTGCATAAAAGATGTATTTTTATAAAAATAGAGTTTTACTGCCTTTTGATGACAGACTTGTTTTAAATCTATTATTTGAAAATTTATAAGTTCTATTCGGAAAAATGAACTTCTTATTTTAAATTGGAATATAAAAATTTACTTAGGTTAAATTTTTGGTATTTTTTGATAAGTTTCAAATTTTAATGAATTGTGATAAAATATTGCATTTTAATGGAAAATAAATTTTTGTCTAAATAATTTATATTGTTAAATTATATTTTAAATTGGTTTAAAAGTTTAATTAGATCAATTTTTATCATTTAATCTAATATATTCCATTTGAATCAATTTTATATTGAATTTTGATATAAAAACATTTCATTCTTTTGAACATTTTTACTTTAAAAACCAGTTTTCTCATTCTGTCAACGAGATTAATTTTAAATTAATTACTGTGATTTTTGGGTTTTTAATTTATAAAAATAGATTTAATATTTTTAATCATTATTTAAATTTTTTTAAAAAAATTTTCTTTTATTTTGGGACATTATGAATAATAACTTTATTGATTTTTTATTAACATGATTAAAGGAAAACCGAGTAAATTAAGGGTAAAAATAATATTAAAAATATTATAAAATAACTATAAAACTTGTATTAATTTTATTTTATGAGTTATTTGTGACCAACACCATCTCTGGGAAGATTTTATGGAATCTTGGCGCCACTTCTATGAATTTAATTTCTTTTTTGTATTTTACGCAAATGAATGCCCAATATGTCATACTCATGTTTTTAATAAGTGTTGAATTTTTTATATATGGTTATTCATAATATATATTAAAGTATAAATATTTATTTGAATTCTGAAATATTTATCTTCATCATGATAATTGTTTTTTAATTTTTAGAGAATAAATAATTAAATGAAGGACTTTTATAATGATGATGCATTATTTGTTTAATTATTTGACATATAAAATAAATGTTATTAAAAGTGTTAAAATAAATATAATTTGTTACAATTAATGTCATGAAAGAATTTTATAAATTAAATATACATATTAGGGATATATTAAAGTGTTTTTTTCTAATTTATATTGTGTATTGATATTTTTAAAAAACTATAAACGAATAACGTCAAAATTTAAAATAATTATATTTTAAAATAAATAATATTTTGTTAATTTATATAAAATACATAAAAACAATTAAAATTAGGAAAAAAGATTGGGATAAGATTTAAAACATTATCCATGATTCATTTGTTGTTTTTTCTTTTTATAGTAACTATATTAACCATAAAATAGTAAAAAACACAAATAGTCACTGTAATAGTTGAAGTGTATATCTAAGGGTTAAATCCAAAATATATTGGTAATAATGTGACTGAAACTTATATAAAAATTATTTTTTGAGATTATTATACTAATAATAATATTTTATTATAAATAAATTTCTTTGGTTATATTTGGAATTGAAAATGAATTTATATTAATTTTATACAGTTTGTGCTTCCAAAAGTGGCCCACACCTCAATTATAAAAGGGAACATCCTCCCTCACGTCCTCACACCACTTTGAGCTTTCTAGATAGACGAAAACATTACAATTTATCCACCCAAATTCTTTAAATTAATCATATAATCCTTAATATGTGCCTAAATATTACCAAAGAAGTCATTTTATTAAAATTAAAAGAACATACCCAAAAAAGAGGTAACGTTCATCAAAGAATGTTTTTGTTTTATTCTTCATTGAACCCCTTCAATTATTTTTGTTCCATGATTATATAATAATTATTTTATCCTAAATATACTAATATATTGTTATATTATCGGTTAGACTAACACTCACACACACTTCCATCAAATGGGATACACAACCATCATTCATGTGTACGACAGACTACCACCTCGCGAACTAATACAATTCGTTCTTCCATTTCCACCTTTAATGATTGGGAATAATGATGAAATTTATAATTTATAATTTTATATATTATTTTAATTATTTATTTATTCTTATGGGTTATTATATAACACACACCTTCAAGATTTACATTTTTTGTAAATACGATAACTTCGTTTGTGGACATGTGGACTACTACTTCCTCAAAACGATGTGATTCGTTTACACTATACATGGAATGCGTTAAGGATTATTTTAATAACAATATGTGACATATATTAAATAAATAATATATTTTAATAATAATAAACATCATTTAATTTTCTTTCTTTTAATACAACAAATAAATGGACGTATCAATTATATGTACGTATGGTCTACCGTCTCCATGAACGGTGCTTTTCATTTCCTATATATTTTTTGGTTTACTATAAAAAATAATTTACTGAATATATATGATATTTACATAATTGTTTAAATTCTTGAGATGATGAAATATTGATCTAATTAATAGGAAAAACAAGTAACAAGTCAAAACATACTAGAAAAATTAGGCAATTAACACCCGAAATAGTGAAAATAATGGATGATGTTTAACAAATGGGTAATGAGAAATTATAAGAATTTAATATATGGTATTATATAAATTAATATGGTTCTATGATAGATGTATAATAAACCTATATTTATTATATAGTAGTTTTGGAATCATACAGATTAAATCACACCTAAGGTAAGGTTATTTCACGATCTCATTATTATTGGGGTTTACTTAACTTCAAGTCTCCATTGGGGAATATTTTTATTCCATATTCATGTTTTCTAAAAATAGTTATCAAAATTATTTTTACTAGTATCCTACAAAAATTTAAATTATTTTTCCCAAGTTTGACTTTTTATGAAACGGGTTTAAAGGAATCATTTTATCTTTTTCCAAATAAGGTACTTAATGACTTTTTTGACAGAAGAAATGTTTTTCTAACTAATGCGACACTAGATTAATTTAATGTCATCATGACCCTTTAATATTTTGAGGTTTAATTTGAAAGTATAAAATGTTATTTTCAAATGAAATTTTTTAATTTATAATTTTGTGACTTTTTAAATAAACAACTTTTATTTTAAAAGGGAATTTCTCTCAAAATATTTCAACGATTTTACTAGAGTATTTTCATATATGTCAACATACTATGTTGAATATTATTATTAATTAAGGTTGATATCTTATGATATAATTTTCCATATTTCATTGAATGGTTTATGAATTATTTTTACCGAGGATGTGCTATTTGTATACCATTAATGGGTTATTGTTAAAGTATTTACATTTCTTATGATAATTTTAATATGAATGTTTATATTTATTATCTTTCACCCCTTTCATAAGAGGAATGTATTGTACTTAGTAAGTGTTATTAGGGGACCTCTATAGACCCTCGATGCATCGGTAGGTCTCAAGAAACAAACTAGTTTGGGTTTTGGGTAATATCTTACCAGATTATGTAATGTGTCTTGGCTGAAGCCTTAAAGATATGTTTATGATGCCCTGCATTATGAATTACCTCTTTATGAGTTTAGTTATTAATAATCCACATGATTATTCAACTAGTAGAATATCCATGGCTATGTTTCATTCTCATGTTATTATTTATATGGAATTATCTTATAATCTTTTATTCCATCCATATTATTCTCAAGATTATTTTATAATGACATGTGTAGTTAGTTATTCATCTTGACTTATTATTTATGTTTATTTATGACAGTTTATGTTGTATTATTATCCATAGTGAGCATCAGATCTCACCCATTTCTTATGTATTATTTTCCCCTAGTATATGAATAAGTGTTTGGAGTTTGATATGCAGGGTTCCACTAAGGGGATTTATGGCATTCTTGAAGAAAATTATTTTTGTATTTTATGTTTTATATTGTACTGTGAATTTAAATTATGTATCTTGTTTACCAATACATATGAAATATTTAATTATTTGGTATGTAATCATGTAAATCATATTCCTATGTAATACATTAAGGCACTAGCACCAGGTACTGGGGCCATGGTCGTTATAGTTGGTATCAGAGAAAGTTTAGTAGACACCTTGGGAATTAGATTTTAGAAAACATAGATTAGTGAGTGAAATCCTATGAAAAAATATTGAAATATATCGAACTAAACTTAGATTATGATTTACAGATTAGTTATACCTAAATTTTTAATTTTGGTTATTTTAATAACTAGTTCTGAGATTATACATTATGTTTCATAATATCATGATCTAATCTAGATTATTCCATCCTTTAGAAATGACGTTGATTAAAAGGAATGTGAACTGTAGAAATGCACATAATCCAAATAATGAGAATGATAACTTCTTAGATGGGTTTAAGTAAATATTTAGAAGCGAAATAGTCTTAAAAACATTCTCATCATATGAGGATATAGTTTCATGTGATAATGAGGTAAAGAAAGAATTATCTAAGTATTATGGATTTAGAGGGAAGAACAAGAACAAGAGTACAACTATAAAAAATGTGGATAAAGGAAAGAAGATAAATAAGTATATTACCACATGTGATAATTATCAAAATATACACTTTGGTACATTCTTAAAAGCAATGGGAGTCTACTAAAAATTAAGAGAGAACAGAAACCAGTATTGTGATTATAAGAAAAATAAATTTTTTTCCAATGTATAATTCTTCAACTACAAGAAGATGGGACACTATCCAAAGAAATGACTCATGCATTAAAATAATACACCCCAAAAGAGGATAATGAATCATGGTCAAGATTATGCTACTACCACATATAAAAAAGAATAATTAATGTTATTATTATTGGATTAAATAATTATTTCATTTTAGTATTTAATCAATTATGTACTATCATAAGAATTAAATAATAAATAAGTATTGTATTGAAGTTCTTATTCTTTAAGGATATGGAAGCATGAACATTTTCAATAATGTTTTAAGGTGATAAAATATTTTCTATGTGACAATAAGCGCCATATCATGTTGTTTTTTTGGAATCAAATGTTATGATTGATTTTGGATATTAAGTGACCATTTGGACTGTGAATTTAGATTGAATTATTTTGGATGATTCTTAAGTTTGGAATGGATTAATTAGAACATGGTATATTAATTTGAGGTTAAATTTTTATTTATTGGATTCTTTTTTCTAAACAATTTTGTTTTAGTAAATATTTAAATGCTGAAGGAATATATCATGGTTATTATGATATATAAAAGTGACTCAGGCCTAAAAAATTCATCTTGAACATTCAGTTTTAGTTGTACAAAATGATGTGAAAATAAATGAAAGAACCACCAAAGGATGAGATTATTCACAAGACATGGAAATTATTCAAGTAAGTTTACTTTATCAAGTGTTTATCTGAATATAAAAATAATCTTTTCACTATAAGAAAATGGTTTTGGAATGAAAAATACTTTTCGTTTAATTTTCTTATCATGAAATCAATGGCCACATTAACCCATCACAAATTTATGGTTTTGTGATGGTGGAATTTCTGATGAAGAAGTTATCTATAAATATCCATTAGAACATTATTGTTATGTTTATCTTAAATGTTCATGTCTTTCTACATGGAACCTTAGTATGTGTTATATCAGGTGACTTTTATACTTTCTTTCTTTTTAAGTGGAAGTTTAATCAACCCCTGTTCTGATGTGGGATTCAATAAAGGTATTTTGAATAGTCAAAACAATGTTACTGAACATGAATTCAAAAATTAAAAGGATAAAATTTATTATATTAGGGGAGAATTTAACACCACAAGATTTTATGGAATGTCACTATTTAAATTTAATCTCTCAATAGCGTATGTTTCACACAACACCGAGCTTAAAAGATCATGAATATACTATTAAAATTATTATTTAAAATGAAATTATATCCTAAATGTTAAATTAGTGGTTATTAATATGATTAACTAACTTATGAAAATATATTATTAAATTAATTAATTAAAAATTAATTATAAATAAATATAAAAAAACAAATTTAATATAATAGAAATATTTTTCTAAAAACTATTTAAATGCGCACAAGTGTATTTTATACAAAAAAATAAAACAATCACACTTTTGGAATTGTATTAATGATATATATATATATATATATATATAATTCAGTCTAATGTTTAACATTCAACCTATGTGTTTTCTAGACATGGTATAAGAACTAATCCAATTTTACGCAAAAAAATATGTATTTTATAAAAAGAAAATTTTAAGGCCTTTTTATGGCACGCTTGTTTAAAATATTTTTTTTCACACCATTATAAATTATACATGAAAAATATATAATTCTTAATTTAAAATTGAATATAAAAATTTAATTTGGTTGATTTTGTTTTGTGTTTTTCTTATAAGTTTCATGTTTTAATGAATAGTGATAAAATGTTGCATTTTAATTGAAAAGTTCATTTTCTTCTAAATAATTTATGTTGATAAATTATATTATTAGTTGGTTTTAAAGTATTATTAGATCAATTTTTATTATTTAATATAATTTTTTGGATCAGAATCAATTTCACATTGAATTTTGTTATGAAAAAATTTCAATCTTTTAAACATTTTCATTTCAAAAAAACTCATTTTCTTATTTCATCAATGAGATTAATTTTAAATTAATTAATTCAACTTATATGTTTTGAATTTTCAAAAATGTATTCCATATTATTATTTAGTGGGTCGAAATTATTTCAATAGGTTCCTTTTATCATTGGACATTATGAATAGTAACTTTAGTACTTTTTTCTTTACACTATTAAAGATAAATAGAGTAAATTAAAGGTAAAAATAGTATTATAAATATTAGAATATTAATAAGACACATTTCCTTATTTTATTTTATGGGTTATTGGCAACGAAAATAATCATTGGGACGATTTTATGGCCTCTTGGGGCCACTTGGACGACTTTAATCCCTTTCTAGTATTTTATTCTTAGGAAAGTCCATTATGCCATAGTCATGTTTTTAATAAGTATTAAATTTTTTATATATGTTTATTCAGAAAATATATTATACTATAAATATTAATTTGAAAAATAAATTGTTTATATTAACCATGATAATTTATTTTTAAATTTTAGGGAAGAAATAATTAAATTAATGGATTTCAGAATGACGATGCAATAATCATTTAATTGATGGACATATCAAATAAATGTTATTAAAAATATTAAAATAAATGTAGTTAGATATAATTAATTTCAAAAAAATATTCTAAATTACCTATAAATATTATCGATGTATTAAATGTTTTTTCTATGTTATATTGTTTATTGATATTTTTAAGAAGTTAAGAAATGAATAGTATCAAAATTGACATTACTAATATTTTAAAATAAATAATATTTTATTAAATGTTATAAAGTTCATAAAAATATAAAATTAGGTAAAATAATTTTGATGAGGTTTTAAATTTCATCAATGACACATTTATGGTTCGTTTTACATTTTTTAGTAACTATATTAACCTTCAAAGAGTAAAAACACATCTTGTCATGGGAAGAGTTAAAGGGTGTATCTAAGGGTTCAAGCCAAATGATAAGGGTAATAATGTGACTTAAACATGTCTAAAAATTACATTTTGAGATTATTTATACCCATAACCATATTATATTATAAATAAATCACTTTTTATCCATTTTAAATTGAAAATTAGTTTTTTATTAATTTATTACTCTCAGAGTTTCCAATAGTGCTTCTTGCCTCAATTATAAAAGGGAACCTCCTCCCTCACTTCCTCACACCACTTCGAGCCTTCTATCTCAACCAAAATATACCCATTTCTCATAACTAAATCCCTAAATTCATTCTAGAATCCTTAATTGGGGTATACATCTAACTAAAGATGTCCTTTTGTACTAATCTAAAGGACGTACCCAAAGAAGAGGTAACATTAATCAACAAACATTTTTGTTTTATTTGTTACCTAAAATCCTTAAATTTTTTTATTTAATTTTTATATAGTAAAATAAATATATTTAGATGTTTTCATATTATTTTTTATTCTTATAATCACACTAAATTCTATCAAATGGGATACAAAATCATCATTCTTGTGTACAACGAACTACTGTCTCATGAATGGAGGTCGTTCGTTCTTCCATTTCCACCTTTCACGGTTGGGAATAATGATGGAATTTATATTTTTATATGTTATATATGATATTTATTTTTTATTTATGTTTCTTAAATTATTATATAACACACACCTTCATACTATCCATATAATGTATATAGGATAACTTCATTTATGGACTTGTTGACTACTGCTTCCTCAAAATGATGGGATCAATTTACAATATACATGCAATGTATTATGGATTATTTTAATAAATATATGTGACATATATGAAAAAAATATAATTCTGTAATTATAATATTAATAATTTAATTTTCATTATTTTAATACAATAAAGAGGTGGAAGTAGCATTCATGTGTACACACAACACACTATCTCTATTAATGATGCATTCCAATTCCTATATCAAAATTTTTTGGGTTATTATAAATAAATATGTAATGAATATATATTATATTTAAATTTTATTCCAAATTTTCTTTATGGTGAAATAAATATTTAATTAAAAGTATCAAAAAGTAACAATTCAAAACATAATAAAAAAACCAGGCAATTAACACCCATAGTAGTGAAAATAAGGTATGATTGTTAAAAAACTTGTAATGAGAAATTATAAGAAGTTAATATATTGTATTATATAAATTAATATTGATCTATGATAGATGTATAATATACCTATATTTATTATATAGAAGTTTCAGACATGTACAGAGGGAATCAGGCCTAAGGTAAGGGTTATTTCACAATCTCATTATTATTCTGGATTGTTTATGATTAGGTCTCCACTGGGGAAAATTTTTCTTACATAACTATTGTTTTCTAAAAAAGGTTTAAAAATGATTATTTCTATTATCTTATGAATATCTAAAGTCTTTTTACACATGTTTTAATTTTTATAAAATGGTTTGGAAGGAATATTTTTGTCGTTGTCCCAATGAGCTGTTTATAACTTTTTTTAGAGAATGAAAGTTTTTTTAACTTATGCGGTGTAAGAATGTATTTCCAATTTCATGAAACATTAATGTTTTGAGGATTAACTTAAAATTTGACAAGTTAATTTCTAAATAATTTGTTTCATTTATAATTACGTGTATTTTTAAATAAATAAATTCAATTTAAAAAGGGTATTTCTCTCAAAATATTTCATGAATTTTATTAGAGTATTTTAATCTATGTCGACATCTTCTATTGAATCTTATAATTAATTGATGCTGATCTTTTAATATATCATTTACAATATTTTATGGAATGTTTTATGATTTATTTTGACAGTGGATGTGCTATTCTCATACCATTCATGATTTATTATTAAAGAATTCACATTTTGTATATTCTTTTTAATACAAATGTTTATGTTGATTATACTTCACCCCTTTAATAAGAGGAATGTATTATACTTAGTAACTATGGTGCGGGGCATGCTATAGGCCCTCGATGACTTTTTTGGTCTCATGAGACAAATTAGGTTGGGTTTTGGAAAATTTCATACCTGATTATTTATGGTGTCTTTACTGAAGCCTTGACGGTTTTTTTATTATATCATGTATTATTCATTCCCTCTTTATGAGTTTAGTTATTGATAATCCATGTTATTATTTGACTAGTGTAATATCCATAGTTAAGTTTCTTTCTCATGTGATTATTTATATGGTTTTATTTGATCAGCTTTTATTCATTTCATATTATGCTCAAGGTTATGTTTTAATGGCATATGTTGTCAGTTATTCACCTTAACTTATTGTTTTTGTTTTTTATGATAGCTTCCTCTGTATTATTATACTTACAAAGAATATGATATCACCCCTTTATTGTGTTCTATTTTCCCCAGGATACAAATAAGTGTTTTGGGTTGGATATACAGGGTTACACTGAGGGGATTAATGGCACGATCGAAGAATTTTTTTTTTGTATTTTATGATTTATATTGTAATGTGAATTTAAACTATTTATCAAGTCTACTAAGAATACTAAACTATTCGGTCCTTTGGGATGCGATCAATTGTATCCTATGATAATATAATAAAGTATGGCATTGAATTTAGGATACTAGGGTCGGGGTCATTACATGGATTACATGTGATATGGGTGAAGTGGGGAAATTTAAGGGTGGTGAGATGCATTTCATGTTACATATTTCTCTATTTATTATTTGTGACTATTACTACTATTATTGACCATGGTATTTTTTCTTCATCATAATGAAACCTAGGTTGGATCCAATAGATCATCAGGAGGGTAAAGATGTGGTACTACTAGAGCATGCATGGGATGAGGCCCCTGAGGGTCATAATGATCATGATCCATATGTAGAGGCTCAGAGATAGGCTGGGTAGCGATAGTAGATGGAAGATATTTGGACATTTCTAGATGATTAACTTTGAGATAACTTGGTATAGTTCATTTGTAGTATTAATATGGAACATCAGGGAGTTTATCCATCTATGGATTATCTGACATGGGAGTTCCAATCTCAACACCTACTGTTATTTTAGGGTATGGGTAGACCACATGAAATAGAGAATTAGATCAAGTCTATCGAGATGATAATTGACCGGATGAAACTCCCCTAGGTCAGAGGGTGAAACAGGGTATTTATATTCTCATAGGACTAGAAAAACACTAATGGGATGTACATGTACATGATAGTAGGAATGAGGGACTAGAATGGAAGGATTCCGAGAATTGGTTTTTCAATTACTTCTTTCTAGAGATGTTGAGGGTGGAATGAGCCCATGAGGTCATGAACTTATTGTAGGGTGATATATATATTATATAATATTCTAGGATGCTCACAAACCTATACAAATTTTCACTATCTATGGTAGGAAATTGCATCTCCAATGTGAGATGATCCAAGTATGGATTATGGAATTCTATTAGGGTACATGTAAACATTTTCTGGTCTACTTAATTCTTAGAGATAGAAAATTAGGAAATGATAGATTAGATAAACATAATGCACAATACTTACTAAAGTTGAGTGATACCGGTAGGTGAGACAGGTAGTGGTGATTCATGTATCTGAAAGTGACATCGCGATGAGTCAAAGTAGGGAGATCATGCCAGAGATTCAAGAATACAACCAAAGAGTGGGTCATTGATAAGGTTCTTCCATTTTGGGAAGTAGGTTCATATTTTTACCCAATGTTATTGAACTTTGAAGGAGTTTCAGTCATGTGTCTAGATGGGGCACTTGGAGAGGTTCTACAGGAAGACTTCTTAGGCAGATGGGAGTCATTTACTGGTTTAGAATTAAGGATCTAAGGTAGGATCAAGATTTTTACCAAGATCTAGTATATGTGATACTATATCACATACAGGTTATGGAGGAGAGAGAGAGACCCATTAATGGGGCCAGGGGCCAGTATTTGGTGCATCTCCACAGAGAGGTTAGGCCTTGGGAAGACAATATTCAAGCCAGGTGCATGCTGTGGAGATTTTAGGGTCAAATCAGGTAGTGTATATGATGAATTTTATAGGTACACCATGATTGAGAAAATTTCCTTTGGTTTTTGGATATAGATGATTTCAGTGCATGAGGTGGGTGTGTGATAGCTGAATTAAATAGGTAGTAGTTAATATGTGTCATCAGATGTGATGTGTGGATTCTATGGGTGCATAGGAATACAAGAACATTTTTGGATGTGATATATATATATTTATGATATAATATTTTTTTAATCATATGTGTGTGGTTTTTTTGATCATCGGTTGTGATGCCAGACCTTGTAGGAATTCTGGATAGCGTAGGAAGGATTTGAGCATCAAATGTAATGAATGAACTCTTGGAAGTTGGTTGTGATGTTGGAATATCAAATTCTTCACTGAAACAAGTATCAATTGACCACCTGGAGGTGTCTGTGAATTATGGTTTTTCATGTGGGGATGTGTATGTTTAGATGGTTGTTAGAGGAACCATAAAAATGTCAGGTTGTGTCAGTGAGTCATTGGGTGGGAAAATTTCTAAGGTGGGGAGAATGACAAGAGGTATTAAACTATGAGTAGTTATCAGGGTAGTCTAGGGTAATTATATGAGGTATTTGCAATCAATATCTTCTCAACATGTGACCACATAGTTTGGAAATGAGATATCTTAAGGCAGTGAGGTTGTAACATCCCAGGTTTTTTAGTTAGTCTAAATTTATGGGAAAATTTGAATTTTTAGTTTGGTGAGAAAACTAACATTCATTCCTAGCTTAAGAGGTTGATTACAAGAGTTTAAATACAATGATGTATTATTTTTAGAAGTGGTTTAAGGTCTAGTGAGTTCCTCTGGGTTTAGATGTTTTTTGAAAGAATCAGGCCCTAAAAACCCATTTTAGAAAGGTTCACGCAGAGGCACACCATTTTTTCAAACCACGTGTCACTTTAGGGGAAACTATGCATCCCATTTTGGTTGTAGAGGATGGTTATTCAGGCCATTCTAGGTTGGGTGCATGGTCATGTGATAAGTCTTCAGTTATTTCATTGGTGATCTGCATGAGCTACACACTGTCTGAAAAATTAGGCACCTAGCTGTACGAGGTGGGGTTCCCTTTAGACAATGACACCATATAGTTAGCACATGGTTAGACAAACCTTGTATCCTAACAATGAAGTTAATTAAATGGTGTGGAATTACCTCCCCCCTCTTTCATCCTTTATACTTTATTCTCCCATTTCTTCTACCATTTCATGCACATCCACCTCCCATGGGATCCTCTTCTCCCTATCATTGGTTCCTTCAGAAGTTATTTTTTAGGGATTTGATTGGAGTATTGTTGGGTTCCTTGGATAAATAGGGGTAAGGATTCTAATCCTATTTAGTACTTTATTATTTTATCTCACCATTTAGAACTCTAGTTCCATTTGATCTAATTTAACCTATTTTCTAGGTGTTTGTTAGATTATTCTTTTCCTTCTGTTTCAGCTCAGATTAGAGTTTGACATTTGATGAGTGGGAACCTACATGAATAAGGTAGGTGGTTCCCCGATTTCTCCTAGTTTATAGATTTTTTATGGGCTGTGTAATTAAATACTCATGGGTGGGTTTTTCCATGTGAATCTATTATAAATAAATACTTACTTTTAAATCATTTTATTCTCATTGTGAGATATCAATGGGAATGTGAATGTATCCTGAAATTTGTTGAGATGTTTAACATCCCAGTTATAGATGCCACTAAAAGCTGTCCCATGCCGTTTTGACCATATGACCTCAAGCGCAGCTCCCAAATTCTAGAGGCTTCTAACTAGCATTGAGTGCCTATGTGTGATAGTGGGGAGACTATGCCCTCACTTGTAGAGTGTAACAAAGAAGAAAATAATAATAATTAAATATAAGAAGTATTAAATCCATACAACAAAATATAACAATGGAATACTGATAGTATAAATAAACTAGAAGTCATGTCGTACATAAGATGATGATAAAAGTCACATGTTTCTAATAAAAAAACCAAATTAGGAATACAAGATAGATGTAAAATCCATATAAAAAAGTTAGAAATGATAAGAGAATCTCAATAGAGTCACAAGCCCCATCTTAGTCCAATTCTCTACTGATCCTATGTAGCATACCAAGTACCTAAAGGAGGGTGCTTTCACTTATCATTACCTGTAATCATATTATCTGTGTGGGACCAAAACATGACCCAAACTGGGTGTGAGACTAAATCCCTGTATAGAACAACCCATGGTATTTTCCAATCAGTTAGTGAATATATATATAAATCAACCTACATTAAGAAAAGTCGTAATAAAGGAAGAAGTCAAAAGTAACATCCTACATACTTTGACTTTCTTTTACATTCATTTAATTTATTAATTCAATACATTAAATTTATAAGTCTTGAGATCCATCTCAAACCCCACATCACATGCGGAACTGGTAGCATAACAGATGCCTCAGAAGGTTATCTAAACAAGTACAAGTGAAGATCGAATCCAAGATTGGGATTTGGATTGGTAGACACTTCGTAATTCATTTCATTTTTGATTCAATTTAGAACCTGAGCCCATCCTTGACATTCCTATTTTAGAATTCAAGTATCACTCCATGTTCAATATAAACCAACAACCTACAGGCCCATCCCTAGAGAACCTCTCAGAAACCCAGTATTTCTCTAGTTGAGCTATAATCCCAGTTCATCTAAGTCTGTCCTTAGCTGGCCTATAAAGAATCCCCAAGTATCACCCATGACATATAATCAAATTCCCATTAATGTTATCCATGGAATCACTCACTTGGATCCATTTAACACTTGGAATATAAGTATAGAATCAATGAGTCCTTATATGGAGTCCTTAAATGGAACCATATATCACCCACGACATAATCACATTAACCATAGAGTCCGTCCATGGAATCCCTCAATGGATCTAGGTATCACTCCAAGTATAAATGTCAATACTCACATGAGTCTATCTATGGAATTGTAATGTAAATCCATGTGTCACTCAAGTATATTATCATTTAACCATTGAAATTCCATTTAAAAAAATCATTTAACATTCAAAGGTCAAAATGACGAGCATCTAGTATAAAAACTCACCTCAAGGTGGTGACTCAAGCATATTCCAACCTCATAAGACATGGCCTTTCATTTACTCACGTGGGCATATTTTTTATAACAAGAAACACTTTGATAAAAATCTAATACATCGAATTAACATCGTTTGTCTCATGTGGGAATATCAAAATAATGATCTTCCCATGATTTATCATTCTATCTCATGGTATGGTTTCAAATTAACTCACAAGGGCTAACAATTCAAGGTCCATTCAAGTACTCATGTGTCTGTTTTAAATATAACAAGACTAACTATACAATAAAGCTATCACATAGCTTTGAAATTATTTAAATAATGTTTTAAAATCATAATTATATCAATTAAATTCATATCATTCACTTTACTCACATGGGAAAAGAATTAACAATCCGGCAGGCTCAAACAAGCAATGTAATACAAGGTTCAAAGAGAAAGTCAATAATCTAATTCCGTTTAACTAATTCAATTAAAATATATCAAAATTTCAATTACATTAATAATAAATCCCATATTTAACAACCCATGAAACAGATAAAAAGCATGCCTCATAGGCATCCAAGGCCAAAAGCCATACAAGGTCGTTCAAGGAAACTCACCCATGGGGAGGTCCCTAATCAAGGTGTAAAACCTATAACTTTAATAATCCTACCTATTAAATTACCTAAACCATGATAGGAAATAACAGGCTTCAATTATAATTTAAGGTGATGCCCCAAAAGTGGTACATGACACTCCAACATATATAAACAATCTGAAATTCAACGAAAATCACATGAGCACCTACCTTAGGTCTGTTCTTGATAGCTCATCCATCATCATGATGTGATTCATACTAGTTTGGAATAAAAATGAAGAATAGATGAAGAATAAAAATTAGGGAATTTGATCCTAAATAAAAATAGTGCAATTGATATCTAGAAGAATCAAGAATGTCAAAAAAGGAATCAAGGCCTTGTCGTTGCAGATCTAAGGAGATAAACTGTGTTCTAATCAGAGATTGGATGGAGTGGGGATCTAAAATTGTATAATGTCTATAAAGAGGCTCCCCAAGGGTACACCTTACTATACAACAAACTAAGGTTGAATAATTTTAAGCTATAAACATTTCAAGGACAAAAGGTCAATTTACCCAAAATATTTATTTCACACAGTTTAGGTGCACAGTCTACTATTGGAGAAAGGGTAACTCACACGGTTTACCCACACTGTTTACAATCCATTTGAAAACCGTGCAAAGAGCCTCTGTAAATTTTTTTGAAAACTGTAGAACTCTTTCATGGTTGTGCAACTCCTGCCACACTGTTTCATCAAACCGTGTAGCATGTATCCCCCCTCTTCCTAGTCCCACATGGTTTATTCAAGACATGTGGTGTTATCTACACGGTTTACACTAATTAGGCATTAGAAAAAAAACACAAAAACTTTGGTTTTTAGTCTCCAAACCATCCTTGGACACCTCTGAGCCTTCCGTCACCCCAACAAGAACTCACATCATGACTCATTTAACCATTTAAATTGAGAATTGATAGAAATCATAAGATCCATACCTCAAATAAGAATTGGGTTCTTACAAACATCCCCCTTAAAGCAATTCATCCTTGAATTTCCCTTCCAAGGGTTGTGAAGAAATATTTGAGAACAGCTCTGGCCACTACGATTATACATCAACCTCAAAATCCTAGGTATCGTATGGAACTGATCCATTCTTCCATAGAACCTATTCTAAAGGAATTGACATGCCTTGAAAAACCTTCATTCTTTGATAACAAATTCATATAGGATGATCCTCAAAGGATGCATGTACCTATAATGTAACCTCCTCAATCTTAAAATCATGAGACATGTATGAATAGTATTGTTGTAGCAGAGAAAAAAGGAAGATGTATTGAATATCCCGACACCTCTAAGGTAACTGAAAAGGATAGTCTACTAGACTGACTCTCTCCATAATCTCGAACGACCCAATGTTTCTAGGTGAAGTCTTTCCCTGTATCCTGATCCTCTTGTGTCCCATCCTTGGTGAAACTCATAGTAAAACTCGATCCCCAACCACGAACTCTAAAAGTCATCTGTGGGAATCGACATAAGATTTATGAGAATATTTCACAATGTCCATCCACTTCCAAATCAACTGCACCTATTCTGTAGTCTCTTGTACAAGACGAGGTCCCAACATAGCTTCCTTCCTACCTCCGACCAACACAAGGGTGACCTACATGGCCTACCGTATAAAGCCTCATAATGAGTCATCTAAATAGTAGCCTAAAATCTATTACTGTAGGATAACTCAACCAATTTTATATCCTTATCCCAAGATCCCCCAGAATCTAGGACGCATTCATGAAGCATGTCCTTAAGCACCTAAAGCATGTGCTTTGATTGGACATCTATCTGTGGGTGGTATTTCATGCTTAGAAGAACCTGTGTACCCAAAGCCTTCAATATCCCCTTCTAGAAATGTGAAGTAATTTGGGAATACCTATCTAAAATGATTGAATAAAGGACCCAGTGTGTAACACCCCATGCTTCCATGGTATTCTTCTCTTTGAATAATACAATAGCGTGTGTTGTACGAAACTTCGAGATTCTAACACCCTGCAACAAATCAAAGTAGCCGTTATGAATAGTAATTCCCACTTTTTGAAATTTTATAAATTTTATCTCTCCAAATGGACTTCATTTTTGGATTTGGAATATTGAAATTATCCAACGGTTTTGGTACTTTTCAGATAACTTTTATATTTTGATGAATAGTGAAAATTACTAAATTTTATTTAAAAAAGACTTTTTTAATCGAAATAATTAATAGTGATAAATTATGAATTTGAGTGGTTTTGAAGTATATTTAGAATATATTTTTACCATTTAATACAATTTTGGTCATTGGACATAATTTCACAATTAAACCGAACATAAACAAGTGTCAATCTTGTGATAATTATTATCTCTTAAAAACACGTTTTTTGTTTTAACAACGGGAATTAATTTTAAATTAATTTATACCACTTTTGTGTTTTCAATTTGGGAAAATGTATTCCATATTTGGAATCAGGATTTCAAAATTGTGTGAATTGGTAACTTTTTTTTAGACATTCTGAATAATTACTTTGGTAAATATTTTATTTACCTTGTTTAAAGGGAAAATCCGGTAAATAATGGTAAAATAATAATATTATAATAATAATAAATTATCCTAAAACGTAACCTAACCTTATTGGTTGATACATGTACGACCATGGGCATATTTGGGTCGATTTTTGGACCCCATGGATCCACTTGTAAGCGATAAGGACACTTTATATTAATTAAGTTAAAATAAATACAAAAATGACATAAGCATATATCCTTTAGAAAAACAATTTTTAAATACCATTATATATGTTGGATTTTCAACTAGAAATATTAATTAGAAAGATAAAAATATTTCCTACATAATGGTATTTTATTTATAATTTTTAGAAATTTAATAGTTAATATTATTTATGACACAATAATGATGCAATATTTTCCTTATCAATGAAAGAATCAAATAATAGGTATTATAAATGTTAAAATAAATATAATTTGAAAGTTTTGATGATATAAATGAATTTAATTGGTTCATATTACATTATAGGATTTCTTAAATGAATTTTTTTCTAATTAATAAAGTTGTTAAAACTTTAACAAAAATCAATTATTGAATAGTGCAAAATTGACATAAATGAGTTTCTAAAAAAATATTATATTATTAATTGATATTATATTCTTAAAAATATAAGGTTCAGCCAATGGACTTATATCATGATAGGTGTGTCATTAATGGACCACTTGTGGGTCTATTGGATGTATATAGTAAGTTCATTAACTATTTAATATAAAAATACAAAGTGACATGGTAAATGTCAAACTAATTAAGTAAGAGTTAAAACTAAAAGATAAGGTTAATATAATGACACAAACCAGTATAAATTATATTGGTTGAAATTATTTCGACCCATCCCCACCTTAGACTTTTAATAATCCACTTTGGAGCCATTATAAACGAAAGATGAAGTTATTATAAAACAATATTTCTAGCTTTTCCAAAGGTGCCCCTCACCCCTCTTATAAAACGACACTCCCCCTTCTTCACTAATTCACACATTAAAAGCCTTTTGGATTGAGAAAACCCTGACCAAATACTCTCTCAACTTCCCTCAATTCAACCTAGAGGCATTATTTTGATCAGAAATCCAACATAAGGATCCCTTTTGATCAAATCAAAAGGAAGAACCCGAAGAAGAGGTAATGTTTTCACCACCCTCTTTCAAGTTCCTTTCTTCTTCAACTTCTTCTTTATTTTTTATTAACATTCTAAAATAATAAATCTAGTATCTTCTATATAATGTGATATTATTATAAATATGGTACAACCATATTCAGTATTCTATCCATCCTTTGAATGACATGTCACCATACGTGTGTTCGTACGGCTTACCGTCTCCACATCGTGGTGTAATTGTTATTCAATATATTATTATTTGGATGGGTATAATAATGATGTGTAATTAATGTAAATAATAAATATAACATGATAATTATTCTGTGTATATGATATACCATCCAATTATATATTATTTTAATATCAAAAGGATGATATTGTCGCTCGTGCGTACATACGGACTACCGTCTCCACGAACGCGATGAGATTCATTCCCCATCGTATCCATTCAACACTAATTCTCATTTGATGATTAAAAGTAATTTTTAATAACTTTATATCATTATGGATATGAATAAGATAAAACCTATCTATAAAAAACACTACTTATGTAACAAAACATATAGAAGAAAACGAGTAAGTTAACACCCAAAATGACGATAATACTAATGTATTATTAACAAAGCATTATTAGAAGATCATATATGATTTCATAATTATGTATATGGTTCTTGTATAATTTAATAATTTTTTTTTACTATTACATAGGAGGTTAACATACCATCGACTAAAGAAAAATTACAAGGTAAGGGTTTATTTCACAATCTCTTCATTATCCGAGGTTGTTTATATGTAATTATCTAATGGGACCTCTTTATCATCCACGTGAATGTTTCTTAAAAATGTATTTCAAATCATTATTAATATTTTAAATACTATGGGATAAAGTCATTTATACCCATGTTGACTTTTTATAAGATGTTTATAAAGGAATCTTTCTGTCATTTTCCAAACAAGGTCATTTTTAACCGTTTCGACAGGATTAAGGTAAGAATGTATTTTTTTAACTTATACGGAGTGTGAAGCTATTTTATGCCATTATAAAATCTTAGAATCTTCCCTTACAAGCTTATAAGGATATTTTCAAAGTAAATGTTTTATTTTATAATTATTTGACTTTTAAATGATTACAAAAAAATAGATATTTCTCTCAAATAGTTTTTATTTCATCTATGTCAACAACCATTGATGGATTTTAAGCTTATTTGAAGTTGATTTATTATGATACAAAACTTCCATATTTTATTGAAGGTTTTGTGATATGTTTGACTGTGGATGTGTTATTTTTATACCATTCATGGTTTATGGTGAAAGTATTGACATTTCGTATGCTAGTTTTAATACGAATTTTTATGTTATGTTTAAACCTGTTCATATGAGGAATGAATTGGACTTAATAAGTGACGGGTGGAGCCCGCTACAACTCCTCGATGCATCCGTAGGTCTCATGAGAAAAACTAGTGTCTTGGCACGAGGCCTTGACAAAATATTATTTGTAGTCTTGGCACGCGACCTTGGCTACGTGGTTATAATATTCTGGCATTATGCATTCCATCATTATGAAAGTGGTTATTGATATTTCATGTGATTATTCGACTAGTATAATATCCATGTGAATAATTAAATGGAATTATTACATTTTATCTTTTCCATATTGTGTTTTAGTTCAAGTTTAAAAGGCTTTTGTTTTAGCTATACATTTACTTAAATGTTTATGCTTATTTATGAATGTTTGCACTATATTTTTATCCTTACTGAGCATCTGAGCCCACCCCTTTCAATGATCAGGATGTGAAGAATTAATTTATGAATGACCTGTAGGGATAATATAAGAGTATATGAAGACAATATGTTGTTGTAGTAGTTTTTCACTTTATGATGTAATGTAAACTTTATGAATGTATCTAGTTCTTCCAAGGCTACTAAACTAATTGGTCTTTTGAGACATTATCTTTCTTTTGATCAAGCCAATGTTATGTAATAATGAACCGACTCTGGGCAACTGGGGTCGGGGTGTTACAGTTGGTATCAGAGGTAGTTTAGTACAATCCTTGGAAGCTAGATTTAGATAAACTCTGATTAGATCACATAGACCTAAGATGGATTTTGAGGATTAGTATAGAAGAACTTCCTAGAATTTTGGTATTGTAGAGATTTTGTGAGTTTTCTGAGAAATACATCCCTCTCTGGATATGATCAGGTAGAGGCGGCTCTGGCACAAATGTACCTAGGGGAAAAACCTGAAAACACTGCTTTGAGCTATACTCGAACGGGAACTGGTGCACGACAATGGGCCTTACTGCACTCTTGGTTAAGACAATCCTGGGGGATATGCTTAGGATAATTATCATTTTCTTTACAAACCATTATGAAGGGTTTATGAGTATATACTTCCTCAAAGAAAACATTTTTATGATTATTGATTATATCCATAAATAGTTCAATTTATGTTAAGTGTTTTATAAGAATGGAATTATGTATTTTGATTCATAAACTGATCTAGTTTATGCCATTATTTTGAAATGGTACCTAGTGGAAGAAATGGAAACTATATCAATGCACGCACTCCATGTAGGGATTTCCCTCCTGCTCAAGATAATTATAGTGGAGCTGGTGATGCAACTGGTGTTGATCATCTAATCACCATACTGGGACAACTCACTCAGGTTATGAATAATAACCTTACCCATATGGAGCACCCTAATCTGCAGCGTGGAGGATCAATGTTATATCGCTTAATGAGGCAATAACCACCAACGTTCAATGGGATTACAAATCCCTTAGTAGCTGAGAAATGGAAAAATTCTCTAGAGAAAATATTTCAGGCTTTGGGGAGTAGTGAAAGGGAAAAAGTTATCAGGGTAGTTTACTGCCTCACTGGAGATGCTGATCAATGGTGATCATTGATTCAAAACACAAAGGAAGATGATGAAGTATCAAATATAGAATGGAGGGTGTTCAAAGATCTGTTTTTAGAAAAATACTTTCCTCATGACCATCGAACAGATATGGAAAGACAATTTCTGAGTCTAAGACAAAATTAGGATGAGAATGTCGCAAAGTATGAGGCTAACATTACAAGGTTAGCAAGGTATGCTGGATATTATATACATAACCCATGAAGTAATATTGATCATTTCTTTAATGGGTTAAAACCATTTCTATGTCGAGCATTAGTCTCACAATCCTTATCGTCATACGAAGACATTGTCGCATGTGATATCATGTAAAGACCTGTAAATTTCAAGGAAATTTTTTTCTTAATTTTCTTTGGAATTTTACAAGAACGCAGTTTCTGACGGCGCCTGATTCCGAGGCCCGGTGTGCCCGGAATCATTTTCCGAAGTTTGGCTCGGGTATGTTCAGTGAACGGACGAGCGGGTTTTTCTAACTTTTGAACCAGTGCCCGGAATCGAATTCTGAGGGCACCGATGAAATCGCAGCGCCGGTATTCGCTTAGAAACGCCTCTTCTGGAGTTGCGTTTGCTCGGGTGTGGTTTTTAATTTTCGGGCTTAAAGTTAAGAAATAAAATAATTTTGCGACAACTTTATTTTATTTCACTTAAGCCACTTGGAAGCCACTTGAAGCCACTTAAAGGCGGCTTGAACTGAGTTGAACTGGATAGGATGCTATCCAGAAATATCCTACCCCCTTGGTAGGATATTTGTGAGGTGGGGTCCGCACGAGCCCCGCCGTTTCTTTCCGCTAAGAAACGCACCCGTGAAAACCCGTCTTAATGAAAGTCAACCGACGCGTTTTCTAAATTCTTAACAGACCATTTAATTGGGCGGTTTATTTCGTGAATTAAATGGGCTGTTTCTTTCGTGAATTAAATGGGTCGTTTCTTTCGTTGAATTAATTCAACGAATTGATGGATCGTTTCTTAACCAGTTTTTCAAATTTGTTGGCGTAATAATAAAATAAGGCCAACGCTTAACCTCTGGTTATTTGCGCTTGAGAAGATTTGAGAGAACCCTCGTAACTTCTTCTCCCTCGCGAAGAACGCGAAGAACGCGAAGAACGCGAAGAACTCCGAACCCGGAAATCGACGACGCCTTCGCCCGAGACGTTCTTCCGATCTCCGATCTCCGATCTCCGATCACCGACCATTTGAGGTGAGTGATTTCGGATTTCCGCTCAAGGTTCTTTTCTTTTGGTTTTAAACACATATTTAATTAATTATAATTTAAATCTGTTGTTCTTGGTTCGTTGAGTTCGCCGAATCAACGCCGGTTTCCGCGACGACGCGATGCCTCCCCGCGACGACGCGACGATCCCTCTCTTCCGCGACGATCCTTTCCGCGAAGAACGCCCGCGCGCGACGATCGACGAGGTAGGGATTTATTTTGGAAAATTACCCCCTTTTTATTTTTTTCCCGTGAACGTTCTTTGAAAATTAAAAAGTCGGTTTCAAATGAACAATTTTATTTTAATTAAAATTGTCGGTTCATGTGTTGAACAATTTCTCTCGGTTGTTTATCTCTAATGCGGAGGGTGCGGGCCAAACGAACACGGCCCGACGACCCTCCGCCGTTCTTCATTTTGTGCGGATTTGACGGTCGACGATGGAACGTGCCGCAGCGGACGTTTGACGATCCCGCAGTAAAGAACGGATCCCGGGAGGAGCAACGACGCAGACGGGAAGGAAAACGGGTCACCGGCGCGGCGGCGCCGGCGGCCGGAGGCGGCGGCGGCGGCCAACGGACCCGCGGCCGTGCGGGTCCGGTTCGTCCAGGCGGGACGCGGCAGAGCCACGTCCGCGGTTCACCAGCGCGGCCCGCACGCGGGCCGCGGTTTCTTCTCAGGCCGCGGGTCGGCGCCCGCGGCTTCCACCCGCGCCGCTCGGCCGAGCCGGGCCGGGCCAACCGGGTCGGACCCGGGTCGGGCGACCCGGTTCGGGCCGACCCAGGGGGGGTCGGGCCGGGTCGGCCCGGGCCCGTACCCCCATCTTCGGACGTTTTCGTTCAAACGCCCGTATCTTGAGCTTCGTGCCTCCAAACGACTCGCTGTCAGCGGCAACGCGATCCTTGGATCGAGATGGTCATTTTGATATATAGCACTTAAGGTTTCAGAATACTTTGAGTTCGGCCGGGTTGGTTCGTACACGAGACCAACCGGGCCCCCGGGAGCGGAAACGCTCATATCTTGAGCTACGGACGTCCGATTGACGTGCCGTCAGCTTTGTTGAGTTCCTCTAAGTGAGACAGATATTTTGGAATACTCCGCCTGAGGTTTGGACGTAGGTGGAGTGCGGTCGGGTTGGTTTTGCCTTAAAAACCAACCGGGCCCCTGGGACGAAAATGCCAATATCTCTCAGACCGGGCGTCCGATTGACGCGCCGTCTGCGACGTTGAGTTCCTGTTGACGATACGGAACTTTTGGATACATCAACTTCGGACTTTGTGTCAGTTGATGTATCAGCCTCTCGGCTCGTGGAGCGGACCCTCCCGAACGAGCTTGCTGTGTGCAGGAACCCTAGGCTGGCTGCGACTGCTACTTCGACAGCGACGACCGTGCAGAGATCCTCAGTGGACTGCGGCGACGACTGTGCAGAGATCCTCCGTGGACTCTGACGACGACCGTGCAGAGATCCTCAGTGGACTGCGGCGACGACTGTGCAGAGATCCTCAGCGGACTGCGACGACTACTGCACTCAGCGATCCTACGTGGATCAGTGCTACCGGTCCTCTGTGGGCCCGATCCTGTGTGGGTCCGATCCTGCGTGGGTCAGCGCTCAGCGGTTCTGTGTGAGCCAGCGCCTACAGGTCCTGCGTGGGCCCGGTCCTGTGTGGGCCCGATCCTGTGTGATTTATCTCTCAGCGGTTCTGTGTGAGCCAACTCCTACAGGTCCTGCGTGGGTCCGATCCTTTGTGGGTCACTACAAGGTTAGTACCTATCGATCCTTCGTGGGTCCGACGACTTAGATGGTTCAATGATCATCTTTATCGTCATCCGAAGAAGTATACCTGTGTGAGCTGAATCTTGTGTTACTCTCCTTTGTGGATTGTGTTGAACTATCCTGTGTGGATTTACTGTTTACTCTCCTTTGTGGATTGTGTTGTTCTATCCTGCGTGGGTATGCGTTTTGCTTTCCTGTGTGGACTGGGTTGTGCTTGGGCTCGGACGTTGGAGCCGAACGGGGAATTGCAGACTTAGGTATATGTATGGGCATATACCTAAGCCGTGTCAGATGTTACTTTGTGATTGCATCTCTTTTCGTGATTTATCCTTTGTGGATTTCGGGAGACCTTCGGGGGTCTCGGGGTCCCTACTGAGTAGCTTATACTCACCCCTGCACGGGCTATGCCTGCACTTCGTGGTGTTGGTTGCAGACGACGGACAACGCTGATCGTGGAGGAGGCGTGCCGAGCAGGACAGTACCTGGAGGTGGACCACTGGGCGGGACGTACTCGGAGCGGTTAGGTGGACCCGAGGAGCAGTGGAGGCTATCTGTACCCACCCTTCAGGTGGGACTTCCAGTGGACGGCTCGACGCTGAAGTTTTTCCTTTCATTTTTTGTTTTTACTTTCAGTTGTACTTTACAGTTGGGCTTGTATTTCCGGCCCCTTTTTACTTTCAGCACAGCTTGTACAGTTTTACTTAGTGTTTACTTTTCCGCTTTCTTACTCTGTGGTTCTTGTTTACATTTCAAAGGCAATGCCTTCCCTTTTTGTTGGGATTTACGCCTTGGTGCTAGTCGCCAGCCCCTGGCCTATGGAAGGCAGGCTTGGGGTAGTCACGGAACGGGCCCCGAGGACGGGTCGTGACATATCAAGACAGAAAAAAAATTCTCTAAGTTTTATGACTTTAAATAAAAGTAAGAGAAGAAGAGATCTACTGATCAATCTGGGAATGGAAATAAGGGGAATAAGGGAAAAGTTGAATATCCATCCTGCAGTAAATGTGGGAATAAACACCCCAGTACTTTCTTAAAAGGAATGGGAGTCTGTTACAAGTTTGGTGAAAAAGGCCACCAAGATCCTGATTGCAAGGGGACGAAGGAAGCTACCGATGACCAATGCTACAATTTTAGGGAGATGGAACATTATGAAAATGAATGTACTAAGCATCAGGGGAACTTACCTCAGAAAAGGCCAAGGGATCAAGGCCAAGCTTATTCTATCACTACTGTTGAGGTAGAAGCTCCGAAAGACGTGGTGGCATGTAATTTAATGGTTTCTTCAAGTTTAGAAAATGAATTATTTGATTCTGGATCATTGTGTTGTTTCATATCTTCCCAGTTTTCTAAGAAAATTAGATATTTCCAATTTTATTTAACAAGAGAGTTGTCAGTTAAAACTCCTAAGGGAAGTATCATTGCAACAAATATTAGTGAATCAGTCCCAATTAGACCACATAAATGTTCTTTATCCGCTAATCTCATCATCATACCTATGATTTAGTTTTATATAATCCTCGATATGGATTGGATTTCAGACCATGATGCAAAGATTTATTGTAAGAAGGAGGTTACGATTTTTGATGATGATGATAAGGAACACCTTATCTTTAGAGCAGAATCGTCAGCACCTAATTCTTACCTAGATCCACCCCCAGTAGCTCAACTAAATTCAATTATTAGAGAGGAAGAAAATGAAATGACTATTGGAGAGGAAAGGAATGTTCAAATAGAGGATGTACCTATTGTGAATGAATATGTAGATGTGTTTCCGGAAGATTTACCTGGACATCCTCCAGAATGAGAAGTTGAGTTTTCCATTGATTTAATTCCTTGATCAAGGCCTATATCGAATACCCCTTATAGAATGGACACTATAGAATTAGTTGAACTAAAGAAAAAAATAGAGGAATTGAGTAATAAGGGATTTATTCACCCTAGTGTTTCTCCATGGGGAGCCCCTGTTCTTTTTGTTAAAAAGAAAGATGGATCTATGAGGTTATATATCGACTACAAGGAGATCAATGCTATAACAATAAAGAACAAGTGTCCCCTACCTCACATTGATGATTTATTTGACCAAATGCATGGATCTCAAAACTTTTCAAATATTGAACTTCTATCTGGATTCCATCAGTTGTGTGTGAAGAAGGAAGACATTCTGAAGACAACATTTCGAACAAGGTACTGGAAATACAAGTTTACGGTAATGCCTTTTGGGCTGACTAATGCACCCTCTGTATTCATGGATCTAATGAACATAGTTTCCAAGGAATATCTCAATGATTTTGTGGTGGTATTTATTGATTATATCTTGGTATACTCCAAAAGCTATGAAGATCATGAAAATCACTTGTGCATTATCCTGAATAATATGAGAAGACATGAATGATATGGGAAGTTTAGCAAGTGTGAATTCTGGCTTCAGGAGATTTCTTTTCTTGGACATATTGTCTCTAAAGATGGAATCTTTGTTGATCCTTCTAAGACCAAGGCAATCCAAGAATGTCTAGCACCTACGAGTATAACTGAGGTACGCAATTTTATTGGTTTAACAGGTTATTATCGACGTTTCGTCCAGAATTTTGCCCGATTGGTTAACTCATTAACAATGCTCACACGTAAGGGGGTTAAATTTGTTTGAAAAAAAGAGTGTGAAGAATGTTTTAAAGAACTGAAGAGAAGATTAGTCAATGATCCTATATTGACTCTGCCATTGGGGAATGATGGGTTCATTATTTATAGTGATGCATCGAAGAAAGGACTTGGTTGTGTCCTTATGCAGAATGATAGGGTTACTGCCCATGCATCACGACAGTTGAAAATTCATGAGCAAAAATATCCTAATCATGATCACGAGTTAGAATATGCGATCTTTTCTTTGAAGATATGGATACACTTCCTCTATGGTGAAAAATGTGAGTTTTACACTGATCATAAGAGTTTGAAGTATATTTTATCACAAAAAGAACTCAATATGAGGCAAAGGAGATGGTTTTAATTACTCAAGGGTTATGATTGTACGATACACTACAACCCGAGGAAGGAAAATAAGGTGGCAGATGAGTTGAGCATAAAAGATCATAGAGTTTTGAACAATATGTGAATTGAAAGGGATCCAATTTTCATGGATCTAGTGAAGATAGAAATGGGAATAACCATGGAAGGTGAAACATCAGTGATTTTTCAAATGGTTGCTCAAAAATCATTACTAGAAAGGATTAAGAATTATCAGACTGATGATGATGAATTTCAAAAGAAGATTACAGTTGTGAATGATGGGATATTGAGAGACTTTGTGTATGAAGAAGGATTTTTGAAATTCAGGAAGAGACTTTGTGTTCTCAATATACCTGATTTAAAAAGAGAATTGTTAGAGGATTCTCATAGTTCCAATTTCTCTATACACCCTGTGTGCACAAAGATGTATAGAGATTTAAAGGAACATTATGGTGGGACAAAATGACGAGGGAGATTGCTGATTTTGTGTCAAGATTTATGGTTTGTCAACAAGTGAAAGATCGAAGGCAATAGACTGGAGGAGTCATGCAACCTCTTCCCATACCTATGTGGAAATGTGATAATATCACTATGGACTTTGTCATGGGACTACCAAAGACTCCTAGAAGGAACGATGTAATATGGGTTGTTGTTGATTGTGTTACCAGGTCATCAAATTTTCTTACTATAAGGGAAGATTTACCACTTGAACGTCTAGAAAGACTATATATTAATGAAGTTGTGAGACTTCATGGAGTGCCCCTATCGATTGTTTCGGATAGAGATCCCCATTTTACTTCGAGATTCTGGAAGAGTCTTCAGAAGGCCTTGGATACTGAACTTCATTTGAGCACTGCTTACCACCCTCAAATAGATGGACAATCGGAACGGACTATTCAAACCATAGAAGACATGTTGAGATCTTTCTCACTTGACTTTCAGGGTATGTGGGATCAATATTTACCTCTGGCAGAATTTTCCTATAACAATAGCTTCCATTCAAGTATTTTGATGGCACCATATGAAGAGTTATATGAAAAGAGATGTCGCACACCAACCTGTTGGGATGTCGTTGGTGAAAGAAAACTTGTTGGCCCAGAACTGGTGGAGGAAACGTTGGAAAAGGTGAAGGTAATCCAAAACCACATCAAAGCAGCTCAAAGTAGGCAGAAGAGCTATGCTGACAACCGAAGAAAGGATTTGGAATTCCAGGTGGGAGATCATGTTTTCTTGAAGGTATATCCATGGAATGGAGTTATACATTTTGGAAAGAAATGTAAATTGAGTCCCAGGTACATCGGTCCTTTCGAAATTCTAGATTGAATTGGGATGTAGCTTACCATTTGGCAATGCCTCCAAATCTCTCCAAAGTTTATGATGTGTTCCATGTGTCACTGTTGAGAAAATAAATGCCTGACCCAACACATGTAATCACCTATGTGGAATTAGAACTGGAACATGATCTCTCTTATTGTGAAGATCCCTTCAGGATTCTTGATACGAGAGAACAAGTGTTGAGAAACCGGACGACTCGACTGGTAAAAGTTCTATGGAGAAACTATAAAATGGAAGAGGAAACGTGGGAACCCGAGGAACTTATGATGAAGAACCACCCGAGTCTTTTTATGCAGTAATATTATAGAAATTTCAAGGATGAAATTATTTGAAGGAGGGGAGAATGTAACACCCCAAGCTTCCACGATATGCTTCTCTTTGAATAATACAGTAGCGTGTGTTGTACACAACTTTGAGATTCTAACACACTGCAACCAATCAAAGTAGCCATCATGAATAGTAATACCCAATTTTTAAAATTATATAAAATTTATCTCTCAAAATGGAATTCATTTTTGGATTTGGAATATTGAAAAATCCTAGGGTGAAATTCTGGTACTTTTCAGATAACTTTTAAATTTTGATGAATATTGAAAATTACTAAATTTTATTTAAAAACAACTTTTTTAATCGACATAATTAATAGTGCTAAATTATTAATTTGAGTGGTTTTAAAGTATATTTATAATATATTTTTACCATTTAATACAATTTTTGTCATTGGACATAATTTCACAATTAAACCGGACATAAACAAGTGTCAATCCTTTGATTGTTATTATCTCCTAAAACACGCTTTTTGTTTAAACAACAGAAATTAAATTTAAATTAATTTCTTCCACTTATGTGTTTTGAATTTGGAAAAATGGATTCCATTTTTGGAATCAGGACTTCCTAATTGTGTAAATAGGTAACTTTTATTTTTAGGCATTTTGAATAATTACTTCGGTAAATATTTTATTTACAATGTTTAAAGGGTAAATCCTGTAAGGGTAAAAAATAATATTATAATAATAATAAATTACCCTAAAAGGTGTCCTAACCATATTTTTTGATAAAAGTCCGACCATGGGCATCTTGGGGTGGATTTTGGGACCCCATGTATCCATTTGTAAGTGATAAGGACAGTTTATATTAATGAAGTTAAAATAAATACAAAAATGACATAAGCATATATCTTTTAGAAAAACAATTTTTACATGGTGTTATATATGTTGGATTTTAGACTATAAATATTCATTAGAAATATAAAAATATTTCCTACATAATGGTATTTTATTTATAATTTTTATACATTTAATTGTTAATATTATTTATGACACAATAATGATGTAGTATTTTCCTTATCAATGAAAGAATCAGATAATTGGTATTATAAATGTTAAAATAAATATAATTTGAAAATTTTGAGGACATCCATGAATTTTATTGGTTAATATGAAATTATAGGGTTTCTTAAATGAATTTGTTTCGAATTAATAAAGTTTCTAAGACTTAAAAAAAATAAATTATTGAATAGTATCAAAATTGACATAAATGAGTTTTTAAAACAAATATTATATTATTAATTGATATTATATTCCTAAAAATCTAATTTTCGGAAAAAGGACTTATATAATGATAGGTGTGTCATTAATGGACCACTTGGGGGTCTCTTATATGTATATAGTAAGTTTATTAACTATATAATATAAAAAATACAAAGTGACATGGTAAATGTCAAACTAATTAACTTAGAGTTAAAACTAAAAGATAAAATGACCCAAACCTCTATAAATTCTATTGGTTGAAATTATTTAGACCCATACCCACCTTATACTTTTAATAATCTACTTTTGATCCATTAGATACCGAATATGAAGTTATTATAAAATAATATTTCTTGCTTTTCCAAAGGTGCCCCTCCCACCTCTTATAAAAGGGCACTCCCCCTTCTCACTAATTCACACATTCAAAGCCTTTTGGATCGGCCAAAACCTGCCCAAATACTCTCTCAACTTCCCTCACATAAACCTAGAGGCATTAGTGTGATCAGAAAGACAACCTAGGAGCCCTTTTGATCAAATCAAAAGGATGAACCCGAAGAAGAGGTAATGTTTTCACCACCCACTTTCAAATTCCTTTCTTCTTCAACTTATTCTTTCTTTGTTATTCACTATCTAAAATAATAAGTCATGTATCTCCTATATAATGTGATATTATTATAAATATGGTACCACCATATTCAGTATTCTATCCATCCTTTGAATGACATGTCACCATACGTGCGTATGTACGCCCTACCGTCTCCACATCGTGGTGTAATTGTTATTCAATATATTATTATTTGGATGGGTATAATAATGATGTTTAATTCATTTAAATATTAAATATAACATGATAATGATTCTGTATATATGATATAACATCCAATTATATATTATTTTAATATCAAAAGGATGATATTGTCGCTCGTGTGTACGTACGGACTACCGTCTCCACAAACGCGATGAGATTCATTCCCCATCGTATCCATTGAAGAATAATTCTCATTTGATGATTAAAATTAATCTTTAAGAACTTTATATCATTCTTGATATTAATAAGATACAACCTATCAATAACAAACACGACTTATGTAACAAAACATATAAAAGAAAACGGGTAAGTTAACACCCGAAACGAAGATAATACTAAAGTATTATTAACAAAGAATTATTAGAACATCATATATGATATCATAATTATGTATATGGTTCTTTTATAATTTAATAACAATTTTTTAACTATTATACTGGAGGTTTACATACCATCAATGAAGGAAAATTACAAGGTAAGGGTTTATTTCACAATCTCTTCATTATCCAAGCTTGTTTATACGTAATTATCTACTGGGAGATCGTTATCTTCCACATCCATGCTTCTTAAAAATGTATTTCAAATAATTATTAATATTTTAAAGACTATATGATAAAGTCATTTATACCCTTGTTGAATTTTTTTAAGAATTTTATAAAGGAATCTTTCTGTCGTTTTCCAAACAAGGCCCTTTTTAACCTTTTCGACAGAATTAATGTAAGAATGTCTTTTTTTAACTTATACGACGGGTGCGGCTATTTTCCATAAATATAAAATCTTAGAAGCTTACCTTACAAGCTTATAGGGATATTTTCAAAGTAAATGTTTTATTTTATAATTATGTGACTTTTAAATGATTTCAAAAAAATAGATATTTCTCTCAAATTGTGTTTATTTCATCTATGTCAACATCCTTTGATGGATTTTAAGCTTATTTGAAGTTGATTTATTATGATACAAAACTTCCATATTATATTGAGGATTTTTTGATATGTTTGACTGTGGATGTGTTATTTTTATACCATTCATGGCTTATGGTGAAAGTATTGATATTTCATATGCTAGTTTTAATACGAATGTTTATGTTATGTTGAAACCTATTCATATGAGGAATGCATTGGACTTAATAAGTGACGGGTGGAGCTTGCTATAGCTCCTCGATGCATCGTTAGGTCTCATGAGACTAACTAGTGTCTTGGAACGAGGCCTTGAAAAAATATTATTTGTAGTCTTGGCACGAGGCCTTGGCTACGTGGTTATGATAGTCTGACATTATGCATTCCATCATTATGAAAGTGGTTATTGATACTACATTTGATTATTTGACTAGTAGAATATTCATGTGAATAAGTAAATGGAATTATTTCATTTTATCTTTTCCATATTATGCTAATGTTCAAGTTTAAAAGGCTTTTGTTTTAGCTATACATTGCCTTAAATGTTTATGCTTATTTATGAATGTTTCCGCTATATTGTTATCCTTACTGAGCACCTGACCTCACTCCTTTCAATGTTTTATTTTTCCCAGGATGTGAAGAAGTAATTTATGAATGACCTGTAGTGATAATATGAGGGGATATGAATACAATATGTTGTTGTAGTAGTTTTTCACTTTATGATGTAATGTAAAATTTATGAATGTATCTAGTTATTCCAAGGCTACTAAACTAATCGGCCTTTCGAGACTTGATCTTTCTTGTGATCATGCCAATTTTATGTAATAATGCACCGACTCTAGGAAACTAGGGTCAGAGCATTACATCGTGTATTCATATAATCTCATGGATGTACAACATCCAAAGCTCATCAACACTGTATTTTTCCTTGATCATAAATAAATGTGAATCCTTCCTGAGCTTTTCCACAACAACACATAAAACTCGTTAACTCAAGGTGACCTTGGTAAACCTCTAAAAAATTACATCACGACATCATTCCATTTTAACTCATGAATAAGTAAATGCTGTAATAATCTGGATGGTCTTTGTTGTTCCAACTTCATGTGCAGACAGGTGGAATATCTCATGAAAAAACCACCTACAACACTTTTCATAACCAACCACTAATACTAATGATGTAAATCATGATACATAATGGTAATACCAGGATACACTGCCCATACAAGGTCATGAAAATACCACAATAGTTCCTCATACATGTCTGAAGAGACCCACATGAGACCATGTAAACACAGAACCTCATCCTTTCCTATGATCCAATCTGGAGGATGGTCCTCACCTGCCACACTCTACCATAGAACTAGGCCTTTAAAGTTTTACAATGGCCTAATTTTAACTCTTTGTAGTAGGGTAGAGGTAACAGCTAAGGATGATATAAATGTCCACCACCGATTATCATGCACCTCCAAGTGCATCTCAGAGAAACATTTCATAATCTAGCACTAGCCACTAGCCTATTTCACTACATATATCTGAGTCCACCTACTTAATTCATCAACCATTGCATTGACTTTATCAGTAGTTTAGGTTAGATTGACATTATCACACCCACCTTCACTACCTTAGATTCAGATCACATTGTGTAAATATATACCTGAGGATTTTGTGGTCTGTGTACACCAAAAAACTCTCTCTATTAAGTAATGCCTCAAACATCACAATACGTGAACAACCTTAGTTAACTCAAGATTGTGCACTGGGTAATTCTTCTCATGTGGCATCAAATGTCGAGACCCTTTTTCAACAACTCATTCCCCATGCATAAGAACTGTTCCTAGCCTACTACCTTATGCACCATAGTACATAGTTTAAATCATCCATAGCTTTAGAAAAACCAGTATCGACACTAAAGTCAATATAATTTTTATCTCTTGAATGGTCATCTCATAAGAAGTTTTCCACACATACTTCACACCCTTCTCTGTGAAGCCCATAAACAATGCTTCTAAGTGTGAGAAGTCTTGTATGAAACATCAGTAGCAACTAGACCGCCCTAAGAAAATCTGAACCTCAAAGACGTTCGTGGTATTCACCCAGGAAAATACTACTCTTACCTTCTATGAGTCCACTAACACTCCTGTATCAAAGATTTTGTGACCAAGGAAGTGAATATGATCCATCCAAAAGTGGAACTTTGTGATGTTATCATATAATTGATGGTTCATGATTATATTAAAAATGATCTTAATATTTCTAGCATGGTCATGTAGATTTTTGAGAATACACTAAGATATCATCCACAAAAACCACAAAAAATGAGTTTAGATAAGGATGGAACACTTTTTTCATCAGTGCCATAAAGACCGCTGGAGAATTTGTGGGACCAGAATACATAACTAGATACTCATATAAACAATACTTACTATTGAAGGTTGTATGAGGCATTTATAATGTTCTAGCACATACCTGATGATTACCGAATCTCAAATCAATATTTAAGAAGCTTTGAGATTCTCAGATCTAGTCGAAGAGATCATCTATTCATGGTAGAGGATACCAGTTATTAACCATCAACTGATTCAATTTCCCATAATCCACACATAGCCTAAGGGTATCCTCTACCTCTTTCGTAAAAAGGGTCGGTGAACCCCATGGAGAAGTACTAGGTTGGTTGAAACCCTTAGCCTCTAAATCCTCTAGCTACCAGTTGAACTCTTTTATCTCTATCGTAGACACACTATAAGGAGGAATAGATACTGGTACTAAATTTTTCACTAGATCAATATATAAATCTACCTCTCTTATATAAGGTAACCTTGAAATGTTTCCTGGGAATATATCCTTGAAATAACCAACCACTATAGGGAAATCAACCTAATGAATTCCCTAATCTTTCAGATAAAAACTCACAATCTGGGCTATCATCCCGCCCAACCCACGATGCTCGGGTTAATATAGGCTCACCTAGAAATCTCATTCACCTTTGTGAATAAACTATTCACCCTTATGTGACGTGAAAATCACCCAGTGGTGATAGAAATCAATAAAGGATTAAAAAGGAACCAACTAGTCTATCCCAAGAATGACATTGAAACCTATCATCTCAAGGATGTAGAGGTCCCATATGAAGTGACACCAACCAACCACAAGGGGAACTCCCTACACTGATGCACACCTTCCTTCATGACCCCTAAGGGAGTGTCTTGCATCATAACACCATTAGAAGTAAACACACATATCCCAAGGGTCTCCACAATGGGAACATATATAAATCTATGTGAAGATTCTATATCAAAAATTGTGTAATCTGGAAAAGAGGCTATTAAAATGGTACCTATGATAATAGATGGTCTAGGATCGTGGTCATCTTACATCTGTTTCATTGAATATGCCTAGAATGTACCATATCCCTTTGACACTACTTGCCTACCCTAAGACGATCCACCATACTATCATTGTGAAGCGAGAGTCTAGCTACCATGACCACAACCATCCCCTTGGTCTGAATGTCCTGACGTACCCTAGATCCCTGTTTGATGAGAAGCTACCAACCCTTCTCCTCAATGTGGAGTTAGTGTAGACCCTCTCTCATTGGATGTTTGAGGGAAAATTTGGCAGAAGAACTATAGATGGCCCATCATTCCTAAATATTTACACTTGACTGGGTCCTTCGCACATTATGGCATCTTATTTCCCATTATACCGCACTGGTAGCACCTCAAATAGATACCATAAAAGACGTTCTGACTGCTAATATCAGCACGTGGAAGCTCCAACTGATGATTCTTGCTACTGTTCGATGCAGTACCCGATCTAGGTGTTGAACCTCCCTAGCTTCAACCTCCAGATTCCATCAGGTAACACTCTGTGATCAACACCTGATTCATAATTCCAAAACATGGTAGTCAACCTAAATACATTCACATGTGATCAGATGTTATACATGAGACCAACCTCAAATCTCATAGATTTTGATAACTCTTCACCCATCAGAATAGGCATGAAACACTGGAGCTCAGTAAAACATGCCAAATATTCCATAACTAATAACACACCCTACTCTAGATGTAGGAAATAGCAGGGTATAATGGCCCCCAAAGTCTCTAGATATAATTAATCATAGAAGGCTTTATGAAACTCCATCCAAGAAATCTCCAAATAATTATTAGTTTGAATGATAACATCCTACCATCTATTGGAGGAATCATGTATCATGTACGTACGAATATTTAACATCCTCTCAAGAGGAAATTCTAAATGCTTAAAGATATATAACATGTCCTCGAGCCATGACTCCACAGCTTTTGGACTACCTTCCCCTGAAAATTTAAGTGGATGAAGCTACTAAAACAAATGTTTTAACTATTCCATTGTCAGGGAAGGTCATGGTGCTCAAAAAACTGTCTGTATGAACTGCACAAAGACTTCAAAGAACTTTTCCTCTGCACCTGCATCTGATATAACATCTGGTGCCATAGTTGGAACTACTAGAGGATCCACTGGTAGCCCATGGACTACCAACTTTATAGTGTGATCATTTCCACCCTCCTAGAATATAGCTAGAGGTCGTCGTGGTGTCATGGATCTATATTGACAAACACACCCCTAATTATAAGGTCGTTATCATGGTTCAAAGCTCAAAATCACATATATTGAAATAGGATACATAAGTACCCTCATTTATAAGAACTCATCCCTCTGCCTACCCCATGGGATAGGTCTAGGTGTCAAACAAGTGAGAGACACAACCAAAATCCCCCTTATATGGCCATTTCAGATCAAGTTCTCTATCAAAATCCACTTCAGTTTCACTTATTTTCATATTCATTTCATTTCAAAGTGAGTTCAAATTCACACTCAATGAATTGATACTCATTTTAATTTTATCACCTTCATTTTAGAGAGGTAAATAAATGTTACACCGAATTCCAATCTATGGGGGGCCATAATCTCCAATAATCAAAGCATGGAGTCTACTTATACCATATCACCATACATTTCACTTTAAGGATAAACCATGATCCAAAAAATTACTACCCAAGAGGGACCATACACCTCAGGGACAAGATCATTGTGTCAATATGCTTCACATTATAATATATCACAATATACCAAACACAACAACAGACATATGTACCTATACATCTATCACAACAACATGCAATAATTAATTTTGTCGAAATGGCATGGAAAAAATGCATAGAATGTGATTTCAAACAAGTGAAAATATAAAGAATGAGATGGAATTCCCTCATATATTTGGGTTTCTAATAAATCTAACCCAAAATAATATAAAAAACAATATCATAAATCAGGTGTTTCACCCAACAGTGTAATCAAATCAAATATAATAGTTCAAAATCAAGAAATCAACAATTCAATTCGAGGAAATTTTTCTTTTCCCCATACATGGGTTAGATTCTCTTGGGAAAAAACCATTACTAAATTCCTATTACTTCATATCCCTTTCTATTGTAACCAAATAGTAAAGAAACTAGGAAAAGAAACCTTTGATACCACTTTGTAACATCCGAGTTTCAGATTCCACTCAAAGGTGTGTCATACCCAGTTGGCCACATGGTCCCAAAAACATCTTCCTAATGCCAGAGGTTTCCAAATTGCAGAAAGGGCCTAGGTTTGATAGTGGGGAGACTGTACCCTCATTAGTAGAGTGTAACAAAATAAAAAACCATAATATTTCAATAATGGAGGTAGTAAATCAATACAATATAATATAACAACAGAAGACTGATAATACAAATAAATTATAAGACCTGTTATACACAAGATGATGACACATTTCACATGTTTCTAATAAAACATCCAAAACTAGAATACAAGATATATGTACAATACATATAAAAAAATTTAAAAAGGCCAGAAGAATATCATTTGAAATTCAAGCCACAACTTAGTCCCAAACTCTCCTGCTCTTAAGTAGCATATTAAGTACCTGAAGGAGGGTGCTTTCCCTTATCATTACCTACAATAATATAATATTTTTAGGCCCAAAAGATAACCCAAATAGGATGTGATACTAAATCATAGTAGGAAACCACCCATGGTCTTTTCCAATAAGTTATTGAATATATATAGTAGGTAGTCTGCAATAAGAAAATCAGTAAGCAGGGAGGAACTCAGAAGTAACATCCTACATACTCTGGATTTCATTTACATTCATTTTATTTTTTAATTCAATACACTGAATTTATTAGTCTTGAGATCTTTGTCAAACTTAGAATCCCCCATGTAACTAGTAGTATAACATATGCCTCAGAAGGTTATCTAAACAAGTACAAGTGAAGATCGAAACCAAGCTTGTGCTTCGACTTGGTAGACATGTCTACATTATTTCATTTATAATTAAATTCAGAACCTGAGCCCATCCTTGGAATTCCTATGTTTGAATTCAAGTATCCCTCTAGGTGAAACATTAACCAACACACTACAAGCCCCTCCATAGAAAACATCTCAGGAACCTAATATCATTCTAGGTGAGGTGAAAACTAGGTCATTTGAGTCCATCCATAGAAGTCCTATATGCAATCCCAAATTATCACCCATGACATATAATCAAATACTACTCAATTCCATCCATGGCATACCTCCCATGGATCCATGTATCACTCAACATATAAGTCCTACCTCAAGAAGAATCTCCATGGAATACCTCAATGGATCCATGTATCACCTATGTCATAATCATATTAACCGTAGAGTTTTTCCATGTAATACCTCAATGGATTCATGTATCAATCTAGGTATAAAGGTCAATTGTCTCGTGAGTCCATCCATGGAATTCTAAAGTGAATCCATGTGTCACTCAAGACTATTATCATTTGAAAATTTCAATTCCATTTAAACATTATCATTTAATGTGCCATGGTCAATACTAAGAGCATCTAATATCAAAACTCACTTCTAGGGGGTGACTCAAGCATAGACCAACCTCATAAGGCCTGGCCTTTCATTTACTCACATGGTAATATTTCGTATAACAATAAAAAAATGTATAAAAAAATAATACACGGAATTAACATCATTTGAATCACTTGCTCATATCCTAATAATGTGGTTCCCATGCTTTATCAATCCATTTCGTGGCATGGTCTCAAATTAACTCACAATGGATATCAATTATATGGTTATTCAAATACTCATGTGGTCATTTTTAATATAAGAAGCATAACTAGCCTATAATTCAACGAAACAGATTAAACATCATTTAACTCACGTGGTAAAATCATAATTAGAGTAATTCAATCCATAATATTCACTTTACTCACATGGTAAAGGCATTATAAATCCAACAAGCTTAAAAAGGAAATGAAATACAAGGGGGAGGGGAAACTCAACCATACGATACCTTTTTTACTAATTCATTTACAATCTATCAATATTTAAATTCCATTAAATAAAAATTACATATTTAACAACCCATGAAAGGGATAAAAGGAATGCCTCATAGGAATCCAAGGCCAAAAGTCATAAAGGGCCATTTAGGGAAACTAACCCATTGAGTGGTCCACAATCAAGTTTTACAACCAATAACATGCATAATGATTCCTATTCAATTTCCTAAACCATGATAGGAAATAATACGTTTCAATTCCAAGTAAAGGAGATGACCCAATAGTGGGTTCACAACAATCCAACATATATAAATGATTCGAATTTCATCAAAAACCACATCACCGCCTACGTTAGGTTTTTTCTTGATAGCTCGTCCATTATCAAGCTCTAATTAATCTTGGTTTGGAAGAAATATAAAGAATGAAAAATTAATGTGAAATTAGGGCATATGAGCCTAAATACAAATAGTGAAATTGATATCCATAAGAATAAAAAATTTCAAAAAATGAATCAAGTACTTACTATTACGAATCCATGGAGATGGACTACATTCGAATCCGAGTTCAGACGGAGAGGGGATCTGAAATTGAAGAATAGTTTTCAAAGAGGCTCCCCAAGTGCTCACCTTATTTTTCCATGAACTAAGGGAGAATAATTTTAAGTTATAAAAATTTAGGGGAAAATGGTCCATTTACCCAAAATATCTTGGCTGCACTGTTGAGGCACATGGTCTACTATAGGATAATGGGGAAATCACATAGTTTACCCACATTGTTTACAAACCATGCACAAACCATGCACATGGCCTCTATCAAATTTGGTAAAAACTATAAACCTATTTCATGGTTGTGTAACTCATCCTACATAGTTTCATCATAGTGTGTGACCTGTAGGCCCCCATTGTCCAGCCTCAAACAATTTATTCAATCCATATGGCCTACCCCACATGATTTTCACTAACAATGTTCCTGAGATGAAACAACCAAAACTTTGGGTTCCATGCTCCAAACTATCCCAGGACACCTCTGAGCCCTCTGTGACCCCAACAGGCACTCACATTAGGCCTCATTTATGCATTTAAAATGAGAATTGATGGAAATCACAAGATCTGAACTTGAAAGAAGAACCGGGATCTTACAATATAGGTATGGAATGATATATATGGAACAAGGTGTCTTTTTTGGGTAGGTAATGATGTTCTAGTTGGTTAATTAAATAAATTGTGTTGTGATTACATTAGTTCCATGAGAACGTGTTAGGAATGGCCTGAAATATATGGGATAGTGTTGACCATTAGAATTTATGTGATGTGATCATAATGTTGAGGTGGATGGTGATTACCATTTCATAGTTGAGAAATGTGGTTTTAATGTTGTTAAATGGTTCACCAGTTGGTGTGGCTTAGGTATGTTTGGTGACTGCTTCTCACTATGATTGGATAATAAAACTATAGGAGTCATGTGCACAAAAGAAAGAACATAGTGAGCTATTGGTGACCACTAGATATGGGTAGAGGCCTATATAGATTTAGAGGATTATAGGATGGTGTCAACCATTAGTTATGGAGGAGGTTATCACTTTATAAATCCATGGTTGTTGGTGAGTGAGACCATCGATTGGGGGTTGAGGCTCTCCATATATGTTTGGGATAATGAGATAGGATTATTGGAGGATGGATCTCACTGTTCCTTGAGATATTAGACCACAGAGGCAATGGTGGTTTATTATATATGGAATGGCATGCATCATCACGCCTTTGGAAAATGGTTAGATATGGTGATTATGATTAGATAAATGGAAGTCCAAATGAATTTCAACACATTATTAGGATGCGTCGATGGAGAATCAATTGAATCAACATGTGAAACATGTAGTATTGGATGGAATGAGGTGTCTAGTGAATTGTATATGAAAATGGTTGGTATGTAGACTGTTCTCTCAGTATGATATATAGTGGGTATATCATTCCACGTCATCATTGGTCGAGGGTGGAAAACACTTCCTTGTGGTTGTTTAGAACATGTGAAGTGTTTAATGTATTTTTATGTGTGAGTTAATGCTATTTAATTTTTATTCATATAATTATATAAATATGGATGTATGACATGCTCACATTGGTGGTGGCCTATTTAGTTCATACTCCTACCCTTCAAGGGCCCCTTGGGACACATGAAAACATTATGGTTTTGAGATCATGTAAGGGGATGGGATTGTGCATTTGAACATAGTGAGAAGTGATGTATAGGTTCATAGTATAGATAGTATATGGACCCTGAGGGTTATTCTACATTGAACTAGAGCCTCTTTTGGGATTTTGAGAGCACACTTATGTGATCATCCTCTAGGTGATCTTTCATGTTTTGTATGACTGATATAGAATGTGTATACTATATTTGATATTTATGACTCTATTTATTTTGGATCATTATTTACATTTTTATTATTTATTAAGAATAGTTTTTTTTGTTAATTTTACAGTGATGGTATTACATGACCATTATTATTATATCATCACCAGAGTTTATAGTCTCCCCACTATCACCTAATTAGAAAATCACTACTAGTCAATGGCTTTTAGAATATGGGGAGGCAGCCTAAGGCTAAATTTTCCTCCAACCTAAAGCACTAGTTAATTATCTACCGGGTCTTTGTACTACATAAATATCATATTAAAGGGTTTCTATGTATTTAACAACACTTATTTAATAGAGGGAAGGATAATATATTCCAAAAAAGACTATGATCATAGTGATATAAAAAACAGAATCCATGCATTCTATAAATGAAGAACATGTACCTTTCACCATTAATGGTTATGCCTTATTAAATCAAATTATTGATGAAGATCACTGGTAATATCCACAATACTATTTTTTACATTGTGTTTCTATAATAATATTTGAATCCCCCAACAGTTTGGGAGGGACCCTCCTCACAACCATAGTATGATAGTACCTTTAGAGGTGAAGGATCAAGGAAGATAGAGAATTAGTCAAAATTGAATGGTTATAAGAAAGGATTTCACACCCTATTATCATGGTTATTTACTCCTTATATAGGTTTTGTGACACTATCAACCCTCATAAAACATTTATTCTAATCTTTTAAAACATTCAATTAAATAATTCAGTTATAATACTTATAACCCTCATCTGATTTGTATTCTCATATGCTTTCATCATATTAATTTTTATAATTAATTATATCAAACAAGGGAGGGATTAAAAAAATAATACTTAATGTTAAACTATATATCTAATCATAGGATTCTATAGTTATCGTATAACATGACTCAAAATATTGAGGTATAACCTATCATACTATATAATTGGATTAGGTAGAGATTCCTTAAGATATCCTCTAATCCAATGCTTATGATATGCATTGTATTTTATGAATGTTTTTCTATACTACATAATTATATCATACCATTTGATATTTCAAAAATTTCATCAATTGTATAAGGCTTTATAAAATATCTCCAACATCTTCCACATGAACTGAAGTCTGAAATACATTGTAGCGTTTCACCTTATTTTGTGTCGTATACAGTAAATCATGAAACTATATCAAAAAATATATAATATAATTGAATTTTTTCTTTGGAAAACTATCATCAAATTCACCTTATAAAACATTTTATTTAACACCTTGTGAATATATATCAAAAACTCATTTTGGATAAACTCTAAAAAAAATTAGATCAGTTTTATGGATTTTATAAAACTCAATCATTATTAATTCAAACACATAGAATGACATCACAAGACTTTGTATCATTAAAAAAGATTAATGCTTGGTTCAATATTTTTATGAAAATAGTGACCTATTGAAAATAATTTGTGCTACTCAAACTACACAATGATCTATTGTTATCTCCTTCAAACACATGTATCTCTATACCCATCTCCTCCTACTATATCATATACAGGTATATATAATCATATAATCCCTTTTTTTATGACATTGAGTGATGGAAAATGTATTATTTTAATCTTATATGGATAACTCATATGTTCTATATTTTCAAGTTATATACTAAAAAAATCAATTAATACATGACATGTCACTCATCTAAGTGGATGAGCACATCATATGTCCCATATTCAAATAGATAAGAATTCAATATTTACATTATCTATGTAGCGACATAAACTTCCACATTATATCTCAACCATGGTAACATATGGCATACACATCATATTTAATGGGAAATACCATTTTGGTTAAGCGTCAACCGACAACATGGTCAACAATATACACAACCACCCCTGGTTATCTAAGACACAATGATTTCATATGAAAGGTATCAAAGTATGAAGGTTCTCTTTCAAGGTATATTTTTAACATTATGTATAAGGATTCAATATAAAAAATGAAACCTTAGTATACTAAATAGATAATATATGACAGTTTATGTGATATACTTGGTGGTTCTTCTAGTGTGCAAAATTCCTTTTTTTGCATCATGTGCGTATTCTATATCTCTATAAGAAATATTTTCAGGATAACCTTAACATTTCATCACAACAAATAATAATTCATGATGAGAATCAACTATAGATAACCTAAATCCATACTTTTAGGGGTTAATTATCAATTAAAATTATGCAATATGTGCATCCAATGTGAAATAATGATATAATGGAGTGTTCCTTTTATATAACATGGTATATTTTATATCCATAAATTCTTTTAATAATACTAAGAAAACCATACATAGGAACCCATCTAAAAATATTCCATATAATAAAAAATATAGAATACTTATTCTTTCTACATGTTTAGTGTTTTTGAAACTCGTTATATATCTATGAAACTCCTTCCATATCTCTATATGACTATGTAATAAAATACTCCCAATAAACTCTTGAAGTGAGTAACATTTATGGAGAAATAAAGTTTAAATATTAGGGATACATAAGAATGATATTATTATTGTTAAAATATTTGAAAATTGTATACAAAATCATTAATTTTATAACATAAAATGTTATAATGTTAATAACTTTTTTTACTTAAATCTCTTTTGAATTTCACCATTATCAATATTATTAGAATATTTCCATAAATTTTTTCCTTAATATCATTTTGGTAACAAAATTTAAACCATTACATTATTTTACTATCACATCATAAATTTTTTTAGGATATATTGTTTCGTTCAATTTTTTATGGTAACAAAATATAAATTTTACATTTCTATTTACTGATATACTATAAAATATTTTAGGAAATAAATTGACATTAACACTGAATTTTGAATGGTTAAATGATTTATTTGTTTTAGTTAGACTTCTCAAAGTCCCAATGTACTCCCACTAGCCTCTTATAAATTATATTATTTCCAAAATATCTTGTGAACATAAAAAAACACTTTTGCATCGGGAAATAACTTTTATTAACTTTAATGGGAACATTTAAAAATAAACTATTTTATCCACATATTATATGGTATTCTAGGAGGTTGGAGCATTATTATAAAAATAATATATTATTCTTTAAAATATTCCAATTTTTTATGGTGGTGTTATATCCCCTATAATTCAACTAATATCTTGGAAAAACACTTTTTTCTTGAATAAAACACAATTTACCCTTATCTTCTTTTCAAGAATGTTATTTAACTTTGAAGAATCATAATACATGGGTAGTAAAACCATCATATCATATTATTCAAAAAAATTATTGATAAGAAATTTCTCTTTTCAAGTACACGCCATTTATTTATATCCATACCAATATTAAACATTTCCTTTCTTTCACTCCATTATTTAGAAACCATTTTCTTCATAATTTTAATGTAAACTAAAATCCTTAATAATTCTTAAAATGATTTTGAACTCCTGTATACTTATATAAATTTGGTATCATATACCATACAAAATTCAATATTTTAATCTATAATAATAATACTTGACATGTAATCTCCATGGATTTTCTAAAAGCCTATTAGGTATTGAATAAAATTCCATCCTATGGATACATATCCACACCTTCCAAAATGTCCTCTAGGTTACAATGATCAAGGCTAACTATTGGACCACCCAATATTTTCCCCTAGCATAAACAGTTACCCTATAACACTTTCAACATGATACCAAATCTTAGAAATCACATTTCATGCTCACATATTATATTCACTTATAGCAAAATATGTAAACTTTTATTGAATTTATTTACATTTTCAAAAAATTTCCCATGATTTTTATTGAGAAGAATACAAAAGTGAAACCAAGCCTTAAATAAAATCATCAACCTCACCAAGTCATTGGAACACTCAATCATATTGAGTATATGAGTGAAGATTAAATTTACTCTATTCATCTAGATATTAATTCCTTTGAAACCACAAGTGAATCATTTTATGATTGTCATAAGAATATAATATATACCCCTATAAAACAACTTCAACATTTGGTTACTCAAGAAGGTGTTATACTCAAAAATAAAAAATTTTACTGCATAACAAAAATTCCTTTGTTTTTTAATAAATCTAATAATTTTATTACATTAATATTCTCATTTCTCTAGGATTGATCATAGAGTATTTTATAATTATGATGAGTCCATTTATATATAAAAGAAAATTTTATTAGATGATTATCATGTTTTTAATTCATTTAATAAGAAATTTTGATAAATTAAGTCCCACAAAAATGATGACCCATTTTAAATAAATCATATACATTAGTGGGATATGATTCATGATTCATTAAATAATGAGTTCACCTTAGTTTTCATCTCAAAAATCAGTTATTTCTATATGCTCTCATGTTAATCATATCATATATGAATCTTCTGTTTTTGAACATATAAATCTTTTCCTAATACATGTTAAATATAATCTTAATGATATTACTATATTATCCTTTGTAATGAACTAGACCAAGCTAACCCAACACATAACTTACCCCAGTTAACCACTAGACCTGAAGAGTATTCCTGATCCCCACGGGATGGAATCAATTAGCCTAGGTATCAAGAATATTCTCTTAGGGGTTATTTCAACCTCATTAATATAATGATAGAAAGCTGTGGAAACTATTGAGAATTTATTATGACCCATATATAAATTGAATTACCATTATAAAAATATTAAAATAAGAGATCATAAAACAAATACAAATGTATCATAAAAAAATATCAATAACAAGACATAATCAATAAAGTGACCATTCTAATTCAAAATCTATATATTGAAAATAATTAAGCATCACAAAAAAATAATAATCACGCTCAATAAATATAGTGGAAGAAAAATAAAATAAATAAACCTTGATGAATTTTCTAGTGCATAAATATCCAAAAATGTTAATTGAAACCGAAATAGATATAACATAATTTCTAAGTGACTATGTAGGTGTTGGTCTTGACCACCTTTGTGAGAAAATAATTAAATAAATTTAATTATATTTATTTAATTATTAAATTAAAATAATAAACCTAATGGTACCTTATTTATATGATGCCATGGCCAAATTTCAAGGTAATCCATATAACCCTACAATTTGAAAGGAGATATTGAAGAGACAATTTGAGGAGATCTTGGAGAACAACACTGAATTGAGAATTATTACGCCATCGTAGTTCATGGATCTCTCCAAAGATGGCAATGTAAAACCATTATTCATTAGTGATCAATACAAACTCTAGTTAAGACCTTTGATTTGTGTATTTATATCCCATTTTTTCCCTACTAAATGTAGATCTATTCTATAAACAATAATTTATTGGAGCATTGATGATAGATTTATTTTGTTCATTGATTTTAGCACTCTTCGTTCATCTAAATCGACAATAATGGATTGAATTATAAGGAAAAAAAGATGAGTTTCATTCCTCACATCCAGTGGATTATGGATTTCTCCCTTGTTTCTTTTCATGTTCATCATAGACATTTTATTTAGATTGGGGTTCAATGAATACCTAGAATTAGATCATTGTGTGGTCATTCTTCGGCACAATGGATCAATACCGCAGTTTTGGTTGGCGATTGAGGGTGTGATCAAGGTACGATAATGACTAAAGATGATCAATGGTTAATCATAAGGGATTGGTGGATCTCATTCATCCATGTTTCTACGGAGTGGCTACAAATGAAACATATGGGCTGTTCCAAACAAGATTCAAACCTAGAATACCAATCTATGACATTGGGATTGTTGGATGACCCCAGATCTACTATCTATGATGAGCTTGATGACAGTGAAAACATGTAGGATGATGTGAACGTGATTATGAGGGCTCCATAATTTTCCAGGTTACACAACATGTAATCTAGAATCACACACCATGTAGGACCCCCTGGTTGTGGTGTTAGGGTTTACACTGAAAGTTGAATATCACAAACCATGTGAACCTATCACACACCATGTGACTTGTGATCAGAAGATAAACCTATAACTCGGAAGTTTCATGGGTATGAGCAGGCTAGAGTACACAGCCAGGTGTACACAGACACAACCATGTCTACTCAATCTAGTACACAAGCTTGATCAGCGGTACATGTGCACTAAAAGATGGAACAGTCAAGGTATTGGGAAATATCTACATGTAGTAAATTATTCCTACATTCCATGTATATGGAGATTTTCATGCCACGTGAGGCAGTACCACACACATATATTAAGGGTTGGATGGACATGTCGTGTACCCCTTGTACATGTTGTGTACACCCTTTAAGGGTTTTTAGAGCCTTTTATTTTTCATTCTGGAGAAGTATCGATTTACTGTATTCCCTTGGTCCATCCCCTCAAGGGTATAGTGTAGAATTACATCTACATCTCTGGATTTTAATACCCTATGGAAGATAATTTTTCTATAGAGTGTGTAGCGTCCCTCCGTGAGACCAAAAAGTTATCCTCTATCATTTTATACCCTATTTGGGGTTTGTAGAATCTTTACGACCTCTGTAACACCCCAAAATTATTTAAATTAATATTTATCTATTTAATTTAATATTTTTGAGAATTTTCACACAACACTAAATATAGATCTTGTTATACGAAAGAATAAAGTTTTTCTTTCATTACATGCAACACCTTGTTAAGGGTTCTACTTACACCTACACACACTTCCATCAAATGGTTATGGAACTTACCATTTGTGTGTATGTTGAACTATCGCCCTGCGAAACGACATCGATCCTTTTTTTCTTTACCTCCTCTCATGGTTTTTCATTATGATGTAAAAAATATTTTTATATGTTATATATGATATTTATGATTTATTCATATTTATTTAATTATTATATAACACATACCTTAATGATTTCCATTTTTTGGGAATATGATAACTATCGTTTGTGGACGTGTGGACTACTGCCTCCTCAAAGCGATGTGATATGTTCACAATTTAAATAAAATGTATTAAGGATGAGTTTAGTAAATTTAAATGATATATATGAAATAATAATTAAACTATAATTAATATATATATATATATATGTAATTTACTTTATTACTTCCAATATGATAATAAAATGGAAACAATGTTCATGCGTATGTATTGTCTACCGTCTCCATGAACAGTGTATTCCATTTCATATGTATATATTTTATAGATTATTATAAATATTTATATACAGAATATATATGATATTTAAATAATGTTTTAATTTTTTTTAAGTAAGTAAATAATGATCTATGTAAGAGGATTAATAATAAGTCAAAACATATATGAAAAACACAGAAGATATTAACCAAAACATAACATTAACATGAAATTATTAATAAACATGCAATATAAATTCATAATAAAATCATATATGGTATGATATATAATAATATTATTATGTAATAAATGTATAATAAACTTATATTTATTATACATGAGGTTTTAATGAGTTTAATGAGAGTCCAAACAGATGGTAAGAGTTTTCTCATCTAACATTATTTTTTGTGGGATATATACTATATTCACAACCTTTTATTGTTTTGGGGTGTATATAATATCCTATGAAAAGTTATATAATTAATTTTATTCATCTAATTAAGTTAAATATTTTTATTGATGTTATTATTTCATGTACATCATGATTCAAAAGTTACTCAAGTAGTAAGGGAATTTCATCTCACTTTTTATATTTGTGAGATATATGCCACGTGCACCACTTGTTTCTTTTGTGTGGTGTATATAATACCATTTTACATGTTATATAATGAATTTAATTTATTTCATGATATTAATATTTTCAATTTATTAAATTCATTTGTTGATATGATGATTCATATGTTACTCAAATAGTAATGGTTTTCTCATCTCACATTCATCTATGTGAGACTTATGGCTTATTCACAAATCATTTATTTTGTATAGTGCATATACTACACTTGAATATATTATATGATACTTGTACATAAATTTATTTGTATTTATATATCAATTTTATGATATTTATTTCATGGGGTTTATGGTTCAAAATTTACCAAATTGGTAATTTTTGTTTCTCAATTTGCCTTCTTTGAGATACATGCCATGTTATGCACCTATATTTTTATATGAGGTGTATATAATTCCATTTGACATATTATATAAAAAATATAAATATTTCAATTATATTTTAAGCATAATTTAAGGTTATTATTTCATGTGTATTATAATTCAAAGTTACAAAAGTGGTAACATTATATTTCTATAATCTCATCGTTCATCAGGATTATTTATGATTATGCTTCCATGGATGAAATATTTGGATCCATACCCTAGGAACTATCTTGAATTTTCTTATCCTATTGTTATCCATGATATATTAATGTATTAGTACCGTTTTTCACTCTTTGAAAATTAATCTGATTAAGAAGTTGTTTTTATGAATATCTAAATTTATTTTACTTTTTGATTACAAATATTGTTCTTTAAAAATTTTGTTTTTTAAAAATATTATAAAAAAATATTATGATTAAAAAAATTAAAATTATTTTCAAATATATTTTCAATGGAAAGGTTTTTAAAAGGATTTAAATCTTCCTTTATATGATTTTAAAGCTATTTTCAAAGAAAAAGGTTTTCAAAATGCTTTATGTTTTCAAAAGTGTCTTTCAAAGAGAAAATATATTTTCCTCATGAAATGATTTAAGTGAAATATAAAATATTTTTTTATAATAAAAGTATTCTAGAATTTTTTTATTAAATCTATTTGCAATGAAAGGGTATTTTCCTTAATAACTATTCCAATTGAATATTCAAAACCCCTCTTTATATATGATGACATCCTTTGGAAAAAGATAATGACTTACTAAGGTTATGTTCCAATGAAACCATTATTATTATTTCTTTGAATTTTTTATGCTTTAGATAATATGTTTTTTATGAAACCCATTTCTATTCCATGGGTTATATTCTTTTGAAACCTTATTCTTTTCACAAGTTATGCTTTGATGAAATGATTATGAAACTTGTATCTTTTCCACAATTTATGATATGTTGACATGTTTATGATACCCATTTCATTTAAAGGGTTATGATATGATGTTTATGAAACCCATCTTTTTTTTGGTTCATGATATGATGATTTTTTATGATCTTGTGTAATATGTATGTATTATTTTATTATGTGATTGGTTGGATCTATATCTACCTCCAATGCATTGGGTAAATATTTATATATAATGAGATTGAAATGGATTTAATGAGGTGTGATATCAGTTTATAAATACAGGGCTAGAACAAGGAGTGAACTCAATCTAGTAATATAGAGCTGGAATGAGAATTTGGTAATACATGGTTGTAACAGGGAGTCAACATGATTAAGAAATAAAGGGCTAGAATAAGGAGTAAAATCAGTTCAATAATACAGTGATAGAACGGGAAATGAAACTAATTCAATAATATAGGACTGGAATGGGAAGTGAACTAGGTTCAGTAATATATGGTTGGAATGGGATGTGAACCAAATTTAGTAATACAATTTTTGAATGGGGAGTGAACTCAGTTTAGTGATGGACTTTGTCCGTTAAGATAGTCTTTGGAGTGAAACTTGACTAATAAGATGGATTTTAGAGTTAACCCATTAAACTAAGATGGGAATGGAATTAAGCCTTGACTACTATGGAAATTATTTTTATATGACTATGTTTCTACTAAAAATTATATTTCTTATTATTATGTTATTCCAACATGACTTATGCTATTGTTTCCCTTATTATTTATCTCTTATGAACTGCTAATATTTTTTCCATGAGTCTTGATTAGGATCATTGATATGTAGGGTATTATCTTAAAATGTTATTATCATATCCTCATACACTTATGTTCATGTTATCCTTACTTATTTATTTTATTTACCCTTTTTGGGAATCTGAGCTCACCCTTTTTTATATTTCCTTTCCCTAAGTTATGAGGAAATGTTTTAAGTAGAATTACTAAAGCGAAAGACCTTTAAGGGAGATTTTGTTGATCTTTCACCAATTTAAAAGATTATATTTCCATGTTTTTAAACTTGATAAACAATTTTAGTCCACATACATGTATTTTTGTAATGTGTTTAATATTTTACTAAAATTATATAATATACATCTATGTTAAGCCTGAGTCTCTATGGTTAGTATCCAAGGAATGGTTTAGTTAACCTTTAGAAAATTGGATGATAAAAATTTTAGTGAGATCCCTAGGGATAGGTTTTAGTATATTTTTAGGGATATCTCTAAGGATGAGCCTAATTTGTCATAGATTTACAATTAGGAGTCATGATTTAGGAATATTATAAGTAATTGTTCATGATTAGGTGGTTTTCTTCTCTGATAATTGTTTCTCACCCTATGCTTTTTTGTCAAAGTCAAAATAATGAACTAGAATGAGTTGGGTTAACATTGAATGTTTTAGATGTGGAATGTATGGGAATTATGAAAGTATATGTCCTAAGTGGAAATCTCAAGAAGGTAATCAGGAAGGTGGCATGAGTACTATTATACTACTAAGGATAAAGAGGTCACAAATGCCATGTGAATGTTATGGGATATTCTAATGGTATTATTTACATTAAACATAATAAACATTATTATATTGAGGTTGAGTAACCTTAATATATTAATCATATTTTATATTCTAGTAAAGGAGTAGTAAGGAATAAGATGATGAAGCCTGAGTATTGGTTTAAGAAAAATGTAGGATGATTGAAGTGTATATGTGCTAAGATTATGTTATACAAACCATGAAATATATAAGTATTTATAGTATAAGTTTTTCATTAATGATTGAAAGGGATATGTTGAATGGTTATAAAGACATAGAAAAGTGATTTAATATAATGGGGATATTTTTATTATGGTAAGGTAACACTTAAAATATTCTAAACGATGAGAAAGTGATATTTAGTATGGATAAAAAGATGATGATATGGATAAATTAAATTGGATAGTATTTATGACCATAGAACTACTAATGGATTTGTCAAAAAAGTTGTTTTCATTATCATGAATGGAGATTATGTTATTTAGGTAATATATCCAATGATCTATGGAATAAGAAAGAATGCATGTTTTCAATAAGGATGTACGATAATTCCGGTTATTACCATGTTTCATGAAAATACATGATAAAGGTATTCACATGTTTGGAATGTGACAACCAATAGATACTTTATTATATATGGGTTATGAATGTTGAGATGATTTTGATAAATTTAGTGACCTTATTTTTAATGTTTTAGATTTTAATCTTTCCTAAGGTTTACAAGATTGACCATTTATGGAATCATTTAAGTTAAACTTCTGACGAGGTTTTCAAGATTAAATTACTCTCTCACCATACGAGGATTTATGCATATTAGATAACCTGTTCTGACCATTTTTTGTTATAAAGATAGTTGAAATAACCTATCATTATGTTTATGGATCTCATGGTCTACTAATTCATCAGGAATAACAAAGAAATTCACCTTTATTTCATGGAATAATAGATGAATTGGAAATTGATAAAGGTGCAAAAAAGGTTGATATTGTACTAAAATCAAGTAAGTATATCTTCTCATGAAAATTATTCAATTTTAGGAAAAGGGTTGTTTGATAAAATTATTTCCAATCATCACTATTTTTATGATATCAATGGCATTTATCAAGACACTTTGGTTTATAGCCAGTTTATAATTAACTTTATTCTAACCTTGTTCTCTATCACTCTCTATCAGAACTTGATAATTATATTTTTCTTCCAAGTCCATGTTTTCACTTCCCACTTATGTTATCATATGTGGGAAAGTATTTATGATTTATATTGGTAACAATTATGTTTCAAAATTCCTTTTTTAAGAAATATTCGTTATTCATTTTTATGATTTGGGTTTCTATGAATGGAAATTTCAAGTATCAAACCTATGATGTCCCAGATGAATTTTGAGGGAAAATTTCATTTTAAGGGTGGTATAATGTAACACCTTGAGATTTTGTGAATTATTATTTTTTAAATTAACTTAATATTTTTGATATTTTTCATTTCAGAACACACTAAGTATATATTTTTTTATTTGAAAGATCTAATTTTAGATTGTATTGTACACAAAAAAAGATAATATTATGCTACATGAAACTATTAGATTAACTTACAGTGCACTCAAAACTATGTTTTTCTTATTTTAAACACAATTTTGAGTTCCATCGATAGATTATGTTACACATAAAGGTGAGTTTTATTCAACTATAATATACTGTTATTATTGTTATTAAAATATTATTATAGTTAGCACATATCCATAGGAAATGGGATTTACAAGTAAGATTAACTAAATTTTGAAAATATTATTTACACATGTATATAAAATTAATCCTCTGGTTAACAATTAGTTAGAAATGAGTCTAAGAACTATTTTAAAATAAAGAAACAACTTTGCTATGAAAAATATTTTTATATATACAAACACAATTTTATCTCAATAAATTAAACAAACCAAATTTTATGAAGGTTTCAAATAAAATTAATATATTATATATTCGATAAATATTTTTAATACTCTTACAATATATTTGATAGGAATAATATAGGAATAAATCCAATTTTATGAATACAAATTTTTATTTTTCTAAATGGAAATTTTATAACCTTTTAATGTTGCACCAATTTTAAATCCATTTATTGAGAATTTAATATTTTTTATTTGAAAAAATAAACTTAATTTTGAAATATAAATTTCAAAATTTACTTTGGGTGAATTATTTTTATTAATCTAAAAAGTTTCATTTTTCAATGAATACTGAAAAAATATGAACTTTTAATTGAATTTTTTTTCATATAGTTTTTTATAAATAAATTATATATAAAATTGTATTTAAATTATATTTAGATTAATTTTACATAAATTAATCCAATTTATATCATTTTAATAAATTTCACTTTGAAATTGGGTATATAAACAATTCGAACTTTTGAATATTTTCACTTTAAAAACTCGTTGTCTCGTCCCATTTTTGAGATTATTTTTAAACTAATTTCTTCCAATTATGTGATTGTAATTTAAATAATGATTAAATATTTTCAATAAGAATAATTTATAATTTATAATAAGGAAAACTTAGTTTTTTACAAAAAATATTAGTGAATGTAATTAAAATTAATTATAATGATTAAGAAAAAAAAGTTTACTTGGTTATTAATCTTTAACTTAAGGGGAAACATACTGAAGAAATAAGTCAATAAGCCATTTTATGGAAATATTTAGACCATATAATCCATTTTTAAAAATATAAAAATTATATTAGGCACATTATGTAAGGGATAACTCACAATAATGTTTTCTATTTTATATTTACAAGAATGACCCTCCTAATCCACTATAAAAGGGAAATCACTCCCCCCAACTTATTAACACCTCTAAAGGACTTTGGATCATCTAAAAAATACCAAAATAAGCTCCTTTAATCCCTCCTATAATCATATAATAATAAATTTAGTCATAAATATGACCAAGGAAGCCCTTTGGTGAAAACCAAAAACAGTTTCCTTAAAAAAGAGGTAATATTCTTCAATGTACATTTTTGTTTTATATATTTATCCAACCATTCAATTATCATTATTAAATGATTCTATAATAGCATCAGTAAGCTTAATATAATGATAATTTTTTTAATATGAGGGTTTTACCTACACATACACACACTTCTATCAAATGGGTAATGAACTTATCATTCGTGTGTACGATGAACCACCACCTCGTGAAACGATGTCATTTGTTTTTTTACTTTATCACCTCTGATGTTTTGGAATTAAGATTAAAATGTTGTTTTTATAAGATATGTATGATATTATTTATATATTTAGGATTTCTTAATTATTATATAACACATACCTTCAATATTTCTATTTTTTGGGAATACGATAACTTCGTTTTTGGATGTCCAGACTACCACCTCCACAAAGAGATGTGATTTGTTCACACATTACATTGAATGTATCAAGGATGGTTTTAGTAAATATAAATAATATATGTAAAATAATAATAATAATGTAATTATAAAATATATATAGATATATATGTATTTCTTTTATTTTCTTTCTCTTAATATGACAATAATACAAAACCAACGTTCTTGCGTACGTACTTCCCACCGTCTCTATAAATTGTGTATTCCATTTCATATTTCTATATTTTATAGATTATTATAAATATTTATATACTGAATATATATTATATTTAAATCTTGTTTTATATTCTATAAATAATTAAATAATGATCTAAGTAAGAGGATTAAAAATAACAAGTGAAAACATATACAAAATACAAAGAGGATATTACCCGAAATGTAGCATTAACATGAAGTTATCAAAAAATGGGTAATATAAAGTCAAAATAAAATAATATATGACCTGATATATATTAATATGGTTCTTTAATATATTTATAATAAAATTTTATTTATTATACAAGTGTTTTTAATGAGCACAATGCGATTCATGACATAATATAAGGGTTTTCTCATCTCACTTTTACTATTATGAGATGTATCCTATATTCACAACTTATTCTTGTTGTGTGGTGTATATAATAACCTATGAAATGTTATATATTTAATTTAATTCATTTAATGATATTGAAATTTTGAAATTATTTTATTCTTTCATGGATCTCTTGATAAATTTACTCAAGTAGTACGGTAATTGCATCTCACTTTTTATATCCATGTGATACATGCCATATGCACCACTAATTTTTAGGTGTATATACTGAAATATGAAATGCTACATCAGTAGTTTAATTAATTTTAATATATTAATATATTAAATTAATTTTATTCTTTAATATATCTCATTATTAATATGTTACTCAAGTAGTAATGGTTTTCTTGTCTCACTTTTATTTCTGTGAGACTTATGCCTTATTCACCACTCATTTCATTTTTGTAGTGTATATAGTTCCTATGAATTAATTCTATGATTATTATAATTAAATTTAAGGGTATTTAAATATCCATTTTTTTATATTTATTGCATTGGGTTTATGGTTCTAAATTTATAAAATTGGAAAAGTAATTTCATCTCAATTTTCCTTCTTTGAGATACATGCCATGTTATAAACCTATATTTTTATATGAGTTGTATATAATAACCTTTTAAATGTTATATAATTAATATAATTATTTTTATGATATTCTAATCTTAATTTAATTTTATTATTTCATGGGTATTATAATTCTATGTTACCAAAGTGGTTACAGTTTATTACAACAATCTCATCATTTATCAAGATTGTTTATGATCATGCTTCCATTGATGATGTTTTTTGATGAATCTCTAAATAAATATCAGGAATTTTATTATCCTATGGACATCTGTGATATATTAATTTATTAGTACCATTTTATATTCTTTTTTACTTAATATAATTAAGATAATGTTTTTATGAAAATCTAATTTTATTTCTCTTTTTGGTCAGAAATATGAATTCTTTCAAAACAATGTTTTATAAAAATATTTTCAAAATTTTTTAGGATTAAAAATTGTTTTAAATTATTTAAAAATATATTTTCAAATAAAATATTGTAATTTTTTTTTTCAATCTTCCTTTACAAGTTTACGAATCTATTTTCAGAGAAAAAAGTATTCAAAATACTTTATGTTTTAGAAAGTGTTTTTCAAATAAGAAGAAAAATATTTTCCTCAAAAAAAATTCAATGATTTATTTATAATAAAATTATTTTTGAAAATGTTTTATGAAATCAGTTTTCAAATAAAGGCTATTTTACTAAAGAAATGTTTGAAGTCATCTATCAAAATCTCTCTCCATCTATGATGAAATCCATTGATTTTTTTAATTATTTACTAGGTATATGATCCAAGGACACCATTATTATTATTTATTTGAATGGTTTATGATTAAGATGAAAAGTTGTTTTTGACACATATTTCTCTTCTATAAGTTATATTCTTTTGCAACCCGCTTTTTTTCACGGGTTATTCTTTGATGAAATGATTATGCAACCTATATCGTTTACCTAGGTTATGATATGATAATATGTTTATGATACCCATTTCACTTCATGGGTTATGATATGATGTTTATGAAACCAATCTCCTTTTATGAATCATGATATTATGATTTTTTATGATCATGTGGCACATGTATATATGATTTTATTATGTGATGGGTGGGACCCATATATCCCTTCATTGAATTGGGTAAATATTTATATCTTATGAGATAGAAATTCCTGGAATGAGAAGGTAACTAGGTTCAGAAATAAAGGGTTGGAATAAGGAGTACTCTCGATTTAGTAATACATAGTAGGATTTGGATGTGAACTTGGTTCATTAATACATGGATGGAACAATGAGTGAGATCGATTCAAAAATACTGGGATGGAATGAAGTGTGAAATCATTTTAGTAATATAGGGTTGGAATGTTAAATGAACATGGTTCAATTATACAGGTCTAGAATGAAAAGTGAACCTAGTTTAGTAATATAGGACAGGAACAGGGATTTGACCTAATTCAGTAAAGTAATTTATCCTCTAAGATAATATTAGTAGTGAAACATGACTACTATGTGGTCTTGGGATTTAATACATTCCTCTATGATGGACTTGGAATTAAACCATGACAACTATGGAAATCATTTTTAAATGATTTTGTGTCTGCCAAAAATTCTATGCCTTATTCTTATGTTATTATCTCATTGCTTATGCAATTGGTTCCGTTATTATTCAATTCCTATGAACTACTAATCTTTATTACATGAATCATGATTATGATATTTGAAATTAAGTCTAGGATCCTGTAATATTATTATCTTGTCCTCATAAAATTATGTTCATGTTAGGATTATGTATTTCATTTATTTACCCTTACGGAGCATCTGAGCTCACCATTTCTTATATTTTCTTTCACCAGGTTATGAAGAAAGCTTTTAAGTATGTATACTAAAGGGGAAGATCTTTAATGGATATGTTTAAGATATTTCACCAAGTTAGAAGATTATGTTTCAAATGTTATGATGACACTAAACTATTATGGTCCCCAGGAATTCATTTTTGGAATGTGTTGAATATTCATCTAAAATGATGTAATAACTGTGTATGTTATTCTTGGGTCCCTATAAACTCCTTGATAAGTGTCTTGATCCTCTATATAATAGGTAATTTTAGTAGGGTTCACAGTATCATTGTAGTATGATCCCCTACATAGTGGGTTGATCCAGATTGGGTTTGTGGTGTCCCCTAGTGGTCTTAGGTGATATCCCCTATCAGAGTATTAGGTTCTTTAGAGACCAGTGATCTTTATTTGTAGGGTACCAATAATAATGAACTCTTGGAAGATATTATCTGGTGATAGCATGTCTCATGGAGTATATTCTCTAGGAATAATCATTTCTTCGAGTAGAATCATGTGGCCGGAAGTTTGGTCATGACTGCTTGCTGGCACAATGTCCTTCTTGAGTATATATAGGTTTCTTATTTCAATTAATTACTATATTACTATTGTGATATTACTATTCTTGATTATTCATACTTAGTATTTTCAAATTTTCCTATTGGGTATTGGTATACTCACCCCTACATGGGCTTTGCCTACACATGTCTTCTCTTTTCCAGAGGACGACTCCTTTGACAGTGTCCTGGGGGGACAAAGAGCTAGTGGATCATATCTTGAGCCTTAAAGATCAAAATTTTTTCCTAGGAGGATTCATTTTATAGTAGTCCTCGTCCTTGGAGTAGGTTGGATTCTATGTATTTTTTTGGCCTTGTACTTGGCCCCTTTATAACACATTCAGTACTTTACTTTTGTACTCTGATTGTGAGATAATAGATGTATACATGAATTGGTTTTATTTGTTTTAAATTTCATCATTGTATGGTCTTGGAGATGTGTTCATGTTTATAGGTAGATTATGATAATTCCTTACATATATATGATGTGCCTACTTGGTTTTGGTCACAACCCTTGGCCTATTGCAGGCGGTCTTGGGTTAGTCGTTGTTTGAGTCCAATCTGGCCCGGTCATGACACAATGAATGTTTTTAAGGGATTATTGGTTATTGTTTCTTATGGGAACCTTTTATGCTATACATGACAGGTTTTAATTCTATTTTTGGTATATATTGGTTAGTTATATACTAGCCTCATATCGACTACTACTAGTGGAGAGTTTAATATTTATCTCTAGAAAGAGATAGATATTCTCACCAGGATGAGGGGGATCATCAGTCTGGTTATACATGGACAATTTATTGCATATTGGATTGTAACCTGGAATAGATGGAAATACTTGTTTTTAATGACAGAGGAATTTCATTCGATACTTTCCCTCTAGTGGTAAACTATTTTTAGGATTACTTTCCTAATTATTTCTATGGATTACCGTTGAGGTGAGAGATCAAGTTCACGATTGATCTTAATCCATGAGAAAAACTAGTTTCTATCATTCCATACATAATGTCACCAATAGATATTACTGGTTTTAATGCATAGTTATAAAATCATAAAGATAAATGTTTTATACAACATGGTACATGACCAAGGGGTTCTCTATTTATTTTCACCAAGAAGGGTGGTGGGGATTTGTGCTTATATATGGATTATCAGAGATTGAACCAGATGACAGTCAAGAACCAATATACCATTTTTTGAATCAATGATCTCTTTGATTAACTTTTTGGTACTTATATTTTCTCCAAGATCTATTTGAGATCAAAATATCACTAGTTTAGGTTGATTCTATCAGACACACCTCATGATTCTTTTCTGATCGGGTATGTCTTTTATGAGTTCATAGTAATACTATTCAATTTGTTGAGAGAATCTATAATAATCATGGCCTTCATGAATCAGATGTTTCATCCTTTTCAAGATTTTTTTGTGGTGGGTTTTGTCGATGAGATATTAGTGTACTCCCAATCAGTATACAATCATGCCCAATATCAAGACATCATCTTGAGTACATTGAGAGAGAATTTTATTTACACCAAGCTAACCAAATGAAATTTATGGATTGATAAAGTGAACTACTTGGGAAATTTCATCTCTGAGTTTAGGTTGTACGTAGACCTATATATTGTTTCATCTAGGGTATCTTTGGAGAAACCCAATAATGTCATCAATATTTATATTTTTCTTGGTTTATCAAGTTATTATTGGTGCTTTATCTAGGACTTCTCCCATTTGGAAGACCTGAGGTCTAGGTTTACTAAGAAAGGGTTGATGTTTTTTGGGTCAAATTCTTGTAAGAGGTATTTTTAGGAGATTAAGAGCAGGATGACCATAGCACCTATCCCCACATTACCAGTTCTAGGTAAAGCATAAACTGTAACACACCAGGGTTGGGATGAGATTAGTTCTGATGTTGGAGGATCGGTTGGTTTCTTATGGATCTAGACATCTAATAATGCATGAGAAGAATTATCCTACACATTATTTAGAGTTGGATTCAGTGGTTCATATCCTGAGATGTTGGAGACATTATCATTTGGGAGAGAGGTTTTTCATGTACATGGACCACAAGATCCTTAGGTAAATCTTTTCAAAGTGGGACCTGAACCTTCAGAAGAGGAGGGAGTACAAGTATATATAGTCTTTCGGCTTTGAGTTTAATTATACATTAGTAAAGGAAAAAATATTTATTGATTCCTTAATCTGAAAGATGCGGATATAGGTAGTACTGGATTTTTGCAATGAGTAGCGGATGATATCACTCATTGAAAACATGCATCTAGTTGTTCAAGAGTCCTAAGGATGAGTAGCTTTATCTTAGACATCTGCTATACATGTGATTCTTGACAAGATCAATATATATAAGTTATATAATTCAGAGGGATTAATTCTGAGAGAGAACATATATAGTGGGGAGACACCATAAGGATGTTCTATTGGTAGATCTTATTATTTTCCATGGTTGAGTATGGGTTCATATGGGCTTGTGCAAGGATTTGAAGAGAAATTTTCATGATTATAGATGGGCGGTACATCTTGGTTTTACAAAGGTGTCTTAGGGTCTCCATATATAGTATTGGTGGTCAGAAATGAAGAATTAGGATGCATGCTTTATTGAAATATGTTTCACCTATCATCATGTTAATGTAGAGCATTATTGGTTAGCTGGAATGTTATAGTATATTCCCATTATGGAGCGAAAATGGGATGATGTCACTATTGACTTTTTGATAGTATTATATATGATAACCTATACGAAGAATGTTTTATGGGTGATCATAGATTGACTGAAGAAGGTATCCCACTTCTTTCCAATTAGGGATACCTTCACTATTAATGATCTAGGTAGTCTTTATCTGAATAAGATATTTCATTTTCATGGTGTTCTTAGGAGTATCATTTTTTATAGGGAATTTTGTTTTCACATTGCAGTTATGATAGTGTCTTCACAAGGATCTTGGATTGTAGGTTCTTTGGAGCATATCCTATTATCCTCTCACTAATGGTAAATATGAGCATACTATTCATATTCTTGCGAATATGTTACGAGCCAATTTTTTGGATTTCAGTGGTTAATTGGAGCATCATATATAACTCATTGAGTTTTTATATAATAACAACATCCAAGAATCAATTCAAATGGATCATTTTTAGGCTTTGTATGGTTGGTCATGTCATTAACCTTGTTATTGGTCAGGGGTAGGTGTGTCTCATTTTTGGTTCTAGTATCATGCAAGAGACATCTAAGAATATTTAGCTGATCAAGAGGTTTTTGGTGACCGCATAGAGTAGGAGAAAATATTATGCAGACCGTAGGAGATAACCTATGGAGTTTGAGGTTTTTCTTTAATTTTTTCATTTTTGTGTCACATAGGTTTTGGGAATTCCCTATCATGAAATAAGTTAAGCTAGCACCTAGGTTTTTCATTCCATTTGAGGGAGTGGGAAGGTATGGTCTAGTTTCATTCCAATTAGACCTTCTATTTTACTACATTTCCATTCATGACATGTTTCATGTGTCCCGACTTCATAAATATTAACCTAACCCTTATCATGTCATAGAAATTGAGTAATTTAATATTTTTGTAGATGCATCCATTAAAGATCATCTGATATGGATTATAGACCATAATGATAAGTATTTATAGTGCAGAACTATACCTCTAGTATGGGTGCAGAGGTAGCATGGACATGTTTATGAGGAGACCTCGGAGAGGGAGTTTTATATTCAAGCACAATGTCTAGACTAGTCCATATTGATCCTTGGAGTATCTTGAGGATGAGATGTTATATTGTGTTGATGTTGTAAGATCCCGTTTTTTCTAGGTACATCCTTCTTTGAGTTTTCTATTAAACATCTTCATTTTGAATTTTAATTTTTCTTTGTACTTTGTTGGTTGAGTCTCATTTAGAGATAGGGATCCTTATTGGGGGAAATGAAACAAAAATTAGGGATGTATGTTTTTTTGAATTATTGGAGTCCTGGTTTAAACATGTTAAAGTGGTCTTATGATGTTCTCTATGTGATTCAAAGGATTATAAGGTAGTTTGTATGATTTTGTAGAATCATGGATTAAAGTTTTCATTAGGGAAATTACACATTGTGTAAATAAGTTAAATGGCATGTAACTATCACCAAGAAAAAATGTGATCCATGTTCATGAAATAAAATTAACACACTCTATGAATACATTACTTGATAGGTATTGTTTGAGAAGGGTTAAATTAATTCATTGTGGTGGGTTTTTCAGCGTAACTACTAAATAAGAATAAAAGGATTTTAAATAGGGTTACAGACAATGTATTTCAGATCTAAAATGTTTTTAAGTGGGAAGCGTGTATGATTCTTCATTCAATTGGTGAATCCATCTCTTATCTCAAACCTAATGGCATTCTATGAAATTTTAGATGCCTTCCATCCTTTCCAGATGTCCTGATCAAGTGTTTGTTCATGGGTTAGTTGTTTTTATTTGTTTTTCCTCTCTCTTATATCAGTCCTCATTGTAGCAATGGAATATTTGGACCATGGTTGTTGTGGGTTTTGATCTCATTTTTGTGCGATTTAGGTTATTTCTTGAAATCTTTTATTCCTTCTTTGTTATTGGCATTTCCTATTGGAAGAGTTACATTGATCACTGGATAATGGTAGGTGGCCCAAAAACATACCCTATGATGTGTTTTTTTCAAGGAAACCCTATGATATGTTAAATTGTTAAGTATGTGAAATATATTTATTGTGCCCAAAGATGTGTGAAATCATTAATTTAATGATGAAATTTTTTAAATCATGGATTCGATTATTCCTTGGATCCCTTTGGATTCAATGGGGTTGTGACCTGGCTTGTGGTTACCTATTGGTTGAGTAAACCCTTGAATAATATTGAATTAGATAATAAATTAAAGTGTATTTTTCATGAAATGAGGTTTCATTGTATTTCATGAGATAGGATGACTTCAGTAATATCTAATGGGATATTGATATGACAATTATCAATTTGATATATTAATGAAAGTGTAATTGAATGACAAATGATAATTTTCATAATTATACATTGAGGCTTATAATGTGAAATTGTGTTGTCCTTAATATTATAACTTGTTGGGTTGGATGCTAAAATGGTTATATATAGAGATATGCACAATGATTCCATAAACTTATATTTAAGGCTTAACATAGTTTGATTATGAAATTCTTATTTAGAGGGTTTGGCCCAGTTTGATGCTGAAATGCTTATATATAGGGTTTTTTCAGGTGTGTCTGAAATACTTATATAGGGTGCTTGACCCATTTTATGTTGAAATGATTATATATTTGGATTTTCTTGGATAATGAAATGCTTATACATAGGGTTTTCCCAATTATTTGATTATGCAACAGTTTATGGTTTTGGTTTGCATGGTTGTATGACATGCTCAGAGACATTCAGGAATGGTTCCGATGTAGGTTGATTTGTGTATTATATTAATTTATTAATTAATACACATTTTTATTACTTTATTTAATGCATTTACTATCAAAGTGGTTTTTATTATACATAATGGTGTCTTATTTCTGATTTTTACTCACACCCTATTTAGCACATTATTTGGTACTCAAGATAATTATGTGGATACAGGTTTAGACAAGGGAAATGGAACTTATTTATGATTGTTTCTTACTGGATGGGATGAAGTATGGATATGGGACAAACAAGGTGTTCAAGACTGGGGAATGTTTAGTTTATTTTTTTCTTCTGATTCTTATATTTTTTTCTGTTAGATTGACATTTAGATACATCTCAACATTCTATTACATGGATCACTATTATTTATTTGTTGGTTCCTCCTTTAACATCCTAGTTTCTTGTTGTATTTTTTATTCTATTTAGTTAATTTGTTATTTATTTATACTATTTTTTATGGTTTATTATAACTCTATACCAAGGGGGTATAGTCTCCTCAATATACTCATCACAGACCTGCTACTAATAGGAAACCTCTAGTGTATTTGGATTCATTATTTAGGTATCGTAACAAACCAAATTTGGCCATATGGAAGGGTTCTAGATTAGAGTACATTAGAGAATATGTAAGAAAAAAGTGTTTGGTTATCTTCTAATACACACTCAAATCATGGACATGAAAAATCCCCAAATGAACACCCAAATCCATAGTGAATATCACATGGAATATAAAAAAACCCTAATTAAATCTAAGGGTAAATATAACTGAAGGATAATGAAAAATAATGACTTGATAACCTCCTCCTTGGACATCCTCTTTAAGCTGCACATGAAATCCCCATCAAGTGGGATTATTTGACCTTACTATGGTAATATCATCACATTGACACCTTATCCAATGAATTGAAAATTAAAGTAAGAGGGGTGGGGGGGGGGGAATTGAGATGGGAGGAGAGTCCTTAGAAAGAATTTGTAAGAACATGGATTTTCTCTTAGGTATTGATCCTTTAAATTTTGGTATAATTCATTATATTGGACCTAATATGGAAGATTAATGAGTTAAAAATGTCTCAAGATGTTTCTAGGGAATTTTTATAGCCTGGAAACTTTCTTTTGGGGAAACTAGCCATGTCACTCGGTTAACACACGCTTGGCACATGGTTTGTCAAACTGTGTAGATAGAAATTTTCAGATAGAACCATATCGAACGATTGGTGCATGGTCGTGAAACCTAACCATGTGTGTTCCCCTTATTCTAGGTACCCATTCATGGGTTGCGCATGGTTTTTCAAACCGTGCAGACAAACTGTGCATATGCTAATTTTAGGGTAATTTTACCAATTTTCCCATAATTATCTAATTAAGCCCCTTCTTCCTTCCTAATCTGAGATCCAACATGATTAACCTATTTTTATCTCATTTTTAATCTCATTGAAGGCCTAAGGTAGGTATTTAAGGATCTCCTTCCTTTGGGATCTGACAGATCTTCCGTTCATCATGTGGGATACGCAATGGTATATAATTGAGTCCATTTAAACCTTTCTCCTCCTCTCTTTCTCTCGACCTAGTTATCAAGCTGTGAGTGGTTTTACTATTTTCTTAGATATACTCCAATACGAGCCAAATCGAGGGAATATATTGGAGGGGAGAGCTGTACATGGCTTTGGTGGGTGGTCTATAACCGATCCGTCAAATTTTTTGATTTTTGGATTTGTCATGTGGGGCCCACCTATTTCATCTACTACCATTTGTAGAAATTATATGTCATGTTTATGCTCATTAGAACCATATTGTTATGCTCTTTTCAATTATGTGATTAATTATTGGTGGTTACTCCTAAAACTCCCAAAACTCCATGTAGGGTGTTATGCCATATTTAATTTTTTTAGTGTTTTGACACTTTTGAGCCATTGTTTGAATGCGCTCAAGCTTGGCCACATTAATGGTGAGCCTCATAAAATTAAATTATTGTTGAATTATGTAATGGTTAATGGGATGTACCACGTCACTTCTACTTGACCCACCTATAGTAAGTGCATAAATTTGATAAATTAATGATAGATGGGATTTAGCAAGTATACAGATATTATGACTTTGACTTAAATGTAAATGAATAAAAGGTTTCATGTATGTAGCACCCCTTACCACACTAATGGAAGGAATAGGACTGAACCATAGTTATGAATACCCCTTAGATGTATTGAATGAATGGTTGCATGCTACTTGGAATATTCACACTAATGGAAGGAAAGGATTGAACTAATTGAATTATTACATGACTTCATTATCAAATCCGAATGGATTGACTCGATCTCACAATGGATTATTATCAGGGAATGCCTTTAGAACATGGGAACTACAATACAATTCAAGAGTAAAACTTTCTTAGGTTGAAACCCAAATAGATCCTTGTCTATTATTTTGATTCCTAGTATGACACTTTAGGATACCTTACATATTATTAAAGGATTCCTTGGATACACTCCTTGAATCACGCATTTAAAAGTAGGTTCCATGGTTAAATCCCAGAGGGACCTGTTACTAATTAGCCCTATTTTACCTTGGTTGATCAACTTGGATTCGGTAGTCCAGTTAATGTGGAACACATTGGACTACGTTCCTTGTATTATGCTCTTACCCTCAGCTAAACCTAGTTACAACTGAGTTAGCAACCCATGAGGTATAGGTTTCCTTAGTGAATACCATAGAACCATTTCATATTAAAAATAAATTTTGGTTACGTTATTATATCTTGAAGCTTTCAACATTGATTATATGTGAATTATTTACAAATTGGTACAATAAAATAATGACTTGGTTATATGTTCATACACCAACCGAGGGCTAAAGCATGTACTTTGGTATTTACTTATATTGTACTTATTTACTTTATATATGTATAAATGCATTCTTTCACACTTTTAATTTTCATTTACAGAGGCCATATATTATAGACACCATCGGTGGTGGACCACTAAGATTTACCTCAAACCCTCTCTAGGAACTGTTTGGTACCCGAAGTAGATTACATGAATACAAGTGTTGATAAAACGAATAACACAACTTCAAACACTTGATTTCTTATAGTTTTGTTTAGAGACTGATATCATAGGGCGGAGTGTGATCTCCAAATGCTTAGGATAATCTATTCATTACCATTATGCATTTTTGGATCTTGTTATGCCTACTATATTGTATCCATGTTTTCAAGTATTCTATTGAGATGGAATATCATCATCTCTTGTTGAATGTTATTCCAGTTATTTCAGTTGTTTTTATCCTTGTTCATTTAATATTTTTCTCAACCTCCTCTACTCAAATATATTACATATGATATTTACCACAATGTATTTCCATCAAAAATTCTACAATCTCATAATGAGGGAATAGTCTCCACATATACACACCATATGACCTCGCTTCTAGTGAGCAGCCTCTAGAATTTGGGGAGATTCACTTGGGTCCATGTGGCCCACCAGTTCAGGGTACCTATTAAGTGGAATCCAATTTCATGATGTTTCAAAGTTGCATCAGAGGGTTTTATTTTCATTCCTTAATAATTAGAGACAACAGTCCACAGATTAGGGATTCTTAGGACTTCGTTATAAGTTGTTCTTGGGCATCGCTAACCCATGTTCAGGGTAAAAGACAATTTACCCAAAATATATTTGTTGTTATGATGTTTCCTATTATAGTTGATATCATTTAACCATTTGGTGACACACATGTTGTGTATAGTTTCTGATCATTAATCTAATTGAGGTTTTATTTCATCCATGTACCAATTATATGAGATCAAGGAGGAAAATTCATGCATCATTATAGGGACCTAGAATTTTCATGTCATGCATATTTCCATGCCATATAGGTGAATTTCAATTCCTCGTATTGATTGATATGCATGTTATTATTGATTGACTTTGCGATAGTTAGATTATTCTTGTATTATTATTGGTTGTGATTGAGTGATTACTTGTCTTAATTCATGAGGTGTATTATCCCTCATGGGTTGGGATGAGTAATTTACCAAGTTGAGACATTATGTTTTAAATAATTTGGTACCATTTTCATTGATGAGGTATATGAGAATTGATTCAATGAGAATGGATAACCATTATAAAGTAAAAAAAATACTTCTAAAATAAAATTGTTTCATGTCTTTATCCAACATTTTAATGTTTATAAAAAGTAAAGGAGTTAACCTAGAAATTAACTGAAAAATGAAATGAAAATTATACTTGAGCACCTACCAGTACCTGGCCATCAAAGTGGGTAGTTGGGTTAGTATACCACCGATAGTGACCCTTCCATATTTATCTTCTATAACTTATGATATTCATATGCCTAAATATTGTTCAGAGGCGTGTTCTTGGAAAATTTACACCAATACCTCCATGAAGTCCTTTTATCTTACACTAGGAGGGTGGTGATGACCATGGTCTAGACATGGTGGGACTTCATCCTCCAGTATTACTTATAAATGTTCCACTAGAGGAACCACATATTGTACATGATCTAGGAATTGATTCCCAAGTATGTGATAGTTTTATATGCCTAATGCAGTCCATGTATGGTGCTTTGGGTCTTGGACCAACTATGTATGATCTGACTCGTGATTTCAATTAATATCATCCTCATACTTTCTCAGTGGATGGCATTCTGTAGGTTGCCAATTCATAGATAGAGTCCACCATGTCAATAATTGAGCACATGGAGACACCTCCATAGAGTAGGGTACAACTTTATACATACATTATTTGAGACTCAAGAAAGCGTTCATGGGATTTGAGAACTTTGGTCGGTCATCATAAGAGATTGTTTCATGAAGTTAAAGCTCTTTGTACCACTTCTAGCCAGTGATAAGCTTTCACATGCTACATGCTTCATTGATGGGATCATGTATTCCATCGATTCGTAGGTTAATGTCTTTTACCTACCTAATTTATATGCAATATTCAATCAAGATCTTGTTACTGATCATAACCCGAGGGATGAAAATTGTACCAGGTATAGAGAATAAGTGTCGCGGTAGGCCAGTATTTCTTCTGGCGGCAGCACATGTTCTCTTGAGGTTTCTCATCCGGGAAATGAGAACCATATTTCTTGTTTTGATAGATCTATAGAGTGTCATTAATGTGGATGGTGCGGTAAAATAAGCCTCAATGTGATAGAGAACCGATGGAGTTTTAGGCTTGCGGCCATATGGGACATATCTAATTAATTTGTAAAAATTTTCCACTGGCCTTGAGTGGACAAGGATTAGCACCAACTCAACCTTTAAGAGTGAGTTATTTTGTGTTGCATTAGGAAGGGAGTTGGAATAGCACCGGTAGGTCTTGTTGAGGTGGAAGTCATTTCCAGGGTAGCCAGACCCCTGATCACAAGAAGCACCAACATATCAGTTATGATCGGTGTAGCGTATCTATTGTACAAGGCTGTAGGTCAAGCTAGTTAAATGAACTATAATGGATACTTGAGGATCAGGCTGCTAGATGATTCACACTAGTCATAGGGCATGTCAAAACAAAATTTAATTTCCTAATGCATCATAGTGGTTGACCAGGGTCTTCTCACTTGAGGAGTGTTGTAGTCGGTTCAATCTCTAATTCTAATTCACCTAATCCAATTCTTTTTGTTTTTTTAATAATTATTGAAAACAATGTTTTTGAGGTTTTTGGAAACATATAATTAAAATAATGAAATGATAAATTCAAATATAAATGTAGATATAGACAAAATGCAAATTATAAAGAAAGGTCTTGGTCCAAGGTTTGATAACATGGGTTCATTCATTATTTACTTGTTATTTAAATTCAATTTGATAATTCATTTAGTGAGACATAATTAATGAATTAGTATCCTTTTATTTATTGAGTGAGTGATTTTAGCATACATCCAGCTCATCAAACCACATCTCCTCCAGTAGTCAAGTAGGGTAACACCTCAACCGAGAATGTTATTTCAAAAGGACTCGACTCCACCGAATGTCATTTGATTCCTTATAGAAATCCAAAATACACAATATGAATTTTTTCCTTAGAAAAGGGAGAAAAAATGGATGGATCAATGGAAAAGAAATGATTGGAATGATTTGAGATGTAGGAGCTCCTCTCCTTTTATTGGCCGATTTCTATGCTCTAAATGTTGTTGAGATTTTGGCCCATTAATTGGACGATTCACACATGTACCCCTTCATGAAAATTATTCATTTCTATGTTGGCCATTAAAAATACAAACTTAAGATTATGTGGCCATTAGATGTATGAGTTATGATGTTTTTATTGTCGGTTTCATTTTCTAGACGCAGTTTCCAGGAAGCTTCCTCTAAAAGTATAACATCCAATGGAAACCTTAATTAATTTAAAACTCACTAAAAGTAAATTTAGAGTCACTCATATGTGTCATAGTGAAATACTAGGTGTAATAACGTGAATTGGAGTATTTTAGGTCGAGATGGGCATCCGTTATGGGGGTGGGGTCCATGATGTCCACCCAAAAAATCATTCACATTCACTGATTTTTAAGGCCTCTAGATGATTGAATATTCCCCTATTACAGAAGAAAAATTTGGAGGAAATAAAATAAGGATTCTAAAAGAAATATTCACTCAATTTGGATTTATATTTTTCAATAAATGAGTAAAATACCCCTTATATAAAAATCTTTCAAAATCCATAATTACATGCTTTTCACCATTTTGATCAAAACACATAATCAATCCAAAATTTATTCATATAAGATAAAATTGATAATTTTTTATGATTAAAACTATTTAAATTAATACAAAAAATTTGGAAAATATTAGCTCTATAAATTCCCCCACACATAAACCATGCTTGTCCTCAAGCATAAAATTACAACATTGAATTCAAAGGATGTCAATGTTTCCAATATTGAATTTCAAAAGTAATAGAATTTAACAATTCTAAATTTCAAATAAAACATTCAAAAATCCACATAAAATATAAATTTAATTTCCTATTTTTCAAAGAAACAATCAATTCAAGTATTTTATTTTTCCCCTTTGAAAAAATGAAACTTCTTCTTTATTTAATTCAAGATTCAAAATTCATTATTACTAAGCCTATCACATCACGATTTACCTCACCGTAAATTTTTACCTCTCATATCTCATGATAAAATTAATATAGAGTTATGCACATATCATGATAAGCATAATTAATGATTAATGCACCCACTTAATTTTTTTTTAATTTTTTTCTAAAGTTATTATTAGATCAAACCTCACATACCTCACCTAACCACATATGATTAGAAGATCGTCAATCTGGAAAATGTTGGTTTTTGGTTCTCCTAAATCACAACCCATTTTTCTATTTTTTTGTTTCTTTTTTCCATTTTTTAATATTTTTTTAAATTCAAGAGGGGAAAACATTGAATTGAAATGAATGATTCCACAACCATTTACAATTCCCACAATAACACCCCCACTCTTTTTCCATTAAATTTATAAAATCCATTCCACCATGATTACCTTCATCCCCACACTTCATAATTAAATTATCATAAAAATACCAAGAGTAGGGTATAAATGGATAAAAAGGGATTGAAAAATGGATCATCCCTATAAAGGTAATTCATGGTCTTTATGGGCTAAAATAAGGATTGATGTAAAGGTGGTCATTAAGGATAAGGAATTTTTCAAATATGCCTCAATAATTTTAAATGTTCTTTTGTACATTCATAGCTTTGAAAATTTAAAATATAAGTTTTGGTAGGTGACATGTCCCAAGATCACTCATGAAATATGATGAAGAATAAATAGAAAGTACTTTGTCTAGAAATCCTCTCAGAAATGAGACACATGATACTGTATAATCACTGAAGGAATAATTTATAATAAAAAGTCAATTCATGTGAATTTAAGAAATTTAATGAATGAAATATGGTAGGGAATTTCATTTACATAAATCAACTAATTCCCTTAAATCATTAGTCAACATTTCAATATCCTTTATTCAATTTAAAAATTAAATTTTCCATTTAACTCAGTCAATCTCATTAACATTCAAATCTAAATCATAGAATCATAGCATTCCTATGAAAAACATCTCTCATAGTTAAGTTATGTAATGCAATAATTCAAGTGTGGACATGTAATTTTATCTTTAAATCTCAAAACATGTTTTGGACCCAAATTTTTTAAAGAGTTTAAAAGTTCAAACATTAAAAGTAAACTCTATTTTGAAAGAAGGATTCTTTCCTCTTACCCTATTTAAGGATTCCTTTTCTAGTATATGATCCAACAAAAAATAATTACTCACTTAAGAACAAGGATAATGTCATTAAAGCTCAAAAAGATAAGGAGGAGTGGGCTGCATTATGGAATAACCTAAAAAGGAATTTGAAATATAAAAATAATGAAAAGATAAATCTTAGTATAATCCCTTAAGTGGGACATGAATTTTTAAATCATACAAAGGGCAGTACCATCTGTTATGCAAAATTAGAGGGTGAATGAATATTTTTTGATTTGAACCACCACATGTGGCTTTTACTAGAATCCACATATGTGTTCTTATTGAGGAGGACTCCATGGATAGAGTACACTAGATCCTCCCCCTTCGCAATAGGTTACAACTTACATGGTGGGGGTAGGATGAAGTACGGAGCCTCCTTCTCCTTCATTGCTCTTTGTGAAACGTTCTATTTCTCTTCTTGTATTCCCTCAAATAAATATTCAATGTATTTTGGGAGCCTCATGTGTTCCTAAATAGGTGCATATACCTCTTTCTTATCATCCTCCAATTCATAATAATAGTCATCTCATTCTGAAAATTCAAAACTATTAGGGGAGATACTCTAATTAGTCTCAGTAAAATCAAATTAGTGGGATTTAATTAATGTATCATCTCCCTGAGGTGGTTTGGAATGAATATTTTCTTCAATAGAGATTTTCTCCTGGATTTTATTATCACATGATGGAGGTTGGTAGTTGGGCTCCTCCATGTTAACTTCAAATTCCACCAATTGGGTGGTGTCTTCTTTCAAAGCTGATGGATCTTCTTCTTTGCAGGGCTTGGGGATACCAAGTAGTTCCTCACATTCATTCCAAAATTCATCTAACTCCTCTTGATCTCCCACATGTGGATTGATAGGAAAGTCGTCATATTTTTCATTTATCTGTGGTATAATTGTATGAGTTAAGATGAATGACTCTTTAGGTACCTCTATAATTACCTCCAGTGGTTCTTCAATGATGAGTGGTGACATTTTTTACAACACAGCCTTAGGTTCTTGATTCAGCTCAGGGTCGGGTTGCTCCATAAATGTAGGAACACAATCAAATTATCTTTCCATTTTTATCCCCAAGTCATCTAAAGTATTTCTAATCCTATCCACATGGTCATTTACATCATTGTAATTGACATCTGGTTCTTCATATTGCACATGAGAGTAATCTTCCCATGCATAAAAATTTGAATTTGGATACACAATGGAAAAAAGAATTATTTTTTAGAATTTTTAATAAATAAAGCAGTGAAAAATATTTTAAAAAATGTTAATTTAAAATAACATATCGAAATAACTAATTATCTCCCTAGTAATGAAACTAGAGTTGATGCATGCTTGTCGTAGGGAGTGGTGAAAGAAAATTTATTTTCATAATGCATCATAGTGGCTGACCAAGGTCATCTGACTTGAGGAGCATTGTAGTCGGTTAAAAAACTAATTATAATTCTCCTAATCTAATTATTTTTGGGTTTTTTATAATTATTGAAAACAATGTTTTTGAGGGTTTGGGAAACATGCAATTAAAATAATTATATGATTAATTGAAATCTAAATGCAGATATAGACAAAATTCATATTAGAAAGAAAGGTCTTGGTCTAAGGTTTGATAAAATGGGTTAATTCATTATTTATTTTTTATTTAAATTCAATTTGATAATTAATTTATTGAAACCTCATTAATGTATTACCCTCCTTTCATTTATTGAGTGTGTAATTTTAGAATGCGTCCGGCACACCAAACCACACCTCCTCTAGAAGTCATGTAGGGTTACACATCAACCTAGAATGTAATTCCAAAAGCACTCGGCTCCACCATATGTTGTTTCATCCCTTATTGAAACCTCAAATCCATATTTTGAAGGGTTTTCCAATGTTAAGGGAGTGAAAATGGATGAATCATTGGAAATGAATGGATTTGGAAATAGTGTCGTGGTGGATGACCGCCACACCCTTGCAATATTTCCACCTTCACCACAAATAGAATAAAAACATTTTGAATTGAAGTGAAATAATAAATAATTCAATGAAACCTCACCCGGGTCCAAGCCTAGAGTATGTCATTTTCCATGGATAAGTGCATAGAGATCGTGATGGAAAGATAGAAGAGAGATAGAAATTAGATTAAAATTAGAAGAGAAAAGGGGTGGTAGAAGAAAATGGGAATCACATTAATATAAAAAATAATCATGTGTTATGATGGAAATTAAAACTAAAATATAAATATAAATTATGAAATAAAATACTAAATTTCCAATTGGACTCCTCTACTTGGTGCCCCGAATGGTGTTGGGAAGGATTGGAATGATTTGGGAGATAGGAGCTCCTCTCCTTTTATAGGAAGATTTCTTTCCTCCAACATTTATCACATTGTTGGACAATTATTTGGACAATTCACATGTAGAAGCCTTAATGAATGTTCTTATAAAATGTGTTGTAATTTCACCCTCCAAATTTAAGATTAATTGGAAATTGGATGTATGATTTATGAATTCTTTATTGTCACTTTCTTATTATAGATGTAGGTTTTGGGAAGTTTCCTCTTAAAGTATAACATCCACTAGAATCCTTAATTACTTCCAAACTCCCTAAAATTAATTTTAGAGTCGCTCATATGTTTCCTCATGCTATCCAAGGTGGAAAATGTCAATTGGATTCTTGTAGGCTGAGATAGATGTCTGTTATAGTGGTGGGGTCTATGTTGTCTGCCCAAAAAATATTTCATCATCAGTGATTTTTAAGGCCTCTAGATGCTCAAATATTTCCCTGATCGAGAAGAAAAAGTTGGAGGAAATAAAATATGGATTCTAAAAAAATATTTACTCAATTTGGATTTATATTTTTCAAGAAAATACTAGAATACCCCTGATATAAAAAATTATCCAAAATCCCGAATAAGATGGTTTTCACCATTTTTCTCAAAACACATCATAAATACAAAATTGATTCATATAATTTAAAATTGATAATTTTGGATTATTAAAAAATATAAATGCATAAAAAATTGTAGAAAATAATATCTCTATCAATTCCCCCACACTTAAACAGTTTTTGTCCTCATGCATAAAATCTAAACATGGAATTCTGAGGACGTCAATGTTACCAATATTCAATTTCCAAAGTAATAAAATTTAACAATTTTCAATGTCAAATAAAAAATTCAAAAATCCACATAAAATATAAAATTAATTTCCCCATTTTTTAAATAAATAATTAATTATATTATATTACTTTTCCCTTTGGAAAAAAGTGGAACTTCTTATTTCTTTCATTCAAGCTTCTCAATTCATTATTATTAAGCACGCCATATCGTGATTTAACTCACCTTTGAATTCTTGAATCTCACATCACATGATTAAATTCAAGTAGAGTTATGCTCATATCATGAGAACATTCACCTTATCCATAATCTTGTAAAATAATGACATTATCCACTTTGTAAAGACAAAAGGCACATAAAATCATGGGGACTTTTCAATAAAGGTTCAAATGACTCTGATTCTTAAGGTTGGTAGGATTTGATGTTTTCCAAATTAAGGCTCAAGGATGAGGTTTATATCTTAAGAAAAATTCATGATATCAAAAAGGGTAATGAAATTATCCCCTCTAATGTACCAACACCCACTTCCCCCAAAACTCAAAGTAAGGCCATGCTCAAAGTAAGGCATAATTAATGATTAATGCACCATATTGATATTTTTTAAATATTTTATTTTTTTCTAGAAAGTTACGATTAGATCAAACCTCAAATCCATCTTTTAACCACATACAATTAGAAGATCGTTGGTGTATAAAATGTTTATTTTTTGTTTTCCCAAATCACAACCCATTTTTCTCATTTTTGTGTTCTTTTTTTCCTTTTTTAATATTTTTTTTTAAAATTAAAGATGGGAAAACAATTAATTACAATGAATTATTCCATAAAAATTTACAATTACCACAATAAAACCCCAACACCTTTTCATTATAATGTATAACATTCCTTCTACCATGATTCCCTTCATCCCTACACTTCATCTTTAAAATATCATGAAAATACCAAGAGTAGGGTAGGAATAGATAAAAACTATTGAAACATAGATTATTCCTATAGTGGTCATTCATGGTCTCTATGGGGTAAAATAAGGATTTATGTAAAGGTGTTATTTAAGGATAAAGAATTTTCCAAATATGCATCAATTATTTTAACTGTGCTCTTGGCAAGTCATAGCTTTGAAAAGTTAAAATGCATGTTCTGGGAGGAGGCATGTCCCAAGATCACTTAAGAAATATGATCAGAAATAAATAGGATGTAATTGGTCTATAAATCCTCTCGGAAATGAGACATATGATATTAGAAAATCTCTGAAGGCATGATTTATAATAAAAAGTAAATTCACATGAATTTCATAATTCTAAGTATGAAAAATGGAAGGGAAATTTCATTTACATAAATAAACTAATTCCTTTAAATCACGACTCATCATTTCAATATCCATGCTTCACCTTAAAAATTCAATTTTACATTTTACTCTTTCAGTCTCATTAATATTGAAATCTAAAACATGGAATCATAGGATTTCTAAGAAACTCATGTCTTCTAGATAAGTTAAGTAAAGAAATAATTAAAGTGTGGACATGCAGTTTTATCATTAAAGCACAATACATGTTTTTAAGCAAAAAAATATAATAAGTTTAAAAGATTAAACATTAAAATTAAACCCCATTTTAAAATAAGGCTTTAATCCTCTTCCTCTATTTAAGGGTTACTTTTCCCATATATGAACCAATAAAAAATAATTACTCACTTAAGAACAAAGATCTTGTCATTAAAGCTCAAAAAGATAAGGAGGAGTGGGATGAATTATGGAATAATCTAAAAAAGGAATTTGAAATATAAAAAAATGTAAAGATAAATCTTGGTGTGATCCTCTAAGTGGGTCCTGAATTTTTACAGCCTCTAGAGGGCAGTACAAGATGTTATCTAAAATTATTGGGTGGATGGAGCTTCTTTGATTTGAACCACCAAATGTATGTTTTCCCAGAATCCATATATGTGTTCTTATTAAGGAGGAATCCATGGATAGAGTACATTAGATCCCCCTCCCCCCTTTGCAATATGGTACAACATACATGGTGGGGGTAGGATGAGGTATGGATCCTCCTCCTCCTTTGTTTATACTTTTGAAACATTATCTTTCTCTTCTTGTATTCCCTCAAAATAATATTCAATGTATTTTGAGAGATTTAAGTGTTCCTTAACAGGAGTATCTTTTTCTTTATCATTATCCTCCAAGGAATAATAAGAGTCATCCTATTATGAAAATTCAAAAGTATTATGGGTGATACTGAAATTAGTTTCAATAAAATCAAATGAGTTGGATTTCATTAATGTATCATCTCCCTGAGGTGGTTCGGCATGAATATTTTCTTCAATAGAGATTTTCTCATGGACTTGATTATCACATGATGGAGGTAGGTAGTCAGGATCCTTTATTTTAACATTAAATTCCACTAATTTGGTGGTGTCTTCTTTCAGAGGTGTTGTCACTTCTTCTTTGCATGTATCAGGGAGATCAAGTAGTTCCTCACATTCATTCCAAAATACATCCAACTCCTGTTGATCTCCCACATATGTATTAGCAGGAAATTAATCCTCCTATTCATCTATCATGGTTAGAATTGGATGAGTGAAGATGAATGAGTCTTGAGGTACCTCTATAATTAGCTCCTCCAGTTCTTCAACGATGAGTGGTGAAATTTCTTCCACCACTACCTCAGGTTCATGCTCCAGCTCAATGTAAAATTGCTCCATCAATGTAAAAACATAGTAAAATTATATTTCCATTTTTATCCCTGCATCATCGAGAGTATTTCTCATCCCATCCACCCTATCATTTAGATCATTGTAATTGACTTATGTTTCTTCATATTTCACCTGCGAGTAATATTCCCATGCATAAATTTTTTAATTTTAATACATCATTGAAACAGAACTATTTTTTTCAGAATTTATTTTAATAAAGAAAAAATGGAAAAAATTTAAAAAAATTGAATTTAGAATAAGTGATCAAAATAACTACTTAGCTCCCACTAAAGAGTGCCAGTTTTGATGCACGCTTGTCATAGGGCATGGAAAAAGCAAATTTATTTTCCTAATGTAGCACAGTGCCTGACTAGGGTTGTCTCACTTGAGGAGCATTGTAGTCAGTTCAATCACTAATTCTAATCCACCTAATCTAATTATTTTTTGTTTTTTTAATAATTATTGAAATCAGTTTTTTGATGGTTTTGGAAACATTCAATTAAAATAATGAAATGATGAATTCAAATCTAAAAGAAGATGTAGACAAAATGCAGATTAGAAAGAAAGGTCTTGGTCCAAGGTTTGATAACATGGGTTCCTTCATTATTTATTTGTTATTTAAATTCAATTTGATAATTCATTTATTGAAACCTCATTAATGAATTAATCTCCTTTTATTTATTGAGTGTATGATTTTAGCTTGTGTCCAACACACCAAACCACACATCCTTCTGTAGTCATGTAGGGTGACACCTCAGTTGAGAAAGTTATTTCTAAAGGACTCGACTCCATTGTATTATGTTTCATCCCATTTAGAAAACCCAACTCCACCATATTAAGGTTTCCTAAGATAAGTGAGGTAAAATGGATGAATTAATGGAACATGATGGATTTGGAAACTGCATCGTGGTGGATGACCACCATATCCATGCAATATTCCCGCCTCCAACAAAATAAAATAAAAACATTTTGAATTGAAGTGAAATAATAAAGAACACAATGAAACACCCCTAGGTCTAAGCCTAAATTTAGTCACTTTGCATGTATAATTGCATAGATATCATGATGGAAATATAGAAGAGAGATAGAAATTAGATTAATATTAGAAGAGAAAAGGAGTGGAAGAAGAAAATGGGAAACATGTTAATATAAAAAATAAGCATGCATTAAAATTGAAATGAAAATGAAAATATAAAAATAAATAATGAAAAAAAATCTTATGTGGACGCTTGGCCTCCTCCCCTTGGTGCTCCGAATGGTGTTGGGAAGGATTGCTATGATTTGAGAGGTAGAGCTCCTCTCCTTTTATAGGAAGATTTATGTCCTCCAAATGTTGTCGTCTTTTTGGACCATTAATTGGATGATTCATAAATGGACCCCTTCATGAATGTTCTTCATATATGTGTTCTCCTTTCACCATCAAAATATCTGATTAATTGTCCATTGTATGTATGAGTTATGTTTTTTATTTTCGGTTTCTTTTTCAGAATAAAGGTTCCAACAAGCTTCCTCTAAAAGTATAACATCCACTAGATTCCTTAATTAATTCCAAACTCCCAAAAATTAATTTTAGAGTCGGTCAAATGTGTTCTCATGCTATACCAGGTGTAATAACTTCAATTGGAGTCTTGTAGGACAAGATGGATGTCTAATACGGTGAGGGGAGGGGGGTCAACACTATCCGCTCAGATAGTCCTTCACCTTCATTGTTTTTAAGGCCTCTAGATGCTCGAATATCCCCATTGTCTAGAAAACAAAGATGGAGTAAATAAAATCTTTATTCAAAAAAAATATTCACTCAATTTGGATTTATGTTTTTCAATAAATGAATAAAATAACCCTGATGTAAAAATCTATCCAAAATCCAGAATTAGATGCTTTTCACCATTTTTCTCAAAACACATCATAAATCCAAAATTGATTTATATAAGATAAAATTGATAATTTTGGATGATTAAAATAATTTAAATGCATAAAAAAAATGTGGAAAATATTATCTCTATCATGGGACCATCTACGATACAAGGTACTATTCTTGTAGAATCTACTATAGTATTTTCTTTATCTAATATAGGTGCTTCAAACTCTTTTATCTATGTATCTATCATGAAAATTATTGGACTAGAGATACAATATTACTATGGTTTAATCACCCTATATATTCCATTAAGGGTACTAATAGAGGGAATACTCCAATATAGGGACTGCCACCTTGAGGTAGGACGTTATCCTTTCTTATAGAACCTCTTAATTCTCGGGATGGTGGGATTCGATGTCATTATCATGATATATTGTTTGGTTCAGTATCATGATTTTGTAGACTATTATCACCACATAATATCTTTTAAATCACTAGAATGTAGTATTTATCTACATAAGGGTGAGTGGGATGTATAGGTTGGTGGAGTTAGACCAGAGCACCATGGGCTTGGTGGAGTGATAGCCCAGATTTCAAATATCTTCATGGATGATCAGGGTTTATGACAAGATTATTTTTCTCTAGTAGTGGATCATTTATGGGATGTCTTTATTGAATTTTTTTTATCTTTCCTCTTAAAATATAGGTATATATTACATTTGAGATTATTCCAGGAGCATCTCCAACATCCATTACTCCATACAGGATAACACCTACAGAGGTTCAGGAGATCAAGGAGTAGTAAGAGGATTTAGAGTCCAAAGGTTTTATAAAGCCTAGTACATCCTCTTAGGGTTTTCACATGCTTTTTTTCTCAAAACGGCGAATGGAACCATACATCTATTCATGGATTACATAATATGTAATGTGATTATGGTGAAGAAAAAATAACCACTACCTCTAATATATGATCTATTTGACCAGCTCCAAGGAGAAAAGGCCTTCTTTAATATCGACCTGAGACTGGGTTATCGTGAGGTGGGAGTCAGACCATCATACATACCTTATACAACTTTCCTTAGTATTAATGCTCTATATGAGTACTTAGTTTTGTGTTTCAGTCTTACGAATGTGCCTTCCATTTTCATGAATCTGATGGATTGGGTTTTCCACCCCTATTTGGATTCCTTTGTCATAGTCTTTGTGGAAAACATCTTGTGGTATTATCATACTCTTAGTGACCTTACCAAACATCTTGAGAATGTTCTGAGTACATTTAGAGTGAATAATCTTTAGTAAAGTCTTTATAATTTCAAAATATGGATCGACCAAGTTCACTTCGTGGGTTATATTATATTGGAATTAGGAGTATCTATTGACCCGGAAAAGATTAGTGTTGTAGTTTCATGGGAGCATCCCAAAAACGTATTGGATATCAAGAGTTTCTTAGGGAATTATAGATATTACAGGTGTTTCATAAAGAACTTATCACACCTTTATTCACCTCTTATTTGTATTAAAAATAAGGTTTTCAAGTTCCTATGGTCATAATAATGTGAGAAATCATTTCAAAAGATAAAAAGGAGGCTTGTTTCAGCACCTATTTTGACTCTTTTGTAGCTAAGAATAGGTTATACCATCTTCAGTGATGCATCAGACACCATACAAAGAGTAGTAATGATATATGAGGATATATTCATTGCATATTGATCTTGTTATTTGAGACCTCATAATAGAAACTAATTGACACCCAGCCTCTGGCTAGCAGAAATTGTCCAAGCTTTTTGTTGCTAGAGACATTATCTTTTGGGTGAGCACATTACAGGGAAAAGGAACCACAAGTTCCTCAAATATATATATATATATATATATATTCATTTTGTGATTTGAAACTTGGATAGTAGATATGGTTTAAATATATACAATCCTTTAATTTTTATCTTGACTATATGCTACAGAAGGGAAATGTGGTTGCTGATGCACTGAGTCGGAAGACTCAAACAAATGTTTTATGGGAATCCAGTGAAGAATGGATGTTTATATCCCTTTAATATGAGATAAATTTGGAGTTTCATGATAGTCACAAGTAGTTTTATCTCTCATATTTGTATTTTACCTTATCTCTCTTTGAAAATTGAAGGGTAGACAATTTTCAGATCCTGAAGGCTTGGTACTTCATGATAGTATACCCAGAGAAAACCAACCTCCAAATTGGTCTGTAGACAGAAAAGAAATCCTACGTATCCATGGATATGTATGAGTCCCTATAGATATGAGATATGAGTTGTTGAATGATTCCCAGGCCTCTTAGTGAGTAGTTTATCCAGGAATCTCGAAGAAGTATCGATACATGCGATGCGTGTATTGGTGGTCTGGGAGGAAACATGTGATAGTAGGGTTTATCACTAGGTTTTCCACCTTTCAGCTGGTAAAGAAAGAGCACCAGATACCTAAAGGATTGTTATATATGATTCCAGTCATGTAATGTAAGTGAGAAGATTTTTCTATGGACTTTGTAGTCAATTTACCTAGGTTTCCTAGAGGTAGCGACACAGTATGCATTTTCATTGATAGAAAAATGAAATTATCCCACTTCATTCCTATTCAAGAGACTTTTTCTATTGATGATATGGGAAAATTGTATATCCATGAGATCATATGACTTAATGGGGTCCCTCATACTATCGTTTTATATAGGGATTCTCATTTTATTTCATGGTTCTAGTAGGGTTTACATATGGCTATGGGAACACAGGTGCTTCTAAGAATACATTTTCACCCTCAGATCAATGTAAAATCAAAAAAAAAATATAGGTCCTAGAATACATGCTTCGAGGATGTTTCTTTGTTCTTAGTGGTTCATGGGAGAATCATATCCCTATAATTGAGTTTTCCAATAATAAAAACTTTTAGGTAAAAATTTAGATGGATCCTTTTGAGGCCTTATATGATATGGCATTTTGTTCACCCCTATGCTAGCTAGAGGTAGGTGAGGCATCCCTACAAGGTCCTCATCTAATTTAGGAGACTTCAGAGCAGGTTCAACTGATCAAGAAGCATATTACTACTACTCAATCAAGATAGATATCTTATGTTGATCACTATCGAGGACCTCTAGAGTTTGAGGTTGGGGATCATATTTTCCTTCTGGTATCAACCAGATTAGGGAATAGGTGGTTACAAAAATAAGGGAAGTTACCATCTTGTTCTGTAGTTTCATTTGAAATACTAGAGAGAATCGAGCCAGTATCCTATCAATTTCTATTACCCCTTAGGTACCATACCATTCATGATGTCTTATATGTTTCATATATTCACCCGAATCATGCTAAACTATCTCATACCTTCGATCTTGAGGAATTTGAGTTAGATTTTGACTCTACCTTTGAGAAGTATAAAGTACGCATCATCAAATGGAGTATGAAGGTTCTACGAGGTTAGTCTTCCCATTTATTATGGGTGATATGCTAGCATGGCCCATGCAAGATGAGACTTGGGAGTGGTAAGACAATATACATGCTCAGTGGCCAAAATTTTTCTTAGATAGTGTTTCTAGACCATTAGAAGGTGAACCCATGGATGTGTTTTTTAACGGGGGAAGACTGTAAGAACCTGATTTTTCACTCAAGTATTGATCTAGTAAAATTTTGGTCTAATTCATTATTTTGGACCCAATATGGATGCCTAATGAGTTATAAAATGTCTCAGGGATTTCTGGGGAAATTTCGAAGCCCATAAACTTTATTTTTGGGAAAACTATCCATGTCACACAATTAGCACATGGTTGGAACACTATTTTCCAAACTGTACAGATGGAAATTTTAAGAAAAAACCATATCGCATAGTTGTCACATGAGTGTGCAACCTAACCATTCGGTTTCCGCTTCTTCCTAGGTACCCATGCCTGGTTTTCAAATGGTTTTTAAAATTGTACATATACTAATTTTAGGATAATTTTATAGATTTTCCCTTAATGATATAATTAAGCCTCCCCTTCCTTCTTAATCTGATATCTCATGGGATTAACATATTTTTATCTCATTTTAAAGCTCTTTGAATGGATAATGCAGGGATTAAAGGATATACTTCAAACGATATCTGATTGAGCTTTCATTCATCAAGTTATATGTGGAACTGTAAGTACTCAAGTCCATTTAAACAATTGTCCTTCTCTCTTTATCCCAACCTAGTTATCATGGTATGAGAGTTTTCCCTCTTTTTCTTAGATCTACTCGAGTTTGAGTGATATGAATGGCCAATACTGGAGGAGTGGAGTCATAAAATCCTAAGGTGGGTGGTACATAACTCATCACTCAAGCTCATTGATTTTTGGATTTTTCATTTCGAGGCCCACCAATTCCATCGATTTCCATTTATATATTATATATGACATGCATATACTCATTAGAACTGTATCGTTATGTTCTTTCTGATTATGTCATTAGTTTTTGGTGGTTACTCCCCCAACACCCAACAATCCATGTAGGGTGTTATTCCATATTTAAGATTTTAGTTTTTTGAAACTTTGGATCCGTCAATCATATGTGCTCAAGAATAACCACACTAATGGTGAGCCTCCTCATATTAAATGCTTATTGAATCATGTAACAGTGAATGGAATGTACCATGTGACTTCCACATGACCCACCTAAGGTAACCACTTAAATTTGATAAATTAATGATAAATGAGAATTGGTAAGTATACAAATATTAAGACTTGTCCTTAAATGTAAATGATTAATAGGTTGAATGTCTGTTACACCAATTTCCATACTAATAGAAGGAATTGGAATGAACCTTGGTTATGGAATACACCTTAAATAGATTAAATGAATAGTTGCATGTTACTTGGAATATTCTCACTAATTGAAGGAAAGTCTTGAAAAAATTGAATTATTAGAAGTATTCATTATCAAATAGGAAAGGCCTTACTAGATCTTGCCTTGGATTCTTATCGAGGAATGCCTTGAGTGCTCAGGAAACCTATTATGATTCATCCATCCAGTGTCAATTTTTTTTTATTATGCAAGAAAACAAGAAAGAACTACAAGACATAAAGACCAAAGAAAGCATCCTTATGGGGGCTAATAGTAGTGAAGACCGAGGGCATCCCCTCTGATCAGATTAACCTCCTTGGGCTTGAAAGGATGGTTATTATGAAAAATATCTAAAACTGGTCCTTCCACAGAGGCCATATAATCCACAACCTTATCCCCCCCTCCGCGTATGGATCACCTATATGTTGTTGTTGATAAAGGACCTACTCCGATTCAAGGTTTCGAATTTCTTAGGTTGAAAACCACCCGGATACCAATATTTATCTATTATTTGTATTCTCAGTATGACATTATAGGATCCACCACATATTATTAAAGATTTCCTTGGATAAACTCATTGAATCCAACATTGACAAGTTGGTTCCATGGTTAATGCCCATAGGGCCCTGTTACTGCTTAGGCCCATTTCACCTAGCTTGATCACCTTGGATTTGGTAGGCATGTTATTGTGGAATTTCTTGGACTATGCTCTTGGATTACACACTTACCCTTAGTTAGACCCAATTAAAACTGAGTTAGATACCCCTGAGGTCTAGGTTTCCTTTTTGAATACCATGGAACTGTTTTGTATTTAAAATCAGTTATGGTTACCTTATTACATATTAAAACTTTCACCATTTATAACGTGTAAATTATTTACAAATTGTTACAACCAAATAATGACTTCGTTATATATTTAGACACCAGCCGAGGGTAGAAAAAGGTACTTGGGTATTTAGTTACAATGTACTGATTTACTTTATACAGGTATAAATTCATTCCTACACACTATTAAATTTCCATTACACATGTTGAATGTTATAGACACAATTAGTGGTGGCCCACTGATATTTATCTCAAACCCTCTCCGAGCGATATTTGGTACTTGGAGTAGATTAAATGAATGAATTTGTTGATAATGGGTAGCACACAGCTTCGAACACTTGATATATTTCTATTTAGGTTGGATCTTGATAGTATATGATCGAGTTGGATCTCGAGATTCTTGGGATAATCTTTTTATTTCCTTTATACATTTGTAGAACTTTTTATGCATGTTGTCTTGTATCGATGTTTTCTAGTTTTCTACTGGCTTGACATATTATCATTAGTTGATGAATTTCATTATCGTTATTCCAGATTTTATTATCCTTGTTCATTTATTCCTTTTTAATGCTTATGCTACTTACTTATATTTATTCCAATATTTACCTCTATTTATTTTCATCCACTGTGATACAGTCTAGTAATAATGGAAGAGTCTCCCCACAGGACACTAGTGTAGAAAACGTTTTTTATGGAATTTATTTTTTATTTTTAACGTCGGATTTTGGCCGACGTTATTACAGGAGTTGTTATAAATATACTTTTTTACATCGGTTATTTTACAACCGATGTAAAAAATACAAATCCGAAGCATTTTTCACAACAGTTGATAAAAACCAAATGTGGAAAATGCTTTGAAGGATTGATTTATTACATCGGTTATTTAATAACTGACATGATATATACCCTTTCACATCAGATATATAATAGACGACATTATAAATCACTCTTCTGAAGTGTTTATCAGGTCAGTTATTTTTATAACCAACGTGATAAACCTGTCCGCCAAGCAGTTTTCAACATCAGTTATAAAATAATTGATGTAAAAAATATCTATGATGTTGGTTATTTTATAACCGATGTAAATAACTATCAATTTAAATTTATTACATCAGTTTCCAAAAAACAAATGTTAAAACAAATACCAATGCATTTTTCAACCGACAATTTTTTTTTTTGAAAATAAAACCGAACCACTACTATGCCCAAGAAAATCACCTGAAACAGAGAAAAATCTTACCAAAAATAGAGCAAAATAGACGAGAACCCCCCCCCCCCCCCCCGCACACCCCTAGACACCCCCCAACACCCCTGGACAACCCCCCCCCCCTAGACAACCCCCCACACCACTGGACATCCCCACCACCCCCTGGACAACCCTCCCACACCCCTGAAATAGACCAAAAAGTTACCACAAATAGAACAAAACCCCCTCACCCCATTGCACATCCCCCACAACACCCCTGGACACCCCCCACACCCATAGACTTCCCCCACCCCCTGGACAGCCCCCAAAACCCTTGGACAACACCCCCTCACACTCTGGGACACCCCTCACACCCCTGGACTGCCCACCACCCCCTGGACAGCCCCCCACACCCCTGTACAATCCCCCCACCCTCCTAGACAACCCCACACCCCTGGACTACCCCCACCCCTAGGACTTCCCCCACCCTCCTGGACACCCCACACCCCTTGACTGCCCCCACCCCCTGGACAGCCCCCACACCCCTGGACAGCCCCACACCCATGGACAATCCCACACCCTCCTGGACATCCCCCACACCCCAAGATAGCCCCATCACCCCTGGAAAGCCCCCACACCCCTGGAAAACCCCTACCCTATGGGATACCCCCCACACCCCCAGACTACCCCCACCCCCGGGATTGATCCCACCCTCATGGACACCCCCAGACCCCTAGACTGCCTCTGCCCCCACCCCCTGGACAGCCCCCCACACCCCGGGACAACCCCCCTCCCCACCCTCCTGGAAACCCCACACACCCCTGGACTGCCCCCACCCCCTGGAAAACCCCCACACCCATAGAAAAGCCCCCCCATACACCCTGGACTACCCCCAACCCCCAGGACTACCCCCACCCTCCTGGACACCCCCCAAACACACACCAATGGACTACCCCACACCCTGGACAGCCCCCCACACCACTAGATAACCCCCACCCTCTTGTAAACCCTCCCACACCCCTGGACTGCCCCCCACCCCCGGGACTGCCCCAACCCTCCTAGAAACCCCCCCCCCCCCCCACACACCCCTAGACTTCCCCCACCCCTGGATAGACCCCCACACCCCTGGACAACCCCCAACCCTCCTGGACCCCCCCCCCCCCCCAACACCCCTAGACTTCCCCAACCCCCGGGACTGCCCCACCAACCTGGACACCCCATGGACATCCCCCCACACCCCCGGAAAACCCCCCACACCCCCAGACTTCCCCCACCCCCTGGACATCCCCCCACATGCCTAGACATCCCTATCACCCTCCTGGACACCCTACCACCTCACTGGAAAACCCCCACCACACCACAAGACACCCCCACCTCACTAGACACCCCCAGACAAAACAATATACCAAATACTGACCAAAACCAGACCAGAACCCCCACACCCCACTGAACAGCCCCCCACCACACCCCTAGACCCCCTCCCCCCACACCCCGAGACTACCCCCCTACCCCCTAGACAGCCCCTGGACAGCTGGTGTTGGGAGAGGAGGCACCACCATCCCTGGGGGGGCTGAACGCCGCTGGAAGGGACTCATCACTCCCACATGCGAATCATTATCTATCCAAATGTTTTACCAATGATTTCTTCCCCTGTAAACATCGTTCATTCTATCACTATGATTCCAGTATAACCATGGGGAAAACACCATCACACATGAAAACGTTTCCACCAGGTTATATTGCCATCAATGTGATAGAATGAATGATGTTTACAGGGGAATAATGAATTGGTGAAACATGTTTAGAGCTCAAGCATCACATGTGGGAGTGTTGAGTAACTTCCAGTGGCGTTCATCCCCCCGAGGGATGGCGATGCCTCCTCTCCCACCCCCTGGACTGCCCCCCATCCCCATGGACACCATGGACCCCCCCCACTAAACATCCCCCACCCCATTGCACAACCCTCCCACACCCCTAGAAACCCCCCACCCCATAGGACACTCCCACACCCCTGGACACCCCCTTGAAATCCCCCCACTCCCCTGGACATCCCTTCTACCCTCCTAGAAATGCTCCCACCCCCTAGACTGCCCCGCCCCAACTCTCATGGACACCGACGATACCCCTACCCAACCAGACATCCCTCCCACACCCCTGGATACCCCCACCCCACTGAACACCCCCCACACCCTTGGAACCCTCCCCCCAGACCAGAATCTATACCAGGAAAACCATCAGAAGTAGACCAAAACAAGAAGTATAGAAAAATTAATTATTCACATATGTAACATTAAAACATACAATGTGAACTTAAAAAAACTAAATCCAACCTAAACGACTTCCAAATACACAATTACAATGACAATATTCAAAATTACATTTTACACTACAAAAAATTAAAATTCAATCAAACCTGTAGAATAATTTTACCATTCAACTTGTAAGTGTTTGACGTATTGAGAACTATAAGGTTGAGGGTTAGCAAATATATACAAATTAAAAGGATTGTAGTTAATTTTTATAACGAATAAATCAAATGAAATATTATGGACAATTTTAAAAGGAAATATTACCAAGTCAAAGTTCACAACTATCCCAATTGTTATTATTAAATACATAAATCTTAACATATAATATCCACATTTGATGATGCCTTGTTGTTCATGAAAATTCTGTTTGAATGAGTGTAAATTAAATATATTATTTTTATCTAATAAATCAAAATGTACAAATTATAAATGGATATTTACCTTTACATTTACATATTTTATCTTCACACGCCTTTTCATTGTGTTTTTTAAAAAGTAGACCCATCCCCTGTTAGAAAATACGACGAATGGGATAAATTTTAAATTTAGTATAATATATAAAACTATTGAGAAATTGAAACTTACTTTTCCAAAATTTACTTAAAACATTCCCACACATCAACATGGATAGAGAATATCCAATAAAGTGTCTTATCCCTTGGGAAAAAACCCCTAAAATGAAATGATCACTGATAAAATAAAATTTAAGGTTAGTGGTTTTTTATGTTAAAATATAATGAACTCTTTGAGAGAGATGTGTTTCATACCTCTCCCAAATCTGCATCATCCAACATTATGTGGCTATGTTTTGTTCAAGTATTTCACCAATATAAAGCATTATTTGTTACTCATACAATTCACATGATTTAGTGGAAATCAAATGCAGGTCCATGAACCCATATACATCTGTCCACTAATTCATCTCAAAAATTTTATAATAATTCCTAGTACAAAACAGACATATGTATACATTTTTAATAAATATAATGTAGGAAAGATGTGTTAAGACTTACATGGAAACAATTTTCACCACATTTATTCCCAACTTATCTCCAGTAACAAGATCCATGATATTAGTTTTCACAATCCCCACATTTATTGCATGTACACAAACATGAGCTTCCACTGGAAACTCATAATGATCAGCCAACAAATTTGAATATATTGACAATTTTTCAAAACTAATAGAATCTGTATCTGATGTCATAGCCATTTGTCTATGTTATTTTCTATACAGTATTTCTTTACCTTTGAAGTATTCTTGTAAAAATAAATAGATAAATATATTAGTTTTCAAATGATAAAAAAAATTAATAAAAAAAGATATAACATACATACCTGTATGGTAATGAGTCGAAGAAGTCTGGATGGCCAAATTAAAAAATGGATGATACTATGTCCAACTGTCATCACCTCATCTGTAGGTAATGTTACTCGAGATGATCTATCTATAATATCATGTACAGTGACCCTCTGATTCTCTACCTCTAATTGTTGATGATGAACTGTATCTCCTATACGATATACCATCCCATATGCAAATATATGATGTTGAGGGTCATCAACATAAAAATCACAATAAGTAGGAAGCTACGATGAAGGAGTAGGATAAAAATGGGGTCCGCAGGGTGAGGTGGGGGAGTGGGAGCTACTGGAGGAGGTGGAGGATAAATAATGGGGTCTATAGGGGGAGGTGGAGGAGTGGAAGCTACAGTCTGAAATTTTCTATGCATGTCTGCAAAGATAGACTGTACCGACGCTCTAATCATTTCCTCCATCGTCGCATTAATATTATGAACTTCAGCCTCCAAAGATTCTATTTTTTTTATAAACACCCTCAACGTTATAAGGTGAATAACGTGTCAACACTTTTCTTACCGATACACCTGCTGGATATCCTCGTACATGACCAGGATGTTAGGGCTTTCCCAATGCTGCAGATAAAATATCTTGCCTCCCAGTAGCTGTAAATAACTTCTATGATCTCTACTCCTCAAGAGAATCCTGTATTAATTAATTTAACATTTCTGTAATGATTGAAATTATATGAGGAAAATACTTAACTTAAAAAAATAAAATAGATATCTTACAATCCTCTCAGCTACGATTCTCGAATCTTCTGAAATATATTGCCCTTTTTTCCAATTCGAGCTCTCTTCCATTTTTCATGTCTAGATGGAGGGGATGGAGGGGCCACCTCTCTAGAGCTTGATGACTAAGCTCTTAGTTTTTTGTAATTTTTCCGCCATCATTTTTTCTTCCAATAATGTATACCGTCCCCGAGATAAACTATGAGGGTATACATTTTTAGATTGGATCTCATGATGAGATTTCCTTGATTACTGTAAATTAAGAATAATAAATCATTAAAAAAACATTAATACGATCATGTATATAAGAAAGATTATAAAATTTTACATTGCCCTTACCAAAAATGAATCTTTTCTTCTAATTTCAACAAAATTTCTCCATGTGTCTTCATCTATAAAAGGATATATATGACATTAATTTTGATGACTCCTATGATCAAAAATGAAATCAGATGTGATGGTTGATTTGAAATCCCTCCATATCCTAGCAGCCATCGATAAGAATTTCTTCCTAACTCCTCCAGTGTCAGGAATATCAAATATCATCTGATAAAGAATAAGATAAACATATTATATATACTAGAAACTTTTAAAGAATAGGGAAAAAATAGCAAAAGATCTTACCAAGATTGTCACCTACAACTGAGAGATTATTGCTTTGTCCACGCTTCTCCATTCATCATAAGAAATTCTTACTTTTCTCATACCCTGAGTTGATACAAATCTCTTAAAATCTTTTGCATTTGGACCTCGAGGAATATCATCCTCATCAAACTCAATGAGTATCCTCTGATCCTACATACTGGAAAGTGATAATTTTTGTAAATGTGTGCACCCAAATTTACCAACTCTTGAACACTTTGTCGTAATAAAAGCACATGAGGAAGATTGGGGAACATCAAGAGGACCATGTGAATGTTCCTCCCCAAAGGTATGACCAATATGCTCATCTCTAGAATCATGTGGTTGATCAATTGATTGACCTATCATTATCCTCCAAATCAAGAAAACAAACATTAGTTCTCAAATATACAAATTCAAATATTTTAATACTACTATAATCAGAAAATATGAAATTTTACTAAGTTACGTAATAGTAAACATGGTTAATATGGAAGGATTGTTAAACAATTATAAAGATGGTAAATATGTCCATGATGGTAAAATGGGAAACATGTAAAACCTGGTAAACATGGTAAAGTAATTGTCACTGAACAAAAATAATAGATATATAATTTATGTAATGGTAAACATGATAAACTAAACTAAACCAAATTAAAACACTGTAAACCTGGTAAACCTGGTAAACATGGTAAACATGGTAAATTAATTGTCACTGAAAAAAAATAATAGATATATAATTTATGTAATGTTAAACATGATAAAGTAAACTAACAAAAATTAAAACAAACAAAAAATTATACTTATTTTGTTTTAATACATGTTTTAATAAAGAAAAAATGTACAATATCTAACATTTTATTAAAATAATAAATGTAAAAAAGAAATAAAAAAATGTTAACTATAATTTTAGGAATGTATAAATGGATTGTTTTCCCAAATTCCTTCGTCGTGATCATTATTTATGGCACAAACCATGTATTCAACATGCTCATCATTGTGTTCTGTTAATATTTCCACAGAAGTAGGGATCTCACATAAATCCACATCTTCATCAAGTTCATCCTCACCAACATATTGTTTTTCCCTTGGGTTTTTGTCCTTAGCACTCGAAAAATGTATTTCTTCTACAAACACCAATACACCACTATTCTGAACTACTCTTCTGTTGTCCTGAGCTTTCATATGAAATTTATATCCATTAATGTCATAAACAGAACATGTTATAACATTTAAACATGGACCACCCACTATCCATTTTAATGTCTATGATACATATGATCTACCAAGAAAGGTCTTTTTAAACAATGACAAAAATGTTTTGTTGTGCTCATTCAAAATCCACATTTCTTTCATCATTGGATGACATTGTTTCAACTCATTAATATGCAATGTGATATATGGTTGTGCATCAACTATGCTATTAAAGATGTATGATTCTAACCTCTTTATCTATTCATTTGACAATTATTTGACTTTTATGCCACGAATCCCCTTTCCCTCATTATTAACTTGTTCATGGAGAGATGGAGGCAAACCTATGTGCTACGCCACAGCCAAGTAGCTCGTACAAAAATCTGTAACCTCCTCAGAAATAAACTTTTGAATAATATAGACTTTAGGTAGATAAGGATTATTAACATACCCATTCAATATTTTCATATAACTTTCAAAAGGATACATCCAATGATGATATATAGGTCCACAAAGACATATTTCTCGAACCAGATTAATCATTAAATGAAAAATTATATCAAAAAAAGTTGGAGGAAAATACATTTCCAATTGACAAAGTATACAAATTGTATCCTTTTCCAAAATTTTCAAATCATTCACATCAATAAACTTATTACAAATTGAATTGAAAAAATAACACAACTTCATTATAGTCTTTCTGACATGGATGGGCAATATTCCACGCAATGAAACTTGTAGAAGTTGTTACATCATGACGTGAAAATCATGATATTTCATACCTATAAAATTAATGTCCTTCAATGAGACAAATTTTTTTACATTTGAAGAATAACCTTGAGGCCCTTTGATATCATAAAGACACTAAGAAAAGCTAATTTTCTCCCTCTTAAATAATGTTTGACAAGTCGGGGGAAGAAATGTTCATCTTCCATTAGGAGTGGGAGCTAACTACAAATGTATTACCATTGATAGTAAGTCTAATCTTGCATTCTACCCATATTTGGTCTTTCCTTTAATATCTAACAATGTTCAAATCAAAATATCACAAATATTCTTCTCGATGAGCAAGAAATCAATATTATGTTCAACTTCATGATATCTACAATATGGTAGCTCAAAAAATATTGACCTTTTTCTTCTAAATATTTCTATCATTACTATATTTCTCTGTCTTTCCCAATGTCCCATCAAGGTTTTTCACCCTATCAAAATATAGATCAGGCGATAAAGGTTTTGGAACAATATCAAATTCTTGTGAGCCATTGAATGCCTTTTTTAGACTTATATAAGAGTGATCCATAGGCAAAAACTTTCGATGACCCATGTAAACTATTTTCCTTCCATGATGCAATTGACAATATGAAATCTGTTGTTCGTTAATTGGACATGATTTATGCCCTTTAACACTGTATGCAGAAAAATTTCCATATGCTGGGAAGTCATTTACAGTGAAAAAAGCATTCCATGTAGTTGAAAATATTCCATTTTATAAGGATCATAAACCCCAATACCATCCTCCCATAAAAGTTTCAAATCATCAATCAACAGTGACAAGAAAACATCAATATCATTGTGGGGCTGCTTTGGACCAGATATCATTATACTCAACTTGACATATTTTCACTTCATACAAACTTCAGGAGGTAGGTTTTAAAATACCAATAAAACAGGCCATGAACTATGTGTGCTACTGAGGGTTTGGTATGGATTCATTCCATCTGTGCCAAACCCTAGTCTGAGATTTCAAATTTCATTTCCAAATATAGGATATTGCACATAAATTTTCTTCCATTATAGAAAATTAGCAGGATGACAAATTTTTCCATCACATAACCACTCATCAGTATGCCATATTAACCTTTTTTCATCATGTGAATTAGAAAATAAATGTTTGAAATGATGAATTATAGGATGTTTCCAAAAAGAATTTGAAGGTATATTTGAAATCTCTACATCAGCCTATGATTTCTATTTCACCTTATATCGTGATGTCCCACATTTATGACACTCTAACATAAAATCATATTCCTTCCTATATATCATGCATTCATTCAGACAGGCATGTATTTTCTTATATCCCAATCCCACCGGGTATAATATTTTCTTGGCCTTATAATGTGAATATATAAGATCGTTATCTATTAGAAGAATATCTTTCATCAATTGTAGCAGCTCTGTAAAACATCTGTCACTCCATCCATATTTCTCCTTCAGGTTAATCAATCTTAACACCACCGAAAAAACAGTAAAATCTGTACACCATGATATAATGGTTTTTCATCATCACCATATAGATGTGCAACTATAGGTTATATCTCAATTTGGTATGTTGTAATATTGCGAATCATTTCTTCAATTCCATCGGAGTCACCATCTTGCGAATCATCATCATCAGTGAAATTCCGTCCAGTTTCACCATGCCAAATACAAGGGTTGTAACTCAGATTAAAATAATGACATATTAGATGATCTTTTATCTCTCTACTTTTCAACTTATTCATATTCAAACATTTAAAGCATGGACAGAAAAAAACTTTCACTACTTGGAACATTTTATTTAGAAAATTCCAAAAAGGCATCAACACCTTCCTCATATTCATTGCTCATTCGATGTTTTGTAATCCAAATTCGACTCATTATTATCTATAACAAATATCAAAATTATACATCTTTTTATGATAAGAAAAATATATATTTATATGAAAAAAATAATAATTTGATTGTAAATTTTTTTTGAAATATAAAACAAATCTATGTGTATTTAAAAAAATATGCTTGAATATGATTTTTAAAAGAAAATATAGTTAGATATAAAAGTTTTAAATTCATATTAGATCCTTTCTTCTTACGGTTCACAAAGAATACATCCTGGTGCAACTGGATACCAAATTCCCCCTTCTGTAAAAAAGAAATATTATGTATAAATTTTCAAATATGTATTCATTAACTACTTAAAATTAGACAGATCCTAATGATTTGAAACCTCTGGATATCCCCGCACACCTATGGACCCACCCCCACCCCCTGGACACCACCCCCACCCCCTGGACACCACCCCCACCACCTAGACATCACCCCCACCCCCTTGGACACCACCCCCATGCCCTTGGACACCACATCCCACCCCGCACCCCCTTGGACACCCCCTGAACACCACTACCCCCTTGGACAGACCCCACCCCCCTGGACACCGCCCCCACCCCCTTGGACACCCCCTAGACACCACCACCCCTTGGACAGCCCCCACCCCTCTGGATAGCCCCCACCCCTGGACAGCCCCCACCCCTGTAGACAGCCCCCACCCCCTTGGACACCCCCACCCCTCCTGGACACCAACCCCACCCCCTACCCCCTTGAACACCCCCAACCCCTGGACTCGTCCACCCCCTGGACACCACCCCCACCCCCTTGGACCCCCCCTGGACACCACCACCCCCTTGGAAATCCCCCGACCCCCTGGACAACCCCCACCCCTCTAGACAGCCCCCCTGACCCCCTTGGACACCCCACCCCTCCTAATAACCCGATAACACATCGATTACTATTAAACTGTCAATTTAAAAATGAACAAACATACCTAATAATAGAAGGAGTGAAGGAGAAGAAGAAGTGGGTGAAGAAGAAAAAAAGAAACAAAGAATAAAGGAAGAAGAACATAAAATAAGTAACTTATTTAAGGAAATTCCATGAAATCCAAGAAAACCATGGGTCCTCCAATGGTTGATAGAACATTGGAGAAAATGGAGCAAAAATTGAGAATCAAATAAAATTTATAATAAAAATCGAATGGAGAAATCATAGTGTAAATCCTATCATGATGGCACAATGGAGTCAGGATAACTACGCATCTTTGAAAACCATGACATTGTCTCCCCCATAACCCAGAATTTTTCCATATTCAATGACTGGTCAAAATATATATAACCAAATAGAATCATATTTCAACACCCCTCACCTTTTCATAATTCTTGAATCCCTAAAAATCATAGTGGAAACCTCAAGCATAGACTCTAACAACCCCCTTCAACACCACCACCCATCACCTTGGACACCACCCCCCATCCCCTTAAACAACAGTAATAAATTATAGCCTAATATCCATGAAATAAATACAATCATCATGTCATAATCTCACAAACCACGATGCAATAGTCAATCCCAACGGACAATTATCCCCTACCCCCTTCAACACCACCCCCACCCCCTTTGACACCCCCTGGACACCACCACCCCCTTAGATTGCCCCCACCCCCTAGACACCACCCCCACCCCCTTGGTCACCCCTTTGAACACCACCACCCCCTTGGACAACTCCCACCCCTCTAGACACTCCCACCCCTGGATATCCCCCACACCTCTAGAGAGCCCCCACCCCCACCCCCTTGGACACCCACACTCCTTCTGGACACCACCCCCACCTCCGACCCCCTTGGACACCCCCCTGGACACCCCCAACCATCTGGACAACCCCCCACTGGAAAACCCCCCAAACCCTCTAGACAGGGCCCCACCCCCTTGGACAACCCCCTTGGACAACCCCCACCCCCTTCAACCTTCAACACCCCCATCCCCATAGACCCCCATCCCCCCCACACACACCCTTAGACTGCCCCCCCCCCACCACCATGGACTCCCTGGACACCCCCAACCCTCTAGACAGACCCCCGAACCCTCTGGACACCACCCCCACCCCCTTGGACAGCCCCTAGACACCACCACCCCCTTGGACAGCCCCCACCCCTTTGGATAGCCCCCACCCCATGGATATCCCCCAACACCTCTATACAGCCCCCACCCCCTTGGACACCACCACCCCCACCCCCTTGGACACCCCCTAGACACCCCAAACCCACTGGATAGCCCCCCTGGACAACCCCCCAACCCTCTGGACATGCCCACACTCCCTTGGACATCCCCCCACCCACCTCCCCCATTGGACAACCCCCACTCCCTTCAACCCCCCCCCCACAGAAACCTTTGCACTCCCACCCCACACACACCTATGGACTCCCCCCTGAACCCTATAGACTGCCCCCCAAACACTCTGGACAGCCCCCACCCCCATGGACACCACCCCACCCCCTTTGACATCCCCCCCGCACCCCCTATGGACACCCCAACCCCCTCTGGATAGCCCCCGCACCCCCCTAGACACCACCCCCACCCCCTTTGACACCCCTTAGACACCCCCACCCAACTAGACAACCCACCCAACCCACCCAACCCCCTAGACACCCCCACCCACTTGCACAGCCCCCACCCCCTTGGAAACCCCCTGTATGCACACACACACATGATAGAACACACAAAAATCATAAACATGCATGATATCACTTCCATAGGTTTATTTTATGAGAAAATAATTTAGCACGGTATAGATGAACACTATGAAGCTAACCATTATTGCAAGAATAAAGAAAAATAACATCTCAACAAATTCGTTTAAGGCATCGTGAAAAAAAACTAAAAAGGAACCATGTGAGGATTACTTGAGTGTTTTGAGTCGACCAGATAGATCTGATAATAATAAATATGTAGAATGATGTGGGTAAAATGAGGGTGGGGGCACGACTTCAACGAATCGATTCTAGGTTTTCCATGCGAGAGAGACGAGTCACAGGTCACCTGATTGAAGAAAACAGAATTTCTAAATACGGGGTGCGATAAATCATTTAAATGATTTATCATGTCGGTTATTTAATAACCGCCATGATAAACTATTTTTTTAATGTTTATAACATCGGTTATTTAATAACTTACATAGAAAAAAATTTATCGCGTCAGTTATTTTATGACCGACGTGATATATGTCACTTCTTACCGACGTGATAAATTACTGAAATTGGCTTTATCAAATTGGGTTTTTTATAACTAGCATGGTAAAGCATCGAGCTTTCTTTTATCAGTCGGTTATTTAATAACTAATGTGATAAAGAGCCAAGCTTTCCTTTATCACATTGGTTATTTTATAACCAACGTGATAAAGCAATCCAGATTCGATTTGCATGTCGGTTTTACAATAACTGACATAAAAACGCTAATCTCCATATATTTTACATCGGTTATAAAATAACCGACGTAAAATATGGATCCTAGTCAATATATCATGTCGGTTATATAGAACCGACGTGAAAAATTCCGACTTGTTAAAAAAAATTTCACTAGTGGGCACACCCTTGGCCCTCACTGCTAGTGGGTATCCTCTAGTGTTTGGGGAGATGCACTAGAGTCCATATGGCCCACAAAGCTCAGGGAACCTATTAAGTGGCATCCAGGTCTGGGAAATCTCAAAATTATTGTGGAAATCCCACACTGAAGGAGGAGGAGCGTGAAGCACCCATTTAAAAGGTGATGTGAATTCATCTCCCATCATGTGGCCTTTTCTTGGGGGATGCATGAGTGAAAGATCTCAGTGAAAGAAAAATCCATACAGGATACATCCAAAGTAGAAAATATCATGATTTTGGGATAGACTAGGCTATTACAAATGGTATTAGATCTAGTGTACATTTGATATTCCTGTGAGGACAGTGGGCCCTTCTTGGGGTGGATTATGGAAATCCCACACCGAAGGAGGAAGAGAACGAAGCACCCATTTTTAAGGTGGTGTGGATAACTATCCCTTCATGAAGCCTTTTCATGGGGGATTCTTGAGTTATAGATCCCTTGGAAATAAAAACCTTTTGATCTATGCCAAAACAAACAATATCATGATTGTAGGATGGACTCAGCCATTATTGAATCGATTTAATAATAATCCCTTGAAAATTACAAATAGAATAGAGGAAAAGGTGGGGAAGGGGTTTGGGACTCCCACTCTATAGGTATGTCCCAACATGGGAGAATTTTGAAGTAGATACCCATTATGAGGTCCCAAAAAGGCCATCCTAGGACTCTAACACAATTTCGAGCACTCTAATCACAATGTGATTCATAGGGTCACACACAAAAACCCTCAAAGAAGATGGATATCCCCTCAAACAGAAATCATAGAAGTGTGACCCGAAGTGTCATGGTGTGAAGAAATCCTATACAGGGTAGGAGGAAATTCTTCCCTCCTCCGATATATGGTTCCAAATTCCTATATGGCATGATTCACTACAAAAGGTGTAATGTTCTGTGATTTTGAACGAAGTTAAAATTTGACTTTTTTTAACCTTTTCATTTTTTGGACTGGTATCTCTTAAAAAAAGATTTGGTTTGATGTTTTGTGAGTTGTGATCATTTAAAAGTGTTTATATATGGCTTGGGTAAAGGCTAAAATATTTTCCTAGATGGACGATTGGAATTCAGGAGCATCAAATCAGGAAAATTCAGGTATATAAGCAGTAGAAGAGGTTACACAGTTCGCGTACGACTTATTAAACCATGTGACCTACTACAAGAAACCATGAAGCTTAATTTGGGGATATAGAGGAGCACACACAGTCTCGGAATGGTAAGGAAAACTATTCGTTACAAACCATGTGAGGTGAGTGTCTTAAAAAGGGATGCTCGCACAGCCTGTGCATAGTTTTGAAAATAGTGTTGGACAGACCATATGAAGTGGATTACTTAGACATAAGGTTTCACATGGTTGATACACAGTTTTCCAGAACGTGTGGGCCAAACCGTATGACTTAACCAGTTTTGATTTACATGTTATTTTATTTAATTAAACTCTTAGTATAGAGGGGTTTAATTAAATGATAATAAATGGGGTTTTTATTTTAATTAAATCCAAGGTAAAAAGGATTTAATTAATTATTTTGAAATAGTGGTTTTAGATAATTAAATTCAAGGATGAGATGAATATAATTAATTGATGTGAAACATGGAATTTTATTTAATTAAACTAAGTGAGAGAATTTAATTAAATGAGGATGATATGGAGGATAAAGAATTCATTTAATTAAATTTTGCAGAATAAGATTTAATTAAATGGAATTTGTTGGGGTTTTTAATATAATTAAATGTTATTGAGAGAATTTAATTAAATGATAATGAGTTGGAGTTTTATTTTATTAAATCCATGTGAATGGAATTTAATTAATAGAGGAATAAATGTGGAGTTGGGGTTTTATCTAATTAAATTCAATATTAGGATGAATCTTGTTTTTTAATAAAAAATGGAGATTTTATTTAATTAAATTTTGATCAGAGAATTTAATTAACTAATGATTAGTTGGAGATTTTTATTTAATTAAATTCATTGGAAGGGAATTTAACTAAACAATGTGTAATGGGGGAATTATGTGGTTTATCAAAGAATCATTTAAATTAAATGATAATAATAATAATATGGTTATTATTATTATTATATTAATTCTTATAAATATGATTGGGGTTAATTAAGAGAGAAAAAAGGAGGGAGATGCGCATATCAGAGTGAGATACGACCCCCTACACTTATTCTCCCATTGTGAGGCGCACCACTGCTCAACCGAGATCCCCCTCCATGTGGCAGATCACTATGGTTCCTTCATGGATGTTGTCCATCTCATTGAGTTAGGTTCGTCTCCATGTGATTTATTCTTCGCATCATCTGTCTCAGCTCTCCTTTTCTCGGTCTCCATATGCCGAAACCCTAAGGCCTATGATTAATTCAGATTCTTACTTTCTTCCAATTTTACATGGTGTAGAGGATGTATCGAGACACATTGGTCCATATTTCAAAAAATTTCATCAAAGTAATTACGGTTTATATTGATTTGGTTCTCTTCTATAACATTCGTGTAAGGCTATATACACGATAATTGGTTCCGCACCCCTTGAACTAGGTGCTTATTGTAGAGGCCCGAAGATTGATGTACATGGACATTACATTACTTTTGTGGAATACTTAATACATACCAAAAACCAAAACTCAAGTATCGTAATAGTTTAGTGTCTTTGGAAACTCAGAACGTAATCTTATAATCATGGTGAAAGATCTTCAATATCTCCCATAAAGATCTTCCCCATTTGGTTTTCTTACCTAAAACCTTTCATTAAGTCCTGGGGAAAAGAAAACATATAAATAGTGAGATCAAATACTCAGTAAGGGTAAGAATGGATAAAATAAAACAAATCATATACATTTGAACTTAAAAACATGAACATAATGTTTAAACATCAAAATCTTGGGCAGTGACATAAAACATGGCAGTACATAAGGCATAGATCATAAAGGAAAATTATTCATGATAAAATAGAATGGGAATAAAACATTTAATTGTGGCATCCATTAATCACATGTAATGATTTCCATAGTAGCCAATGCATTGCTTCCAAGACCATCTTAGTGGACAAAGTCCCTTACTGAACCGGGTTTACTTACTATTCCAGCCCTGTATTACTGAACCAGATTTACTTGTCATTCCAGCCATGTCTATCTCATGAGATATAAATATTTACCCAATGCGTTGGAGGGAGATATAGGTCCCACCCATCTCATAATGAAATCATTCTTACTTGTTCCACAACATAAACATAAATCATTCATAATAACCTAAAGAATAAAAATGGGTCTCATAAACATCATCCCATCATAACATAATCCTTATAAAACAAATGGATATCAATTCACCATAAGAAAATTGAAACCATGTAAATTATAGAGACATTATACTTGAAACATACACATATGAAATAATGTCATCTTAGATGAAAAAATGGTTTTGATAAAACACTTGAAATGAATTCTTGGGGAAAATATCCTTTCTTCTTCAAAATCAATTTCTTTTCACAAAACTTCACGCAATTTTAAAAGAAAGAGATATTTTTGAAAATAGTCATGAAATATTTTAGAGGAAGCTTCATGAAAATAAGGCTTTATAAAACTATAAAAATCCTTTCATGCTGTATAAGTTAAAAAAACATTATCCTCGTACTTTTGTCAGAAAAGTCAAAAAGTACCTCGTAACATAAAAAAAAAGAAAGATTCGTTACATACCATGTAGTAAAAGACACAATTGGTAAAAAGGAAATTAAACAAACATAAAAAAACTTTTAGAAAACATGGACTTGGATGATAACAATAACCCCAACAAATACTTACGAATAAACAATCTCGGATAAGAACGAGATTGGAATGGTTATCCCTTACCTTTGGTCCGATATGATTCGTACATATCCGAACCTCCTTTATAATGATTTAAATAATGTCATTGATTTATTACAGAATCATATTCATTGTTATTATATCATATATGGTTCACTTATGACTTTATATTACCCGTTCTTTTATAAATCCTATTTTAACGCAACGTTTTGGGTAAAATCATATTATTTATCGTATGTGTTTGGACTTGTTGTTTTTGATGTTATTATTACTTATATCATGATTTAATTACTTCTAGAATTTAAATCATGATTTATATATCATATATATTCATTATATATCCAGCATATACATGTATTTATAATAGTACCTACCATATGGAGGTATGAAATGAAATGCATCGTTCATGGAGACGGTAAACCGTACGTACACATGAACGCTAATTTCATTTATATTTATTATTTTAATGGAATAATAATACATATGTATATTATAATTCATGTATAATATCATATATAATATCATAAACTCCATCCTTTATACATCCCACATAATGCATTAACGAATCACATCACTTTGAGGGGGCGGTAGTCTGCACATCCTCAAATGAGATTATCGTATTTACCAACTATGGAAACCATAATGGCTTGATATAATTGGGAAGTAAATAAGAATAAGGAAATCATAAACATAATATATATCATATATAAATATAGTGCCATCATAATGGCCACCATGAGAGGCGGTAGGAGAAAATAGAACGATCATCATTTCGTGAGGCGTTAGTTTGCCATCACAGAAACATTATGTTCTTCATCCATTAGATGGAGGTGTGTGTAAGTATAGTTATAATCCTTATAATAACAACATCCTAGTATTTTAAGGACACTGGTGTTATCACAAAATAACGTATTAAAAACAGTTCAGGGGTTGGAGAAGTATAATAAAAGAAAACAACTTAAGAGAAACTATTACCTTTAATTTGGGTAACTTACATTGGATTGAACCAAAAGGAATTCATGGAGTATCTTATGACTAATGTAAGGCTTCTAGGGGGAGTATAGGGATGTATGGAGATTTTTTGGGCAGATTTTTGATGATCCAAAAGGCTTTAGAGGTGTGAGGAATTGCATAGAAGTGGTCTCTTTTTATAAGGGAGTGGAGGGGCTCTTTAGGAAAGTGTGAAAACATTATTTTATTATAAACTTATCTTCGCTTTCAAGAGGTCCAAAACACGTTAATGTCGAAGATAAGATGATTAATATTTTTCATAAAATCATCGAATAGGAATTGGACAGGTTTTGGTTGATATTTTAATCCTTATAATCTTATTAATTTAAATCATTTATTAATGCGGTAAATATTTCATCATTATTGTGTCATAAATAATTTAATTTATTTGATGTATAAAAATTATAAAACAAATACCAAGATGTAGGAATTTTTTTTAGCTTTTCAATTAATATTTATAGTCGAAAATATAATTTATATAGCCCCTTATAGAAATTAATTACAAAAGGATTTTTGTTAATGCCAATTTTGTCTTACCATTTTATTAATTAATCTAATGCGTCATTGTCTTTCATAAGTAGCTCCATGGGGTCCCAAAATCGACCCAAGGATGACCATGGTCGGCCATTACTCATCCAATATGGTTTGGACAAGTGTTAATTTAATTTTGAATTATTATAATATTCTTTTAACCTTGAATTACCCTATTTACTTTTAAGCGTGGTAAATAAAAGTAAAAAGGTACTATTCACCAAAAATTATTTTTATCTAATTGAACCAAATTTTACTCCTTGATATTAACCATGTCTCTTGAATTTTAGAAATTAAAATCACAGAAGCGGTAAAATTAAGTTTTATGAACAATTGCAAAAGCTCCTAGGAGGTGGGTAAAAGACGTTGAAAAGTTCAATACAATTTTTTATAAATCTAAAATTTTTATAAATTGATTCCAATGATTTTAATTTAAGTTATATAAGTATTATGTATCTATTTTGACCAAAAATAAATTTAAATAAATTATTATTTAAATAAAAAGTCGGTTTTAACCAAAAACTCAGTGTTTTCACTATTAATCAAAAATTGACGTTTTTCAGAAAAATACCAAAAATTCAGCCTAAGATATATTTGATATTCTGAATTCAAAAATGATGTCTATTTTTCCAAATTCAAAACATATAAGTGGAATTAATTAATTTTAAAATTAATTCCCATTATCAAAACAAATAGCGTATTTTTAAGAAATAATAACTATCAAAAGATCATCACTTCTTTATATCCAATTTCACAGTGAAATTAATTACAATGACAAAAATTGTATTAAATGGTAAAAAATATATTCTAATTACACTTTAAAACAAATTAAAAAGATAATCTATCCATATAAATTATTTCGATGAAAAAAGTTGTTTTTAATTAAAATATAGCGTGTTTTTACTATTCATCAAAATATGAAAGTTATCAGAATAAGATGAAAAATTTATCCAAATTAAAATTTTATATCCTGATTCAAAGGAAGAATTTTATTTTGTCAAATTGAACTTATAAACATTTCAAAAACTATATTTAAAGTGGGTGCGCCATCAAAAGGCGGCAAAACTGCATTTTTTGAAAAATACTTATTTTACCCAAAAAATTTATTTTTTTCTCATACCATGTTCTAGAAAATATGTAAGATGAATAATAATGTTATAAAATTCAAAATGTAGTAAATAATATTCATAACGGCTAGTCCATAATTATATTATAAGAATATATCGTTGTTTAGTGAAACCCGGTATTTTGTACTGCACACGCTATCGAGGAAGGTCGCAATTGCGTGTAATTCAAGCCAAGTCAGGGTGGCGTGTAGTGTAAGACTCCTTTGTTGTTGCGTATAAAAAAATACAACCGTATTTCATTCATACATTAAACAAAGTCTATACTTGATGTTGCGTAGAATAATTTCTACAACACAAACTTAAAATTGTGTGTAACACGAGACAAGAATAGTGTTGCGTATATTGCAAGCTAATACGGTGTTGCGTATAGCGCAACATAATCTTGGTGTAGCATACAACACAAGACATCAATGAAATTAAAAATAATAATTCTCATAAAATCACGGGTTGTTACATTCTACACCCCTTAAAATGAATTTCTCCCTCAAAATTCGTCAGGGTTATAAATGGTTTATTACAAGAGAGTTTCTTTCATAGAAACCCAGATCGTATTTGGGAATACCAAAACATATCTTTAAAAACTAAAGTAAGAAATGGTACAGTTACCCAAATTAACCAATCAGTAGGTTTCCACATAGGAGAACATAGGTGAAAATATGGATATGGAAGAAAAATATAACCATCATGTTCTGATGGAGAGTGGTAGAGAACAGGGCTATGAAAAATCCAACAGTCACAAATCCATAGATTTGTGATGATCTAAGGTACCATCTGATTCATCAGATATAAGAGTACTAGGAAAATTTTTTTGGCTTTCAAGATAATTTCCCTAATGTTGACGAATTTTTGAATTAAAAGAAATTATTACTTGATTTTGGTACAATCTCATTATTGTTCATGTCTTGAACAATTTCCACTTCGTCTCTTAAAGAAATGAAGTTGAATTTGTTTTCCATTAAATGTTATCGGATCATGCGATAGAATGATAGGTCATTCCATCTATCTCAAACATAAGTTTAGAAATGGTTATATACAAAAGTCCATATATGGTGACATTATTCATATACAGTTCCAAAAATGGACTTATACTTCAACTATCAAACTACTTAATAAAATAAAACTAATTTCTACAAATCAGGGACTTACTATAGGCCAGTGGTATGCAATAAAGGCCTGTCACACTTCCGTTTTGGGTTCGATTCTCACATCCTTGTTAGAGGCGATGGGTTGTCGCCCATCCTATAGGTTGTCCTTTTTCTAAAATTACATCATTATGACATTCCATCGATAATATATAAAATAGTTATAGCCTTAAACAATACTAACTTATGTCCAAAATAATCCATTTCAAAACTTTAGGATTATCCAAAATACTTCTACCCAAACTTATAGTATAAAGAAAACAATTACTAGAAATGTCATCTACCGAGCATGTGAATACCATCATTTACCCCCGATATATCTTGTTGATCACATTCCAATAATGCGAATACCTTAATCATGTATTATCTTGAAAAATTAATACCCATTGAACCTTAGTGAAAACATGAATGCTGTCAAAAGTTAACTCTTTCCACATACCAAAATCCCAAATTTTCTCTATACTCAAACCATGATATCACTTTTCCTTAGGTTATTCACAAGCTCAGGATTACTATTATATTATTTTCTCCTTATCCCTTCATTATGAGCATTTCATCTGCTTTCCAAAAATATTTCAATCACTTTTTCATGGTTACGAGTACCCTAAAATTATTGGAAGCCACAATAGACCAATACATAAATATTACAATATTCCACAGTCATATATACAACATTATTTTGGAATACCATTACATGAACACTAAATTATTCCACCACATCATTTTCATATTCAACATTTCCAATAGTGATCACATGTGACTTCCCTTTTTCCTTTTCCTTAAGTGGTTGCTCATGTTGATCATCATTAACCCGTGAATTAGGGCAATTATTAACATAATGTCCCATTTCATTGCACTTGAATAATTGAAGTGTTGGTGGAGAGTTCTCTGTAGTCTTTTCTCTATTCACATCATTAGCACCTTTTTACCATTACATCGAAAATCAACTGCTTGATGACCTTATTTTCCACACTTAAAACATTTTCTAGTCCCTTTAAGACAATCTCCACCATGCTTCTTTCCACACTTTGAGCATAAAGAAACATTCATCTTCTTTTCACCATTGTTATGAGATTTCTCCTTAAACTCCATCTTTTGTTTCTTCTCAAAACGATGAGATGGATATGTAACACCAACTTACATTTCTACCTTGATATCACAATGCACAATTTCTTCATAGCTACTAAAGTCTCTTATAGCTAATGCCCTTCAAAGACTTGGTTTTAAGCCATTGAAGAATCGATCAACTTTACTTTTAGGATGGATGATAAATCCAGATGCATACCTTGCAAGCCTTGTAAAATTCGCTTTGTATATACCAACATATTCATCATCCTTTTATTTAAGCCCAAGTAAATCCTTTTCCATCTTCGTTCGAAGAATACGAGTGAAGTACTTATTGAAAAATAAGTTCTTGAACTCATCCCATTCCATGGAATCAATTTCACACTGGGGCCTTGTATTCTTAATTAAAGTCCACCATTGATCTGCTTCACCTTCTAATCAGAAAATAGCCAGAATGACTTTTTCATGTTCCGAACAGCAAATTATGGAAAATATCTTTTCAATGGTACTGATCCATTGTTCAGCGACAAGTGGATCAAAAGACCCACTGAAAGAAGGTGGGTGTTGCCTCATGAAGGACTTAAGAGAATATTGTCCCCTTCTCTAATCATTTGGATGTCCATAATGATTAATAGATTGTGTAAGTATAACAATAAGTTTTCTCACTCCATCTCCCATAACGTTGGTTTGTTTAGGAGGACAATCATTGCATCGTCCATTACATTGATCAACACGGTTCCTTCAGGTTCCAACCATCGTCTAAAACCCAAAAAGAATAGTATGAGAGGCAAAAATCATGCTAGGGAAAACAACATAATAAAGGGGGAGTAACTTCAATATCAAAAATCTTAGGTTTAATTCTAATATCGTTACCATAATTCTATGACTATAACCTATAATTATACTTAACCTTAGGGACATCCCTGGACATACCATAGAAATATTTCTAGGGATCTCACTAAAGTTTTCGCATCATATTTTCCAAAGGTTAACTAATCCTTTCCTCAAATACCAACTATAGAGGCCCGAAGCTTAACGTACATGGACATTACATTACTTTTTTGGAATACTTAATACATACCAAAAACCAAAACTCAAGGATCGTAATAGTTTAGTGTCTTTGGAAACTCGGAACGTAATCTTCTAATCGTGGTGAAAGATCTTCAACATCTCCCATAAAGATCTTCCCCTTTTGGTTTTCTTACCTAAAAACTTTCTTTAAGTCCTATGGAAAAGAAAACATATAAAGGGTGAGCTCAAATTCTTAGTAAGGGTAAGCATGGATAAAATAAAACAAATCATATACATTTGAACTAAAAACAGGAACATAATGATTAAACATCAAAATCTTGGGCAATGACATAAAACATGGAAGTACATAAGGCATAGATCATAAAGGAACATTGATCATGATAAACTAGAATGGGAATAAAACATGTAATTTTGGTATCCATTAAGCACATGTAATTATTTCCCTAGTAGCCAAGGCATTACTTCCTAGACCATCTTTGTGGAGAAAGTCCCTTACTGAACCGGGTTTACTTGCCATTCCAGCCCTATATTACTGAACCATATTTACTTGTCGTTCCAGCCATGTCTATCTCCTTAGATATTAATCTTTACCCAATTCATTGTAGGGAGATATTGTTCCCACCCATCTCATAATGAAATCATTCTTACTTGTCCCACAACATAAACATAAATCAGTCATCATAACCCAAAGAAAAAAATGGGTCTCATAAACATCATCCCATCATAACATAATCCATATAAAACAAATGGATGTCATTTCATCATAAGAAAAGTGAAACCATGTAAATATTAGAGAATTTATACTTGAAACATACACATATGAAATAATGTCATCTTAGAGAGAAAAATGGTTTTGATAAAACACTTGAAATGAATTCCTGAGGAAAATATCCTTTCTTCTTCAAAATCAATTTATTTTCACAAAATGTCATGCAATTTTAAAAGAAAGATATTTTTTTAAAAAATGGTCATGAAATCTTTTGGAGGAAGTTTCATGAAAATAAGGCTTTATAAAACCCTAAAAAATACTTTCATGCCATATAAGTAAAAAAAATTATCCTCATACTTTTTTCGGAAAAGTCAAAAAGTACCTCGTAACGTAAGAAAAGAAAGATTCCTTCCATACCATGTAGTAAAAGACAAAATGGGTAAAAATTACATTAATCATATATAAAAAAACTTTTATAAAACATGTACTTGGATGATAAAAATAACCCCAGCAAATACTTATGAATAAACAATCTCCGATAAGAACGATATTGGAAAGGTTATCCCTTACCTTAGGTCCGATATGCTTTGTACGTATCCGAACCTCCTGTATAATGATTTAAATAATGTCATTGACTTATTATAGAATCATATTCACTATTATGATATCATATATGGTTCACTTATGACTTTATATTACCCGTTCTTTTGTAAATCCCATGTTAAAGCAACGTTTTGGGTAAAATCATCTTATTTATCGTACATGTTTGGACTTGTTGTTCTTGATGTTATTATTACTTATATCATGATTTACTTACTTCTAGAATGTAAATAAAGATTTACATATCATATATATTTATTATATATCCAGCATATACATTTATTTATAATAGTACATAACATATGGAGGTAAGAAATGAAATGCACCGTTCATGGAGACGGTAAACCGTACGTACGCATGAACACTACTTTCATTTCTATTTATTATTTTAATGTAATAATGATACTTAGGTATATTATAATTCAAGTATAATATCATATATAATATCATTAACTCCATCCTTTATACATCCCACATAAGGCATTAACGAATCACATCACTTTGAGGGGGCGGTAGTCCGCACTTCCTCAAATGAGATTATCATATTTACCAACTATGTAAACCATAAAGGATTGATGTAATTTGGAATTAAATAAGCATAAGGAATTACTAAACATAATATATATCATATATAAATATAGTGACATCATAATGGCCACCATGAGAGGCGGTATGAGAAAATCGAACAATCATCGTTTCATGAGGCGTTGGTTTTCCATCACAGAAACATTATGTTCTTCATCCATTAGATGGAGGTGTGTGTATGTGTAGTTATAATACTTATCATAACAACATACTAGTATTTTTAGTATACTGTTGTTGTCACAAAATAACGGATTAAAAAGAGTTTAGGGGTTGGAGAAGTAGAATAAAAGAAAACAACTTAAGAGAAACTATTACCTTTAATTTGGGTAACTTTATTTGGATTGAACCAAAAGGACTTCTTGGAGTGTCTTATTCATAATGTAAGGCTTCAAGGGGGAGGAGAGGGATGTAGGGAGCTTATTTTGGAATTGTTTTAATGAGCCAAAAGTCTTGAGAGGTGTGAGGAATTGCATAGAAGTGGTATCCTTTTATAAGGGAGTGGAGGGGCTCTTTAGGAAAGTGCGAAAAAATTATTTTATTATAAACTTATATTTGGTTTAAAGAGGTCAAAAACACATTAATTTCGAAGATAAGATGAATCATATTCGAAATAAAATCATCCAATAGTAATTGGACAGGTTTTGGATGATATTTTGATCATTATAATCTTATTTATTTAAATCATTTATTAATGAGGTAAATACTGCATCAATATTGTGTCATAAATAATTTAATTTATTTGATTTCTAAAAATTATAAACAAAAAACAAACATGTAGTAAATATTTTTATATTTACAATGAATATTTATAGTCGAAAAGATAATTTATATAGCCCCTTATAAAAATTAATTACTAAAGGATTTTTGTTAATGCTAATTTTGTCCTTACATTCAATTAATTAATCTAATGTGTCATTGTCTTTCATAAGTGGATCCATGGAGTCCCAAAATCAACCCAAGGATGCCCATGGTCTCCAATTACTCATCCAATAAGTTTCATACAAGTGTTAAGTTAATTTTTAATTATTATAATATTCTTTTAACCTTGAATTACCCTATTTACTTTTAACCGTGGTAAATAAAAGTAAAAAGTTACTATTCAAAAAAAATTATTTTTATCCACTTCAACCACATTTTAATCCTTAATATTAACCATATCTATCGGATTTTTGAAATTCAACTCATAAAAGAGGTAAAATTATGTTTTATGAAAAATTGCAAAAGCTCCTAGGAGGTGGTTAAAAGACGGTGAAAAGTTCAATACAATTTTTTATAAATCTAAAATTTTTATAAGTTGATTAAAATGAATTTAATTAAACTTATATAAGTATTATGTATATATTTTGACCTAAAATAAATTTAAATAAATGATTATTTAAATAAAAAGTCGGTTTTAACCAAAAACTCAGTGTTTTCACTATTCATCAAAAACTGATGTTTTTCAGAAAAATACCAAAACATCAGACTAAGATATATTTTATATTCCGAATTAAAAAATGATGTATATTTTCCCAAATTAAAAACATATAAGTGGAATTAATTAATTTTAAAAGAAATTCCCACTGTCAAAACAAATAGCGTGTTTCTAATAAACAATAACTATCAAAAGATCATCACTTGTTTATGTCCAATTTCAAAGTGAAATTAATTACAATGAAAAAAATTGGATTAAATTGTAAAAATATATTTTAATTAAACTTTAAAACCAATTAAAAATATAATCCATCCATATAAATCATTGCGATGAAAAAAGTTGTTTTTAATTAAAATATAGTGTGTTTTTACTGTTCATCAAAATATGAAACTTATCAGAATAATATGAAAAATTTATCCAAATTAAATTTTTATATCCTGATTCCAAGGAAGAATTTTATTTTATCAAATTTAACTTATAAACATGTCAGAAACAAGATTTAAAGTGGGTGCGCCATCAAAAGGCGGAAAAACTGCATTTTTTTAAAAATACTTATTTTCCCCGAAAAAATTATTTTGTTCTCATACCATGTTATAGAAAATATGTAAGATGAATAATAATGTTATAAAATTCAAAATGTAGTAAATAATATTCATAGATGCTAGTCCATAATAATATTATAATAATATAACGTTGTTTAGTGAAACCCGATATTGCGTACTACTCACGCTATCGAGGAAGGTCGCGACTGCATTTAATGCATGCCAAGTCAGGGTGGCGTGTAGTGCAAGAATCCTTTGTTGTTGTGTATAACAAAATACAACCATATTTCATTTATACATTAAACAAAGTCTATACTTAATGTTGCATAGAAGAATTTCTACCAAACGAACTTAAAATTGTGTGTAACACGAGCGAAGAATAGTGTTGCGTATACTGCAAGCTAATTCAATGTTGTGTATAGCGCAAGATAATCTTGGTGTATCATAAAATATAATACATCAATGAAATTAAAAAGAATAATTCTCATAAAATCTTAGGTTGTCACACTTATGGTGTATTTTGGGCTGCAGTTAATTAATTGGAGGTGTGTTGGTCCTCATCACACTAATTGTGGTTGACGGTTAACATTGTAGTGTGATGTGACCAATTATGAGTGCGTACACGCTGTTTTTGAGGTGCGTGCACGTGAGAAAATTATGGTTTAAGTTAGAAACCATTGGTTTATCCAATTCCTTGTGGTAAGGTCCCCAATGTTGCTAAATTAAAATAAAAATGTAATAGTTGTTAAATTACTATTGATGATGAATTTAATAAAAAATTCTGAATGAGTGGTTTTATTGGTATAAAAATTATTTGTTAGATTACAAAATCACATTTTCAGATAAAACCCCTCCAACAGAGGTGCAATGCCTTCAAGCTAAAAGCATAATGTATAGATTGATATGTTTGTTTATCTTGATGATATGTATTTTTTATTGCTACACTTAAATGTTGACACACTTGGGTTATGTGATAATTATGAGTATTGGACAGGATAATTTGTGATAATTAATTATGAATTAATTATATTCTTTGAGGTTATAATTTAGATAATTAATCTGGGGATTAATTATGAGATAGTGAATTGGATAAGTCAGGATAATTATTTTGTGAAATAATTATGAACCTTGAGAATTGAAATTAATTAATTTAATTGTGAATTAATTATATACTTTTGGAAATAATGTTTTGCATAATTAATTGTGGAAATTAATGATGGAAAGATGATATTTAGAATGGAATAATTAATTATTAATTAATTAGGTTCTTGAGTTTATAATATTGATAAATAATCATGGGATTAATTATAATATGTTCAATTGGACATGTTGAGATAATTAATGGTAGATAAATTATGGGTCTTGATTTTTTATTAAGATAATTAATTGTTAAATTAATTACGGTGAGTTGTGATTTGGACGGGTAAATTAATTGTGGAGAAATATTTATGGAATGTGATTTATGTAAATAAAATAATTAATTTATGAATTAATTAATGGAATTGTGGACTTAGTTAGTTGTGGTGTTAACTAATTCTTCTTGATATGTTTCACTAATACTTGGATTATTAAGGTAATGATTGTGGATAATTCTTGAATAATTAATTATTCAGCTTGGATTAATTAATTATTGAATTTATTAATAAATGATAATGTAGGTTCTAGACATGGCATTCTAGACCAATGTATAAGTTGGGACTTGTACATAGTGTTCCTACACAATAGGTATCTAAGTGCTTATATGTAAGGTGTTAGTTAGGGTGATCTATACTAAATGAGAATTGGGTTGTTTGATATGGCATTCAACACCTAATGAATGACAATAATGAATTATTAAATAAATGATAGATGTGGGTCAAACTCGAGTTAAATGTAATTAAATATATAAAGTTAAAGAATGATAAGAATTTTGGAACGATCCAAAGTTAGTGTTGAGGTATGAGAAACCATGGGAACCTTGGAGATAATAAATGATTAAATAGATAATAATTTGTTAATTGTTTAAAGGTATTTATTATTGATAAATATTATTATATTATTCTTTTGAAGACTATTATTCTGGCTATGGGCCGAAGCAGGTATCATCGCCAGGTGTCCCTTAGGAACATGGATGTGTTGTTGGTTATTAATTTAGTTCTGTTATTGGCTTGTTATAACCACACACAATTTTTTTATATTGCATTTTATATATTGATCTAGACAACCAGTGGTCCTGGACTACTGAGATGTATATCTCACACCCTATTTAGGCCACCATTTCACTGGGGTACCTGAGTAGACTTTCTTGTTTGCAAGAATGTGGACTCTTGCCTATCATTTTTTACATGTACATGGGATTTACGAGAAAAGGACTAAGAGGGAGCTCATGATTATTGTGTAGATAGATCATGGGGATTTGAGAAATTTCATTATTTATGTATTAGAATGTAAATCATGCTATTTGGTTTACTTCTTTTCGATATGTATCACCATGAAATGTATGTACTGTATAAACTGGAATTATCCCTTTTCATTATACAGTTCATTATTATTTTACATTTTTTTCTGTTGTTGTATGAGTTTGTTATCAATTTCCATTGTGAACTATAAATATGAGGGTATAGTCTCTCCACTGACTATCTATATACCCTTGTTGTTATTCGGTAGCCTCTGGCTTACATGGAGACACTCTTGAGGTCATGTGGTGATTCTTCTGGCTACTGGTTGGAGGGAAATCTAGGTTGAGAAGTTTATAAATGGTATCAAAGGTTTAGGTTTTCTTTATTTTTCCCCTATCTGTATGTTTTGGGTTTATTGATAGGAGACTAGGAAAGTGTCAACAGTGGTAAATATCCCTGTCTAGGACTGATCACCCCATGTATGGGAAATGACCTAGTGGCTGTGGATGAGAATTGATGTTTATGCGGTTTGAAGTTACATATGATATGATTTCACCTTGAGTAACTTATGTATTCTTCCACTTGTTATTGATTTTGATAATTTTTAACATTTTCCTTAGCTTGATATGGAATGGAAATTGCATTACATTAATCCTCTTAAGAACTTAAGGATTCACATGCCATGCATATCACATACCATGTAGTTTCATTAGTATGATGCATGATAATTTTGATTGTGTGCCTTGGGTGTAATGTTATGTTTTGATTTTCTTTAGAATTACCCTTTATATATCATGTTTTGGTGATAGATATATTAGTCTTTTGTGTTTATTTTACATGTTTCCTATGTTATTATCATGTTTTGATATTGTACTGTTCTTTTGTGATACAACATGCTGTTATGTTACTGATTATGATAACATTCTAGAGATGTTTTAAGGTGTAAAAGGATAAATGAATTGGAAATTGATTGATTGCATTTATTATGGGATCCAATTTTAGTTTTAAGGTATATGGGTACCTTATAAATAGAAAATGGTAACATGTATATTCAAACGATTGAAAAAGTGGCTACTAATGTTAAACTATTAAATTGAAATTTGGTTTGATAAAAGGGAGCCAAATGCTAACAGTAAGGTGCATTGGTGCCCTATCTATTGTTATATGGCCACCCATGTGACTAATCCTTGTATAACCATAGCGTTTTTGAAAATGGTTATAAATGTAAAAATGTTGAGTTTTGTGAAATGAACTGTTATATGGTTTCTTTTTGAAGAACCTAATTTTTTTGAATAAATGGGACCCTCATAGGTTTCCTTCTAATTAAAATTAATTTAGATTCTAAATTTACTATTTCAAATGAAATGATTCAAAATGTTAAATGTTTAAGAGGAAGTTTGTTATACATTGTATGTTTTGGACGAGGAGAGTTGTTTGAAAACCATGTTCCTTGATGTGGAATAGTACTTGTGAGTTTGTAAAAAAATAATTCAAATGTTTAGAGGTTGAAATGAATTAAATTTAATGATTAAAAAATAAAAAGGGGGATTTTGAGCCTAGTGATTTCTGGCTTGTGTGACCCAGAAAGTGGCCGACGTGTATGCTTCGTAAGGGACTAGCCCATGGTAGGTAGCACCCTTGGAGCTTGAGATGCTTTATTTCTGGTGCGAGATTTTTTATGTTTTTACTATTAAAGTTTCATTTTCCTTGTTAGAACATTTGGGTATTGGGTGTTTTTACATGCTGATAGGTTTAATTTTTATCTTTCATGCGAGATATTGAGGTGGTGATCATGGTTCGTGGAAGGTCACACGTGTATTTAAGGTGTTTATGAAGTAGTGCACTTATGAGTGACTGATCATTTATTTGATGGAATTGACACTCCTAATGAGGGTATTTTCACATAGGTATGTTTTTGGAAGTGTGTTAGTGGTAATATTTTAAGGAAGAAGGATTCATTGGGGAATGCAGGAATTGAGGTTTGGTTCATGACGTGTCAGTAGGAGATGTTGAGCCTTTTTGTAAGGATTCAACTAGTGATAGTTTGACTGGTATTTTGTTGACTTGGGTTTACTCTTAGTGTGATATTTCAAATTAGATGAACATGTCCCCTATTTTGAATTCATCTTGGAGGCACTGAGATAGACACAATATTATGTCATTCTATTGTTTTTAAAGTTGTTGGTCTTGATAATTGGTTGTTATCAGGGTTGTACACAAGATGCATGGTACTTTGGGTTACGATTTTATTTGTGCTGGGAAAAATCCTTTTTTAAAATTATATTTGAGATGAATTGACTTGTAGAAGTCACCATAATTTGAGTGAGTGCTTGGGTTACATAAGGTTGGTTATGGAATCATTTTAACAACACATGGTCGGGTTAAGGGTGAGTGTAGGTTTTTGGGTTGGCAATATCAATTGTGGAGACGATAACGGGATCATTTCTCTAGTTTTATGGGCTTAGTTATGTATCATTTTTTATGTTTTGGGTAAGATTCCGAGGATTGAATTTGGTTTAAAATGTTTATGTTGTTGGAATTGTGATTTGTTTAAAGGTGTGTTTGGGGTTTATAAATGCAATGTAATTGTTCAAATGAGACTTTATAGCCTTGGTGGGATGGTTAATGTAGTAGTAGTTTCTGATAGATTCTCTGGGATGAGAAGTTTTTAAGGTGGGTAAAATGTAAAGATCCCTTTTTGAACTGGGCTAAAATATGAAAGGTTTTTATCATTTTCATTTTTTGGATGGGTTGGTCTTAAAACCAAGATTCTGGTTGACGTTTCATGAGTTGGGATCGTTTAAATGTGTTTATATCAAAAATGGGTAAATGATAAATGATTTTACCTATATGGATGATTTGAATTTAGGAGCATTAGATTGGTAAAAGTCTGGTTTATATGGAGCATGAGAGGGGGCATGGTTGGCGCACTACCTATTAGGCCTTGTAGCCTACTATAGGAAACTATGTTGCTTAATTTTGGGAGACAGTGGCACACACACTGTCTACACACAGTTAGAAATACTTTGTGGGACAAACCGTGTGAGGTGAGTGTCTTACACAGAGATGCTCACACGGTCTGCACACGGTTAGACAAAGTATACAAGATAGCGAGTGTGATGTGGGTTCCTTAGACAGAAGGTTCCACATGGTTGGCACACATTTTGTAAGACTTGGCGTGCCAAAACATGCATCTTAACCAGTTTTCAGTTAAGGGATATTTAATTTAATTAAATTCCTGAGAGAGATAGGTTTAATTAAATTCTATTAAATTGGGATTTTATTTTAATTAAATCAAAGGGAAAAAGGTATTTAATTAATTATTGTGAAATGGGGGTTTTATTTACTTAAATTCAAGGTTGATAGGAATTTAATTAATTGATGAGAGTCCGAGGATTTTATTTAATTAAATTAAGTGATAAAATTAAATTAAATGAGGAAAATATTTAGGATGTTTTATTTATTTAATTAAATTATATTGAATATAATTTAATTAAATTTCATTTAATGGGAGTTTTGATTTAACTAAATTATGTTGAGAGGATTTAATTAAATGATAATGATTTGGAGTTTTATTTGATTAAATCCAGGTGAATGGAGATTAATTGAATGATGAATAAATGTGTAGTTGTGGATATGTCTAATTAAATTCAAGGTTAGGATGAATCTAATTATTTAATGAAAAATTTGGTTTTTATTTAATTAAATTGTGTTGTGAGAATTTAATTAACAAATGATGAGTTGGAGATTTTAATTTAATTAAATTCATTGTAGGAGAATTTAATTAAATGATGTGTAATGGGGGAGTTATGGGGTTTATCAAAGATGTATTTAAATTAAATTAAAATAATAAAAATATGGTAATTATTATTATTATTATTATATTAATTCTTTTAAATCTAATTGGGGCTAATTTAGAGAGAGAAAAGGATGGAGAGGTGCATAGTAGGGCGAGGCACGATCCCCTCCCCTTGTTATCCCATGATGAGGCACACCACTCCTTAACATGGATCCCTCTTCATGTGATGGATCATGGTGGTTCATTCAAGAAATTTGTACCTCTCATCGAGGTAGTTCCTTCTCCGCATGTTTTGTTCTTCACATCGGACATCTCAGATTTCCTTTGCCTAGCCTCTATTAGGCCGAAACCCTAAGGCTTGGAATTAATTTGGTGTCTTTATTTCTTACAATTCAAGGTGATGTAGAGGATGTCTCAGGACACATTGGTATGTATTTCGACAAAATTTTCCAAATTCATGAATGTTTATCTTGATTTGGTTCACCACTGTCATATCTGGGTAAGGATATATACCTGATAATTGTGGTTTCACCCCTTAAACTAGGTTCTTGTGGTGTATTTTTGGTTTCTATTTATTAATTTAAGGTTCATTGGCCCTCACTCCACTAATTCTGCATGTTGGTTATCATTTAAGGGTAATGAAACCATTTCTGAGTGCGTGTGTTCTATTGTTGAGGTGCATGAACATGAGAAAATGATAGTTTATGTTAGAAAGCATTGTCATGGCCAATTCCATGAGGTATTGTTGTCAATATTTCTCAATTAATAAAAAACCAGTAGTTTTTAAATTATTTTTGATGATGAATTTAATTGAAAGTGCTGAATGAATGGTTTTATTGGTATAAAAATAATTCATTATATTAGAAATCACATTTTTGTAAAAACAACCCTCCAATATAGTTGTGCTTCCTTCAAGCTAAACAAATAATTTTTATATTGATATATATATTTAGCTTGCTGATATGTATTTTTATATTTCCACCCTTAAATGTTGACTCACTTGGGATAAGTGGTAATTATGATTATTGTGAGGGATAATTAGTAACAATTAATTGTGAATTAATTATATTCCTTGAGGTTGGGGATTAAGTATGAGATAGTCAATTAGATAAGTCAAGATAACTAATTTTTTAATTAATTATGAACCTTGAGAATTGAAATTGAGATAATTTAATTATGGATTAATTATGTCCTTTTACATTAATGTTTTGGATAATTAATTGTAGAAAGTTAATATGGAACGATGGGATTTATAATGGAATAATTAATTGCTAATTAATTATGTGCTTGAGTTTGTAATATAGACAATTAATTAGGGGATTAATTATGAGATGTGGAATGGGATATGTTGAGATAATTAATGGTGGATTAATTATGTTCCTTGATGTTTGATTAAAATAATTAATTGTGATATTAATTACGAAGATTTTTGATTTATATTGGATAATTAATCGTGGAGAATTAATTATGGAATGATATTTGTGTTAATAGATTAATTAATTGATGAATTAATTAATGGAATTGTGGAATTAGTTAATTTTGGGGTTAATTAATGGTTTTTGATATGTTTCACTAATCGCTGGATTAGTAACAGAATGAATGTGGATAGTTCTGGAGGAATTAATTATTGAGCTTGGATTAATTAATTTTTGAATTAATTAATGAATAAGAATATAGGGTCTAGAGATGGCCTTATAGACCAATGTAGAATTTGGGAGTTGGACATGGCATTGCTCCCCAAAAGCTATCTAAGCATTTAGATGTAAGGTGTTAGACATGGAGATTTACAACAGAATGAGAATTGGGGTGTTTGACAAGTTGATCTACACAAAATAATAAATAGGGTGTTTGACATGGAGTTCGACAAAAAATTAATTACAATAATTATTTATGAAATGAATGAGAGATATGGGTCAAACCTATGTTAAATGTGATTCAATAAAGAAAGGTTAAGAATGATTAGTATTTCAGCACGAGCCAAATTGGTGATGTGTTAAAAGGTCTTTATACATGATAAATATGCTAGTATGATTATTTTTAAGACTCTTATTCTAGTTACAGGCCAAAGTAGGTATCGCTGTCAGGTGTCCCTTTGAAACCTTGACAGGTTTTTGGTTATTTATTTAGTTTTTCTATTGACTTATTATATCTTCAAACTATTTTGTTATATTTCATTTTCTAGATTGAGATAGAGAACTGATGGTCCTGACCTACTAAGATGTATATCTCACACCTCATTTAGGCCTCCATTACACTGAGTACCCGAGTAGATTTTCTTGTTCGCTGGACTGGGGACTCTTTCTTGTGACTGTTTACTTTTACTTGTGAGTTAGAACCAAAGGACCAAGAGGGAGCTCATGAAGCTAGTGGAGATCACCCTTGGGGAATAGAGTATTTTCTTAATTTATATATTGGAATTTAAATTAGGTTGTTTTGTTTACTGCTTTCTGATATGTATCACCATGAAATTCATGAATTTTATAAACTAGTGTTGGCCAGTTTCAATATATAGTTTGTTATTTTTTACGTCTATTTTAATTGTTGTCTGAGTTTATTATCTATTTCTATTGTTCACTTTGAATATGATGGAATAGTCTCCCCACTGACTATCTATAGAACCTCACTACTAGTTGACAGTCTCTAGAATATGGGGAGAGGTGTTTAAGGTCATTTGGCGACCAATCTTTATACGGATTTGAGGGTAAGTTATTTACTTCTTTCTGATATGTATCACCATGACATACCTGCATTTTATAAACTGGAGTTGGACGTTTTCATTATACAATTTATTGTCGTTTTATATCTATTTCCGTTATTGTCTAAGTTTGTTATCTATTTCTATTGTGCACTATGAATATGAGGGTATAGTCTCCCCACTGACAATCTATAGACACTGACTGCTAGTTGGAAACCTCTGGTATATGGGAAGACACGCTTGAGTTCATGTAGTGACCAGTCTGGAAACCGGTTCGAGGGTAAGCTAGGTCGGGACGTTACAGAAGGCCACTATTATTTGACCCATGGGTTGTTGTATGACCTAACACTACAACGACATATCATTTAGTCTAATGTGCTCTACTCTAATGCCCACTCAAGAACCTAAAACACCAAATAGGTCTCAATCATCATCCCAAAACATATCCTTGATATTTTATAAACATAATATTCCTTATTAAAGTCTCAATTCATGGAACTTCCTCTACTATAGACAAAAAATCAAGTTTATTCATAAAATAATGACCCATAAATCTATGGTTCATTACAACTAAATCTAAACACCCCGACATTACTTAAGAAAATTCTGGTAGGATACATTAAATAACACAAAACATGAACCCAAACTAGTAATGTATCTTAAATCACCTCAAATATTCCCAATTTACATCAAGGCATAAATAAAAATGTTTAATTCACCAAAACAAGAGAAACAGAATCAAAAACCTACTTTTTAACCTATAAACCCTTGTTAAGGGTCTCATAAATCATTTTAAAATCAATCAAACAATTAAAATAAACCAATTTTTTTTTTAAATTCCCTACATTACATTGAAAATCGTAATAAATCCCTTTAAAAATTTTAGTTTCAAGTTAAAATACCCACTTTCTTAATTCATAACAATCAAAATCAAATTTCAATTTCAAAACAATTTTCAATTTTAAATTTTTTTATAGAGTTAATTTCTAAACTCCTATCAAGTTCCAAGAACTAAAAAAACCACAAAATATTATTTTTAACACAACTAGTTTCCCAAAAAACTACGTAAACTCTTCGTAGTCCCCATTTAATTTAAAAACACCAAACCCTTTAAAAAACTTTAAAATACTTCCTTATTTAATTTTAAAACTAACATATCTTGAAAATGCACTCCAAGAGAGTTAAAATGATTTATAAATAAATAATCAACTTTTTTAAAACCCAAAAACTTTTTAGAATTCCTGATAAAAGGTACCACATACAATAGTTTTTCATAAGAACCAAACCCATGTTATAATCAAGACCCAAATCTTTTTTTGAAACTGATTTTTTTTCATTAAATCCAAATTTCATGCACAAATATAGTTTCAAAAAAAACTACATAAGTAAGGATACACCATGAACATTGAAAAAAATTCAATCTGCCCATTTTAATATATATAAAGACCATCCCTCATTCCTTTACCATTACTAAAAAACTCAGGGAAATCCCAGAATCAAGAGGTATAAAAAATCAATTGGGATGAAAACCCCTAATCAACTTGGTTGCATAGTTTTACGGTCCATGATCCAGTCATGTAAAAGTATCTAGAACACCTAAAAATTCATGATATTGGTCTCCACATTGTTTTTAGTCCATGAAATCAAACCTCACACATGTAATTCAATTTTGATTTTCATCCCAAAATTCCAAGAATAATCACCATGGAAACAAATATAATTCCAATGAGGATAAAAATACCACTATATCAAAACAAAATCCTATAAAAATTATAAAAATGAAAAGGAAACCCAACTACCCAACTTAACTCAAGGCTTAGGGAAACAAAGAGCTATATATACTCTCCAAATACTTACCTCTCAAGTTCCAATATTCCAATATTCATACTACTAGACATACAAAATAATGAAAGTGTGTTTTAAGAGAAAAGGGCCTCTTTATAACCTATAATTTGATACCATTTTACAATGAACTTAACTTAGTTGGCCTAACATGTCACTTGTGCTAGTCAACCAATATGCTTGAAGGGATTTACCAATCCCTATGGGCTAGGAACTAGTAACTTGGTATCATAAATATTCATAGGGTAAAGATTTAACACTCATAAAAATAATGAAAAATATATATTAGAAAGAAAAAAATATATAGAATGAACCTTTCAAAGATTATATTCCCATTCATACTAATAAACATGTAAAATATTATAAAAAAACCAAATGTGACATAAACAGAATAAAAATCCATAATGAGACATAATCAATAAAGTGACTGTTCTCAATTGGAATCTAAACAATGGAAATAACTGAGCATCACAATAATATTGAATTATAATTATTAATAAATATACATAAGTCAAAATACATGAAATATAAATGGATGAACTATCATATATATAAGCATCCCTAAAGTAAAGAGATACCCAAAAAGTAATAACATCATCTCCAAGTGAACCCTTGGTCTATTACCATGTCCCTACATATCCATAAATGGACTTAAACAAACAAAATTGAGTGGGATAAATACCTTGGAACCTTAAATAAGATATGATATCTTCACACACATTCACATATCACTGTATATGCACGGTGTGAGCTAAACATGTAGGATTCCACCAAAGTGTCTATGAAATTCCTTTCATAATACATTCCATAAATTCTAGTTTAAACATATATTATAAAATAGTATTCACCTATAATTATAAAAAAATATATGTAACATACCACGTTCTATTTTATAAAAACTATATCCCTTTTAAATTTAAAAAAAATTTGGAACCAACCACATAGAAATAACCACTTTAAAATTTTAGAAGGGATATTTTAAACTTTTAAAAAACAAAACCAATCATTTATCACATATAAAAAATTTCATAAAACTTATAAATGGATAAAATTATCTTTGAGTGTGAGAAATTTTGAAATAAAAGGGGAAGAGTGGGATTGAGCTCCACAAACACACCCAAGGGATGTTTAAAAAGTATTGGGGAAGAATATATAAGTCTAGAATTATTATTTTTGACTATAATTGATACATATTGGGGCACTAAATGGGAGGATACACCTCTTAGGTAGGACACACAACCATCCCCAACAGAATCCATTTCCTCAAAAGCCATTTGGATATAGATCCTTTATTTATCCAATGCTCACATGTATAAGTTCCCAAGGATAGAATTTCATCATTTTCCTCTGATACCAACTATATAAACCCATGATTTTCATACATAGATATTATATCCTATTAGATTAAAATTAAATACATTACAAAAAACGAATAGTTGAGGGCCATAATAGTTTAGTTTCTTTTGAGACTAAATATACAATCTTCAAATTTGGTGAAATATCTTCAACATCATCTACAAAGATCTACTCACATATCATTTTAATTGGGAATACCCTACCAAAACCTTTCTTCATAACCCAGGTAAGGAAACCTAATATTGAGTGAACTGAGATGCTCAGTAAGGGTAAACATAAGATATATTAATATTTTATAATTTGAAATAATAAGATATGAATAAAGGTATGTGATCATGAACATAACTTATAAAGTTCATACCCAAGCTTTAATGGATCATAAACACAAGTCATGGCATAGAAATTTATCATTTCAAGAAACATGGGCCCTAAGAGTAATAAATCATCATAAATCAATAATGAACCAAAACATCATGTTATAAAAGTGTCGGACCATTTCAAATAGAGAAAAATATTTCATACATAAATCTTAACTACCAATACCATAAATATACTTGATTGGGACTTATAACATATTTCCCATTGTGGATCAAGATGCACCTATTTTCCATTGTTTATCAAGAAATTCCTATTTCCCATACTGGATCTTGACAAACCTATTTCCTATAGTGAATCAGAACACACTGGTTTCTCATAATGTCATAATTTACATCAAATGATTTCATCTTAGGTGAAGAACAATTTTGAAAGTTAAACCACTTGGATGTTTTCTTAAGGAAGATATTTTTTTTTTAAAAAAAATTACCTTTTAATACTAAAATTTCATAACATATTTTGGAAATAATTTTCTTTTAAAATATCCAAGAAAATTTATAATGTTTTTTTGAAAAATAATTTAAAACATTTCTTGAGGAAGATAACACTTTCATTTTAAAAATAATTTATAAAAAACAAAAACAACAAAAAATCATTTTATTTTAAAATTATATTTAAAATTTTTAAAGTAAGACTAAAATAAAATAATTATCTTGATATAAAGAAGTGTGTTTACTTTCATACATATTAAATTAAGTATTCCTTTCATATTTTTGGTAAAATACAAATGAGATTTTTTTTTGAAAATGATATGAATATTCATTTAAAAAAAATTATAAAAAATAATACATGGTTAAAATTTTCTTTTAAAAATTATAGGAGAACACTAAAAAATGAAAATATTTCTGAAAATATTTTTTAGAAAACATTGTTTTGGAAGAAAATAAATTTGCGACCAAAAAGAGATATAAATGCTAATTTTATTTAAAATATTTTCCCAATTATTTTAAGTAATAATAAGTGTAAAATGGTAATTTTTCTTGAAAATATAATGAATAAAAACATTATAAGTAAATTATTTAATTTATTAATATATTTTTCAAAATATTTTATCATTAGAAACTTAATCATAAATAATCATGAAAAATGATGATATTGTTACATAGAGTCATTACCACTTTGGTAACTTCGAATCGTAAGCCCCATGAATGAATAAAAATATTAAAAATAAAATATAATGAATATAAATAAATTCATGATATTACATGTCATGGTGGATATATATGCACCTTGTGAAAGAGTATAGGGGTATAACATAACATACACCCCAAAGAAGGAAAATTGAGACAAAAATCTCTTACCAATTTGGTAGTTTTTTTGCCATAAAAACTATGAAATGGAGATACTCAAATGGATATGTAAGTACCCATAATTGTAAGGATAATAGTCATAAAATACATTCCTGGTAATTATATACTCCACATAAGAAAAATGATGGTGAATATGGCATGTGTCTCATAGAGGTAAAACGTGGGTAGGAAATCCATTACATTATTTCTTAACATCTATCATACATGTTAAAACATTGTATTTATTAAATATAAGTTTATTATAAATATATTTAAGAATAATATTTATATATATAATACCATATATTATTTTCTTATGACCTTTTATTTCCTTTTTGTTAACAATCCTATGTTAAATTATGTTTTAGGTAATAACCATTTTTGTTATTTGTATAAATTTTGATTTTTTATTTCTGGTCCTATTAATTTGAACATTGTTTAATAATATATAGAATTTTAGCCATGATATAAATATAAAATATATTCATGATGTATTTATTTAAATTAATCTATAAAATTTAGTGATATAAAATGAAATACAACATTCAAGGAGATGATTGGTCGTACGTATGCATTAATGTTGTTTCTATTTTCTTGTAAAATTGAAAGAAAGAAATTTAAATGATATATTATCATTATATAAAATATTTTATGTCATATATATCATATTTTTTTTAAAATAATCCTTATTACCTTCCATGTGAAGCATGAATGATTCATATCGCTTCGCAAGCTATTAGTTTGTCGTATATACGAGTTATGTTTCCATATTTTCGTAAAATTGAGAGTATGAAGTAATATATGAAATAATAATTATATAACTACAATAATATCCTAAATATAATATATAAACATTTAATCCATCATTATAACCATCCTTGGGAGGTGGAAATGTAAAAACTAAGGACATTGGGTCGCAATGTTCTTGTATGTTGTACACACGAACAACGATTTCATAACCCATTTGGCAGAAATAGAGATGGATATAGGTTATTATATTAACATAATTACATATCATAATATGTGATATATTTTAATTATTATATTATAATTTTTAATAAACAATTTATGGTTGGAAAAAGAAGAAAGAAAAATAATGAGTTGGTGAGGAAAATTACATCTTCTTAGAAGCACCTCCTTTGAATCTATTATTAAGGACCCTAGTGTTGGTATTTTGGGAGAAACATAAGACATATAATGTTTAAGAGGATTTTGGGGTCTATTTTTTTAGTTTTTGGAAAAACTATATGGTTTTAGAGGTGTGAGGAAGTAAATGGTGGTGGTGTCATTTTATATGTTTGGGGAAGGAACACACATTAGAAACTACTTGGAAATTTCCAAAAATAATACAAAGTAATAAATTAATGACAAAGAAAAAAGGTTAAAAATTACCCTATATTAGAACTTGGTAATGAAAATATTGAATTATTTCCATATAATAATAATTATACATGTTTTATTATAAGATATCGATCTATCATGGAGGTATATATTTATTTAAATGCTGGTTTAAAATCTATTTATTTTGGTTAATGGAATGGTTCCTGAGCATATTAGTTGCCTCAAGGGTGACCTAGGGGTTTGGGATGACAAAATATAAGAAAATAATAAAAAAATTACATATTTCATGTTTATCACATGGTTAGTACTTACCGTGCCCCTGTAAAGGGAAACATTGCAGATAGTTCTCCTCTCGGACAAAGGTTGGTGCGTGGGAAATGCATGGTTTTCCAAACCATGCAAGTGCCCCAAAAAACCATGTGGCCATACATCCTCTTAGATAGATCAATCACATGGTAACCACATTATTTTCCGAATAGTTTGGTTTCCCCCAGAAGATAGTGTGAGTTCGGCCCTCTTGGACATAGGGAGCCACATGGTTATCACAATGTTTCTCCAACCATGAATCTAAAATATGTGGCCCTAAAAAGGAGGTAATTTCTTATTTTTACCTATTAGGATTAAATTAGTTTCCCCCAAATTTCTCCCCCATTCAACCACCTCAAGATTTTATGATGAACCATCATCCCCCACCTCCTCCATGTGTGGTTATCCTTCAATTCATAGGAGTTTGGAGTGTTGTTCGGTATGAATTGAATCTCGTAGTGAGTCTTAGACTATGTTTACTTCCATTTTATATAATATGGTCTCTATTTGGTTTCTGGACCTTCCAAATATCTAAAAAAAATCTAGGTTTTTCTTCTCCAGGGTGTTTTAGGCCAATTAAGTTCAAATCAAGGGTTTCATTTAGGTGAGCAGTTGTCTACAAACATGAGGTAGGTGGTCATGAAGCTCTTTCGCATACACTCAATGTTTTATATGTGTATGTGGTTCTAAAAACGTATTTACTTGTATTTTTTTTATTTTTATAAGGAATGTAATTTGTTCCTTTGTGTAAGGTGTGAAACCCTTTACATCCATTGGGTCCGTTAATGATTTGAGATGGGAATTAGGGACACCTATAGGGTATGCCTAACCCATGTAAATAGTGAGTTGATTGGGTAAATTTAGATATAGGTAAATTCTATAATTAATAAGTAGTAACAGTTGAATCGGCTTATTGGAATGGTTAAAAAGGTTAAGCCAAAATTGTTGTATTCTAATTTTTTCTATTTCTAAGAGGATGTTGAAATGGCTTAAATTATTTGTTTTGGATTTTAATCGAATCATGTTTCTAAATGAAGGATATGATTTTTGGAAGTGGTAAATGTTTAAAGAGGAGTTTTGGACCTCAATTTTATTTAAAATGGATTTTCCTTAATAGATTAAATATGATGATTTTAATTGATGTTGTGGTTACCCTTTTGTAAAAATGTGATAATGATTATTTCAGATGGATGAAAATGAAAATGAAATCCTTCTGGAAAAGATTCAATTTTTTAGAGAGGAAGACCCATGTTTTAGATGCTGGCTTCCAGATGATTTTAAATGGGTATTTTTTTTGTTGTCAATTCCATGTTTTTATTTTAAAATTCTATTAGGACCTTCAGAAATGAAATCATAAAGTGGAAAAGTGTGATAAATGGTTTATAAAGAATATCCATGTGAATAATTGGTATGTGTGGGGTATTGGAATGAGAATATACTTCCAAAGGATGGGATAGAATTATAGATACTCAGGGATAAAATACATGGATATTAAATCATTTTAGATGAATATTCAACACATTACAAAATTACATGCATGAGGACCATAACTGTGTAGTGTCTCTGGAAACTTGGAACACATTATTCTAGTTTGGTGAAATATCTACAAAATCTCCATCAAAGGGATTCCACTTTAGTACTCATACTTAAAACCTTTATTTATAACCTAGGGAAGGGAAACATAAGACATTGGTGGGATAGAATTTCCATTAAAGGTAAATAAAGGAAATATGTAGGCATAACATGAACATAAGGGTATAAGAAAATGAGAATAACATTTTAAGATCATACCCTACATATCAAAGATCTTATAAATTATATATGTCATAAAGATTGTAAGTTCATAATATATGAATCATAATAATATTAGGAACATTAACTATGTGATCATTTCATAGGAATAAGACATAGAATTTTTTTAAAACACATAAACATAGAAGATCTTATTTCAAGGATACAGACCAAGACCTTAATAACATGTTATTCATGGGATAATCACCAATGTAACTAATTTATGTTTGGGTTAGGAGCCCTTGTACACTCTTATTTACATTTTTTTGGATATAACAATGGTACCATATTATTATTGGTCTTGGGATATAACCCATGTATCCTCTTACTATCATGGTTGTGATACAACCCGCATAACTAGTTATTTTTAGGCTAGGGCTACAACTAGTGTACCTTATTGTTTTTAGGTTTGGGCAACAACCTATGTACCCTTTTATCTCATATACCATTTATCATTACCCAATTAATTTAAATGAGATATAGGTCCCAACCATATAATAATAAAATCATACATACATATTCCACAATATAATAAAACTTCCATCATATCATGACCCATAACATTATATGGTTTTCATGGGAATCATAAAAGTTTAATCATATCATTACCTATGGAAAATATATAGGCATCATAATCATTTCATAAAATCATAACCTATGAAAAGAAGAGAGTTTCAAGAGCATATAACATGTGGAAGAGAAACCTGGGTCATAAACATCATTCCATCAAAACATAAACCATTTAATAAAGAATATGAATGTAGTTCATTGATTATATCCCAAGTAAGGGATAAACTATAACAAAGTATGTCATCTTATATGGAGAAGTATTATGAAATATCACATGAAACATTTCTTAAGGAAAATAGTATTTCTTGGGAAATAATTTTAATAAAACCATTTCAAAATTATTTTCTCATAAATAAATCATTACAATTTTCTTTTGAAAAATTTCTTGAGGAAGATACCTTTTACACGTTTTAAATAATAAACTAATTTTGAAAACATTTTCATTGAAAAGAACCTTAAAAAGGTTAAAAATAATATTGAAAACATTTTTAAAACATTTTACCTTAAAAACATATAAAATATGCTTCAAAAAATATTAAAACCCTTTTCCCTAGAAAACATATAAAAGAAGTTTGATGAAAATTTAAAAACATTTTTCGTTGAAAATTATTTAAAAAATTAAATATAAATATAAATATCATTGAAATAATTTTCTTTGAAAATAAAATTTTGAAAACATATATTGGAAGCATTTAAAATCACTTAAAAACCTTTGGTATATAATTTTTAAAAAAACCTTTTTATTTGAAAACAACTTTAAATTCAAAAAAAATCAAGAATATTATTAGAAAAATTCTTTAAAAATAACCTTGTAAAATTATAAAGTAAGATTCAATGAAATGATGGCCTTGATGAAGGGTGATTCCAAACATGCTGAGCATTCCCTTTTCACCATAAAAGTTTAGAAACATGCCACGATTGGAAAATGAAAAAAATATTCCTTTTTAAAAAGTTGTTTAAAAAGGAAAAACATGGGTAAAAATATCCTATAATCATCATAGGATAACAGTAAAAAAATTGTATTTTTTAGAAAATACAGTAGTGAGAGAACAAAGATTTCTAATAAAAAATAGAAATACATTCATATTTTCATAAAAACATCTTCTTAAATATCTTACGTACCAAAGAGTGGAAAAATTGTATTGATATGTGAAGATATCGTGGATAACCAAATTAGAATAAAATTCATGTCTTTTTTTTTGAGATACAGATCATAATATATCATAAATCAAAACATAACTATAAACAATCCCAATAATGATGAGATGGTAAAATTAAATTGTAACAACTTCTGTAAATTTGTATCATAATCCCCATGGAAGAATAAAATTACATGAAGATTAAAATAGCATAAAAAGGATTATATTCATGATATAACATGTTAATGGGTAGTATATACACCCCATAGAAAAATATAGGTGTATAACATGTCATTTATATCAAAGAAGGAAAATTGATACAAAATTACTTTACATTTTTGGTAACTTTTGAGCCATAAACCCAATGAAAGAATTATCCTAAAATGTATATGTAAATACCGATAAATTTAATTGTAGGAATCATATAATACGTTCATGGGTGGTATATAAACCACATATATTAATTATGTGGTGAAAATAGCCTGTGTATCATGAAAATAAAAGTGAGATGAGAAAACCCTTACCTTATGTCTCGACTTTCTTTGTACATGTTCAAGAATCCTTTTTTTGGGTAAATCTACTTGTTTTCAAAAAATAAATTCTCTGGTTGGATTTTTTTTCTAAAGTGTGACTTTTAATATGAAGTTAGTGATTTTGGGATATTATTCTATTATTTTTTGGGTGAGATAAATAGATTTATTGGTGTGGATAAGGGGATGGGTGAGTGCCTTTTTATAGCGGAGGACGAGTGGCATTCTTGTAAATTTTAGAAGAGGGAATTCAAACCATGTTTTCCCATGTAATTAAAATCCAATAATTGAACAAAATCTATAAAATGGAGTATGGGGTATAAATATGAACATATAAGGGATTTTGGAAAATTTTATTGGTGATTTTTCCCTTAAATATTAAATTTAATCCCTCATAAATTTTCCTCTTATTTGTTTTAATTATTTTTAATTACATTAACTAATATTTTGTTTCAAAAACTAAGTTCACTTAATTAAAAATTTGAAATTATTTTTATTCCAAATATGGAATCCATTTTTCCATATTCCAATCACATAAGTGGAAGAAATTAATTTAAAATTTATCCCACAGGCGGGATGACAACGCAGGTTTTTAAAAGCAAAATGTTCAAATGCTTGCTATGTTTTTATATTCAATTTCAATTTGAAATTTATCCCAATGAATGAAATTGGATTAATTTATGTATAATTGAAATAATTATACTTTAAAACATATTTTAAATATAATTTAACCTTAAAATTAAATTAGACTAAAAAGAATTTTTGAATTAAAATTTACTATTTTTCACTATTCATCATAAAATGAAACATTACAGAAATTTTTTCCCCTAACCTAATTACCTAATTTGTATGTTTATATATCAAAAATGAAGTTTATTTTTATATATTAAATTTATAAATGTGTTAAAATTTATATTTAAAATTGGTTCTCCATTAAAAGGTGGTAATACTGCTTTTATAAAAATATAAGGTTTTATGCGTAATATTATGTTTTCTATTATATTATGTTTATTAAATATATTAAATGAATCTAAAAACTATTTTATTTAATATATAAATTATATATTTAATTAATACCATTCACCAATATTAATAAATTAGTTTATTAAGATAAAATACCTTTGTGATTATAAATGGTATTTTTATAAAAAAAATTATATTTATATTCAATTAGTTCTTATATTCATTTCTAATTAATTTGTAACCAATGAATTCAACCATGTATTTTAATAAGTTAGTTAATAATATTCATAACTACCAACTTAATGGGTATGTTATATCTAACTATATTAGACAATAATATTTTTAATAATATATTATTATTCGATAAAACTCGGTCTTGTGTGTTACACAAGCCATCGAGGAAAGAAAGTATTTCATGTAATATAAGCAAACCATAGTGTTTTGTGTAGATAAAGATAAAATTTATGTTTCATTTAGTGCATGATCAACTTGGTGTTACATATAATTCAAGCCAACCATAGTGCTTTTATGTAAAAAACTATTTTTAGTATTGTGTAAAATGAAAAATATCAAAAATATTAAATTAATTTAAAAAAATATTTCAAAAAATATCAAGACGTTACATTATAACCCCATTAAAATTAATTTGACCCTTGAAATTCATCTGATTTATCGAAGGTTTAATACTAGAAAGTTTCTTTCATAGAAACCTACATTGTAAAAATGTATACTAAAAATTCCTTTAAAAAGGAAATGTTAGACACATAACAATTACCCAAAGTAACATATAACTAGGTGTTGACATAGGATAACATAGGTGGAAGTGAGAACAAGGACATGGAAGTGAAATAAAATTGTCATGTTCTGATAGAGTGATAGAGAACAGGGATAAGAGAAAGTTAATGATCACAAAGCTATAAATCTGTGAAGATCTAATGGACCACTTGATTCATAAAAAACAAAAGTACGGGAGTAAAATTTCTAGTTTCAAGATAATTTTTCCAAAAGTTGAATAAATTTTATGTGAATATATAATTACTTGATTAAGTATAATCTCACCCTATGTTGTTTCTTAATCAATTTCCACTTCACCTCTTTCTCTAAAAAGTAACATGAATTTTTTATTCCTACAACACTAACATGTCATGAGATTAATGGTATGTCATCCCATAAATCATCAATTTCCATTAATACAAAGTTGTTAGAACAAGATATCCATTATGCATAAATCTGCTTGTGGTGAGATAATACTTTAATCTAAAAAACACCATCTGAAGTTTAACATAATCATTTCATAAATGGTTAACCTTATAACCACTCCAAATGATGAAAATCCAAAACTTTATAAATAAGGTCATGAAATCCGCTTAACATTGATCCCCCATATATAATAAAATATCCCCCATTCTCTACATGTCAAGCATTTGAATACCATCATCATGTATTCTTCTGGAACATGATAATAACCTAAATTACCATAAATACTTTTATAAAAAAAGAATTATTCCTTATTCCTAAGTTTATTGGATATATATTTTGTAAATCCAAAAATGTTTTAAACTCTATCAATCATATAATAACTACTTTTAAAAAAAAATACATTATAAGTTATGAGGTAAAAATTACTGTCAAATTTACTTATTCATATCCAAAATGTCTTTATCCAAAAAAACATTATCTTAACATAAAGAAAATATTAAAGGTTATATATCCATTAATATTTTATTTTCCATGGACATAACCTTTCCATTAAATCATTTTTCTAGTCCATCAGAACCATTAAATGTATTACTGTAAATCCTTATAAAATCAAAAACAACCTAATAATACTTATATATTTCACCATTCTTATAACATAATTCAAGAATTAAAATAAAAAAACATTTATTATTACACTTCATTTTTAATCCATAATAAGGACACATCATTCTATTAAATAATACCTCTTTCCTTTCAAATTTCATATGTAGTCTCATCATCATCAACAATATAACTATTACTTGTACCACCTTTTTTATTCTCTTTGGAATTGTTCCACGTAGGAAATTTATTTTTATAATGACCATTCATCCCACACTTAAATAATTTAAACATTTATGGTGTCTTATAAAGACCAATATTCTGATCAATTTCATTACATAAACCCTTAATTTTTCCTTTGTAACTACCTACTATTTTTCTTTCATTTCCACAATTAAAGAATCTTATTATCCCTCTAAGAAATCCACTTTGGTGATTTCTTCCACATTATTGACACAAAGGAAACTGAATATTTATTACTCCATGGTCTCCATTACCCAAACACTCATCTAACTCCTTCCTTATCTTCCTTGGTGAGTTTGAGAGTTGGTTTAGGCACACATTGTTAATCATGTTTTGTGAAAACTGATATAGGATGATCACAACATCCTTCAATCCAGTGATCATCCCATAAAAATTATAATCAGTATATTTTCTATCATATTGAATTTTAACTCAATCCATTTCAGTTGACAACATTGAACAAAATAAGAAATCATAGTGTAAGAAACATTTATCATAGAAAAAAACATCATAATCATGAAAATGACTTATATGATGTATAAATCATGACACTGACTCCATTAATCTATGAAACCTTAGGTTTATTGTCACGACCTGACCCTACCCGGGCTCGAGCCGCAACTACCCCAAGCCCGCCTCCATAGGCTAGGGGCTGGCGACCAGCGCCGAATGCACAATAACTTGGGGAGGCCTTTGCCTAAGCACCTGTACACACACACACAACAAACTCAATGCAAAAGTGCAGAGTAAATGAAAATACAAGAAAAGAAAAGAAAAAGGAAGTGCTATAAACATACCACAAAGTGCATCGGCCTCTACAAGTACAAAGTACAAGCTGTAAGGAAAAGGGGCAAAACACGCGCCCAACCAAAAAGTGCCACAACCCGGCAATAGGTAAATGAAAAGAAACAGCCGACAGGTCTGCCACCTAGAACCCGTCCACAACCACCGCACGCGGTCCAAGCTCCCAAGCTCCAACACTCCACTGAAGTCACGCTCCACCTGTCCGTCGTCTGCAAGGGCACACCAAGTGCGGGAAAAGCCCAAGCAGGGGTGAGTATAAAAATACTCAGTAGGATACCCCAAAGTCTCAAGGGAGAAACAAAGGAGGTACCGAAGGGTGAGCGGTAGAGCGAACAGAAAAGTATAGGAGTATAACTGAAAGTGCAGTAAGAGTCCAGCTCAACCCAACAAGAGAAAGAAGATAGACTCGTCCAGACACAAGGAGCTGGAAACGGTGAGAAGACGAACTTCCCGTTGAGTCTTCGCTACCTATAGCAGGAGAGTAGACTCGTCCAACCATGAGAAGCTGGGCATGGAAAGCACGTGGTATACCCCGCACGTCTTCGCCTCTCCTGGAAGGAGAGCAGCCAAAACCCAAGGAGTGGGTACTCGTACGAGGTATATACATATATATGCTCTGCCAAGAAGCCCGAACAAGCTCGTAAGGGGATCTCTGTCCCATAGCTCATCCCAAGAAAACAAGTAGCCAACAGTCCGAGAAATAACCCATCATCTTCGCCCAGCAACCCGCACGTCTGCCCTGAACCGCAAGCCAAGGGGCTCAGTCACCGCACCTTGATACTATCCGCTTTGGGCGGCACTGACTCTCCCGCACGGTTTTAGATCGTGTCGCAAGAACGCGTCTCGGTGGGGAAATCCCCCCTCGTACTTGAGAGTTCTAGGAAAGTCAAACCACACCTCATCACTGCCCTGCAGTCGAGAGGTCTTCTCAAATTCAAGCCGTTCCATCACCGACCTGGAAAACCAAGGGTCCCGCTCCGGTAATCACGAAGGTAAGCCACAGACTAGCCTAGTCGAGAGGACTGAGTCTGGAATGCTAACAGGTTTCCCACTGCCCAGACCTGCTGGAGGGTAATTCATAACCAAATATCAGGTGACCCACTGCCCAGCCCCGCTAGAGGGTAAACCCTAATACATCAACCGGCGACCCAGTGCCCAGCCCCACTGGAGGGTAGACCATAATCAGATATCGGGAGACCCACTGCCCAGACCTGCTGGAGGGTAAACCATAATCAGATATTGGGTGACCCACTGCCCAGCCTTGCTGGAGGGTAAACCCTAATACATCATCAGGCGGCCCACTGCCCAGCCCCGCTGGAGGGTAGACCTGGAATAAGTCGACGGGCGACCCACTGCCCAGCCGTGCTGGAGGGTAGACTTGGAACTAGACGACAGGCGACCCAATGCCCAGCCCCGCTGGAGGGTAGACCCTAAGAGGTCGTCGGTTGACCCACTGCCGAGTCTCTGCTAGAGGTGCAACGTCTGCTCCAGCACTTGGTGTCACTAGCACCGCTACCGGCCAATCCATTGAGAGTGAAACTAGGGGAGACCACTCAACCTTGCTGGTCAACAAACCAGCACCGAGCCAGGGGAAAACTCCACCCTACTGGTCAAACAAAGCCACAGAGGGACCCTCTACATCGCGAGAGGTCAAAGTACGCAAATCAAAACCCGGCACGAACGTGTGGACCCAAGTCAACCCCAACCAAGTGCACGAACGTTCTCAGGTACGAACAACCACATGTGCCTCCAAGCATTTCCGTATACTCCCAGAGTATACACAGTCTCAGCCCAAGGGCCATCGTGCACACAGCACCAAACTTCAATACGAAGGCGTGACGTAACATCTCCTACTCAAAGGCCCAGGTACAACCAACCACATCTCGTGAACCATTCATATAACCCTCCCAAGAGTGCACGATCACATTCCAAGGGTCTGCTACAAACATGGTAGGACGAACCGCCACCGGAGCACCTCTCACGCTTCCACATTTCCCGAGACCGCGCAAGAAGCTCCGCACAACCAAATGGATCACACCGTTGTAATCCTCATGAAAAAACACGCGAGATCGACTACTTACTCGCCTATAATGGATATCCGAAGGAAAAGTCGCCAACACTGCCTTACGCCCAAACGACATCCTGTGATCCCGAGCCTCGGCCCTGAAAACAGTCGGGCGCATCGCAACATTGTGATCCCCTCGGAAAAACACGTCAAAAGAACTACTCACTTGAGTGCAACAGATATCCGGAGAAAAAGATGCATCCCGGCGCACCGCACATGAGCGGTGCCACGTGGGACCCACAACCCGGTCCCGAAACTCCACGAACGGATCCCACTGTTGCGATCCTCTCAAAAAAGCACACAAGATGGACTACGCACTTGTCCAAAATGGTCGCCCGGTGATAAAGATGGAAAATCACCGTCGATGCCCCAAACCGCCCCCGTGGGCCCCGCACCATCGTGTCGAATTTGAGCGGGCGGATTGCACCATTGCAATCCCCTTGGAAAAACACCCAACATCGACTGCTCGCACGCCCCAAACGGACGTCCAAGGAAAAAGTCGCTAAAAGCTGCACGCAGCTTAAAAGACGGGTCGTGGGGCCCACACCTCAACTCCAGCCTCAACGGCTGGAGCTGCACTGGAAACCTCTGCCTCAGTGCCAGGGTCACAACGCCGCTGATGGCGCTCAAAACAGAAGTCGGACGCGTCCGCGCCGTCCAAAACTAGAATCCCGGGAAAAGCACTCGTCCACTTAAGGATGTGTCACACCTATGAGGCACCTCGTTTCGGGAACTAAAATTTCCCAAAACCCTCTCAAAATCTTCGCCTCGACGCAAGCTCCGCGCTGCCGCAGACGACACGCAAAATGGACGCCCGTAGCCCGAAATACGGGTGTCCGAAGACGGAGGGAAAAGCCCCTTGGGTCGGACCGGCCCGGTCCGTACAGTTGGCCCGCGGCTCAGCCGCGGGTCCGGTTCACCGCGCCGTGGCCAGCTGCCTGCGACTCGCTTCTACCGACCAGCCACCTCGCGGCCGGTTGACACCCCACAGCGACCCGCGTTTTGCGGGTCACGGTCGACGCACGGGGGTCGCGCGCTTCGCGGCCCCCATCTCCTCCGCTCGCCGGCGCCCGCGGCCGGCTTCCGCTAGCCGCCGCCGAAGGCCGCCGCAGCCTTGAAGCCCCGGCCGACCACCCTGCTCCGCCCCGCGCCACCCTGCGCCGCCGCCGTCTGCCGCCTTCGACCCTCGCCGGAAACCGGCCGTGGCCAGAAAATTTCCAAGGACCACCGGGAACGATCCGGGGGTCAAAATTTCGATCCGGATAGCTTTCCGGAAAGCTCAGGACGGGATCTACGCAACCACTAGATTTGTTCGAGGATCCAGTGATGCGATTGAGCATAAATGAGGATTAAAATGGGGAAGGGGAGGAAAAATCAAATCCGCCTACCTAGTTGGGCTTCGCCCGGGGATTCCCGCGTGATCCGCCGCGCGCCACCACACCTTTCCGGAGTCGTCTCGCCGGAGGTGGAGGAGGGGGAGTAGGGTTTGAGGACGAAGAATAAGAAGAAGAATAGGGGGGGGGTGTTTAAGTACAAATCACTTAAATGCCAGCCCGACAGCCCCGAACCTGAACTCCCGACGGGGTCAGGATTTAGCCTCCCCTAGGCTAAGAACCACGCTCTGAGCGCAACGGCGGTCTTGGAATTTTACTCCTAGACCCCGTTCAAATGTTATTAAACTTAGCACCCGAGGCTTCCACATTACGAAAACGCCCCTAGGGCCATTTTTCACAAACGGTCCGCGCCCGCGAAACTTACACCCTTCCTAGGGTAAACGGCATGCTCCGAACTCAACGGTGCCCTCGGGTTTCCAATCCAAGACACCATTTAAGAGATACTAGTGTTTCGCCATCAAACGAATTAATTAATTTATTTAATCCGTTTAACGTTCCAGAAGCGGGCGAGGGGTCCAAACGTCCCGTGTAGACAAGTTTTATGTCGATCCTAGGGTAAAAACCCCATTATGGACCCATCCGTACACTCTGATCCCTGTTCCGGAACTCCGTTTAGGAGTTATCTCATTTATTTAGCATTTCCAGGGTGAACGCACGGAAAATTTAATTCCGGCCACTTCGGGGCTCGGAATCGCACGCTGTCTGAAGGCGCTGCTTTGAAATATCATCAAGAATATTCCAACGTCTTTAACAGAAAAAACCGGGTTTTTACATCATTCCCTCCTTCAATATTTTCGTCCTCGAAATGCAAAACTAGGGAGCAACACAGGGTACTAAGCCCACACCGGGATTTCCCATACCCAGAAGAACCCATGCACAGCTCTGTGCCACCGCACACAGACCAAAGGATTGATCTGTTCATGCGGGGTCAGCCCTTGCCGATGTCGTGCACCCACTCCAGACTTTGGGGTTAGGGCAAGGTAGTAGGGAACCTCACCATCCCTTTTCACAGTCTCAAATGGCCTGAAGGCCCTCGGGGGTAGCTCACATCCCCTGTCCAACCTCTACGTCGCACGCCGCGATAGGAATCACCGCTTGAGCATGGGAAAGGCCCGGTGATTCCCTCCTTCAGAATATCCATATGGTGAAGCACCCAAGGAAATCTGGTCACGCATGATTTCCCAGACAATGTTCTCTTACAAGCTCAAAAGGGGAAGGAGTCAACACCATCAACTAAAGGAAAAGGTCTCACTCCTTTTTCCTTACCAACACAGGGTTACACCCAACGCCCTGCGTCACCCTAGTAAAAGCTCAAACAAGGAGCAGGGAGAGACGCCTTTCACATGCAGAGCCCATCAATTCTACTGCAAGAAGTAGAAGAGTCGCAAGGGGTACCTCTCACCATCCTGTGCTCTGCAGGATCGTAGACATCCCAGCTCGCGGCTACCCACGGTCCCAACTGTCAGCTCCCGGAGCCTGACGTGGACCGCCTAGTGGTGGTGGGAAGACCTCGTAAAGTCATCCCCCACCACCAGCTCCTCCCGCTCCTCTGCAAGCACCACCTCTCTGGGCACTACTCTGAACACAGCACTGCATCCGTCGTGGTGGTGTGCCTGCTGCCTGCCCGAAACTCTCAGCAACTCGGGTCGGGCAGTCTCGTGCCAAGTGACCTCGCTCGTCACAAGCATAGCACCTGCGCTCTCTGGGCTGCCCTGGTGCCCTCCGGCGTCACTGTGGTGTACGAACATGGCCTAGGACCCACTCACGGAAGGGCATCCTCGGCTGAGGCCCTGCGCCTTTTCGCCATAGTGTTATACGACCACCTCTCTGAAACCGGCAGTGGGAAGTCCACCTGCATCGAGGTACTGTCCTCCGGCACCTGCTAGCAACCGCAAAACATGACAGGAAGCCCTCTGTCACCAGCGCCTGCTCTAGCACACCGGCATATGTGGAAATGCCCAATGGTACTCTGATAGCATGAATCTCTCAGAGGAGACCCTGCTCAAACTTTCGCGCTCGGAAGTTGTAGTCATGGACCAAGTCCGGGTAAAAGCGTGCACGGTCTGCAAAACTAGCCACGTACTCGGCCACCGTCATCCCTCCCTACTGAAACTGCAGGAGCTCCTGAATCCGAATGGAGCGCAAGAAGGAGGGGAAAAACTCCTCACGGAGCAACAACTGAAAGTCGTCCAACGAAAGCGACGACTCGCCAAGAAACTGAGTCACCAGACTCCACCAACGCCAAGATACTCCACGAAAAAGGGTGGCTGCCAAATCCACTCTCTGATCTATCGGCGTCTGCACAAGCCTGAAAAGGCTAACCACTGTCTCGAGCCAAGCCTCTACTACCCGAGGGTCTGGCTCACCACTGAACCTCAACGGTCTCTACCGCTGGAACTCACGGAGCACGCTGAACCTGCGCTCAAACTCAGCCTGCTCTGCTGAAACTGCCTGTTACTCAATAGGTGGGGGTGCTGATACCGGCCCACCCGGAGAAAGGGGCTCGCACGATGGGTCCTGGACTGTGGCCTCATAGCTCATAGGGTCGTTGTCACGAACCAAAGCTGGTATCCTGGCTGGCTGTCCTCGCAGAGACATCCTGAATATTATCAAGGAGTGTCGCGGTCAGATGAGCATATATGTATATACCACAAAAACAACGATGGGGAGCTGACTCAAGAAGGACAATCAAGACTCAGTCCTATGTGATGCACAAACAAATTTTTCTCTGCAACAAGTGTCTCAGCATGCTGAGTCGACAAGCGGGTTATCAAGGTCCTAGTGAATGGATATATCGGCCGCCGCACCATCACTGGACTCCCTGGCCTGAGAGCCGCTCTCGAGACACATTAACACTGTTTCCCTATATCCCAACCAATTCCTCTTTTAGGGACATCCGAACAGCATCCCAAGGAACGAACCACCTCTGATACCACTTTTTCACGACCCGACCCTACTTGGGCTCAAGCCGCAACTACCCCAAGCCCGCCTCCATAGGCCAGGGGCTGGCGACCAGCGCCGAAGGCACAATAACTTGGGGAGGCCTTTTCCTAAGCACCTGTACACACACACATAGCAAACTCAATGCAAAATTGCAGAGTAAAAGAAAATACAAGCAAAGAAAAGAAAAGGGAAACTGCTATAAACATACCACAAAGTGCATCGACCTCTACAAGTACAAAGTACAAGATGTATGGAAAAGGGTAAAAACACACGCCGAGCCAAAAAGTGCCACAACCCGGCAACAGGTAAACGAAAAAAAACAGCCGACAGGTCTGCCACCTAGAACCCAGCCACGACCACTGCACGCGTTCCAAGCTCCCAATCTCCTATGCTCCACTGAAGTCACGCTCCACCTATCCGTCATCTGCAAGGGCACACCGTGTGTGGGCAAAGCCCAAGCAGGGGTGAGTATAAAAATACTCAGTAGGATACCCCGAAGGCTCGAGGGAGCAACAAAGGAGGTACCGAAGGGTGAGCGGTAGAGCGAACAGAAAAGTAGAGGAGTACAACTGAAAGTGCAGTAAGAGTCCAGCTCAACCCAACAAGAGAAAGAAGATAGACTCGTCCAGACACAAGGAACTGGAAACGATGAGAAGACGAACTTCCTGTCGAGTCTTTTCTACCTATAGCAGGAGAGTAGACTTGTCCAACCACGAGAAGCTAGACGAGGAAAGAACGTGGCATACCTTGTGCGTCTTCGCCTCTCCTGGAAGGAGAGCAGCCAAAACCCAAGAAGTGGGTACTCGTACGAGGTATATACATATATATGCTCTTCCAAGAAGCCCGAACAAGCTCGTAAGGGGATCTCCGTCCCGTAGCTCAGCCCAAGAAAAAAAGTATCCAATAGTCCCAGACATAACGCATCTTTGTCGCCCAGTAACCCACACGTCTGCCCTGAACCGCAAGCCAAGGGGCTCAGTCACCGCACCTTGATACTATCCTCTTTGGGCGGCACTGACTCGCCCGCACGGTTTTAGATCGCATCGCAAGAACGCGTCTCGGTGGGGAAAGCACCCCTCGTACTTGAGAGTTCTAGGAAAGTCAAACCACACCTCATCACTGCCCTGCAATCGAGAGGTCTTCTCAAAGTCAAGTTGTTCCATCACCGACCCGTACAACCAAGGGTCCCGCTCCAGTAATCACGGAGGTAAGCCACAGACTAGCCTAGTAGAGAGGACGGAGTTTGGAATGCTAACAGGTGTCCCACTGCCCAGCCCCGCTGGAGGGTAATTCATAACCAAATATCAGGTGACCCACTGGCTAGCCCTGCTAGAGGGTAAACCCTAATACATCAACCGAAGACCCACTGCCCAGTCCCGCTGGAGGGTAGACCATAATCAGATATCGGGTGACACACTGCCCAACCCTACTGGAGGGTAAACCCTAATACATCATCAGGCGACACACTGCCCAGCCCCACTAGAGGGTAGACCTGGAATAAGTCGACAGGCGACCCACTACCCAGCCTTGCTGGAGGGTAGACCTGGAACTAGACGACAGGCGACCCACTGCCCAGCCCCGCTGGAGGGTAGACCCTAAGAGGTCGTTGGATGACCCACTTCCCAGTCTCGGCTGGAGGGTAGACCCTAGTAGCGGCGGGTGACCCACTGCCCAGTCTCTACTATAGGGTAGACCCTAAGAGGTCGTCGGGTGACCCACTGCCCAACCCCACTGGAGGGTAGAACTCAAAACTTCTCTAGCCATCTCCACCGGAGGGCATAACAAGGGCCAACCGAACACGGAGTGGGTATCGCGCAACCTCCCAACTCTAGAACAACTCACCCAAAGGAGGTGCAACATCTACTCCAGCACTGGGTGTCACTAGCACCGCTACCGGCCAATCCATCGAGAGCGAAACCAGGGGGAGACCACTCAAACCTGCTGGTCAACAAACCAGCACCGAGCCAGGGGAATACTCCACCCTGCTGGTCAAACAAAGCCACAGAGGGATCCTCTACGTCGCAAGAGGTCAAATTACGCAATTCAGAACCCGGCACGCACGTGTGGCCCCAAGTCAACCCCAACCAAGCCCACGAACATTCTCAGGTACAAACAACCACATGTACCTCCATGCATTTCCGTATACTCCCAATGTATACACAGTCTCAGCCCAAGGGCCATCGTGCACACAACACCCAACATCAACGCGAAGGCGAGACGTAACATCTCCAACTCAAAGGCCCATGCATGGCCAACCACATCTCGTGAACCATTCATATCACTCTCCCAAGAGTGCGCGATCACACGCCAAGGGTCGGCTACAAACATGGTAGGACGAACCGCCACCAGAGCACCTCTCATGCTTCCACATTTCCTGAGATCGCGCAAGAGGCTCCAAACAGCCAAACAGATCACACCATTGTAATCCTCGTGAAAAAACACGCGAGATTGACTACTTACTCGCCTCCAACGGATATCCGACGGAAAAGTCGCCAACACTGCCTCACGCCCAAACGGCGTCCCATGATCCCGAGCCTCGGCCCCGAAAATAGTCGGGCGCATCGCACCATTGCGATCCCCTTGAAAAAACACATCAAAAGCACTACTCACTTGAGCGCAACGAATATCCGGAGAAAAAGATTCATCCGGTGCATCGCACACGAGCGGTGCCTCGTGGGACCCGCAACCCGGTCCTGAAACTCCATGAACGGATCGCACTGTTGCGATCCTCTCAAAAAATCACACAAGATGGACTACGAACTTGTCCAAAACGGCCGCCCAGTGATAAAGATGGAAAATCACCATCGACGCCCCAAACCACCCTCATGGGCCCCGCACCATCATGCCGAATTTGAGCGGGCGGATTGCACCGTTGCAATCCTCTTGGAAAAACACCCAACATCGACTGCTCGCACGCCCCGAACGGACGTCCGAGGAAAAAGTCGACAAAAGCTGCACGCAGCTCAAAAGACGGGCCGTGGGGCCCACACTTCAACTCCAGCCTCAACGCCTAGAACTGCACTGGAAACCTCCACCTCAGTGCCAGGGTCACAACGCCGCTGACAGCGCTCAAAATGGATGTCGGATGCGTCCGCGCCGTCCGAAACAAGAATCCCGGGAAAAGCGCTCGTCCACTTAAGGACGCGTCGCACCTCCGAGGCCCCTCGTTTCGGGAAGAAAAATTTCCCGAAACCATCTCAAAAGCTTCTCCTCGACGCAAGCTCCGTGCTGCCGCAGACGGCGCGCAAAACGGACACCCGTATCCCGAAATACGGGTGTCCGAAGACTGAGGGCAAAGCCCCTTGTGCCGGACCGGCCCGGTCCGCTCAGCCGGCCGGCGGCTCAGCTGCGGGTCCGGTTCACCCTGCAGTGGCCAGCTGGCCGCGGCTCGCTTCTACCGACCGGCTGCCTCGCTGCCGGTTGACACCCCCAGCGACCCGCGGTTTGCAGGTCGTGGTCGATGCACGGGGGTCGCGCGCTTCGCGGCCCCCCTCTCCTCCGCTCGCCGGCGCCCGCGGCTGGCTTCTGACATCTGCCGCCGAAGGCCGCCGCCACCTCGAAGCCCCGGCCGACCACCCTGCTCCGCCCCGCGCCGCCGCCGTCTGCCTCCTTCGACCCTCGCAGGAAACCGGTAGTGGCCGGAAAATTTCCAAGGACCACCGAGAACGATCCAGTGGTCAAAACTTCGATCCGGATAGCTTTCCGAAAAGCTTGGGACGGGATCTACGAATCCAATGGATTTTTTTGAGGATCCAGTGGTGCGATTGAGCATAAATGAGGATTAAAACGGGGAAGGGGAGGAAAACTCAAATCCGCCTACCTCGTTGGGCTTCGCCCAGCGCTTCCCACGCGATCCGCCGCGCGCCACCGCACCTTGCCGGAGTCACCTCGCCGGAGCTCTCCTTGCCGGAGGTGAAAGAGGGGGAGGAGGGTTTGAGGAAGAAGATGAAGAAGAAGAGGGGGGGGGGGTGTTTAAGTATAAATCACTTAAACGCCTGCCCGACAGCCCAGAACCCGAACTCCCGACGGGGTCGGGATTTAGCCTCCCCTAGGCTAAGATCCACGTTCTGAGCGCAACGGCGGTCTCAGAAGTTTATTCCGAGACCCCGTTAAAAAGTTACTAAACTTTGCGCCCGAGGCCGCCAAATTACGAAAACGCCCCTGGGGCCATTTTTTCACAAACGGCCCGCGCTCGTGAAACTTACACCCTTCCTAGGTTAAACGGCTCGCTCCGAACTCAACGGTGCCCTCAGTTTTCCAATCCGAGCCACCTTTTAAGAGATACCAGCGTTTCTACATCAGATGAATTAATTTATTTATTTAATCCGTTTAAAGTTCTAGAAGCAGGCGAGGGGTCCAAACGTCCTGTGCCGACAAGTTTTATGTCGCTCCTAGGGTAAACACCCCATTCCAGACCCATCCATACACTCGGATCCCTGATCCGGAACTCCGTTTAGGAGTTATCTCATTTATTTAGCATTTCCAGTGTGAACGCACTGAAAATTTAATTCCGGCCACTCCGGGTCTCGGAATCGCATGCCGTCCGAAGGCGCTGCTCTGGAATACCATCAAGAATATTCCAAAGTCTTTCACAGCAAAAACCGGGTTCTTAAATTTATCCTAGGTTATTCATATTAATCTTTTATTTAAATCCTTTACAATGTTCCATAAAGTGTTTGTGAATTCCCAAAGTATATCCCCCGAGAGTCTCAAACCAGGTGCATAGTAAGGCATGTTGTCGTGTAATAGGTTACACTCGAGTCATGACCAACACACCTTGTCAGAGTTTTTACTCTTAGGTACATCTGTGCCATACCCACATCCACTTGTAGTATCCAGAAAAAGATATATTTCTTGGAAACCAATCACTATATCCTTTACCAAAATTCTAGGTCATTTTCTTGAACATTAAATCATCCTTATACTTATCCTTAGTGTCATCCCTAAACATTTTCTTAGAAATATAAATATAGATATCAGTAAACTTTTCTCATCCAAGTTTCCAAATGTTGACTAAACCTTTCCTTTACTACCAAATATAGTGACCCAATCTTGACATAGATGTATATTACATCATTTTAGATGAATATTCAACACATTAAAAAAGTACGTGCTCAAGGACCATAATAGTTTAGTGTCTTTGGAAACTTGGAACACATTATTCTAGTTTTGTTAATTGTCATCAATATCTTCCCTAATGGTCATCCCCTTTATTACTCCTAATTAAAACCTTTCTTTACAACCTAGTGAAAGGAAATATAAGAAAGGGGTGAGATTGAATGCACGGTAATGGAAAATAAAGGAAATACATAGGCATAACATTAACATATGGGTATGAGAACATGATCATAAAATTTGAAGATCATACCCGAAATGTCAAATATCATATACATTAGACATGGAATAAAGATTGTAATTTCATAAGATACAAATCATAAGAAAATCAAGAGCATTAACTATGTGATAATATCATATACATAAGTCATAAAATTTGTGGCAAACACATAAACCTATAAAATCTTAAGTCAAGGTTACAGACCAAGACCTTCAAAACATGTCAGGCTTGGGAAAATCACCCATGTACCTGCTTCTGGCATGGGATAAAAACTATTGTACCCTATTATTTTTGGTCTTGGGATAAAACATGAGTACCTATTATTTTTGGTCCTGGTCCACAACCTGTGTACCCGTTTACTTTCAGGATTGGGCCACAACCTGTGTACCTACATATTTTCAGGCTTGGGCTACAACCTCTATATCTTCTTGTATTCAAGATTTGGCTAAAACCCACGTACCATTTGGGATCATATACTATTTATCATTACCCAATTTATTAGAGGTTGATATAGGCCCCACCCATCAAATAATAATATCATGCATACATGTTCCATAACATAATAAAACTTTCATCATATCATAACCCATAAAATGATATGGGTTTTCTAAACATTATATCTTAACCCATGAAATGAAATTGGTATCATAAAAATTTAATCATATAATTATATATGGAAAATATATATATCCCTCAATCATTTCATCAAAGCATAACCTATTAAAAGAAGTGGGTTTCTAGAGTATATAACTTTTGGAAGAGAAATAGGTGTCAAACACATCATTCTATCAAAACGTAATCCATTCAAGAAAGAATATGAATGGGGTTATTGGATCACATCCTTAGTAAGGAATAAACTATAAAAAATAATGTCACCTTAGAAGGAGAAGGATTTTTAAATATCACTTGAAACATTTCTTAAGGAAAATATCATTTCTTTGAAAATCATTTTTATAAAACCATTTCAAAATAATTTTCAAATAAAGAAAGATTTACAGTTTCATTTAAAACATCTATTGAGGGAAATATATTTTGTTATTTTTAAAGCATAAAATAATTTTGATACCATTTTCCTTGAAAATAATCATGAAATTTTATAAAGAACCTTAAAAACATTTTTCTTTAAACACTTACAAAAGAAGCTTGAAAATATTTTGAAAAACTTTTTCCTAAAAAAAGTATAAAAGAAGATTGAAAACATTCTGAAAACATTTTTACTTGAAAATGAATTGAAAAATTATAAATAATCCTTGAAATCATTTAAATAATTTTTCATTGGAAATAATATTTTGAAAACATATAAAGGAAGCTTTGAAAATCATTTATAACAATTTTGAACATTTTTTTTCAAAACCTTTTTATTTGAACCCCATATTAAATTCAACAAATATCCAGAATATTAGGAAAACAATTTCTTTAGAAATAAACATATAAAATTAAAATGTAATCTTCAGGGAAATTTCATTCACGACTATGGGTAAGTCTGTTTATGCCAAATATTCTTTTTTCACCTTAAAACTTTAGAATGTTCCCATGACCAAAAAATTATTAGAATATTACTTTTAAATTTTTTTTTGTAAAAAGGTAAAACATGGGTAAAATCATCCTTTAAATATCATATAATAATAGTAAAACATTTTTTATAACACTTTTAGAAAACATAGGTTTTAAAGAACACATATTTCTATACAAAAGGAGAAATAAAGTCGGATTTTTATTAAAGCATATTTTTAATTATCTTATGTACCAAAGAGTGGAAATGGAACTAATACATGATGATATAATGGATAACCAATGTAGAATAAAATTGATGATTGTTCTTGAGATAGGTTTCATAAGATTTCATCTATGGAAACATAATCATAAACAATCCTAATAATGATGCGATTGTAGTAATAAACAGTTATAACTCTAGTATCTTTGATTCATAATCTCTATGAAAGAATAAAATTAAATGGATCTTAAACACTACATGAAAACATAGGTATTATGATGGACTATTTGTGATGGGTCGTTATCCAGTCACAAATAGTATTTCAGAAAAAGTTTTTGTGATAGGAGAACCTTCACATTGCAAATAATAATGCTTTTGTGATGGGTAGATGGTTGTCATCACATAAGATTTAGTGCGCATTGAATGCCAAAATGCATGAATGGGTATTTGCGATGGGCTATAGTAGCCCGTCACAAATACCTGACGGCGTTTTAAGTATTTCGGATGGGATATACATCATGTCGCCAATATTATGTCGGCATGTGGTCTTTTGTGACGAGTTCATTCGCAAAAGACTTTTTTAATCATAGGGTATTTGCGACAGGTCCCATCACAAATGTTACTATATGTGAAGGGAAAACCATCGCAAATAACCACATCACAACTAATCTAACCAATATATACCCTAACCTTTTCCCCTTCATTTGATTCCATTCTTTAATCTTCTCTCTCTCTAGTAAAAAATTTTCTCTCAAATTTTTACATAGTTTAATGTTTTAAATTTGGGGCATTTTTCACAGCTCATATACTTCGAAATCTTCAGTTTTAAGGTATTTATCAATTTTTTTTTATTTTTTTACTTATTTTATTTTATTTTAATTTTAGATTTTGTTTATTATATGTTAAATTAAATTAGAATTATATAGTTTTATTTATCATTGTTTATGTTTATTTTTACAAATAATTATGTTCGATTAGTATGAATTAGTATTAGTTAATAGCTATTATATTAATTAGTAATAATTAGTATTAAATTGTAATAATTAGTATTAAATTGTAAAAATTAGTATCAAATTGTAATAATTAGTATTAAATTATAATAATTATTAATAAATTGTAATAATTGGAAATAAATTTTAATAATTAGTAATAAATTGCAATAACTAGTTTTTGCAACAATTAGTAACAAATTGAAAAAAATATTAATAAATTGCAACAATTAGTAATAAATTGTAACACTTAGTAATAAACTGCAACACTTCGTAATAAAATCATATAATTAGTAATAGATAAAAATAATTCGTAATAAATTGTAATAATTAGAAATAAATTTGAATAAATAGTAATAAAATGAAGTAATTTGTAATAAATTTCAATAATTAGTAATAAATTTCAATAATTAGTAATAAATTCTAATAATTAGTAGTAATTAGTGATAATTAGTAATAGCTAACAATAAATTTTAATAATTAATAATAAATTCTAATAATTAGCAATAAATTCTAATAATTAGTAATAAATTTGAATAATTTGTAATAAATTTGAGTAATTATTAATAAATTCGAATAATTAGTAATAAATTGCAAAAATTACTAATAAATTGCTATAATTAGTAATAAATTCGGACAATTATTAATAAATTGCAAGAATTGGTAATAATTTTTAATAAATCTAAATAAATTGTAATAATTAGTAAAAAATTGCAATAATTAGTAAAAAATTGCAATAATTAGTATTAAATTGCAATAATTAGTAATAATTTTCAATAATTAGTAATAAATTTTAATACCTAGTAATAATTAGTAATAAATTTGAATAATTAGTAATAAATTTGAATAATTAGTAATAAATTGAAATAATTTGTAATAAATTGCAACAGTTGGTAATAAATTGCAATAGTTAGTAAATAAATTGCTATTGTTAGTAATAAATTGAAAAAGTTAGTAATAAATCGAAAACAAAGTAATAAATTACAAAATTTAGTAATAAATTGCAATAGTTAGTAATAAATTGCAATAGTTAGAAATAGTTTGCAATAGTTAGAAATAAATTGTAATAGTTAGTAATAACCTCGAATAATTAGTAATAAATTCGAATAATTAGTAATAAAGTCAAATAATTAGTAATAAATTCTAATAATTAGTAATAAATTCATATAATTAGTAATAAATTTGAATAATTACTATTAAATTGAAATAATTAGTAATAAATTCGAATAATTATTAATAAATTCAAATAATTAGTAATAAATTTGATTAATTATTAATAAATTCGAATAAATATTAATAAATTCAAATAATTAATAATAAATTGAAATAATTTGTAATAATTAGTAATAATTAGTAAAAATTGAAATAATTTTGAATAATTTGTAATAATTTCGAATAATTTGTAATAATTTTGAATAATTATTAATAAAATTGAATAATTTGTAATAAATCCGAGTAATAAGTAATAAATTGATATAATTAGAAATAAAGTGTAATAATTAGTAGTAAATTGTAAGAAATCGTAATAAATTGTTATAATTACTAAAAAATTGTAATAATTAGAAATAAATTCTAATAATTAGAAATAAATGGTAATAATTTGCAATAAATTGTAATAATTTTCAATAAATTGTAATAACATGAAATAAATTAAAATAATTTAAAATAAAATGTAATAATTAATAAATTTTTTTAATAAATGGTAACAATTAGTAGTAAATTGAAACAATTAGTAATAAATTGCAACAATTAGTAATAAATTTTAATAATTAGTATCAATTTGTAATAAATTCTAAAAAATTCTGATAATTAATAATAAATTATAATAATTATTTACAAATTCTAATAATTAGTACAAAAATTCCAAAACTTACAAATAATTACAATAATTAGTAATAATTAGCCTCAAGTTTCAATAATTAGGAAATTTTTTTAATAAATTAGCATAATTTTCAAGAGATTGGAAACTCCCATTTGCTCGACGATTTATCTCCTTGCACTTTTCTCCCACTGAAATCACTATGAATTTTTTTCCTCACATACAGATATTCATTGTTTTATTCGTGATAATAGAGAGCAGCCTGGAGAGGCATTCTTGCTCTCCATTCTTGTACTTAAGAAAATGTATATGTGTACGCCAGTGAAAAGTTTTCATTCTAATTTCAATTTGAGAAAGTTTCAAGGTAATGATCCATCAAGAAAGAGGCTCTTGTTCCCGATGACTCTTCTCCACAATCTCTGACAGAAATCTCTATGAAAAATCTGCTCAGATGTATTGATATCCATTTCTATATGCACAAAAAAGGACAGTAGGGAGGTCTAACCATGCTACTCTCCATATTCATGCATACAGAAATAGTTATGCATATGTTTTAGCATATTTTTCAAATTGATTTCAGTTAGAGAATGTAGATACGAGTCATCGGGAAAAAGAGATGGCACCTATCTGATGAAAATTGTGTCGCCGGTAATTAAAAATTATTAGTAAAAATTAGATATAATTAATAATAATTAGTTTTAATTAATATAAATTATTATTAGTTAGTGTAGATTTGTATATAGTTTAAGGAATACTATAAATTAGTATGATATAATAGAAATTAATATAATTTTATAGAAAATTTAATTTTATTGTTTTTTTGGATAATGTTTTTCTTATATCAAATTATACAAAAAAAATTAATTTATATTTTTTGAGAAATATAGAACCTGGATGTTAAAAAATCTTATTGGATAATAACCCTTGGAAAAATTAGCATAAGAATTCAATCTGTTCTAGTTTAAATCATGTATATACTAAGGGTGTTGAATATTTCTTATCATTTGTTTCATCAAAACCAAAATTTTTTTCAGAAGATACACTTAAGTGCCCTTGTAAAAAATGTGCTCTGAAAATGTTTGACACATTTGACAACATTGTAGGTCATTTTTTGCATTTTTTTTCTGCCAGATTTGGTTTTCTGGTATCCACATGGTGAATTTAGTTATAGAGAAGATACTAATAATTTGGTTCTAGATCCAGTACGGTTTCAAAATTTAGTACATGATGTGGCAGGTAGGTCTTTTCAAAAAGTTGAAACTTATAATGATATTAATTTAACTCCAAATCTACAACCATCTCAATTTTATGAGTTGTTGAGGTCTCCTGGGGATGCCTAATATCTGGGTTACAAGATAAGAAAATTTGAAGTAGTTTCTAAATTTATAGCTATTACAACTAATAATGGAATTTCAAATAGCTGTATTGATCAGATATTATCTTTGGTAAAACACTACTACCTGAAGGAAATGTGGTGCCTATAAATTTCTATGTGAGAATGCAGATGGTTCGTAATTTGGGTCTTGGTTATCAGAAGATTCATGCATGTTCAAATGACTCCATGTTATATTATGGTGAAAATGAGTTTTTGCATAGTTGTCCCACACGTGGAAAATCATGGTATAAAGAGGCTCAACAAGGGAAGTCTGGATTGATTCATGTAAAACAGTTGAGATATTTACCACTTACACCTATATTGTAGCATTTATTTATGTCTCAGAATGTAATAACATTGATGTTATGGAACAAAACCAATATTCCAAATGGGAAAACCTTAAATCATCCCTTTGATGGTGACTCATGGAAATATTTTGACCAAGGACATATGTATTTTTCTTGAAAATCCTGAAACATGCGACTGGGTATTTTTATTGACAATTTTTGTCCATTTAGTTCTTATGGTAGTCATTATTCATGTTGGCATGACTTTGTATCTATATAAAGTTTACCTCCTTGGATGTTGATGAAGGATCCATATAACTTTTTGGCCTTTTTAATTCCATGATATCTGGAAAAGAATATTGATGTTTTTTTAAACCAATGATTAATGAGTTAAATTCATTGTGGTGTAATGGTATCAATATATTTGATGTTGCTGTGAATCAAAATTTCTTACTGAAAGATGCATTGATGTGTATAATTAGTGACTTCCTAGAATATGGCATGTTATCTGGCTAGAGTACACATGGTCAAAAATCATTTATGTAATTTATGAGATACAGAAAAGCATTTATGCTCCTCAATTGAGAAAAACCTTGTTTTTTCGACTGTTATAGTAGATTCCTTCCAACAGATTATCCTTTTTCGTAGGAGCAAATATAATTTAAGAAAGGTATAATTGAAAGCGATGTACCTCCAACAATGATCTGATGTACAGAGTTAAGATAAATTGTATCTTCATTACCTCCCATCATGTTTGGATTAATAATAAACCAATATAAAATTGATAGCTTTGGGAAAGAACACAATTGGATAAAATAGAGAATTTTTTAAGATCTTACATATTGTTTTTATTTTTTGGTATATCAAATTTTTATGTCATGCATATGGAGAAGAATAATTTTGATAATTTATTTCAAAAAATTGGATACACTATGTGAGACCAAAGATAATGTAATGGTATGATTAGGTCTTGCCCAAATTCGCAAGTGATGAAAAATTGAATTGTTTTAAAATGTCTGATCACAGAAGTTAATGAAGTCAAAATCAGATTATACAATCTACAATGAGAATAAATTATTATTTTTCAATTGGATTTCATATTTGAGAATTCCAGTTGGTTATGTTTCTTATTTAAGAAGATGTGTCAGAAATGGTCATATTACATGATTAAAAAGTCCTGATTATCACATTATAATGGAAAGCATTCGATCAATTGTATTAATAGGTAAGTTTAATTATATGATTTGGTATGTGATACAAGACATATCAGATTTTTTTTGAGACATTGGTGTGACGATAAGTGACTATGATGCATTTAGTAGACTATAAGAAGATATTGTTTTAATTTTGTGTAAATTGGAAAAAATATTCCCTCCAACATTGTTTGAGTCAATAAACTATTTGATATTACATTTTCCACATGAAGAAAAATTTGGAAGGTCTAGTATAGTTCCAAAGGATGTACCCATTTGAGATATTCATACAGAAATTGAAGAAAAAAGTATGTAACAAAGCATCAGTTTGAGGTTCAATTGTAGAAGCTTATTTCCAAGTGGAAATTTCTTTTTTTTTTCTACTCTAATTAATACCAATATAAATTTCCCAAAAAAACTGTATGGTCTATAGTGAGGGACTATTGATGATGAAATGGATAATAAATTATCAATTTTCAATCATCCCTAGCTTGGATTTGGTGGATTAAATTAATAACGTCTTTGAGATGATGATCATCATAGAGCTCATACATATGTTCTTCTCAACTGTGAGGAAATGACACTATTTGTATACTGAGATCTCCTATCACTTATTCTATAATATTTTTTTATAATAAATTAATCTTATTTTCTTTTCAGGTTATATGATAACCATATCAATAAACAAATTCCACAAATTACAATAGCTTCTCTTAAAGAACGTAAAAAAAACCATTCCTACTGGTTACAAAAACTGGTAACATAAATTATTTTTGGTTTAACATATAAAATCAACTTAATATCTGTTATACTGAAATTTTTTTTAAAAAAAATTTGGTATCTCAACATGCTAATAAAATTGATCATCGATTGTGTGTATTGAGTAACCCAACTTAAAAAATTGATAAATCTTACAATTAATATGTGATGAATATTTTTCAATTTCATACACATGCATATGGGGAATCAAGAAACAATGAATAGTGGTTTTTTATTGAGAGGACCTCATCATAGAGGAACTAAAGTTGAATTTTATGGTATGTTGGAAGAAATTAGTTAACATTGTTATTTAGGACAACATTACATAATGATCTTTAAATGTTAGTGGTTGGACACTGAGAGAGGCTTTCATGTTCATATTACCTATGGAATCATTGATATTAAATACAAAAGTATTATTCAATTAAATGTACCATTTTTATTATCTCATCATGAATTTAAAATTTATTATTCCAAATATTGTGATACTTCAAGAGAGTCGAGTGATTAGTGGAGAAAAATAAAAATTAAATCTCTTGAAAATCAATTTACTCATAGTGAATATGGTTCTGTTGAAGTGGAAGGAATTGAAAATTTTCAAGAGACTACACTGCATACGTCTTTTTCACAAAGAGACATAGATATCGATAATGACACCCCATACTTTAAGGTCGATGCTGATGATAATGTTAATGATGTTACAAATCAATTTGAAATGACAAGAGATAATGAAACTAAAATTCATATTGAAATTGATGATTCTAGGGTGGAATATGAAGACATTAACATTGTTAGATATGGATATGAGGATGAAGATGAACATTGACACATTTAAATTCTATTTATAATCATGTATAATATATATCTACATATACCATGTGTTTTCAAGTGTTTTCTTACCATAATCATTTTTTGTTTTAGATGGATGAGGATTTATATCATCTATTGCAGGAAGCTGAGCTACCTTTGGATGAGCAGGATGTTGGGTCATATAACCCTCAGACTACTGGTGGTTCAGGGAGAAATTAGAGGGGGTGTGGTCTTTCATGGTTGATGATCATGTATCCGATCTTCGAGCGACGTGCACGTCTTGGATTTGATCCATGCTTTTAGAGGTATGTTTACCTATATATTTTAGTTAGTTTTCAATAATTTATTTATATACTAATTTTTTGATTATTTGTTCCTTTTTTCACTGACTTAAGAATATAGTTATTGGACAGGGGAGTGTTATACTCCACAAATATTTTTCTGAAGCACGGGTCTTATGGGATCAGATTTCCATTGATGTGAAGCACTACATGTTTGATCATTAGCTAGTACATATATAAATAATATTTATTTTTAAACTAGTTTAATTAATAACGTGATATTATAAATTATTTGTAGGGTTTATATTATATCATTGATGAGATCATGTGGGTCGCTATCTGGAAGGAATGGCAGGGGACTATAAGTCGGTGTTGTAATCGTTTTTTTCACAATTTGAGAAGGAAATGAAGAAAGAAAGAGTGATAGAGTTTGATGAGTCTTGTCTTGCCCACCAACCTAATTACATTTCATATCAGGTTTGGGATAGATTATGTTCACACTAGTTGGGTGGTCATTTTTAGAGGAGATCATCAATAGGTCGATACAACTAGGGGAGACAAGAGGTGACACATCGAGCTAGTTTGATACATTCAGTATGCATAGGGAGCATACAATAAGTATTTTTTAAATATTTAATATAACTTTAAATGTAAAAAGTTTATTTTATATTCATATAGGCAGTTGAACAGACCTATATTTTAGTGTTTTTTGTTTATTGGAGGATGTATAGTGATCCTACCACTGGAGAGATTAGAGGTGCTCACTGGTGTCAAATTGTTGTCAGTATATTTTCTTTTTGAGTATAATATTTTACTAAAAAAATTATTTTAACTATTTAATTTTAAATTGAAATTGAAGGAGTCATATGAGGCCACAACATCTCACACACAGGTTTAGAGTCATGAGGATATTGATGCTCAAACCAGTGCCCATCGATTTGATGTGACAGAATGGATGCAGGTGACCCAGTATGCCATTGAGAAAGGTTGAGTTATTGGTATCGGCTCCCAATTGATACCTGTAGATTATTATGGCACCACTATGATGTTAGAATCTAGTTTGAGATGAGATCGTGATGAGTAATCATCATCTGATGCACAATATCAGGAGCAGCTGTGAGCTATAAGTGAGCTTAGAGAGAGTATGTTTAGGGCGTAGGAGAAGATGCGTCAATGGCTGCAGCTGTAGCATGAAGATTTCCAATGAAAGTAGCAACCGTAGTAGTAGGATGAGGACATGCAGGAGGAGATGCATCAATGGCGGTAGAAGTTGGTGTAGGAGCAGTTGGAGTACATGCGATGTCCTACCCATGGTTTAGGGATGGAGTTTCCTCCACCATCTCCTCCAGACAACTCTCCCGCTCAGTGTTCTATTTATTTTTTATCATAAACATTTCATTGTAAATTTTTTTTGTAATATTAAATATCTACATTTTTATATAATTCATTTTTTATATTTTTGTGAATATTACATTTTTTAGTATTTATTTATTTATTTATTATTTTATTACTTTATTTGAATTTTTTATTATTTTTATTATTTAATTAATTATAATTTTTGATTATTTTGTTTTGATTATTTTATTAATTATTATTTTATATTATTTTATTTTTATTATATTATTTTATTTTTCATGAATATTGATGTTTTCATTATTTTATAATTTTTTATAATGTTAGTAATATTAATAATAATTATAATATTATTGTCAAATTATCAATATTATCATTACAATATGAATATTATTTAATTATTTTATAATTTAATTTAATTTCATTTACTAATATTAAAATTATTATTTCTGTAATAATAATAATAATAATTATTATTATTTTTACACTATTATCGATGGGAATTATCGCCAATATTATTTATAGCGGTTCTTGTCGCAAAAAATATTTGCAACAGGCCATCAAAAATACGATATTTAAAAACCAGGATGAAGCTATTTGCGATGAGTGCGCATCCCATGCCAAATATTTCCTTTTTGCGATAGACTGTCACAAAAAACTATTTTTGCGACGCCATTTTCTACAGTGGGTCATGTGTGATGGGATCACATCATAAATGACTCATCACAAATTCCCCAATTTCCATAGTGAAAATATCAAGAAAAGAAGGAGATTCATGATATAATATTTCAATGTACAGTATATACACCCTATAGAAAAATATAGTTTCATGACCTGGCATGTGTGTAAAAGAAGGTAAATTAAGACAAAATTACTTTACCTATTTGGTAACTTCTCAACCACAACCCCCATGAAAGAAATATCATCAAATGGATGTGTAAATACCCAAGAATTTAATTATAGGAATCATAGAATATTTTCATGGGAAGTACATACACCAAATATAAGAAAACAAGTGTGAACATGGATTATTTGTCATAGAAAATAAATATGAGACGAGATAACCCTTATCTTAAGGATTGAATTTCTTCATACATGAACAATCCTCCTCTTATTTGGGTAACTCATCTTGGTTTACACTAAATAAATTCTTTGTTTCGATTTATGGCCAAAGGGTGGCTTCTAGGATGAAGGGTGAGATGTTGGGATTTTATTTGAGGATAGTTTGGGCGAGCCAAATGGCTTGAGAGGTTTGAATAAGAGGGAGGGGTGATTGAATTTTTATAGTACATGAGGAGTTGCATTCTTGTAAATTTTGGAAAAGGGAACTCCAGCCACATTTTTTCCATGTTATGTGGATCCAATATTTGACTCAACTATATAAAATGTTGGATAGGGTTGAAATATGAATAGCCAATATATTCTGGAAATGTTTTTAGGTCATTTAGGTCATTATGTTTATGGTTTAGTCCATTGTTAAACTAATTTCCCTCTTAATCATTGTAATTAATTTTAATTACATTAAAAAATATTTTTTGTAAAAAATATGTTGACATTATTATAAATCATAAATTATTCTAATTAAAAATATTGAATTCATATTTCTAAATTCTAGTCACATAATTGGTAGAAATTAATTTAAAATTAATCTCACATACGGGATTATAATATATGTTTTTATAGTAAAAATGTTCAGAAGATTGCTATGTATTTATAACTAATTTCAATCTAAAATTTATCCCAATCACATAAATTGGATTAATTGATTTATAATTGATTTTATTGAACTTTAAAATAAATTATAAATATAATTTAACCTTATAAATAAATTAGACAAAAGATAAGTTCTTAATTAAAATTCAATATTTTTCACTATTCATCAATAAATGAAACTTCAAAAAAATACAAAAAATTCACCCAAACCTAATTTCTATGTTTTTAATTAAAAAAATTAAGTTTATTTGGAAATATAAAATTTATAAAAGCTCCAAAATTTAGACTTAAATAAGTTCTCCATTAAAAATAGGTAATACTAATTTTAAAAAAAATTGGGTTTTTTTGTATGATATTAGATTTTTTACAATATTATGCCTGTCAAATATATTCGATGAATGTACAAAATATTTGATTGAATATATAAAATATATATATCATTAATATAAATTACAAATAATAATTAGTTTAATTTCTTAGGATAAAATTAATTTTGAGAATAAAAGTAGTTTTTATAAAAACTGTCCCTTCATATTCAATTGGTTCTTGTATTCATTTATAATTAATTTATAACCAATGAATTAAACCATGTACTTTCCTAATTTATCAAGTATTATTCATTATCACTAATTTAATGTCTATTTTATATCTTATTATATTAAATAATAATATTTTTAATAATATTTTATTATTCGATGAAACTCAGAATTGTGTGTTACATAAGCCATCGAAGAAAGTCATTCTTACGTATAATGTAATCTAACCTAAATTTTACACATAGATAAAGATAAATATTATGTTGTGATTATTTCACGATAATCATGGTGTTGTGTATAATGCAAGCCAAACATATTGGTTTGATATAAAAAAACTATTTTCAGTGCTGTGTGAATTGAAAAATATCAAAAAAGGTAAATTTATTCAAAAAAATATTTCAAAAAATATTAAGATGTTAAAAGAATAAGGATCTAAGAACCAACCATTTATTTCTATAGTGAGGATGTCAGACTAAGGCTCTGTTCTCTTAACTTAGGGACTAAGGATCTTTAATTGGTTTGGGATGGACTGATGATCTAGACCCCACCGGTATATTGTTTTAGTTAGGATGTCAGATTGATGCTATATGATCCTACCATAGGAACCGAGGTTACTGGTTTGGGTTAGGCTGTAATGATCCTCTAGACCCAACTGATGTATTATTTTGGTTAGTATGTCATACTGAGGCTCTTTTCTCCTAATATATGGACATGGCTTTATTATTGGGCTGAGGCTCCAAGGTACGTTGTTATATTATTTAATTAGTGAACACCTCTCATGAATAAAAGTATGTGACCCAATTTTCTAGGTATTTGAATCTTGACATAGTCATAGATAGTTTTTTGGTTGTCTGACATTTTGTAATTAAAGGATAAATATTGTTTATTGATAATTTTTAAAATGTAAATCATGTTTCTTTTGTTTCCATATATATTTATTTCTCATTGATTACTTGAATACATTGTTCCGTAGATTGGTTATTGATTTAGTAATCATTTTGGGCTGACTTATGAGTTAAAATAATGCCTTTCTCAGGCCTCCAATGCACTTTGGAACCCAAGAATATGGTACTTTCATTCTGGTACAGGTTCAGAACAGTAACCTAGTGTTTGGTTTGTGCATGGGATGATGGGTTGTAGTATGGGAGGTCCATACTGGGTTAGGTATCAAGTCTTTGATTGGGATCATTTTGTAATTTTGTATTTTTATACTTATTTTAATCACTACCGGACATGTAGTGTATTAATCATATTATTATATCATGTATTACTTGGTTACTTATCGTATTTTTTTGTATTTTGTCCATTTATGGTTCAGATTGGTTCTTTTATCTTTTGATATTATTTATATTATGCTAGTACTCTAATAAGAGGGTATAGTCTCCCTGCCATATCTCTACAGACATTCACTAATAGTCATAAGCCTCTAGCATATCGGAAGGTATACCTAATGTTATACGATGATCCGACTTAAGGAACCAGATATAGTGGCTACCAAGACAAGGATGTTACAAACTGGTATCAATGGTGTTTCATTTGGATGTGATGTTGTTTATTTATGGTATTTTATCTCTTGGTATGGTTTGGAAGGATATGGTTTGTTTATTCTGGCAACATTTTAGGTACATAGTATTGACATGTCATTCATTTTTTCCAGTGATTGATTTTTGAAATCAAAATAAAATATGATAATTTCAAAAAATATAGTTAATGAATGATTTTTGAATGAAATTTTTTGAAAAATGTTTCTAGAAAAGTATCTATTTTTTACATTTTGGGTTATTAAAAATGTTTTGAATGTGTAAATTCTTGGGTTTCAGAAATGGGATCTTTTGTAATGAGAATTATAAGGTTTTTAAAATGGTAAAGTTTGATTGAGAATGGAAATAGGAAACTGATGGGACCTTTAGGGATGTGGGTTTAGGGTATCCTTAATGTTGAGATCGGACCCTGGGTTTGGGTGGTTTGTAAAGTGAGTGTTTCCTAGATTTAAACCTAGGTTATGGTTAGTGAGGCCTTGTTGGGTTATGATGTGTGGTTAGAGGGTTAGTCCTTGTTGTACCTTTAGTAGGGCTGTGGACTTTGGGTTATGAGATGTTTTCTAGTAATGTGGGTGTTTTAACCTTTGTGGGTTGTGATCATAAAAGCTTTTTTGGACCCTAGAGTGGGAACTTGGGGCATAGTGACAATGTATGCGCTTGGGTATACTTAGTGTGAAACATATAGTAAATGGTTTCTTGGGTGCATTAGATGTAGTGTATTTTGAAATGGGGGCAAGAGAGCTACCTGTGGGAAGTGACAGATTTGTTGTTTGATGTGTGTGTCTTAGAGGGAGAGACATGGGACATTGATTAATGTGAATCTATTTGAAGGATTTGATATCATTTGACCTTAAACGTAACTGATGAGAGGGGTTGGTTGGGTTACTCATTTTTTTTGGGTGTAAATGGCACATATGGATGTATTGGACTTTGACAGTAGCACCCAAAGAGTGTTTCCCGGTGTGGGTTTAGAATATATGGATTATTGGTAAAGTCAATGGTTTTTGAGTTGTGAATCAAGTTGTGGTTATGAGTTTATAGTCTTGGGAGATTAAGGTTTGACTCAAGGAAGGTAGTCCTAGAATTTCATGTTCCTTGGAATGTGAAAAATGGATGGTTGCTTCATAGGTGGAATCAATGCCTGAGGGTGCCATCAATATTTTGTTTAAAAGTTCATAATTCTGTGTTGGTCTCAATATCAATGAATAACATTAGTTCTAGTGGTTGGATTCAAGGCTGGTTTTAAAGGGAAGTAAAATTCAGGTGTCTAATATGACTGTATTGATAATGTTTAATAAAGGACTCTATGAAGAATTTAAATACACAATGAAAGGGTGACCAAAGAGTCAAGGGGAAATTGTTTTATTGATGTGAGACCTGGGGAGAAGTGTGGCCAGGATTTGGGATTTTTATTAAAATGGATGGGTTTTTGGATGAGAACATTGAGAATTACTTGATTCCAATGAGGATAACGGACCACGAGGCATAGTTAGTTTTTTATGCTAGTGTTGGACATAGATCTGGTGATGTATGTTTTTTGAGATCATGAGCTGAGATTAGTGGGTACCATAGGGAAGTTCATAGTCTTGAGGGTTTTGTTGAGGACCAATGGTTAGGAATATTCTAGAAATGAATGATGCCATTTAGGACATGTAAACAGGTGGCTCGAGAGTAGGAACTTGTCGTTTTCCATGAAACAAATGTGAATCACTAGTTATGAAAGAGACCAACATGTTTTTGATTGGTGTGAAGGATCATTTCATTTCAGTTCTAAGTCACCATGGTATTGTTGGAAGAACATGAGATGTGCGGTGGTGGTAGTTCCATGGGAAGAATAGGTTCACAACTTCTTGGTAGAGATTCATGAAGTGGTGGTGAGTTGGGATGGAAATCCCACTTGAGTTATGGTGGCTAGGTTCTAGTAAGATGTTGGCGGGCAAGAAAGCCTGATTCTTTCTATGTAACAACCCAATATTTTATGAGAATTAGTATTTTTAATTTCATTGATGTCTTGTGTTGTACGTGACACAAAAATTAGCTTCTACTATATGCATCACCACATTAGCTTGCAGTATACTTAACACTATTATTGTCTCATGTTACACACAATTTCAAGTTCGTTTTGTGTAAATTATTTTACACAACATTAAGTATAGATTTTGTTTAATAAGTTTTGATTATGTTATACGCAACACCAAACAGAGCTTTTACTATAAGCAGCCCTGACTTTTCTTGCATTACACGCAATCAAGACCTTCTTTGATAGCATGTGTAGTACGCAATACCATGTCTCACTAAACGAGATATTATTATAATATTATTATGAACTAGCCGTTATGAATAGTAATACCCACTTTTTGAAATTTTATAAATTTTATCTTTAAAAATGGTCTTCATTTTTGAATTCGAAATATCGAAATTAGCCTAGGGTGAATTTTTGGTATTTTTCTGAAAAATTTCAATTTTTGATGAATAGTGAAAACACTGGGTTACTATTTAAAAACCGACTTTTTATTTAAGTAATTATTTATTTTATTTAAATTTATTTTAGGTCAAAATTGATACATAATACATATATAAGTTCAATGTGATTCATTGGAGTCATTTTATAATAATTTTAGATATATAAAAATTTTATTGAACTTTTCACCGTCTTTTACCCATCTCCTAGGAGAATTTGGAAATTCACATAAAACTTAATTTTACCGCTTCTGTGAGTGTAATTTTGAAAATCCGAGAGAAACAGTTAATATCAAAGAGTATAATGTGGTTCAATAAGAAAAAAATAATTTATGATGAATAGTAACTTTTTACTTTTATTTACCACGGTTAAAAGTAAATAGGGTAATTAAGGGTAAAAATGATATTATTATTACCCTAACACATGTCCTAATTCTATTGGATAAGTATAATTCGACCAAAAACAACCTTAGGAATTTAATATTATCATTTAGGTCCACTTGGATTAGATTAGGACATTTATTATTATTTTATTTAAAAAAGAGTTAAAATAGTTAAAATCAAAGTTTAATAAATAAATACTTTTTAATATAGGGTTATACATAAGATAAATTCGATTATATATATTCCATATAAAGATAAAAGGATTTCCTACCTAATGGTATTTTATTTATAATTTTTAAACATTAAATAATTTAATTTATTTATGACACAATGGTGATGCAGTAATTACCTAAATAATGAAATCTAAAAAATAATTGATATTATAAATACCCAAATAAATGTAATTTGAGATTTTTTATGAATTAAAATAATTTTATAGGTTAATATGACAAGTTTTTTAGGATTTAATTAACTTTTTTAGAATTAATCAGGCTGTTATGATTTTCATAAAAATCAATTACCAAATAGTGTCAAAATTGACATTAAATAGTTTTTAAAACAAATATTATATTATTATTCTTAATTATATTCCTAAAAATCTAACGATCATCCAAATGACTTATATAAGGTTATATATATTAATAATTAACCACTTGGGGTTCGTTTGGCTGGTTATAGTAAGTTTATTAACCATATAGTGTAAGAAAACAAGAAGACACGGTAAAAGTTAAATTATTTAACTTAGAGTTAAATATAAAATATAAGGTTATAATAGTAACCTAAACCTTTCTAAAACCTATTGGTTGAGCTTATTTCGTCCCATACCCTCTTTATCTTTGAAATAAATCAATTTGGAGCTATTATAAACCGAATATGGATTTATTATAAAATAATATTTTAAGTTTTCCCAAAGGTGCCCCTCTCCTCCCTTATAAAAAGGGAACCCCTTCCCTCTTCTATTCACACCATTTTGAGCCTTGATTCTCGGTAAAAACCTGACCATTTCTCTTATACACTTACCTAGAAACATTCTGGAGGTTATGGTCTTCTCAAAAGACCAACTTTGCTTCCTTAATAAGAAGCTTAAAGGAGGTGCGTCGAAGAAGAGGTAATCTTTTCTTTCGATTCTCTCATGTTTCTTTCTTCTCATACTTCCTATTATTTAGTTTTTTCATTATAAAGTAATAAAATCATTATTACTTATATACTGATATGATTTTATAAATATCAAACAACCCTATTTCAACTTCTATCCATCTTATGGAAAACGAAATCCTCACGCGTGCGTACGTACGAAATACAGTCTCCACGCCTTGGTGTAATCAGTTTTTCCACCACCACCTTACATGGATGGGTATAATGGTGTAAATAAATAACTATATATTATTATTTTAAAGTGATATTGATTCTGAAATATTATACATACACTTCAATACAATTCCACGATCATGGTAATGATATCATCGCTCGTGCGTATGTACGGACTACCGTCTCCACGACGCGATGAGATTCATTCTCCATGTTAACCATTGATGAATGATTATAAAGTATTTATAATGAATAATAATGTAATATATGACATAATAATGATACTGGATTTATGCATATATGTATGTATGTCATCTACTTATTTCCATTCAATTCAATAAGGAAACAAAAATAGCGTTCATGCGTACGTACGACCTACCGTCTCCATGAACGGTGTATTTCATTAAATTTATCAATCTATCATATATATTTATATACTGAATATATATTATATATAAATCATTTTTTACATTAATTAATTATGTAAGTCAAGATATATGTAAAATATCAAGAACAACATGTCGAAACACATACGATAAATAAAAGGATTTTACCCAAAACGCTGCTTTAACATGGAATTTACAAAAGAAAAGGTAATATAAAGTAATAAGTGAACCATATATGATATCGTAACTATGAATATGATTATTTAATAAGTCAATGACATTATTTAAATCATTATACATGAGGTTCAGATACATACAAAGTATATCGGACATAAGGTAAGGGATAATTTTGTAAATCTCATTCTTATCCGAGATTGTTTATTCGTAAGTATTTACTGGGGTTATGTTTATCATCCACGTCCATATGTTCTCAAAATGATTTCATAAAATGTTTAATATTATTCCATGTATGTTTAAAGTCATGTTTACCCCTCTTTGACTTTTACTTTGTGTTACGGAAGGAATCATTCTTTTGATTACCATACGTGGCACTTTTTGACTTTTCTGTTAATTGTACGAGGAGAATGTTTTTTTAACTTATACGGCAAGAATAGATTTTTAGGATTTCATAACACCATATTTACATAAATATTCCTCTACATGATTTCATGACTATTTTCAAAAAAAATCTCTTCTTTTAAAATTCCATGGAATTTTGTGAAAAGAAAAATATTTTGAATAAGAAAAGATATTTTCCTCAAGAATTTATTTGAAGTGTTTTATCAAAACCATTTTCCATCGAAAATGACATTATTTCATATTAGTTTGTTTCCAATATAATATCTCTATTATTTAAATGGTTTCACTTTTTTTTATGATGAAATGATATCCATTTTTTTGTTTGTATTATGTTATGATGGGATGATGTTTATGAAACCCATTTTATACTTTGGGTAATGATGAATGATTTATGTTCATTTGTGGCACAAGTAAGAATGATTTCACTATGATATGGGTGGGACCTATATCTCCCTCCAATGAATTGGGTGAAGATTTATATCTCATGATATTGACAAGGCTGGAACGAAAAGTTAATCCAGTTCGGGGATACAGGACTGGAACGAGGAGTGAAATCAATTCAGAAAGGGAGTTTGTCCACTAAGATGGTCTTGGCAGCAATTCCTTGGATACCATGAAAATCATAACATGTGATTAATGGTTGCCACAATTACATGTTTTATTACCATTCTATTTTATCATGGTTTATGTTCCTTTATGATATATGCCTTACGTACTTCCAAGATTTATGTCTTTGCTCAAGATTTTGATTTTTAGATTTTATGTTCAAGTTTTTGGAATTCAAATGTTTATGGATTGTTTTATGTTATTTATAATTTCCCTTACCGAGCATTTTAACTCACCATTTTTATGTTTTCTTTTCCCCAGGATATAAAGAAAGTTTTTAGGAAAGAAAACCAAAGGGGAAGATCTTTATAGGAGATGTTGAAGATCTTTCACCATGATTAGAAGATTACATTCCGAGTTTCCAAAGAAATTAAACTAATACAGTCTTTGGGCGTCCGTTTTATTCATGTATTAAGTATTCCGAAAAACTAATGTAATTTCCATGTACATCAAGATTTGGGTCTCTACATTCCCCAGGTTAATGTGTTACCTTATATGAAGGTACCATTAGTGATATATAATTTGGGGTGGTTTTTTTATTACTTGTTAGCATAATTTTAGCTAGTGACAATCATGACTAATATCTTCACATCATACTAGGTAAACTGAGAGAGATCTGAATTATTCCTAGATACTAAAATGTGTATGTATGGATTTGGGGAATCTTGGAGGTTACTTTCCTAGAGAAGGGTATGTGGATTTTTATGGTGGGAAGTACACCATAAACTGGTTACAGGTGTGGTCCTTAATATGGACTGAATTTTAATGAATGTCTTGAGTTTCATTACCAAAATTCAAGAATGGGTAGTAGTTGATTGTTTTTTATCATTATAGTGAACGATAGATGGCCAAATCCAATTTTTTGGGTTCTAATTGTGATTTAAGCACGATCCACGGTGGTTGGAATTTCTTGAGTAAATCAGTGATAATTGAACTCCTAAGGTGGGGAGAGATACATAAGTCTCCGATGTGTGGAAAAAATCATGGAGTGGATGTGGTGTCATCAAGATTCCAAAATGAAACTTATGAGAAAAATGTTTGGATTCCATGTGAAACGACATGTGGGACTTGTATGTGGCCGTTGATTAATCCAATCATTGGATTTGGGATCGAGGTGGTTCTAAAATAAATCTAAGATTCTTGTGTTATAGTCGTTTATAGGTGTGATAAATCATGGACATGGTTCATGGAAATAGAGGTTGGGTTGTAGAACCACATTGGATGTCAGGCATGGAATCAGGTAGGTGTGTTTGGGTGACCTTGGAATGTTGTTAAGTGTGAATTCATCGTTTTCATGTGATATAGTGATGATCCAATAATGAATATATGCATTCCAGGATGATTCAGCCAGGGATGGCTCAACTCGGTTACAAAGAGGTATGGAAGTGGGGATTTATAAACCACCTTTGGCAGATTTTATGGAATGAAAAGTGTTTTTTTGGAAATAGAAATGCATTTTGAGGAAGAAGCTAGTCATCTTTAGTCGATGTAGGGACGAAATAGGTATTTGTGTAAGGAATGTTTATGGGTGTGGAAGAGCATGATGTTGTATTAGATAATAGTGGATGCATTGATATTGAAGTTTTATCGAACTTCTATGAATTACACTGGTTGGAGAATTGAGTGACAGTGGTACACTTAAATTGGGAAGGCTCCATGGGAAGGTGAAAGGGGGAACACCCCCTGTGTAAGGTGGGTGGTTTGGGACAATTCATCTTGGGATGGTCTGATGTGGAAGGTGAGTTGAGGTTATATTCCTCTATTTCAATGATGGGGGTACCAACCATAAAAATATGGTGATTGTGAGATAAATCATATGGTGGGAAGCACCATATATTTGACAAGTAATTGGGAGATGATGTGATCAGTATTGGGGGTCAGATGGGTTTGGGTAAGAACCATATTGGTGTTCCAGTTTGGGTGACAGGGGTAGGATTAGGTTTTGACTAGTTGAGTACCTTAAGATAAAGATTTTTCTTGGTTTTATCTTTGGATGTTCAGATATGGAATGAGTCTATTGGTCATTTATTTGTTTACTAGTGTAAGTTGGGGAGTATTGTTAGAATCAATATGTTCATTTAAGTAACGCTGACATTGGGTCAATGTTGTAACTTTTGGAACTGGGAGAGATGGAACTTAGTGATTTGGGCTATAAGTTTCAGAGAGGATCAGACCTAAGGTGTTCTGATTGGCTCTACCAGTTTATTTCAGTGATTTTTATACCATTTTTTGAGGTGGTTCTGTAATGTTACCTAGACTTTTCTCTTTTGTTTGAGGTTGGTAATGATTTTTTTTGAGGTGGTTGAGTCCTTGAAGAGCATTGGATTTTTGATTTTGGATCATGGAGAAAAAAAATATCTTGGTAGGAATATTTCTTTTGTTAGAGAGTGCTCATGACATGACCATGTTCATGAGAAAATATGAGAGATATAAGTTGATAGGTGTACCTTGTGACCTGACCTGTTGTCCTAGAGGTATTGTGATACATGGAATGTGTGGAATGAGGAAGACTCATTATAAGTTGGGGAGTTTCTAATACCCCAACCATTGATGTAGGTAAGTAATTGTTTAAGTTTTAGTTTAAACTCCCATTTTCAATGGAACGGTTCCCATGGGTGTGAGGTTCCATAAGGGTGTCCCAAGGTTTCAAGATGTGAAATGAGAATAAAATCGGCCAAACAATGCACAATGCATAGTTATTACATGGTTAATACTAACTATGATCATGGATATGGAAGCTGTGCAACCATGCCTCCTATCGGACTGAGGTTGGCACACGAGCAATAAAGGATTTTCCAAACCTTGTGGATGCCCCCAGAAAACTGTGCATCTAGGATTACTCTCGTACATAGTCTAGTACATGAGAACTACTAGTTTGTTAAATTGTAAAGGTGACCCCAAAAGATGATGCAACATGGACCCTCTAAGACAGATAGAGCCCCACATTTGGTGCACGGTTTGGGAAGCCGTGAGGCCAAACCATATTGCCCTTAAAAGGGGGAATTTATAATTTTCCCTTCTCAAGATTAAATGATTATTCATTGAATTTATATCCCATTTGACCCCTCTATCTTGGGTGATGAACCGGAATCCCACTCCACCTTCATGGGTGATTATCCTTTTGATTCTTAGGCATTTGGAGTTCTATTTAGTTGAAATAGAAGCTGTGTGTACGTATTAGACTCTGTTTCCTTCCATTTTCTAGTCGTGGATTGGTGTGTGGTTTCCTCTCATTCAAAATATCTAAACCCTTATTTTCTAGGGTGTTCTTATCCAATTTTTTTGAGGCTATTTCAGCTCATATCATGGTATTATTTTGGGTGAGATGTTGTCTAAAAACTCAATTTATGTGGTATTAATTATTTTCCCTAGTCTTGAAGTTTTATATATGTATGTGGTTGTTCCATTGTACTTCCTTACTATGTTATTTGAGTATTTGGAAAAGGAAAATAATTTGGGCCTTAGTGTGATGTGTGAAACCCTTTACAGACCCCATTTGGTCCATTGAATATTTGATATGGGACTTTGGTCTTCCCATGGGATATTTTAAACCCATGAAAATGGTGAGTTGAATGGGAATAAGTTGAGATAGGGAAATTATGAGAATGAATATATTGTGCTGGTTAAATTAGTTTATGGGAAGATTAAAAAGGGGAAACAAAATTTTTTGTATGATAGTTTTTGTGAAATACCAAAGAGGAATTGGAAATAGTTTAAATTATTTTATTTGTATTTTAATTTAGTTATGGTTCTAAACTGTGGATATTATGTTTATATTTGGGAAATATTTTAAAGGAGGTGTGGACCTCATTGTTATTTAAAAAAGTGTTTTCTTAATATATTTCATATGATGATTTGAAATGAGGGTGTGGTCCCCCTTTCTGTGAAAATGTGATAATGGTCATTTTGGATAGATGGAAATGGATATGAAATCCATGGAGAAAATTTTACATTTTTAGAGAGTAAGACCCGTGTTTTAGAGGGTGGCATCAAGTTGATTTTAAATGGGTATTTTTTTTGGTGTTCTATGACATGTTTTGACTTTAAGGGTATGTTGGGACCTTGGTAAATGAAATTATAAAGTGAAAAAATGTGATAATTGTTTTATGAATAATGTCCATATGAATAATTGGTATGTGGGGGGTATCATAACAAGTAAATAGTCCCATGGGTAGGGCTAGACTGAGGCTCTAAGGCCTACCTTTGTATTGTTCAAGTTAAGATGATGGATCGATGCTCTATGCTCCTAACTCAGGGACTGAGGTTCCTTGTTCAGTTTGGGCTGGAATGATTTTATAGACCCCACATATGTATTGTTTTGGTTAGGATGCATGAATGAGGCTCTATGATCCTAACATGGGGAATACGGTTCCTTATTTGGGTTGTGTTGGAAGGATTCTCTAGACCCCACTGATGTATTGTTTTGGTTTGGATATTGGACTGAGTATCTATGCTCCAAACATATATAAATGTATTTATTATCATATAAAGGCTCTAAGGTATGTTATAATATTTTTTAATTAGTGAACACCCTTATGAATAGATGTATGTGACCCCTTGTACTATTTCTTAGGTTCCCAGCATGATCAGAGATAATTTTTTAGTTGGTTGACATCTAGTACATAAAGGGAAAAAGAGGGTTGATTAATAATTTTTAAAATGTAATGTATGTTTTATAAAGTCCCATAATATACATACATTTATATTACTTCAATATTGAAGAATATTTATTACAATTTAAAATAATTCTACAACAAGATCATATAGTTATTGTGTCTTTAGAAACTGAGAAGTATAAACATCTACTTTATAAGATATCTTTATTGTACCCCACTTATTTATCTATATCTAGACCCCCTTTTGATATATCTTACTAAATAACCTTGTTTATGACATGGGGAAAATAAATAGATTAAAGGGTAAGCTCAGATTCTCAGTAAGGGTAAACAAGGTAGATATCAATAATCTTCAGACATAAAAATATAACATTTGAAAATATTATCCTGTATATGTAAGATTCTGATATCATGCCATGGGCTAAATCATGAAAGTTAATACTACTAAATGAAAAAAATTAAAAAAGTAATAACATAAGATAAGAAGTTTTTTGAAAATCACATAAGCATATAATATCATTTCATATTAGTCAAGGAAAATTTCCAAGACCATCATAGCGGACAAAGTCCATTACTGAACTGAGTTCACTCCTCATTCCATCCCTATATTGATGAATCGATATAATTTACCATTCCATCTATTTCTATATCATGATATATAAATATTCACCCAATGCATTTTAGGGAGATATAGGTCCCACCCATTTAATAATGAAATTATTCTTACATTTTCCACAAAAACACAAATCATACATCATAGTATAACCCTAGGAATAAAATGGGTTTATTAAACATGATTCCATAATAATCTATATAAAACAAAAATATTTCATAAATACCATTCCATCATAAACACAATAAAACCATAGTTCCAATAGGTATTGAAACATAACCTTATTTAATGAATGTCATCTTAGATGGAAAATAATTTTGATAAAACCCTAGATATTAATTCTTAAGGAAAATATCCTTTCTTCTTCAAAATTGTTTTCTTTTCTCAAAATTCCACACAATTTTAAAACAAAATAATTTATTTTAAATAAATATTAAATCATGTATAGGAATATTTTAGAAAACAAGGATTCATAAAAACATAAAAATCTGATCATGCCATATAAGTTTAAAAAGAATTCTCCTCATACTTTTTCCATAAAAGTTAAAAAGTACCTTATGTCGAATAACGAAAAAAGGTTCATTACATACCATTTAATAAAAATTTACCAATGAGTAAAATTGACTATAAAAAATTGTATAAGAATATAAATAATATTATATATTTAGGAAACGTAGTTTTGGATGATAAATATAGACCAGTAAATACTTACGAATAAATAATCTTAGATCATAATAAGAATGGGAAATTATCCCGTACCTTATGTCTGATATCCTTAATATGTATATTATACAAATGTATAATGATTTAAGTAATGTCATTGACTTATTCCATCATCTTATCCATTTTTCTGATATCATATATGATCATTTTATCAAGTCTTTGTTAGTAACATGTCATTGTTACTTGTTATTCAAATATTAACTACTTTATGTTCTTATGCATGTTTTGTCAAATATGTTCCAGTTCTCATTATTAGGTCATATTTATATCATTAAAAATGATATTAAGATAATATATACCATATTAATTCATTGAATACATTTATATAATCATTATTTTTAAAGACCTAGAAATTTCAAGGAAAATTTTTTCTTAAATACTTTGGAATTTTATGAGTCTGTGGCTTCTGAAGACACTTGATTCCGAGGCCCGGTGTTCTCAGAATAAATTTCCAAAGTTTAGGTCGGGTACGTTCAATAAACTAACGAGCGGGTTTTTTCTATCTTTTGAACCGGTGATCGAAATTGAAATCTGAGGGCACCGATGAACTCGCAATGCCAGTAATTGATTAAGAGGACCTTTACTATAGTCGCGTTTTCACAGGTGGAAATTTTATTTATTGGTGTTTAATTAAAGAAGTAAATAAAATTTCTTGTAATATTTTATTCTTTATACAAGGAGGTTAATTAATCCTATAGAATGTTGTTGGTGGGGACCACACCCACCCAAATTCCCATGTGTGGATAATTGAAAGGTGGGGCCCAAACGAGCCCCAACCTTTCACCTCCCCCAAATCTCCATAACCCTCTTTAAACCCCCCATTAAACTCCCATGTTAATGTTGAAAAATCTCCCATATTTATGAGACCTCTCACCTCCTCCCCTTTCCCTCTTTAACTCTTGAAAACACATTAATTTAATGAATTCAACCACATAAATTAATTAAATCAAGTAGTTTGAATTTGAATTTCAAATTGCATATGATAATAAAATAATAGGAGAATCATATTATTTTATTTTGGGGGAGAGATTTTGTTGTGCTAAGGAATATTGGGAGAGATCTTGAGATGTGGGAAGAACACTGGCCCACGATGAAGAATGACACATCGTTCGACAAAGAACACTGGTTCCACAAAGAACAACAATGCACCTTCCATTCTCTTCTCTACGACAAGTGAGGAGACGTCGCTTCCTCCTCGGATGCATTTCGTCGATGTCTACGAATCCTCACCTCGTGACACCATCTATTATGATGCCAACGTTCTTCATCAATTGTTGAGGTAAGGGGTTTGAGTAATTTATTTAAAATAAATTACTCCCTCGTTCTCATTATATTCAAGTGAATACCTTGGCCTATTGCTATTGCTTACACGGAGGGTGTGGGCCGAACGAACACGGCCCAAAGACCCTCTGTTTGATCTTGTTTATTATTCTTAGAATCAGCAACCAAAGTCGGAGGAGGCACGACGCCATTGCACCGTGCCGGGAAAGTGGCGAAGGAAGCCGGCGTCGTCGCGCCGGCTTTTCGGGAGGAACCGCAGCCCGCATTGCGGGCCACTTCGGCGGAAGAACCAGTCGGCCCGTTGGCCGGCCGGGCGAAGGGGAGTCGCGGCCCGAGGAGGGCACCACGCCGGAAGAGCCACGACCCCAGGAGGGCGCCGCGCTGGAAGAGCCACAGCCTGACGTGCGGACCACTTGCGCCAGAAGGCCGGTCAGCCTAACCGGCCAGTTTGGGAAGGGCGGCACCACTTGGCGCTGCCGATTCGGACAGTCGGGGGGCCACACCCCCTTGGACCGCTCGGCCAGCCAGCCGAGCCAGCCGGGCCGGGCCCCTTCGGGTCAGGCTGCGTCTTTTGGGCTGAGCTGCATTTTTCTTCAGACCGGTCCGACACCCCTATCGGGTCGGACCCGTCAAACATGGTTAAATGGACCCGTCGGCCCACTGGACTAAACGGGTTGGGCCCGTTATTCACTTAAACATGAATTACGTAAAGATCACAGGTCCGATCGTCGCTCCATCTACGGCACAAGGACCATTTCAACGAGGCTGTCCTTTTGCGATACTCTAAGTGAGTTTTGGGAAAATTTGGTAAATGGATGGGTTTGGAACGAACATGTTTCCAATCGGGCCCCCAGAATGAAAAGACCAATATCTCCCAGATCGGGAGTCTTTTTGACGTGCCGTCTATTACGTTGAGTTCCTTTTGACGAGATGGAACTTCAGGATACATCATCTCTGGACTTCGTGATAGTTGATGTATCGACCCCCTTTACTCATGGAGCAGACCCTCCCAGAATCGAGTAAGCAGTGTGCGGGAACCCTAGAGATGGCTGCGACTACGTTGAATACCGTGTCGAGATCCTCTGTGGGTTTGACGACAAAGACGACTGTACATGGATCCTACGTGTGTTCGACAGTGAGGATGACTGTACATGGATCCTCTGTGGGTTTAGCAGTGATGCCGACTGTACATGAATCCTACGTGGGTTCTACAACGATGGTTACTGTACGTGGATCCTTCATGGGTTTAGCAACGATGACTTCTATAATTGGATCCTACGTGGGTTCGGCAGAGGAGATGATTTATAGTCTACATCTAAACATCTCCACCTCTCTTCGAAAGTAGTATACCTGTGTGAGATGAGTCTTGTTTTTCAATAATTATCATTCATGTGATTGACTTCTTTCCTGTGTGGATCAGATTGTGCATGGGCTCAGAAGTTGGAGCTGAACTGAGATTGATGACTTAGGTATATGTATGGGCATATACCTAAGTAGGTTTAGTGGATTCTTTATGTTTGTTCCTTTCCTTCGTGGTTTATCCTTCATGGATTCTGGGAGACTGTCGGGGGTCTTAGGGTCCCTAATGAGTATCGTATACTCATCCCTGCATGAGCATTGCCCGCACAACGTTGTGAAGGTTGCAGATGATGGGAAACACTGATCATGGATGAGGCTTGTGGATCTGGATGGTATCCGGAGGTGGACCACCCGGCGGGACGTACACAGAGTAGATGGAAGGACCCAAGGTACCGAAGAAACTATGTGTACCCACCCTTCAGGTGGAATTATCGGAGGATGACTCAGTGGTTGCTACTTTACTTTACAGCTGTTTTACATTCTTTCTCAGTCGTTCTATAAATTCTGATGGGTTTTTATACTAGCCCATTTACATTCCAACACTTTCTTTTGTACACAGTTTTACATAGTGCTTACTTCACTTGCGTACTCTGTTGTGTTTGTTTACTTTTATAAAGGAAATGTCTTCCATTTTACCGGGATTTATGCCTTTGGTGCTAGTCGCCAGCCCCTGGCCTAAGGAAGGCGGGCTTGGGGTAGTCACGACATGGGCCCCGAGGACGGGTCGTGACAAATTGGTATCAGAGTGGGTTGGTTTTACAACATAACTCATGACTATGATAATTTATTCTCTGTGAAGAAACAGTTTTATAAATATTGAGTGTGATTTTATGTCCATGGAATCCAGTGTTGGTGCGGCGACCGACATATCCATACACGAGGACCCTAACTTTTGATTTATGACTCAGTGCTTGAAAACACTGATTGCATGTGTGTTTCAAAATTTTTCTTTGTGATTACTTTGTGTCAGATCACCAGGTATACTGTTTGACTGTGGGACACCAGTTTCGTTTCAGGATGGCATCATGAAGGCAGTCAGCTAGGGTTCCTAATCACGTGCAGGATGGCAGCCCACTGAGCGACGAGGCCTTGGTGTAGGGCCCCATTACAGTGGAGGCACCAGTGGTACCATTACCCGCTGATCCACCGATGCAACCAGCCCCTGCAACAGAGAGTGAATGCCGCCGGAGTGCATTGCACGAGTATAGTGAAAGAGGACGCCCAGGTTTTGCGGAAAGACGGACCCTCAGACAGCCGAGGATTGGCTGGAGGCTATCGTCAGAGTCTTCAGACTGGTAGGGACACCAGCTGACCTTATGGTGATCCTTGCCGTGATTCTCCTACACGCAACAGCAGGTAGATGGTGGAGCTTGATGCTCCAGGTGCACGACGAGGCATCTTTTCTTTATACAGACATCGAGATCCTCTTCCCCTCAGATTTTGTTCCAGCCACCCTCCGTGCTGTGCACATCTAGGAGTTACTACAGCTGCGGCAGGACACCATTACATTATCCCAGTACTCGACGAGGTTTACTGACCACTTATGCTACTCCACAGAAATGGTAAGAGACCCATTATTCCGGGCCCAGACCTTGGAGCAGGGACTAAGGCATGAGATTAGGGCATGGATGATCTCCCTCAGCATTCCGACGTAGGCATGGGTACTGGTACGAGCCATTCTTGTGGAGAGATTTATTGCTGAGCTGACGCCAACAGTGAGACCCACCGCATGACGACACGTAGCGGAGTTTTCTGCAGCTGGCAGTAGAAAGATGTCGCAGAGGTCCAAGAAGAACAGGACATCATGTGGGCGACCTTAGGATACTGGTTCGGATGTGTGGGGCACACGCAACAGAGCCAGTCATACGAGAGGCAGAGAGTGCTATGAATGCGGCGGGCAGGGCCACATGGCTCGTGACTGCCCGGCCCACCATGCAGAGGAGCAGTAGAAAGTTCAAGGACCACCCAGGTAGAGGCAAAGGTTTGATCGTGGTGGTCCGCAGGGAGTAGGATAATGAGGTAGAGGATCTTTCCGAGCAGTAGGTGGTGGATGGCGCTTTGAGGATCTACCACCACCACCACCACCAGGGGGACCACCCCAACCACATGGAGCTGGCAGACAGGGACAAGCTCAACTCCAGGAAGCCGAGGCCTACAACCACGGTGCACCTGAGATGATTTGAGGTAAAATATGTGTCTACTCCACCCTTGCTGCATTTCTTATAGACATAGGAGTGAGTCATTATTTAATTGCTGCTTCCCTTGTTCGGAGCTCGGATATTCCGACGGAGCCGTTGGCTCAATCCTTACGGTTAGAGACTCTTACAGGAGTAGACACGACGATTACACACTGGTTCCGACAGTGTGAGCTTACTATAGGAGGTGAGAGATTTTGATGGGATATTCTTATAGCAGTATCGAGGCCTTATGACATCGTCCTAGGTATGGGTTGGTTGTCTACAATCCATGCCCAGATCGACTGAATTAGGTGCAAAGTGTGGTGTGTCCGCACAGATGGGAACAAGTTCACCTTCACCGATGAGAAGGGAGTCTTTGCAATGCAGGATGGAATTACGCAGAGGAGAGGACAACCGATCACTAATCATTTGGCTAGTCTCATCCTAGGAGAAGTTGATGTGCAGAGTCCGAGTTTTCCTATTGTGGTGGATTAGTATGCAGACATTTTTTCTGAAGACGTTACAGGACTACCTCCTCAAAGAGAGGTAGACTTCTACATTGAACTGTACCCCAAGACAACACCGATATCTACTCCAGCATTTTGGATGGTTCATGCTGAGCTTCGTGAGCTGTGGGTATAGCTGGAGGACTTGTAGGGAAAGGGATTCATCTGATCCAGTGTTTCACCCTAGGATTCTCTGATTTTATTCGCCAAGAAGGAAAATGGGAGCTTACGACTATGTGTTGACTACCGTCGCCTGAATCAGGTGAACGTGAAGAAAAAGTATCCACTCTTGAGGATTGACGACCTCTTTGATCAGCTCAAGGGAGCATGATGGTTCTTGAAGATAGAACTTAGGTCAGGCTATCATCAGCTCAGAGTTAGAGATGAGGATGTGCAGAAGACGGCCTTCAAGTGTCAGTATGTCCACTATGAGTTCTTGGTTATGCCCTTTGGCGTAACCAACACACCAGAAGTGTTCATGAGTCTCATGAACAAGATCTTCCAGCCTAACCTTGATTGTTTTGTCATGGTCTTCATCGATGACATACTGATTTACTCAACTATTTAGGAGGAGAACGCCTACCACTTTCAGGTTGTACTGGACTCACTTTGAGAGCACCAGCTTTATGGTATTCTCTGGATGTGATAGTTCTGTATTCAAGAGGTTCAATTCATGGGGCACATCATCGTGGAGGCAGGAGTTGCTGTGGATCCTGTGAAGATCAAGGCCGTACTTGCTTGGGAGCCACCCAGGAGCCTGATGGGGGTGCAGAGCTTCCTAGGTCTGGCTAGGTACTATCGAAGATTTGTGCCAGACTTCTCTAGAGTTTCAGCACCGCTTTTAGTTTTTTCGAAGAAGGGGAAATATTTTGTGTGGTCAGATAGATGTCAGCAGAGCCTTCAGGAGCTGAGACAAAGATTGACAAGTGCACCCATCTTGAGGCTAGTGGAGGAGGGCATTGGGTACGTGGTTTACTACGATGCATCAGAGACCAGACTCGGGTGTGTCCTGATCTAGGAGTAGGCAATGATTGCCGATGGTTCATTACAGTTGAGGCATCACGAGAAGAACTATGCTACCCATGACCTGGAGTTTGCAATAGTGGTCTTCGCTTTAAAGATGTGGTGGCACTATCTGATGGGAGAGCGCTTTACAGTCTACTCTGACCACCAGAGTCTCAGGTATATCTTCTCGCAGAAGGACCTGAACATGAGACAACAGCGATGGTATGAGTTTTTCCAAGAATATGACTTTGAGATAGTCTATACTCCTGGTAAGGGGAACGTTGTGGATAATGCTCTCAAGAGGAGATCAGGCATTCGACTACTGGGAGTGGTGACAGAGAAGTTAGCGGCCTTGCAGATATCTTTTTTGAATAGATATGGGGAAGCCTTTTTGTAGTCCCTCATAGTCACTCCTCAAAAAATTCAGTGGGTCAGAGATGCACAGCGTGGGGATGTTGACTATGAGACATGACATGCTCAGATTACCACAGGGCAGGCGCCTAATGGATTTTTTGAAGGAGGACAGCACAACATCCTCTTTTGGGGACGTACCATCATACCAGTTGCACTCTAAGAGGAAGTTCTGAGGGAGTTTCACACTTCCCCTCTAGCGGTAGGTCTAAGAGTGACGAAGATGTACCAGGACCTCAAATGATAGAACCGGTGGTCGGGTATAAAGAAGACTGTAGCATAGTTCGTTTATTAGTGCCTCACTTTCCAGCAAGTGAAGCCAGAGCACCAGTTACCAGCAGGTTTGGTACAACCCTTAGAGGTTCCAGAGTGGAAATGGGATGAAATATCCATGGATTTCGTGATGGGGATTCCACGTTCTTCCAGAGGACACGACTCCATATGGGTGATCGTAGACCGACTCACCAAGTCAGCCCAATTCCTACCGATTAGAGAGCAAGGCTCAGTAGAGAGTTTGGGACACCTCTACGTTCATGAGATCATACGGCTTCATGGTGTTCCATCATCTATTGTCTCCAATCGAGACGCTCAATTTACTTCCCGGGTTTGGAAGGGATTACAGGAGGCATTTGGGACACAGCTACGCCTGAGCACCGCCTTTTATCCTCATATGGATGGCTAGACAGAGAGGACCTTTCAGACACTCCAAGACATGCTCCGTGCATGTGTCCCGGACTTTGGTCACAGCTAGGAGGATCACCTACCCATGGTGGAGTTTGCGTACAAAAACAGCTACCACTCCACCATTGGGATGGAACCTTACGAGGCACTGTACAACCGACCATGCCGATCACCTATGTGCTAGACTGACCCTGGGGAGTCAGCACTCGTAGGACCAGAGATGGTTCAGGCTACAACGGAGAAGGTGCATATCATCTATGAGCAGATGAGGACTTCACAGAGGAAACATAAGTCCTATGATGATAGGAGGCGGAGACCACTGGATTTCGAGGATGGCGACCACGTTATCTTATGGTTATCACCTTGATGTGGATTACAGAGATTTGGCTAGGGCGGAAAGTTATCTCTGCACTTCATCGGACCCTTCCAGGTCCTTAGCAGGGTGGGAAAGGCATCTTACCACCTGGCCCTTCCACCTCAGTTGCACTGGGTGCACGGCGTCTTCCACGTATCACAGCTGAGGAGATACATACATGACCCGACCCACATCATTGATCATGGGAAGATGTACATCGATGATGGGGCTACATTCACGGAGGTCCCGGTAGAGATCAAGGATCAACAAGAGCGGGTCCTACGTGGATGGTCGATTCCTCTAGTGCGCATTCGTTGGCAGCACAGGAACCTCCAAGAGAGCACATGGTAGCAGGAGGCTGAGATGCATTCTCAGTACCCTCATTTGTTTCTGTAGTTTATGTTTTAGCTTTATGGGGATGTAAAGACCTGAGTTGGGTGTAATGTAAAGACCAGAAAATTTCATGGAATTTTTTCTTAAATAATTTGTATTTTTACGAGTCTGTGGCTTCTGGCAGCACTTGATTCTGAGGCCCGGTGTGCCCGGAATAAATTTCCAATTTTTAGCTCGGGTACGTTCAGTAAACGAATGAGCGGGTTTTTCAATCTTTTGAAACAATGCTCAGAATTGAAATCTGAGGGCACCGATGAACTCACAATGCCAGTAATTTCTTAAAGGGATCTTTACCGTAGTCGTGTTTGAACGGGAGGAGAAGTTATTTATAGGGGTTTAATTAAAGAAGTAAATAAAATTGTTTTTACAATTTTATTCTATATATATGGACGTTAATTCCTCCCATGGGAAGTTGTTGGTGGGGCCCACACCCACACAACATCCCATGTGTGGATAATTGAAAGGTGGGTCCCACAAAATCCCCGACCTTTGACCTCCCCCTAAACTCCATAACCCTCTTTAATCCCCCCCATTAAACTACAATGTTAATGTTGACAACACTCCCATATTCATGAGACCTCTCACCTCCTTCTCTCTCCCTCTTTAACTCTTGCGATCACATTAATTTAATGAATTCAACCACATCAATTAATTAAATGAAGTGGTTTGAATTTTAATTTTATATTTCATGTGATAATAAAATAATAGAAGCCTATTATTTGATTTTGGGGGAGAGCTTTCGTTGTGCTAAGGAATTTTGAGAGAGCTCTTGGGATTTAGGAAGAACACCAGCCGTCAACGAAGTATGATGTATCCTTCGACGAATAAAGCCAGTTCCATGAAGAAAAACAACGAACCTTCCATTCTCTTCTCCGTGAAAAGTGAGGAGACGCCGCTTCCTCCTCGGACGCAGTCTGTCAATGTCTACGAATCCTCACCTCGCGACGCCATCTACCGTGATGCCGACATTTGTCATATTTTGTAGAGGTAGGGGGTTTGATTAATTTATTTAAAATAAATTACTCCCTAGTTCTCGTTGTATTCAAGTGAATAACTTGGCCTATTACTAATTCTTACGTGCAGGGCGCGGGCCGAACGGACACAGCCCAACGACCCTCTGTTTGCTCTTATTTATTATTATTAGAACCAAAAACCAAAGGCGGAGGAGGCAGAACGCCATTGCATCGTGCCAGGAATGCGGTGAAGGAAGCCAGTGTCATCTTGCCGGCTGTGCAGAAGGAACCGCGGCCTGCATCGCGGGCCACTTTGGCAGAAGAACCGGCCAGCCCGTCACCCGGTCAGGCGAAGGGGATTCACGGTGCAAGGAGGGAGCCATGATGGAAAACTAGCTGGCCCGTCGACCGGCCGGGCGTAGCAGATTTGCAGTGCTAGGAGGGCACCGCACCGGAAGAGCAGCAGCCCACCATGCAGGGCTCTTGCGCCAGAAGGCCAACAGAACTAGTCGTCCAGTTTGGGAAGGGCGGCGCCGCTTGGCGCTGACAGTTCAGAAAATCGGGGGGCCACGCCCCATCGGACCGCTCGGCCAGCTGGCCGAGCTAACCGGGTCGCGCGCTCGGCCGGGCTGAGCCGTGCTGCGCCAGGCCGGGCAGGGCCGCGCCCCGCTAGGCCAGGACGCGCCACTTCGGGTCGGTCTGCACCCCTTCAGTCCGGGCTGTGTCCTTCAGGCTGAGCTGCATTTTCCTTCTGACCAGTACGACACCCCTGCCGGGTCGGACCTATCAAACTGGGTTAACCCGACCCGTCGGTCTACTGGACTAAACGAGTCAGGCCTATTATTCACATACACGTGAATTATTTAAAGACCGCGCGTCCGATCGATGCGCCGTCTGCAGCACAAGGACCCTTTCGACGAGGCGGTCCCTTTGCGATACTCTAAGTGGGTTTTGAGAAACATTGGTAAATGGCCGGGTTTGGAACGAGCATTTTTCCAACTGGGCCCCCGGAACGAAAAAGCCAATATCTCCCAGACCTGGCGACCATTGGATGTGTCGTCTGTCACGTTGAGTTCCTTTTGATAAGACATAACTTTGGGATAAATCAATTCTAGACTTCATGACAGTTGATTTATCGACCCCCCTTTACTCATGGAGTGGACCCTAGCAGAATCGAGTAAGCTATGTGCAGGAACCCTAGAGCTGGTTGCGACTTCGACGACTACCGTGTCGGGATCCTCTGTGGGTTCGAAGACGAAGATGACTGTACTTGGATCCTATGTGGGTTTGATAGCGAGGATGACTGTACTTGGATCCTCCGTGGGTTAGGCAGTGATGCCGACTGTACTTGGATCCTACGTGGATTCGACAGCGATGGTTACTGTACTTGGATCCTACGTGGGTTCGGCAGCGACGACTTCTATACTTGGATCCTACCTGGGTTCGGTATAGGAGATGATTCAGAGGCTACATCTAATAATCTACACCTCTCTATGAAATTAGTATACCTGTGTGAGCTTATTCTTGTTTTTCAATCATCATCATTGATGTGATTGACTTCTTTCCTGTGTGGACCGTATTATGCATGGGCTCGGAAGTTGGAGCCGAACTGAGATTGATGAATTAGTTATATGTATGGGCATATACCTAAGCAGGGTTAGCTGATTCTTCTTGTTTGTTCCTTTCCTTTGTGGTTTATCCTTCGTGGATTCTAGGAGACCATCGGGGGTGTCGGGGTCCCTACTGAGTATCGTATACTCACCCCTGCACGGGCATTGCCCACACAGCGTTGTGTTTGTTGTAGAAGATGGACATCACTGATCGTGGTTGAGGCTTGTGGTGCTGGACGATATCCGAAGGTGTACCATCTGGCGGGACGTTTACGGAGCAGACATATGGACCCAAGGTACCGACGAGACTATCTGTACCCACCCTCCAGGTGGGATTCTTGGAGGACGACTCGGTGGTTGCTTCTCTACATTACAGCTGTTGTACTTTCTTTCTCAATCATACCACACTTTCAGTGGGGTTTGTACACTAGGACATTTACTTTTCATCACTCACTTTTGTACTCATTTTTACTTAGTTCTTACTTCACTTGCGTACTCTGTTGTGTTTGTTTACTTTTATAAAGGAAATGCCTTCACTTTTATCAGGATTTATGCCTTTGGTGCTAGTCGCCATCCTCTGGCCTCAGAAAGGCGGGTTTGGGGTAGTCACGACGCTGTACCCAAGGATGGGTCATGAAATTATTTAATTAAGATCATATAGAACGAACCACATCACAACGTGGAGACGGTAGGCCGTACATACACACAGGCGACGATATCATTTCCATATTTGTTGAATGGTATTGAATTGGATGGTGTATAATATTTAAGAATTAATATCATGTTATAATAATTATATAAATCTATTATTTCTATTATTATACCCATCTAAGTAAGGTGGTGGTGAAAAACAGATTACACCACGTTGTGGAGACAGTAAACCGTACGTATGCACGCGTGGTGATTTCATTTTCCATAGGATGGATAGAAGGTGGAATACGGTTGTATCATAACTATAATAACATATAAGTATATAATTGATAATTTACTTATTAATTTATAATGAGGAAAATCTTTAAAAGAAAGTAGATGAAGAAAGAAGTTTGAAATAATTTGGCAAAGGAGATTACCTCTTCTTCAACGTATTTCCTCTCAATCTCCTCTTAGAGAACCAGATTTGGTCTTTGGAGAAAACTAGAACATATAGAATGTTACTAGAGAAGTTGATAATGGAAAAAGGCAAGGGATAATGATATTGACGTCTTAAAGTCAAGTAAATAGGTGATGGTGCAGGTTCCCTTTTATAATTGAGGTGAGGGGCACTTTTGGGATCCCCAAAAATATTAATATATAACAAAATAAAACCCCATAAAAACCTCTATAATGCCTAAATTATAAGATGAGATGATATAGTATTGTAATATCATTAACCATAAGATTTTCTACATGTATTCTGGTCAATTTAAACATTATTATTTTAATTAACACTTAGCTATTCTATTTGAATTTTAACTACTCTGACAAATAATTCAATATTAAATTGGTGAAATATTTAATTATTTGATGTAAAGTAGAACATAAATAAATAAATTATAATATTTTATACCATACCATAATTATTTTAATTTTTTTTTAAAATTATTATTTTTATGTAATTTAATAAAATATTATTTTGATAAACAAATAATAGTGTCAATTTTGACACTATTCAATTCATTTATTTTTAAAAATATTAATATAACAATTTAAATTAGAACCAACAATTTTATTATTTTTATAATAGGTAAAGGTCGACTATAAAATTCATTTTACATATTAATTATCCCATATTATATTTATTTTAATATTTTGATAACATTTATTTGTTATCACTATAAAAAAAACAATTACTACATAAATTTTGTGTAATTTTTTAATATAACTATTTTATGAATAAAAATTAAAAATAAAATACTAGGATGAATATATATCTACTATATTCCAAAATAATATATTTAGTATAATTTATCTTCTATAAAATAGAATATTTAAAATGTAATACTTATTAAATTATAAATGTGACAACTTTAATATCACTTTAAATAAAATAATATAAGTATCACTATCTCCTGTATAAAGATCCAAATGGTCACTGAATATACCCATTGATGGTTAAGGTTGAGATATAATTGGAAAATAATATCTCGTAAAGTTTTTGAGTTCTTTTAGGGTTATTATAATTTCCATTAAAATTGTTTTATTGATTTATCATCAATTAATTAATTTTTACATCATCAAAGTATATGTCATTAAACTAATTATTTATTTCTTGAAAATTAAAAATAAATTACCATGATAAATAACAATATTTTATCGTTCAAATTAGTATTTATAATCTAATTTATCTTCTGTATAACCTTATATATAAAGAATATTTTTGTTATTAAAATTTGAGTGACGCATATTTAACTTTTCTTTAAATAAAACAAATTAAACGTCTTAATATCATTCAAGTGGCTTCCAAATGACACCAATTCGAATAAAGGATGATTTAGGTCTAAAAAACTCATACAATGATATTAAGAAAAGTGTTAGGAAAATTTTGTAATAGTATTCTGGCCCTAAATTACATGATTTAACCTTTTAATGCATTAATAAAAATTACCAAAGTTAATGTTAATAATGCCCAAAAAAATATATTTAAATAATTTGGACTTAAGGATTCAAAATAAAAATAAATTTTTCAAAATTAAAAACATAGAATTTACAGTAATTAATTAAAAATTATTCCCATTTTCACAAAGAGAGAACGTGTTTTAAAAGTTAAAACATTGCAAAAGATTGAAATGATTTAAATCTATATTTAATGTAAAATTAATGCGAATGACATAAATTATATTAAATGATAAAAATATATTCTATTTATAATTTAAAAACATTAAATATTTTAATTTAACCATATAAATTAATTTGATGTTTTTTTTTCAATTAAAATTTATTATATTTTTAGTATTCATCAAAAAATGAAAGTTATCAGAAAAATATTAAAAATTCCTTAAAATTAAATTTTAATATCCCACTTCTAAAGAAAATGTTCATGTATTCATATAAAAATTATTAATGTGTCAGAATCATAATTTAAAAGGGATTCTTCATTAAAAAGAGATAAAAATTTCATCTTTTAAAAAATATATGTTTGTATACATCAAAAAGGGTTTATTCATACCCTATGAAAAAATATGTATTGAAAAAATATCAAAAATATTTTATTAATTATATAACATATATGTATTTAATTAATTTCATTTACTAATAGTAATTAACATATACAAATATATAATTTATTTATATTTTTCATAAATAATTGGTAGGAAAAGACCTCACCACACATTTTCATAAGTTAGTTATATTTATTCTTCTTAACATAATGGCTAGGTTAAAATGGTCATTTTATACTAAGGCATCTGGATGTTTGTTTAAACTCATGATTGCATGAAACACAAGCTATTGAAGAATTAAAATTATATAAATAAAATATTTCATAAAAATATTTGGGTGTTACATGTTTCTTTTGTTTCCATATACATTTATTTATCCTTGATTACTTGCATACATTTTTTCATAGACTGGTTATTTCTTTAGATACCATTGGTGGTGTCCTACCGAGTTTTACTCACACCCTAATCGGTCTTCCATCGAACTTGGGTACCCAAGAAGATGCTAATTGTTTTTAGGTACATTTTTAGGATAGTGAACCGGTGTTTTGTTTGTCAATGGGCTGATGGGTTTGACCATTAGAGTTTGAGACCTAGTTGGGGCTCTGATCCATGATCTGGATCTGTTGGTAGTTTTTGGTTTTAGTCCTTTTTTGTATAAATCTCTAGCTTGTGGTGTATTTATCATATTGCTATACCATGTGATAATTTTTTACATATTTGATTTTTTTGTATTTTTTCCATTTATAGTTTAAATTGATTCTTTTATATGTTAATATTACTTCTTATTTGGTATTACTCTGATAAGTAGATATAGTCTCCCCAACGTATCCCTAAAGACCCACACTGTTAGTCAGCAACCTCTGATGTAAGTGGATGAATTATTGAGGTTATATGAAAATGTTGATTATGGAATAGAATATTGTGTCTACCGAGCCATAGATTTTCTAGTTATTATCATTTTAACCCTTATCTTCTTATTGTAACCCCAAGTATACCCATTTTTTTACCATAGCCATGGTAATTAAGTTTTATTGTTTTCAGTATTCATTTTGGTCAAAAATGAAGTTGAACATATTAGACAATATAAATTCTACCAATTAAAAATATAGAATCCATTTTACCAATTAAATTCACAAAATTGAAAAATTCTAATTTAAAACTAATCTTGTAAACATGATGAGAAAGTGAGTTTTTAAAGAGAAAATGGTCAAATGTTTACAAAGTTTTTATATCAAATTTCTACATGATACTGATTACAATAAACTAAATTTGTTTTTTTGATGTATAATTGATGTAATTTTACTTTAATCCCACTTTAAAATATAATTTAATTTTATAAATAAATTAAATTAAAAAGTAGTTTTCAATTAAAATTCAATATTTTTCACTATTCATAAAAAAATTAAACTTTTCTAAAAAATCCAAAAATTCACTCTAATATAATTTTGATATTATGATTTAAAAAATGATGATTATTTTATAAAATTAATTTTTTGAATTTATCAAAAAAAATTGAAGTAAGTGTGCAAAAGTGGAAAAAAATATCTTTTTAGAAAAAATATAGTTTTTAAGCATAAAATTGTTTTTATTCTTATATCTCATCTATAAAACACATAATATGAAAGTTAAATATTTTATTGAATGTATAATATATATATTATGTTATAATCATCCAAAAAAAGTTTTTTTAATTTATTAAGTTAAAACATGTTTGTACGCATAAAAATAATTTTTCAGAAAAATTCCTATATTTTAAAATAGTTTTTTATTTTCATTTTAAATTAAATAATCACCCAACAATTCATTATATATATATATATATTCATAATTTAGTTAATAATATTCAATCCCTTAATTCCTATGGCTAGGTGATAACCACCATATTAAATAATAATTTCTTAATAATAAGTCAGGGTTTTTTCTAACTCTATGTTGCGTGTAACACAAACTACACCCAATGTTGCATGTAACACAAGATAAACAAAGTATTTTTTTATAAAAAAACTAAAATTAGTATTTTTTTAAAAAAAATAAATTCTCATTTTTGTGTGTAATGAAATACAAACTCGATATTACATGTAATGAAAAATATAAGAAGATTAAATTTATTTGAAAAAAATCACAAAATCTTGGGGTGTAAAATTCTACCAAACTTCAACTGAATTTCTCCCTCAAAATTCATGTCAATCATCAAATTTTTAAAATTTGAAAATTCCTTCATAGAAACCCAAATCATAAAATGGGTTAAAAACATTTTATTGAAAAAGAGGAATGGATGTGAAAAGTTCATCTGGAATAACAAATACATGGTTTCCAAATAGGAAAACACAGGTTGGAAGTGAAAACAAAGATATAGAAAAAAGGAATAATAATTATAGAGATTAATAAAGATCATTTATCACAAAAAGTGAGTGATCCAGATAATGTTAATGACCGCAAATCCATAAACCAAAGAGACATGAGAAATGTCATTGATATCATCAAAATGATGATAACATAAAAATATATTTTTTAAGATCATTTTCTTAATGTTATGGAATTTAGTTTATAATAACATATAAAAATGTATATAATTGAGATATTTTAATATAATATGCACTATTTCATCCTTTGGTTGTTCTTGATCAATTTAAACTTCATCTCTTTCTCTAAGATATGATTTTTTTCATGTTTGAAGCAATAAATAAGATCTAGAATAGAATTAACAGTCATTCTTTCTATCTCTAGTAAAAATATTTTAACATTAGTTATCCATTATAGATAAATATTTATATGGTGTAGTAATAAATTAATATCTAAAAAATCTTACAAAGTTCAACTTAAAACATTCTTTTAATTTTTAGCCTTATAACACTTCAAAAATTCAAAATTTAAAATGAATGTGGAAACATTTGTCAAAATAAATTTAACATTAATCCCCCAAATATCATGAAGTATCTCTCAATTGTCCCAAAAAAAACATATGAATACCTTCATCATGTATTCTATTGAAACATTATAATAACCTTCATTACCATAAAACCTTATTTAAAACATAGAAGCTTCTTTATTCAAAGAATAAAACCCTAGATTATTAAATATATTCCATAATTCCAATAATGTTGTAAACTCCATAAATGATAAAATAAACCACTTTTTCCAAAAAATAATTAATAAATTACATGGTTATTAGTACTATCCAATTTAATTTAGTAATATTATCCATCTCTTTATCCCAACATAATTATCTCAATATCAAGAACATATTAAGGGTTATCTCCCGTTAATCATGTGTTTTTTTTGTAAAATATCTCCTTTACATTTAAATCACAATTCTAGGTCATCATCATCATTCAACATATTCTTCAAAATCATTAATGAAAAAATTATATTGAAAAAAACTTATATATTTCATAATTCTTGAATTCTAATACATAAATACTTCAATCATCCCACTTCCTTCCCAAACCATTAACCAGGTTTCATCATCTTATTCTTTAATGTCTCCTTCCTTTGATATATAATCCGTAGTCTCTTCATCATCAATAGTATAACCATTACTCATATCACCTTTCAAATTCTCTTCATAAGCATTCCACCTAGGACATCGATTTTCATAGTGGCAATGGTTTCTAAACATCAATCCTTTGATAATACTTTAGGGAAAAAAATATTCTCATCCATTTTGTTAACTAAATGTTTTCCTTTTCCCTTAGTAATTAAATACTTTGTTTCATTATTTTCCACACATGAAACATCTCCCCATACCTCTAAGGAATTCCCTTGAGTGCTAATTTCTAAATTATTAACAAATAGTAAATTGAACCATCTTTTCTCTATGGTCTCAAATAACTTAAATCTCAAAGAACTCTATAATTATATTAAAGGTGAGCCTAAGAGTTTTTTGAACTATATTTTAACCATATATCACGATAAATGATTATTAATAATCATAAAAACCTTTACTATAATAATCTTCTCATTTGGATGCTCAAAATAATTGCCTATCACATTCAATGTTAACCTAGTCCCTTCAAGTTACTGCCATTTACTAAACCAAAATGAATAGTGTGAGCAATACTAATCATAGTGGGAAACCAAATGATAATGAAAATAACTTATAGGATATCTAAATCAGAAACCATATTTTTATTCTATGAAACCCTAGGTTTATTATATTTCATTCATAATCATCATATATTTAAATCCTTTATGATGGTTCATAAATATTTTATTATTTTCTGAAGAATATCCCCCATGATTTTCTTACCTGTTGTGCATAAATTCTCATTATCAAGAATGAGGTAATGATCTAGTCCATATATATGCTCAATTTTCAGATTTATTACCCATAGACAACACTATTTCAGAGCCACATCTACTTGTAGTATCCAAACAAGAATGAAATTTCATAGAGACTACTCACTCTATCCTTTCCCAAAATTCTAGGACATTTTCTAATACTTTGGATCATCTGTAGAATTATCCTTAGACATATCCCTAAACATATACTTAAATATATTCCTAGGAATTTCCCTAATTTTTTCTCAACCTAGTTTCTAAAGGTTTACTGAAGCAATCCTATGATACTAACTATATTGTCCTAGAATTACATAGAGTGGAAAATAATTTATATCTATAAGGCCACTCCATTGGTGGATACACCTACTACAATGGACACACAACCATCCCCAGTGATATCTATTTCTTCATGAATAATTTCGGTGGAGATCCATTCTTCATCCAATGCTCAAATGTGAGAATTTATAAGGATTATATTCCTTACATTTCCTCTGATACAAACTATAAAAACTAAGTATTTTCATAGATAGATATTACATATTTTTAGATTAATATTCAATACATTATAAAAATACCCTCCTAAAGACTGTAATATTTTAGTTTCTTTGGAGACTAGGTACACAGTCTTATTATTTAGTGAAATATCTTTAACATCTCCCATAAAGAACTTCTCACATAATACTACTATTAGGCCTACCCTACCTAGATCTTTCATTATAGTCTAGGGAAAAAACATAATTAAGGGTGAGCTCATATGCTCGGTAAGGGTAAATATAAGAGATATAAATCTATGATAATATGAAAGAATAAGATAATCATAAGGGTATGTGATCATGAATAAAACTTAAAAGTTTATACCCAACCTTTAATGGATCATAAACATGAGCCATGGAATAAAAAATTATCATTTTAGAATACATAGTTCAAAAGGGCGAAACATTATAACAAATCAATCATGAACTATAAGATCATGTCATAAAAGTATGGAAAAATTATAAATATATAAAATAAATTCATAAAATATGGTTAACTACTAATAACATCAATATAGTGGATCAATACTTATCACATATTTTTCATTGTGGATCAGGACACACCTATTTCAAATTGTGGATGAGGACACCCCTATTTCCAATAGTGGATCAAGATGTACCTATTTTCCATAGTAGATAAGGAATCACCTATTTACCATAGTGGATCAGGATACAATTGTTTCCCATAGTGGATTAATCCCATAAATTGTTTCCTATTATTATCCCATGAGATAGAAATGTTTAAACAATTTATTTGAAAGATATTAAAGTCCCACCCATCACATAATGAAAATAATACATATGTGTGCAGAATAACATAAAACATTCATTATATCATAACCCATGAAATGAAATGGATTTCATAAACACCATTCAATCATAAAAAAAACCATTCATAGAAATAATAATAATTTTATAATTGGTTCATATCCCCAGTAAATAATAAGTTACGTCAAAGTTTCTCATAATAAAAGGAGAATGATTTTGAAAGATAAATCACTTGGAATGTTTATCGATTAAGATAGATTTTATTTTAATTTTTTTAAAACTAAAAAATCATAAAATATTTGGGAAATCATTTTCTTTGAAAATAACTATGAGAACTTATAATGTAAGCTTTAAAATTCATTTAAAACATTTATTAAAGAAATTTCTTCTTCAATTTTAAAAACCATTTTAAAACCTATTTTTTATGATGTATTTATTTTAAAATAACCTTGAAAAATTTAAGAGGAAGTATCAATGAAAATAACTGACAAGAAAATGGGTATTTTCGTTCACTATGTGCAGGTTAAAATAATGTTTATTTTCACATTTTCTGTAAAATTCAAATAAGAATTATTTTTTAAAAATAAATGAAGATTAATTTTTAAAAAAATTTGAAAAAAAGTTAAACATGGTTAAAAATTTCTTTTAAAAATATCTTATAATATAAAAAAAATTAATTTTTTTAGAATACATGGTTTTGGAAAAAAACCGATTTCAAACCAAAAAAATAATTAATGCTCGATTTACTTTAAACATTTTCTAAATAATTTTTAGTACCAAAGAGTGGGAAAATGGTATGATTACTTTAAATTATCATGAATAAACAAAGTTGAATAAAATTCAGGAATTTCTTGAGATGTAGATCATAATATTTTATCATTCAAAACATAATAATAAACAATTTAGATAAATGATGAGATTGTAACATAAAATCATTACCACTTTGGTAACTTTGAATCAAAAATACCATGAAGGAATAACATAAAATAGAACATAAAATATAATCAAGATAAATAAATTCATTATATTATATGTCAATGGTATTTTATATACATCTCATGAAAGAATATAGGTTCATAACATAACGTACGTCTCAAAGAAGGAAAATTGAGGCAAAAATACCTTCACACTTTGGTAACTTTTGAACTTTAAACCCCATGAAAGAGAGATAATAAAATAGATTTTTAAATATCCATAATTTTAATAATAGTAATAATATAATAATAAATTCATTTAAATTATATACCTCACTTAAAAGAATTAGGTGGTGAATATGTTATATGTCTCACAGAAGTAAAATGTGAGACGAAAATCCCTTACCTTAAGTGTTGACTTTCTTCGTATAAGTTAAAACAACTGTATAATAAATAAAATTGTATTATGAATATATTATAAAACAATATATATATATATATATCATACAATATATTATCTTTTATGTCTATTTATTACTATATTATTAACAATTCCATGTTAAATATATGATTTTAGTAATAAGTTCTTTGTTTTTTGTATAAGTTTTTATTTGTTATTTTTCTCATTTTAATTTGATCATGATATAATAATATCAATAATTTTGAACGTTATATAAATATAATATATATTTTTTATTTATGTATTTAGATTTATCTATAAAATTTAGTGATAGAAAAAACAATTCAACATTCATGAAGACGGTAGGGCGTTTATATGCACAAATGATGTTTCCATTTTATTTTCATATTTAAATAAATAATTTTAAATTATATATTATCATTAAATATTAATTTTTATTTCACTTAGATGACATATTTTCACTAAACCCATCATTTTTACTTTCCAGGTAAAGTGTGAATGAATCACATCACTTTGCAAGGTGGTAGTCCTTTATACACATGAGCGACATTATCTTATTCCCAAAAAATAGAGAGTATGAAGGTATATGTGATATAATAATTCCATAAGTAAAATAATATCATAAATATAATATATAAAAATTTAATCCATCCTTATAACTAGTAGTGAGAGGTGATAATGGAAAAACGAATGACATCTGTTAGTGATGTGGAAGTTCATTATACACACGAACGATGACTACATAACTCATTTGATGGAAGTGGAGATGTATATAGGTTATTATATTAACATAATAACATATAGTTATATAGTATATAATATTTTATTTATATTTTAAGAGTTAATACATAATTTAAGGTGTCAAAAATAATAATGAAAAATAAGTATCTTAGTGAAAATAAATACCTTCTCTTCGAATCACCTCCTTTGGATATCTTATTAAGGATGTTATTTTTGGTATTTTGGGAGAAAAAACATCTATAAAAATGTATTATGATGTTGGGAAGGGGTTATCATAGGTTTTGGCTGAAATATATGGATTTAGATGTGAGAATAAGTTAAGGGTGGGGGTATCCATTTATAAGTGGGGGAACAGAACCCACTTGGAAACTACTTGAAATTTTACCAAAAGAGTCCAAGATAATAGTCATTTACCAGCCAAAATCATCCAAATGAAAATAAATTCTACATTTTTAAGGATAATATTGAAATATTTCTAGAAAATTGGTATTTTAAATGTGTTATAGTCAATTTAACCCTTATCTTCTTGGTTTAGCCCCTGATAAACCCATTTTACATTAACCATTCTAATTAATTTTTATTATTTCCACTATTCATTTTTTAAAAAAGTATGTTTAAATTTTTATATAATTAATATATTATTATTCAAAATATGGAATCAATTTTTTCAAATTAAATTCACATAAGTGAAAAAAATTTTAATTTAAAAGTAATGCTGCAAACACAATGAGAAGGTGCGGTTTTAAAAAGAAAACTTATAAGAATTTACAATTTTTTTATATCAAAAATCAATATAAAATAGATTAAAATTACCTAAATCGGATTAAGTAATTTATAATTTAACTAATTTTATTTTAAATTCAATTTAAAATATATTTTATCTTTTTAAATAAATTAAATGAAAAGGCAGTTTTCAAATAAAATTCAGTATTTTTCACTATTTATCAAAAAATGAAACTTTTCAAAAAAATCCTGAAAAACCACCCTGAGATAATTTTTGATATTATTATTTATAAAATGAATATTATTTTTTCAGATTAATCTTCTAAAATTTTATAAAATTAGTTCTTAAGTTGGTGTACAAAAGCAACAAAAATTATTTTTAAAAGAAAAAATATATAGGTTTTATGCATCAAATTGGATTTATTCTTGTCTCTCCTCTAGAAAACACATATATTTATTGTTAAATTTTTTATTAAATCTTTACTAAATAAATTTCTTTAAAATCATTCACCAATAGCATGTTTTTTAATTTTTTGATGTAAAAAGTGTTTTTTTCATAAAAATTATTTTCCAAAAAATATTTCATTTATTTTTAAATAATTTTTATTTTAATTTTTAATTAATTCGTAAACAAATAATATATTTCATTTACATATATTGATAAATTATTAAACATAATTCTTATATACCATTCCAATAGCATGGCGATAATAATCATATTAACTAATAATTTCCTAATAGTAAGTCAGGTTTCGTTCAAACTTCATGTTGTTGTAATGAAACTACAACCAGTGTTTCCTATAATGAAAGATAAACTCGTTGTTATGTGTAACTCAAGATAAAATTTGTATTACATTTAATACAAGAAAAATTCAATTGGTAAATGTAACACAAGCCAGTATAGACCTGATATTTCTCTAATAAGACTTAAATATTTCTGAAAATTATTCCAGAGTTGGGCACTGAGATGATGTGTGATTCTGAGGCCCATGGAGCTGAGAATTAATTTTATAAAAATATTAAATATATTTTATATTACAAATGCGCATTTAACTAAAGAAACCGTGATACCCCTTAAATAGTATATTGAAAAAAAATATCTAAGGCCACAGTTGGGTCTAGAATGTGCTGTTTACCCTAGGCACGATAGAAAAAGAGTCGGCGCAAGACATTCACATCCCTCACTCATTGTCAGAAAATTATTAAGAGAAATTAATAAACTAAATTAATTAATTAATTAAAATTCACTTATCCTAATTTCCTTGATATAAATTCAGAATTTGGGAATGTGGCCTCATAATTCCTTTAAAAATGACGGCTCCCCTCTTCTTCTCTCACCCTCTCCTTCCATTGGCCAATGGCAATGATGAACAAAGATGAACTTCAAACTCAGGAAGATCGAGGTGCAACAAATCTTTCCCCTCCCTCAGCAAGTAAGGCATTCTACATCAAGGGAGAGAAATTGAATCCATGTAAGAATCATTATTTTCCTTTTATACCTTGAACTAAAAGTTGACCATGTTGAATCTCCTTCTTCTGACTTGTGACTTTGGATTTAAACATTACATAAGCCTGAGTACCGGTTTTTAATTCTCCTTTGGTTGTTCTAACCCAAATTTAAAAATTAATATTGGTCGGCCAGAAACGCTTGGCCAACACCCCAAACCCTTTTGGTTTTTGTTCCTTTCCCCCCTCCTTTCTTCATGATTTTCACTATTTCATCCTCGTGGATCATGGTTCGACATGTTTTCGGGAAACCCGTGCTTGTTTGGGTTCCCAGGATGGGAGTAATTCGAGAAGGATTCATCAAATGATGAAGAAGTCACAAGAGAGCCATAATTTTTGAAACATCCTGACATGACGATGAATAATTTCGAGGTCTCACAATGATCTGACAAGAAACAAAACCGAAACGATACATGGAAGATCCATCCAAACCCACATCCATGACTAGGACTGATCCATGGTGAACAGAGAATCATTTATGTGTTCTTCATCCAGATCCGACAATTTTTGAGTGTTTCCAAGCGATGTTGACCGTGGAGAAGGTCGATTCGAAGCGCTTGTGAGGATTCGACGTAGATCTAGAATTCTATAAAAATTTCCAAATACACGCCGTGTTCAATGAAGAACACATGGAATTTAGACAACCATCAATGGTGGTGTTGGGGTTTGGGAAACCAAAGTGATGGCATGACATGTACTATCTTGACACGTAGTGTACCACTTCCCCTTGTGGGATGTCCCATGTGAAGGACACATGACCAGTAGACATGGCTAGTCCCCAAGTAAGCTGGACACATTGTATAGTCCACCCACACAGTGTGTTCCTTTACATGGGATGGATCCAGCATCTGTCATGAGACATGACCAGGTGGAAAATAGGTTCCACACACTGTGTGTGTACTCTAACAATCCATGTACTTCTTGATCTCTATTAAGAGACCTTCAATCCTTCGTATCTGTTTTGTGTTACTCATATTTCGGCCTGTGAGATTCTTATCCTGATTGTTTTTCTACGTAGAACATGATGGTTCCCTTGGAAGTGGCCTCCGAGATATGATGCGAATGTTCCGAACTTTCATGCAAAGAGATGAAAGTACTAGGATTACCCTCCAACTGGGAAAGGAAGTGGAGTTCCCCAATGATAGTACTAGGCTTACCCTCCCGCTGGGCTGGGAAGTGGTGTTCCCTAACTATCTTTCTAAGTAACCCATAAGTGGGGCTGGGGAGTGGTGTTCCTCGATTACCACAAAAGAAGTTCCCTCATTTGTGAAGCATAGTGACAGGTGTGGTTTGGCTTACAAAAGGACTCATGAGAAAGAGAGATGTTTTCCCCATCGAGATGCATCATTGTGACATGAACAAAAACCGTGTGAGTGAGTAAGTGCCACCCAAAGTGGATAATATCATGGTGTAGTGATTTGATCCCGCTTATTTGTGCCTCCTAGGCAGCTATGATGATGTGTGAGGACATCATAGATGGGTTTTACCTTGGAACTAATGGCTACTCACTTTTCTAGGGATGATTTATGAGATAGAGATCCCCTTACTCTCTCTTATTTGAGTTTCTCTGAATGAGCATATTTATTTTTGGGTGGAGCTATACTCTTTCCATTTCCTCTTGTTGTACCTTATTCTATTTACTACTTTTCTCTATTGAATCTCTTACTAATCCCCCTTATCCTTTTTGGGGTGTCCTACTAGGTATATATATACTCACCCCTATGAGGCCTTAACCCAACATGTGCCGTGTATTTTGTAGACGGAGGACAGGTCAATTGTGATTTTATAGGTTCTTAGGGATACAGACTTAATGGACCACATATGGTGTTCATCATTAAGATACAAGAGTAGGGCTCTCGGTGGTTACTCTTCTTCATTTTCCTTTAGGATGGGACTTTCTTCTGGTTTGGGTGTGTGTGTTTTCTCTTTTCTTTCCAGTTCACACTTCCGTACCATAGTAATTTCTATAGGTTCATGCATGTTTACTTTACATTACAATATTTTCATCCTTTTGTACTTTTCCGCAAAACTTTTTCATTGATTGGGTTGTGTGTGTGTGTACAAGTTTCAGGAAAATGCCTCCTATAGTTTAGTTGTGCCTTCAACACTTGTCACCAACCCCTGACCTATAGAGGTAGGCTTGGGGTAGTTGCAGCTTGAGCCCTAACTTGTGTTGGGTCATGAAAAAGTGGTATCAGAGTTGGCTCGTTCATTGGGATGTTCTTCGGATGTTCCCCCTTAAAGGTATTGGTTGGGATTAAGAAAATTATATCAAAGTGTCTCAAGAGGGGATCTTAGGCCAGGGAGTCCAGTGTTGGTGTGGCGGCTGACATTGCCATTCACCAGGACCCTGATTACGTGCTTGTCGACTTGGAACCCTTAGACATTGGTTGTAGGGAATAATGGTACATGTATCATATAGGATTAAAGCCTTTGGATTTCCTTCTTAAGACAACTCCGCACTCTTTTTTTGTTGTATATATTTGTGCTCATTTGACCACAGTACTCATTGAACATTTTCAGGAAGCCTATGCAACAAATTCTAGCCAGGATCCCCGCTCTGATTTGTGACAATGACCCAATAAGCGAGGAGACCTTAGTTCAGGTACCATCATGTAACCCCTTACTCTGGTTGGATAGGTAGTGGAACCTCCACCCATCAAGAAGTAGATGGTACGAATAGGATAGACTAAGGAAATTTTCCAACTCAGCACAATTTGAGAGTTTCAACCATAGCGACCACTGTGGTTCCATGGAAAGCCTGATCCTTAGGTGGTATAGAACTATCTTGAGTTAGTATTCCATGTGTTTGGATTGGTGCGAAAGCCGATGTATCAGATAGTGGCTTGGGAATCTAGCCTATTTCACAGCATAACTGGGTGTTGCTGGATCTTATTTGACCAAATATGTGATGAGGCGATTCTCACATTAAATGAATTTCAACAGATTTTTCATGAGGAGTACTAACCCTTTGGTTTTCTCTCTTTTCAGATCTAGGAATTTCTGGAATTACAATATGGTGGGATGATGGTGGTGGGGTACAAAGTGAGGTTTACTAAACTTACTTGTTACTCCCTCGATATGGCCAGAGACAACTACTTACACGCACGAAAGATCGATCAGGAGATCTGTAGAGAGATCTGAGCCAGAGTAGTATCCCTATTCATCCCCACCAATGATGGGGTGCTAGAGAGAGCACTTGTAACAAGGAGATTCTGAGTAAAAAGATGTTATGTAACTGGAACTTGTAGTAGGCATGAAAAATATGATTATTCTTCTATAATAGAAATTCACCAGAGATCTCAGGATATAAGACCCTTCCATGAGCATACAAATGGGTGTGGTCATTCCAGACTAAGAGAGCACAGATGCCAAGGGTATCCTGGGGTGAAATGATTTTATACTTGTGATGGGTATGGTCACCTGGATCAGGACTGCTCGACCAGGTGTACCGAGTATCCCGGGTAGGTAGCAGATGGATCACCTTAGGAGAGGCAGCGACTTGACCAAAGGACTCCAAGGCAGGGATAAGAAGGTCCATAGGGAGGCATAGGTGGTAGAGGAGTGGGGGGAGATGCAGGTGGGGGATGGCGATATGAGTTAATCCCACTGCCACCACCATGAGGAGGCACACACCAGGAATATGGAGTTGGCATTTAGGGCTACAGACATCTTCAGGCTAGGTACATTCAAGATCTAGTAGCACACAGGATGATTCAAGGTAAAGTTTTTGTTTACTCTTCTCTTGACTCAATACTAGTAGACACCGGCACTATCCATTCGTTTATCTCTTGACTCTTTGGGCAGGAGTTGGAGCTCCCAGTATAGAAATTAGCACAACAACTACACCATGAAGTTTCTATAGGGAACACATCCTTTATATCTTCCATATACCGACAGTGAAGACTATCACTTGGAAGATATATGATTATGTGGGACCTACTGGTCATCACATCAGACCCCTATGATTTCAAATTGGGTATCGATTGGATTTCCATGGTTCGAGCCCATATTGAATGTCACTGATGATTAGTCAGATGCCTTTATAATGATTGGACAAGGTTCTCCTTTTTTGATGAGAGAGACCTCATAGTAGAACCAGTGGGATCTTTGAGCAAGAGGTCACATCCTATCACCCATCAACTAGAAATTATGAACCTTGGAGAAATAGACTCTTTAGGAATTAGGATCACATCTGTTGTGGAGGATTATATGGATGTATTTCTTGAATATATTATGGGACTACATTTGAGTAAGTCACTAGATTTCATCATCGACTTATATCCATAGACTGCCTCGATATCTTTTGCAACATATCAGATGGCTCCAAGTAAGATCTGGGAGTTGTGGTTGCAGTTAGAGGGACTTCCCGAGAAAGGTTTCATCAGACCTATTTTGTCCCCCTGAGTGGCTCTAGTTTTGTTTGTAAAGACGGTAGATGAGATCATATAACTCTGCATATATTGCCGTTGCCTAAACCAGGACTTGATAAAGAACAAGCACCCCTTTTCAAGGATCAATGATCTCTTTGATCATCTATGAGGAACATGGTGGTTCTCCATGATTGTTCTTAGATCCTGTTACCACTAGCTTCAGATTCTTGAGACTGATTTCCCAAATATGGCCTTTCGGTGTCGCTATGGGCACATTGAGTTTCTAGAGATTCCCTTCGGTGTAATAAATTACCCCATCGTCTACATATATTTGATGAAATATATCTTCCATGCCACACATAGACCAGTTTTTAATTATCTTCATTAATGACATACTCTTCTACTCTGCTATAGAGGAGAAGCCTGCAGAGCACTTGAGGAGGGTCCTTGATTTTCATTGAGAGCACCAGATTTACAGAAAGATCTCTAAATTACAAATTTGGATAAAATTGGTTCACATTCTTGGGAACATCATTTCTGAGGAGGGTTTAGTTGTGGATCCAGCGAAGGTCGATATACTGATTTCTTTGGATCCACCTACGAACATATTAGCATTACAGAGTTTTCTTGGATTGGTGGTGTACTACCAAAGATTTGTGGTAGGATTATCTAGAATTTCATCCCCTCTGACTACCCTGATGCAGAAGGGGTAGATGTTTACATGATCTGGGAAGTTCCAGAAGGCCATTAGTGAATTGAGATAGAGACTGATGAGTGCTCTAGTTTTTCGGATACTAGAGGAGGGAGTTGAGTTCGTGGTTTATTACAATTCCTCAGGAGTTTGGATTGGTTGTGTGCCGATGCAATGTCAGGCAGTCAACACATATGGGTCAGGGTAGTTCAGACCCCATGAGAAGAATTATGTGACACAAGATCTGGAGCTGGAACCAGTAGTCTTTTCTTCGAATATGTGGTGACACTATCTTATGGGAGAGTGCTTTGTGGTTTACTTAGACTACTAGAGACTCTTGAACATCTGCTATCAGATGGATATGAATTAAGACAATGAAAATGGTTGGATTTCTTATAGGACTACAACTTCAAAATAGTTTATACTCAGGGGAAGGGAAATGATATAGCTAATGATCATACCAAGAAATCCCAGGCTCACATTGTACGAGAGGCTATAGAGTAGTTGTTCTCTTTACAGCTGACCCTGGTGGAGAAGGAGGGTACAATTTTCCTTCAGTCAATGACATTAACTCCTAATCTCCTTGAACATGTGGAGTCTCAAGTGGGAAACATTTACTGTGAGGTTATTCAATATCAAATATAAATAGGCGACACACCCAATGGATATTCTGAAGGAGGGAATTCTGAGATCCTATTCTAGGGGTGGATAGCAGTTCCAATGATTATGTGGGAGTAAGTTATGTGAGAGTTCCAAACATATACCTTAGTTGTACATCCTTGTGTGGGGAAGATTTACATGGATCTTCAGAGATAGTTTTTGTGGTCTGGCATGATACCGAGTGTAGCTGTGTCCATCTCCCAATGCCTTACCGATCAATAGGTGAAAACTGAGAATCAAGTTCTGGAAGATTTGTTGCAGAAATTTGATATCTTGAAGTGGAAATGGGAAAACATATCCATAGAATTCATCATCGGGATTCTGTGCACAGTGAAAATGCACGATTCTATCTGAGTAGTAGTCGACCAACTAACGATGTTGGATAACTTCCTTACTATTGGGGATCAGATTTCGACAGAGATTTAGGGGAAGCTGTATGTGTGGGAGATTTGTTAACTTCATGGGGTATCCTTGATGATTGTCTCTAGTCGTGATGCATGGTTTACATCATGTTTGTGGAGGAACTTGTAGGAGGAACTTGGGACCCAGCTACGGATGAGTACATCCTTCCACCCCCAGACCGATGGGAAGACTTAGCGCACTATCCAGTTTCTAGATGATATGCTGAGAGCATGCGTGATATATTTATTCTAGAGATGGGAGGATCAACTTCTTTTGGGGGAGTTTGCATACAAAAATAGTTACCACACCACTATTTTCATGGAACCTTTTGAGGTCCTATACAGGAGACGCTATAGGTCTCCCATATGCTAGATTAAGATTGGAGAGTCCTATTTCATGGATCCGGGGTTGGTGTAGGCGATGATGGAGTAGTTGAAAAACATTAATGAGTAGATGAAGACAACCTAGAGTAGATATAAGTCCAACAGAGACCGCTGACACATGCAATTGGAGTTCGATGAGGGAGAAAAAATCTTCTTGAGAGTCTCCCCGTAGTGTGGAATTTGGATGTTCATTTAGGGAAGCAAGCTATCCATGATGTTCATTAGGTCGTTCGAGATCATGTGATGTATCAGAAAAGTTGCCTACCACCTCTCTTTACCCCCATAGTTGGAGCAGTTGCACAATGTCTCCCACGTGTCGCAGTTGAGGAGACACATGAAAGACCCCACATATGTTATTTACTATGGAGAGATAGATATTGAGGATGGATCCACCTTTGTAGAGAACATGATGGTGATGACCCTGTGAGGATGAACCATTCATCTAGTTCGCATGTTGTGGCAGCACATAAACATGCAATAGAGTTCCTGAGAGTGGGGTAGACAGATATGGGCACAATATCCTGTGTTTTATGTTTAGTTTTTAATTTTGGGGATGAAAATATTGATGGAGTAAATGTCATGGAGACCCGGTTTTTGTCTAATAAGACTTTGAAATATTTCTGAACATTATTCATGTGTCAAATATTGAGACGTTGTGCGATTCTGAGCCCAGTGATCTCGGAATTAATTTTATAAAAATATTAAATATGTTTTATATTATGCATGCGTAGTTAATTAAGGAAATAAGGATACCACTTAAATAGTATCTCAGATCATAAATCTGAGGCAACATTTGGGTTTGAAATGTGTTGTTTACCCAAGGTGAGACCTAAAAAGAGTTAGTGTGGGACATTCAGATCCATTTCTCGTTGGCGGAAGGTTTCAAGTGAAATAAATAAATAAATAAATTAATTAATTAATAGTCACTTAGCCTAATTTCCTTGATATAAATTCAAAATTTAGGAATTTGGCTTCATAATTCCATTTCCAACGACGACACCCCTCATCCTCTCTCATCCTCACCTTATTGTTGGCCAATGACGATGAAGAATAATGACTAACTTCAAACTCAAGTGGATTGAGGTGCAATAGGTCTTTCCCCTCCTTTAGAGATGAACATGTTCTACATTAATAGAGAGAAATTGAATCTTGGTAGGGCTCATTCATTTCATCTTATTCCTTGAATTAAAATTTTAACCTATTGAATCTCCTTCCTCTAACTTTCAGCTTTGGATTTGAACTTTGTATGATCCTGAGTACCATTTTTCAATTATACTTTGGTTGTTCTGACCTGAAATGTACAATGGCGATCGATTGTCTAAGAACTCTTGGCCAACGACCTAAACCCTTTTGGTTTTGGTGCCTTTACCCCCTCCTTTCTTTGTGATTGTGACTGTTGCATCATCATGGATCATATTTTGAAAGATTATTGGGAAACCCATGCTCTTTTAGGCTCCCAGGATGAGACAGATTTGAGGAGGATTCATCAAAAGATGAAGAAAACACGAGTGAGGCATATCTTTGGAAACAAAGTGATATGAAGATGAAGAATCTAGAGGTTTCACAATGATCTATTGAGAAAAGAAACCATGACGACACTTGGAATATCCAGAAAAACCTTTATCAATGATTGGGGCCAATTTTCGATGAACATAGAATCATTTCAGTGTTCTTCTTCTAGATATGAAAATTTTGGAGCGTTTCTAGGTGATGTTGACCTCGGTGAAGGGCGATTCAAAGCGTGTGCAGGGATTCGACACTGATCTTGAATTCTGGAGAAATTCCTAACTACACTCCATGTTCAATGAAGAACAAAATGCCTGTAGCAATCCCTCAGTTGAGGCACTAGGGTTTGGGAAACCAAAGTGATGGAATGGAATGTACTATCCTGACACACCGTGTATCGATTCCCCACATGGGATGTCCCGTGTGAAGGAAACGTGACTAGTAGACACAACTGGTCCCTGAATAAGCTGGACAAGCAGTGTAGTCCACCCACACGGTGTTTTCTTCTACATGGGATAGATCCCGTGTCCAGCCAGAGAAATGTCCAAGTAGGGAAGAGGGTCCACACACTAGGTGACTACCCTAACACGACGTGTACTTATTGAGCTCAACTAACTGGCATTCAAACCTCTATATCTATTTTTTTGTACTTGAATTTCAGCCTGTGAGATTCCTATCCTGAGTTTTTCTCCATGTAGAACGTGATGGTTCCCTTATATGAAGCTTCCGAGATATAATGTGAATGTTTAGGATTGACAATCACAGATAAAACAATACTGGGCTTACCCACCAACTAGGATAGGTAGTTTCATTCCTCGATGATAGTACCAGGCTTTCCATCAAGCTAGGCTAGTCATTGGTGTTCCCCAATGATAGTATCAGGCTTACCCTCTAGCTGGGCTGGGCAGTGGCATTCCCTTACATCAGTTTTGGGCTTACCCTCCTGTGGGACTAGGAAGTGGCGTTCCTTGATGGTTTTTCTGAGTTACCCTACAACAGGGTTGGGAAGTGGTGTTCCTCGATGAATATTACAGCAGGACCCTCTCCTATGTTTCATAGTGATGAGGTGTGGTTTGGATTATCTAAGGACTCATGAGAAAGAGGGGAACATTCCCCACTAAGACGCATCCTTGTGATGCCACCCAAAACTATGTGGGCGAGTCAGTGCATCCCAAAGTAGGTAGTATTGAGGTGTGGTGATTTGAGCCCCTTTGACTTGTGCCTCCAAGGAGGTAATGATGAGGTTCTAGGACATCGTAGATGGTTTTTACCTTGTAACTTATGGCTACTCACTTTTATTTGGATGATCTATGAGATGGAGATCCCCTTAATCTCTCTAATTCGGGTTTCCTTGAATGAGAATATTTATTACTGGGTGGTGTTATATTGTTTCCACTCCCTCTTGTTGTACCTTGTTCTCTCTACTGGTTCTCTCCAATGTATCTCTTGCTACTCCCCCTTCACCTTTTCAGGGCATCATACTAGTATGTATATACTCAACCATATATGAGCTACACCAAACATGTGTTTTGTATTTTGTAGATCACAGATAGGTCAATCGTGATTTCAAGGGTGCTTAGGGTTATGGGTTGTGTGGACCACATACAATGGTCATTGTTGGGGTACAAGATCAGAGATCTCAGTGGTTATTCTTCTTTAGTTTCCTTCAATTTGATATTGGTTACTAGTTTGGGTGTGTTTTCCCCTTTTCTTTCTAGTTGAAGCTTCGTTACAATTATATTTTCTAGAGGTTCATGCATGTTTACTTCAATTTACAGTATTTTCACATTTTTATACTTTTCCTCTACACATTATCATTGAGTGGGATTTTTTCATGTGTATAAGCTTCAGGAAAAGGCCTCCCTGATTTTAGTTGTGCCTTCGGCGCTTGTCACCAACCCATGGCCTATAAAGGCTGGCTTAGGGCAGTTACAGCTTGTGCCTTGGATTGGTTTGGGTCATGACAAAGCCAAAATTGATGTTACATGTGATGAAAAATATTTAAGGATTAAATTTATTTAGAAAATAATATATTTGAAAAAGTATTGGGATGTTATAAATAAGGAGGCGAAAACACGTAAATCTTGAAAGGGGAAAATAATAATTTAGGGTTTTTAAGATTATGGGTAGGCCACATGGTTAGGGAAAATGTTTTAGAAAATCCTGCGTCAACCATGAATGATCCACTGTATTGAACATGCACACCTTTTTTGGTTTGGAAGCACTATTTCCCCTCACCGAGTTCCATCCTTTTCGGTTACTACCACACCCAAAAATGAGTTTCATAGTTAATTGGAGACCTAGTATGGTTTGATAAACCATGAAACAACCAAGAAAACCCTACTATTAAATTTTTAATCAATAATTATGGTTATCCAAAAGTATTCCTCTAACTATGTTCCAACCATATAATTGGGAAAAAACCTTAAAAATTCAAAATTTCAATCCTAAAACGTATGAAAAATTTAAATCACCCATAAAAATATAAAATCTTCCAAAATACTTTCATGGGGATGTCACATACATATTAAGTGTCTATGTGAAACACCAGTATTATTTTTTGTGATATTTTAAATGACTGTGGTATATTTTAAATTTTAAATTTTTTATAAATTTGAACTTTGGATTTTTTTTGAATATTATATATTATATGGTTACCACATAGATATCAGAGGATTAATATTAACCATGTTTTTTATAAATACATGAGGGTATCCTTTCATGAATGATGTGTGGTTAGCAAATGGGTTTTATTAAACCCGGATGACTAGCCATACAAAGAGTTACATTTTAATATAAATGGGGTTGATCACCTTTTCGTAAGTGGTAACATGTGGATGACTCCTACACACTGGAATTCTTGTTCACTGTAGCATAATTAGTTAATTGATATATGTAAACATACATCCCTAAATTATATATTTATATTCCATTAAATAATAGTGCACAAATTATGAATGGTTTGGAGAACCATGTAGGGTAAATTTTTATGCGGTTCTAGCTCAATTCCATTTCCATCTACACGATTGGACTATGGTTCAGTAAACCATGTATCCAAACAATGGGAGATGCCTAGAAAACTATAATATGAAATTAGTCTTATACCCATGCTCAAATTTATAGCTATTATCCTCACTCTTTATTTATATTCAAATGATCAAGAGAGAGTTAAAGAAATATTCTCTTATTCTTACTCTAGGCTTATAAGAACTTCTTTTTTGGATTTCAAGTGGATTTTGAAGGTATAGTTCTCTCTTTCTCTTAATTTTCCTTATGTATTCCATTTCATCTTGTTTTCATATTATATGTTAAACCATAATGGCCATGGTAGTTGAACATAGGGTTTGAGATGGGTTAATCTTGGTAATTTTCCTTTTTTATGTATTGTAGTGGAAATTTTATTTATTGTATTTTCTTTCTCCAACATAAGTGACTATATTCTAGTGATTTGATGTAGGTGTATTTTTGAAATACTTTTTGTGTTGAATTTAATATAATTATTGATATTTATAAATTATTATTCTATTTGGTTATAGTTATATGTCTTGACTTAGTAGTGTATAGATGATGTTTTCATTGTTTTCCACACATAGCATAAATGGATTTTCATGAATTTATAATTCTTGACATTTAATAGTTTTTTATAAATCAAGAGTTTGAATTAATATTTAAGAGTTTCTTTTAAAATAAATTTGATGTTAAAATAAATATTTGAATTTTTTTATTTTTAAAGAGGATAACCTAAGTTTTAAAGGGTTAACTTTAATCAAAATAGTGTTTGGTTCATCTATGAGTGTTTTGAGTTATTTGATCAATTAGAGTTGTTTTGAAATATTTATGCATTGGTTAGTCTTGATGTGATTTTATTGGTTTTTTATTGAATTTAATGATTCTTATATGGATTTCAAATGATGATTTCATGACTTGGTTTTCTAATTTTGTTTCAAATTCAAGGTTAACATTTTCTATTAAGGTATAGATATATGTCTTGCCTTAGTAGTGTTTAAAATATTTTTTCAATGTTTTACACACTTGGAATAAATGGATAGTCATTAATTTATAATTCATGAGTCTTAAGAATTATTAATGCAACTTAAGTGTTTGAATAAATTCTTAAGAGGCTCTTTTAAAATGATTTTGGTGTTAAAATAAGTTCTGAATTTGTTATTATTTTCAAAGAGGATATCCTATGTTTTTAAGGGTTAAAATTAATTGAAATAGTGTTTGGTTCATCTAAGAGTGTTGTGAGTTATTTTATCTATTTGAGATGTTTTGAAATATTTATGCATTGGTTGGTCTTGATGTGATTTTATTGGTGTTTTATTAAAAGTTATGATTTTTATATGGATTTCAAAGGATTATTTTACAACATGTTTTTTTAATTTTGTTTTAAATTATAGTTTAACACGATATAAAAAGGTTTTTCATAATGATTATGAAACTCTTGGTTTTGAGCATATTTTTGTTGTGATTTATAAGTGATTGTGCCCCATAGGGGATGATTTGAATTATTATTTGTTATATGTCTAAAATTTTTAGATATTATTTTTTAAGAGGGAGTTGTAGGTGAGGTGAAAGATTATTTTTTATGTTTTATTATTTATAAATTTGTTGATAACATGACTTGTTGGATTATTCATCTTTTTTTTGATTGATTTCTTTGGAAACCTAGGTAGATAAGTGAGAGATATGGTTTTATGCTAAACTATTATAGATTAGTGCACTGGATAGGGTCCCCTAGTGTAATTAATTCTCTTTCTAGGGTAGTTCCAATTATTAGGATCATTTATAGAAATTTTAGATGTTATTTATTTTAGTATTTTAGCATAAACTTGTGGTTAGTTCCACCTGAGTATGTCTAGGATTATTTTACTTTAGGAATTAGTTAGGTTCCCATGACTCTATTACATTTTCATGTTTACTAATTATGAATATCATTATTTATTTCATATTTTGTTGTTATTACCTTATTTTGAACCCCTAGTACCACGTTTACCTCTGTTTTATGTACTTTTACCTTATTTGTTTGGAGTTGTGATTTTGGTTCTTAATATATTATTTTCCTTTTTTAGTATAATTTTCATTTCTAGTAGGTTTTAAAATAAGGCATCTTTAGGAATGTTTTAGAAAATGGAAGATAACATTGTTTTTTCTTAAATAATGAAATCCACTTTTCAATATTTTCAATTTTTTTCTTTTCAAAACGGTTATTCCATTTTGATTAATTAATGGTTACTTGAAGGAAAGGTTACAATGAATTTTCATTATGAATAGTGGTTCGACATTTTTTATAAAAAATAGGTGATTCCTTTTCTTGGAGTATTATGATACTTTTTTCTTCATACTCTGTAAAAGGAAAATCAATCTTCAAAGTGTATTTTAAACTATCATTTATGAAATCCTTATAAAATGAATTTTAAAAACTCTAGTGAAATACTTTTGGGAATGTTTATTTCACACCCTATATACAGACACCCATATGTGTGTGTAGCTCTAATTCTTTCAAAAATATTCCTAGGTTATGATCCTATGATTAGATGATGTTCTTATTGGTTTGATTATGGATGTTTTGAATGTGGAGCTAACCTAGGATCACATGGCAGTGATCTTATAGAGTCTTAGGTTTATAGTTTGTTTGGGATGTATGTTTGGCTTATTTTTCCAACTTAATTATACTTTTTAGTCCCTTTTTTGTTATATTAATTGTTATGTATTATTTATGATGTGTATATCTCATGTGGGATTGGTTTTTTTGTCATTTTTTAAAGGATGAGGGATAATCCACATTTATTGGACATAAAATAAGAATCACCTTTTTAATATTGTGTAAAGAGGGAAGAAATGCAAGGGAGTAACATATATTCCATTAAGAAACATGGACGAAAGGTCTAACATGATTTTGGATGATTAAGGGAAATCAAATATCAAAACATGAATCAATAAAAGACTTGTCCTCCACAATGAAATGAAATTTTTGGTTGTTTATTTATTAGTAACTATTTATTTCACATGAATGGAAGTCAAATATATAGGCACACCATACCATATTCTTAGTAGGATTATAATACTAAATTATTATTATATTATTAAAAACCCATTTCCACTTAGTATTATTTGATGAACTCGTGATTATCTTCATCCCTTGGATACAGAGGATGTACTTTGAGCATTATGGTGGACTGGTCCATGTGATGTGATAAATTGATTCAAGGTAGTTTGTTTCAAAATGGTATTAGTTCCCCTCTTGTTATTTAGGGGAAGTGATGATATTATAAAGATATGATTGTAAGAAACTCAAAATTTAAGCCCGGATTTGGTGTCAGATCACCACCTTTAGTTATGAGACTTTAGATACCATAGGTAGTTGGGATATGAATTTCATTTAATATGATTTTTTTTATAATAATTAATTTCATATTGATCCTCAGTAGTATTTTATACGTTATTTTGAGTATTATTTATGTTTTATGGTTAAAATGGAAAGAAAAACTTTTTGTTCATGATTGGAACATGGTCTAGAAGACAATGTGTTGACCAATAAGACGATATTAGAAACCTTACAGACACTATCACATGGTTGGTGCACGATTATCCAAACCATGTTTCCAAACCATTCAAAGTCTCAATACCCTCTAACTTTTGTTATTTAACCCCCATCCCCTTTGAATTACAAAATTACACCAAATGAAATTATTACTAATTTTTTTGGGAATAAAATAGAGTTTTTATATTTAATTGATGTTGTTGGGATGAGTTATTTCATTTGGTTTATTATTATATAAAGATTATTTTTTATGGGAAAGGAATTTCATGAAATGTTTTAATTATGTAATGATGTTTTGTGGATTATTTTTAAAAATATCTTTATTTTTGTAAAAAAATTCAAAAGTTGTTAATTTTAAAATAAAATACTTGAAGAGTTTAGAATTGAAGGTAAATTTTAAAAATTTTTCGTTAGATGAAATTTATTATCTCTTGAAATATATAAAATGTTTTTCATAGTGTTTCATGATTTATTTAAATTTTGATATGTGGTAGTATGGAGTTCTTGTGGATTTTTAAACTTTTAGTCAACCAACAAAATAAGTTTGTTGTTTTATAACCAATGTAACCATTTTTAAATAAATGATTGGTTAATTGTAATGAAGTTGAGGGTTAATATTTTGGTATAGTGATGGAATAGATTTTATTGAGTTTTCAATATAAGGAGAAATTTTATAAAAGTTATTATTCCTTTATAAAATGGTTTTTTCATTATTTATGAAATAATTTTTTTTAAATGAATTTTTTTAGTTTTCTATAAGTTTTTTTTAATCATTGTGAGTTTTTTATTTTCGATATAATCCCTTGGTCCATATCAGGATTGTTTGATATAAATTTTAAAGTGTGAATTGATTTGGTTAATGTTTCACCTTATTTATTGTAAGCCTCCCAAAAATGAAATGATGAAACGTGGAGATCCTCTCTCTAGGGATGATCTTTTAGGTGATTCCTATATTAGTTTGAATCTAAGAATTCTAGTTATTGAATCTAAGAATACTCTAAATAAATAGGTAGAGTTATAAATTTTCTACTTTCAGATCACATACTATAATTTTTAAACAATTCCTAATTTCTTTCATGATGATTAAATTTCATTCAAAGTAATGGATTTGTTAGCAAGGATTGGGGGAATATTAAATTATCTTGAAAACCTTGAGACTCCTTAGAATTTATTCAATTCATGAATCTACATGTGGGTGAGTTAATGGTGAATGATTATTTCAATTATTTATCTCTGTTAATGTTGGTTATTTTCAATTTTCTCATTCTTCGGTGATTTTAAAATCTTCTTGATATTTATATAATGTTATCCATGTGATGAGATTTGGTTTTAGATGAGTTACCCATATGAATCCATGGTTATGTTATTGGGTAATTGGGATGAGTGATACAGAAGATTATATTATATATTAGTTAGTTCCCCTAGTTATTTTCATTCCCTGATTACGGGGTTATCACCTAGTTAGTCTGACATGTTTTCCACAAGAAATATCCTAGATTATCATCCCTTTAATTTTTGTAACCCAATGTTAGATCTGTTTTTGATCCATGTTGACATATGTTCACTATTTATGCTTTGGGTATCTATTTCACTCTTATTTTATAGGATGTTGATGATTTTTTGGGTTATATTACGGTCATTTGTTTATCATTTTTCTATGTACTTCCTTCTAGAAATTTTTAACCTGTTTATTGAGTGGTATTTTATTAGGGGAAGATTATAATTTCCTTTTGTAATTTGGGGAGACATGTTTAATTGGTTATTTTATCTTTATGGAATGAATATCATTTATCTCACCATTATAAGGGGAAATATAATTTTTTTAATGGAATATAATTAGTATTTGTATTTTAAATGAGTGATTATCTTATGTTATCATTCTTCCACAAGACATTTCTTGGGGAATCGATTACTTGAGCCTTATGTATCCTTGAATTTAAGTTGGGTTATACTTTGTATTAATTGATGATATTTGAGGATTGAATTTGTTGATCTTGAGAGTTCATTAGAATTTTTTTTAATGATGTGATGGGATGGTGTTTCCCTTTCTTTGGACCTCCTCAATTTTTTTCTTAACACACCCACCTCATATATCCATGTTAAGGGTTTTTATATTGGATTTTTGTTTATACCATAGAGTAGTTATAAAAAAGATATAATGTTCTTCCATGATATGTTTTATTGGTATTTAATTATTAAGTTATTCTCATGGATTATGTTTAATAATGAATTTATGGGGGAAGAAAGTGTAATACTGGGGAGAACTATTTTGTCCTTATGTAACTTTTTTGAAATATATTAAATAATTATGGTCTATTTTAAATTTTCATAAGTTTTTTAATTTGAAATTTTAATTATTCCGATTTTTATACATTGCATGATTATTGAATATATACCACATTATTAATTATAAATTTTTAATTTATTTATATGTGAGAGTCTTCTTTAATGTTCAAAACACAATTGAAACATGGTTTTTTAAAAAATATATGGAACAACCTTACACAGAAGAAACAATGTAGATGACTCTTACGTATATAAATTATAGTTTATTGGTGGTGAATGGTTAGTTCATGATTAAAAGTAACCATGAAACCTTATTTTACACAAGGGGTATTCTATTAGTTATTTTTTCATGGCTTGTATATGGTTTAGAAAATCATGTGAGGAGTTTTATATAAGTTTTAGTGTCATCTTCATAGTTCGTGCATGGCTTGGTAAAATGTATGATCAACCCCTAAATTTTAATGTGAAATTACTCTTATAACTTAACTTGAATTTGAACATATTGTCCTACCTCATTCATTATTTATATTTTTATTACCAAGAGGAAACTCAAGGGATCTTATCTCTTTATTCTTACTTTATCATAATCCATTTTCCATGGATTTCATGTGGATTTTTAAGGTATATTGATATTTTTCTCTTTATTATCCTTCCTTCATAAATTTCCCCTTGGTTTTTTCTTCTCAATTAAACCCTAATGGCCATTATTTTTGAAAGTTAGGTTTGGTTTTGACTAATCTAGGGGATTTGGTTTTCTAGGTATTGTAGAGTTTGTTTTCTTCCGTGGCGTCGTTTCTTACAAAGAAGGTTAATTTATTCTTTTACTTTGAGGTATGTTCTTATGTGAAATTTTTTTATTCGATATTAAATGTAATTCTTGAGGTTTAAAAATACATTTTCTAAAAAATTTATATATATGTGTTGTTTTTTATAGGTTTGGATGATGTTTTCAACATTTTCCACACTTAGAATAAAGTAATTTTCATGAATTTACAATTAGTAACTTTTGAAAATTAATTAGCCAATATATGTGTTTTTATAAGTTTTTAAGAGTCTATTTTCAAATGAATTTGAAGATAAATGTAACATCATGAATTTCAAATGAACTTTTTTATATATTTTTTCATAAATATAAATATAAATGAAGAAAAAATTATTTCATTTAAGAAACCAATGATATATCACCTAAGTTATTTTTTAACCTATTTTTCAATGAAAATTGGATTTTATTTATTAAAATAGTTTAAGAAAAAAGGCATACACTCAAGCTGAGCGACAAAAAATCATGTCAGGATTGGCCATGAGGCTCAAACCCCTGACTGATGGGTGGTAAGGCTGAAATTCCTATTGTCACCCTACATACTACCCTACTTCTATTTTCCTTCGTTTATATATATACATCATTTTCATTATATATGTGATTCTTTTTAAATATATAGTTTTATTTGATAACTACATTCCTTTTACTAATCGTTTTATTTTCCCATCCTCTCAGTAATTAAGACATTGTAAATTAATTATTAATAAAGTATGATGAATTTTTCATTATCATAAAAATATAAAATAACCATTGGAGGTGTTGTCATATGATATTTTATTTGAAACATGATAGAAAAATGGTTAAATATAAATAATTTGTTATTATTAATTTTTGATTTACATTATATTTTATTTAATTTCAATTTTTTATTTCATAGTATTCCATATATAAGTTTTATTACATTAAAATTTGACTTTTAAAAGGATAAGTAACATATTTCATAAGAAAACTCAGAAATTTTTTATTTCATTAATTGTGAAAAATATATTTACTAAATGATTACAACTAATAAAATAGCCACTATTATAATAATTAGACACACATAAAGACTACTAAATTTCATAAAAACATTACACATCAAGTGTTGATATATATTTTTAAAACTAATAGTAATGGGATATAATAATAAAATAATAATACATTCACTAAAAGTAACTCCATATTCTTTAATTAATCCATAAGTATTGCTCATTCAACAATAACTATAAAAATAAAGAGAACTGTTAGGAGAATGAAAGACATTATGAAAGGATGTTTAAGAACCTTTCTAAGAGAAGCAGTGAGTGATGAAGTGAGAATGATGGTGTATTTATATTGGAATATAGTCATTTTACATTATTTTTATCATCCAATATGTTTGATGGAAATTATTATCATTATTTAATTAGATAGCTCATCATTATTATTGTTGGTTAGGTAGATGCCATTAAGTGAACATCCAAGTTATTTTATGATATAACCAGAAGTGTTTTGTTTTTGGAGACTATTAATATATTATATTATGAATTTGTTTTATGATAAATGTAATTTTTTAAAATACAAGTTATTTTCCTAAAACAATATTATAAAACACCTTTTAAATGATAATGAAGTAGTAAGTAATTTTTATAGTGGTCATAATGTTTATTATGCTATAAAAAAAATTTAATTTTCAATAAATAAGGATTTTTATTTAAATGATAAAACTATCAAATTAATAAAAATAAATTTTCGTAAAATAAATTTCATTTTTATAATTATTCCATCAAATTATATTTTGGTGATTTTTTAGGAGTTTTCTAACAAAGTTTATTTTTTGGTGAGAAAGTGAAAATTATAAATTTATGAGTACCCCAATTTTATAACATCCTTATTATGTGAGAATGTTTCAAAAATTTATGAATTTTTTTTTCAATAAAAATTTCATTTAATAAGTATAAAAAATAATTTAAAAAAAATAATTTTAATTTATCAATTTACAATTTGCAATTTAGAATAAAAAATGAATTTTTGAGATAAAAAATATTTTTGGATTATGTGCATTAAATGGGTTAGTTTGAGTGTTATTTTTTAATTTTTAATTATTTGAACCTAAAAGAAGTCTAATTAACTCATTATTAAGATATAAATTAGTTATAATTAATTTCACCAAAAAGTTTTTGGATTATATAATAAAACAACTAGTACTTTAAAACCTAAAACTACCCTTCACAAGTTTAAATAGCCACATTTCTCCTTATCCTCTACACTAAAAACATATTTAGCCTAGATTTTATCTCCCCATAACTCTATAAATACCTCCCAAGGTGTTAATAGTCTTTTATGTAGTCTCTATATCTCTTTCTCACTCTAACTCTATCTATCTCTAAGAAGCATCCCATCAGAGTAAGGCTCTTCAATCCTCATCTTCCCATTCCATGTCAGTACCATTATTATATCATATTTTTAAATTTATTTTTCTTATACTTACATAATTTTAATTAAATTATATAATCTTATATTTAATATTTTTTAAATGAGATTTTAATTATTCCCACTCAATATCTCCATTTATTAAGTCGTTACTATGCTCAAGCAAGGGTTCTTAATCATTCCCCTTTATTTTAAATTATAAATAAATTGTTATATTTTATTTTAAGATTGATTTTAATTTATAGAATTTCTTTTAATTATATATTATTATCATCCATTTTAATTATTTAAAATTATAGATTACTTACACCTTCTCATTATATCCTTTTTCTAAGCCATTATGATGCTCGAACTATCCCATAGTTATAAAACCATCGTAAAAGTTTGGTGTACTAAAGTGTGTTTGGTATTCTAAGAAAATAAATCCAGTTGTGGATACAAAAAAGTGGATTTAGTTTTGTCATAGATGAATATAATGGTATTATACTTTAAAATATTTGGTTGAATATATCTTTACTATAATTCTGGTTCCTGGTTGATGTGCCTTTTCTACACACTTGGTTTGACTCTCCCAGGTGATATTCTTGGATGATCTGTATTATTTATAGAATCCATTTGGATAATATGTATGATTTTTAGAATCTATTGGGTTTGTTTGTGGTTTTTTCTGCGATGTTGGTGATTCACTGTTATGTTCTTATTTTCTGGTTTCTCTGGTTTGTGATGCGCACCTGTTGCATTTGATTTTTTGGATCTGTGAATGTTTGTCGAGCGGACGAGCTTGTGTTTGCTCATGGATTTTGGTTTGGACTGGTGATGATGCGGTGTCGGGTTTCCTCTGATGGTGATGGTGATGAAGGATGTCGATATTGCTCGTCGGTGTTTTGCAGGTTGATGTTGGCGACGACGGTCGCCGGTGTTGCTTGCCGGTGTTCTGTTTGGTGGCTGGCCGGATTGTCTCACTGGTGGTGACACATGATGATGGGTCCGCTGCTCAAGGTGGGGCACGTGGCTGGTGCTGCGTGTTGTTGGGTCTGCTGCTCGAGGTGGGGATCTTGTTTTTCGAAGCACAATGATGGGTGCACGGCTTGAGGTGGAACACATGGTGTTCGGTGGATCTGCTTGGTTTGAAATTTGATATTTGAAATTTGAAGTTTGTAATTTGAAATTTGAACTTCATTGAATGCTGTATGTGGTGGGAAGTTCTTGTACGGTTTCCGGTTTTCCTTAAACCGGTTTGGTGTACCGGTTCCCCTAAACTGGCTTATGAAAATGAAAAAACAATGATTTGCAGCAGTGAAATCTCCAGTTATTATTTATGGGATTTCATCTTGATATTTGTATTGATTATTTAGTTGAGTAAAATATTTTCATACCATACAATTATTTATTTAATATGGGAAATTATTATAAGATATTTCTAATTGAGAAATTATGCTAAGTAATTATGTTGTTCAGTCCAAAAACATTATGCCGTGTAATTTTTTGTTATGTGATAGAATACATTACAATTTTTATGTTACAATTGGGGAAAAAAATTATATATCCCCTCCATGCACTATTTGGTATCATGAGAAAACTAAGATAGGATAATAGTAGAATCCTTAACTTTTACATAAGATGTATTGGCATAAGGCCTTGATGTTATATTTAAGATGTCTCAAATTATGAATTCCCATCACTATATGATCATTTATTGTTATAAAGGAAGTTATTAATTGTTATGTTTTCCATTGATATATTTACTTTCTTTGTTTCATTTTTTATGGCATAACTCAATTTATTTATTCACACAATAATGTCTGTTTTATAATAAATTCTATTATAAGATACCCACTTACTAATAATATGATATCACTCTCTATATTATTTACAATTTTACATAGGAAACCAAGGGGAGTAATGAATATGAAAAATGGATTATGAGGATAATTATAATAATTTTCATGTATTCAGATGATGTATTTTTGTTTTTCAGTGTATTGTAAAACTCATTTATATATCTTGTTTTTGAGAGTACTAAACCATTGGATCCTATAAACTATTATCTATGTTCTAATTTAATATAATACCAACTACCTATATGTACTAGAGTTGATTTTGTTACAATAAAATAATTTTTTTTTATTTTTTGATTTTGAAAGACTATAAACCAATTTGTTCAAGGGTTGATTTTAATAAAAAGAGTATTTGGTTTATTTGAATTTTTTTGAGTTATGTTAGCTATTTTAGATGTTTTTAAATTTTATGTGATTTTGGGCGTGATGTGGTTAGATTAGTGATTAATTAAAAACAATGGTTCTTATATGGATTTAAAAGGATGATTTTATAACATGGTTTTACAATCATGTTTTAAAGGACTATTTATCATCTTATAAAAAAAATTCTTAATTATTATAAAACCCTTGGTTTTTATCCCCTTTATATTTTTCTTTACAAACATGTGTTCCCCATGTGGGATGATTTGAATTATTGTTTTTATATGTATACACGTGAAAGTGTGTGTTTCTTGAGAGGGTGTTAGAGGTGAGGTGAGGGAATATTTATTATGTTCTATAATTGATAAATATATTGATCAAACAACTTTTTTGATTCATTACCTCAATTTTGATTAATTTAATAGGAACCTAACCCATTTATGTGAGAGATTTAAATTTATGCTACAATGTCTTGTATTAGTACCCTAGCTAGTGTCCCCTAGTGTAGATCATGCCTATACTAGGGGAGTTCCCCTGATAAGGCTAGTTGAGAGAAAGTGGAGAGGTTATTTATTTTAGGAAAGTGACATATACCAGTAATTTGTTCCACCTGAGCATGTCTAGGATTGTCTCACATTTTGACTAAGTGTGTTTCTCATGATGCAATTACTTTTTCTTAAAAAATTATTATGATGATCTTTATTTAATAATATATTTTATTATTTTTTCCTTATCTTGATACTTTGGTTTCACATTTATCACTACTTTGGGTAATTTTAGCATTTTTATTGAGAGTTTTGATATTGATTTAGATGTTTCTCCATTTTATGATTTAGTTTCCATATCAAATGGATTTAAAAAACCTAGGGTTCTTGAGTTATGTTTTGAAAAGAGGAAAATAATATGTTTTTATTTTAAAAAACTTTTAAAGTCCAATTTTCAATGTTTCTAAAATGTTATATTTATAAATTGGTTGTTCCGATTTGATTTAAAAAAGGGGACTTGAAAGAAAAGTTTCAATGTATTTTTATTTCATGTGGTGGTTCCACCATTTGTTTATATAAAAATATGTGATTTCCTTTCATTGAAAAACATGATACTTATTTTCTTCATACTCACTTAAAGGAAAATATATATTAAAATTTTATTTAAAACTAGTATATATGAAATGTATTTTAAATTTAATTTCATAGACCCTTTGGAGAAATCATACTAGGAAAGTTTAGGTCAAACCCTATATACACACCTTCATGTGTGTGTAGCTTTTATTTTATCAAAAATATACCCAGGTTATGATCCTATGATTGGATAATGTTTTTATTGGTATCTTAATAGATATTTTAGATGTGGCGGTGACCAAGAGTCACATAGAAGTGATCTTATGGTGGATTGGGTTTGTGGTTTATTCAGGATGCTTCTATCCATCAATTTTACTAATTGTATTTATAATTTTTGTAAATATATTATTCTAGTAATGGATATATATACATTATGATGTGTATACCATATGTTGGATTGGTTGATTATATGGATCAAGCCATGGTTTTTATTTATTTATTAGTAACTATTTATATCATATGTATATAAGTCTAATATATAGACACACCATCATATATTCTTAGTAATATTTCACTACTTAATTATTATTTTTTTAGGGTGAAAGCATTCTCATTGGGTAATATTTGATTCCATGGTGCTTTCCATCATCATGTAGCGATCAAGGACATGCTTCAGGCCTTGTGGTGGTCTGGTTTGGATGACATGGCAGTTTGACTTGGGTTGGTTCATTATAGTTTCTCAGCTAAATTTATCCTAATGAAAACACTAAAAATGATTAACCTAACTCTTAGTGTCACCTCAATACTATATTTCCATACAAAAGACAATCCAAGGGAACCCTTCATTGGCATGAACCTATACAGTTGGATGATCAAGGTCTTGAAAAGTGTTTTCTTTGGAAGGAATCTGACAATTAATATTTTTAATAGAGATTTAATCTCACCATATTATCCCATGTATTCCCATTTACATGTGTAAATGATTATAAAGATTTAGTTTGGAATCTCTATTTTTCTACCAAATCAACATATTTAAACCATATTGATGTGTAATCATTGCAAAAATCATAAACAAGTTAGAGTTATGGTAAAAAAACTAAATGAATTTTCATACCTTGCATGTAACTTCTTATATGTGTGTATGAAAATTTATAGAAGTATTTTAACACATTAACCATCAATCATACACATATTCAAAATAGAGAAATTATGGTCATTAATAATAAATCAGAGAATAACAATAAATAATTGAATAATTCATAAGTTAAAACATGGGATAATATGAAAAATAGATAAATAAATTATAAATCATTATAATTTAGGCATACATGATAGACATTCCATAATTAAATAAATATAAAAACTTTATAATTATTACCATCTTTATATCCTTCATATTATCCTTTATATGGAATTTTATTTAAATATATGATATTTGAAATATAAAAATTCTATATATAAACTACTCATATATATTATGTTAGCATTCAAAATATCATATATTTATTATTTAGACCTTAATCACAACAATTATCAAAACACCATTTGACATGTCTTAAATAATTCTATCAAATGAAGCGTTTCAATTAGAAAAATTCAAATTATGAATAATTTATAATCCAATATAAACTTTTTTATATTTTTCTTTATTTGGTAACTTATAAAAACTTTATAAACCATCCTTATATTTTCTATATAAACCATTTACATCCAAATTATTATTCATTCCATATAATTATAAAAGTTATTTATCAAAAATTAATATTAAGGATATATATTTATTAAATATTCAAAAAAACACTAAATAATTAATTATAAACCTTTTAAAATTAAATAATTTATAAATAAATCTATAAAATAAATAATTATCCAAAAATACCATTTTATAAAATTTGTAAACATTTAATAACTTATATAATTAAATTCATAATTGAAATTTAAAAACGTTAAATTTTTCATGAATATATTACTTTATGATATAATCTATATCATAAACTATAACTTGACATAATACATATTTTATTTAGTGGTAAATAATCCTTGATTATTATATAGACTTCAACACCTAGATCATCATCTCTTATGATATTTTTTGATATTGTCTTAGTGATATGTGGCGCTGTTATGTGGTGTGAATCGATGATGTATTACAATATGAAAAACCATATCATATGCTACAATATATAGAAAGATGAATTATTTACATTATGTCTCCACCTATGATACCCTTTATCTTATAGTGTGCCAATCTCATGACCTACGACATCCCATATCATAAATCTAGACAAAAAACACATTTTCTATCATTTTTAGACTATCGTACATGATATGAAAAATAGCATGGATTTTCTAAAAATTAAAATATGATTTTAATAACCAATAAGCATAGTAATTCTCTGATACAACTTATAGGTTTCTATATATTTAATAAAATTTATTCAACATAGTGGAAGTTTATAAATAAAATAAACCCAGGATCAACCGTTTATGTGTTCTAGTCTATTTCATATTAAGGAAACATTTCCTCCCATTCTTGACTTTTACATTATGTTTCAATTTATAAGTATGACTATTATATAGATCAAATATAGTTTTTCGGGATAAAAGTTTAGCCAATTATACTATCAATACAAATATAGAAACAGTATATCTCATTCATGGTTTATAAATCCAAAACAATTAAATAAAATATGGTAATATTTTATTGAAATCATTCAAATTATCATAAAAATACACAGAGCCCAAGGCACTCCGCGACAGAAACAGAGATAAAGCTATGTAAAGAATCAGTATTGAAAAGAGATGAAGATAAAACTGAGGCTACATAGATTGTACCTCGAACTATATAGGGTCCATGATCCTGCTCCTGATGGATCTTCTCTATAGAAAATGTTTGACGTGTACTGCGGCCCTATGTAGAAGCCTTAAAACCTTGAGATACTCCTTCCAGAGCCTGAACACTGCGTCCACGGCCTCTACCTTGGCCTGAACGACCTGAAGAACTATAGCCCCCAGTCTGTTGTGGAACTGGTTATCCTGCTCCAATACACACGGTCGAAACTGATCCTCCTTCACTAGCTTCTAGAAGGGGAACCTTACAGAAACGATGTAGATGACCGATCTTGCCGCAAGATTTTCACTCCACTGGGTCACTTAGGCACGGGGGATTCTTATGCCTGCTCCTCCAACACTTATAACACAACACTTGGGTGCCAGAAGGGAGATCTCATCTATCAGAAGGAATACCTTTCTTCCTCGGGTCGCCTTGGGTAGACTCTCGGTGGCACTTCCTGCTGTCTGTCAGAAAAGAATCAGCCTTGGATTCTGAACCACCCTAGTCCACAGCTACAATCTCCCTTAGGTCCCTATCCGTGATCAACGCCTGGTTGAGTATCAGAGTAATAGAAGTTAACTGGAAGACATTCACCTACGATCTGATCTCTGGTTTGAGTCCCTCCTCAAACTTCCTTTCCAAGAACAGCTCGTCATTCCCTAGAACGGGAGTGAAACACTATAACTCTGTGAAACAGAATGAATACTCTTCAACTGAATGAGTACCCTACTACAGGTTCATGAAATCCCTAGCTCTGTCAGCCCTTAGAATAATTGGGTAGAAGTAGTCGTATAAAGTACGCTGGAACTGATCCCAAGCCATAGTCTATTGGTGCCCTGACTGAGAAACTAAGTCCCACAATCTTTTGGTGGAGTCTCACAACATGTATTCACGAGCTTGACCCTCTTGTCTGGGGGTGTCTCGAGATCGTCGATGACGGATAACATGGATTCTGGCCATGACTCCGTAGCCTACGGTCCTCCATCCCCAGTGAACGTGGGAGGATGCTGCTGTTGAAAAACCCGTGTCAACTCTGCCATAGTCAGGGAAGGATGCTGAACTCCCTGGACGGTCTGCGTGAATCTCATGAAACCTTCTCTGAACTTATCATTGGCACTAGTTCCTGGAATCACTGCAGGTGCCATGTCCGGAACGATAGGCAGAACTACTGGTAGTCCCTGATCGGTCGCATTAGGCATACAATCACTGCATGGTTTCTATCGTGAAATGGGAGGACGTCTTGGTGCCATTTCTCTGAAAGATCAAAACACACCTTCATTAACGACGAAAACAGTTGCAAAATAAGAGAGTAAAATGGAACAGGAGGAAAAAACCTTTAAAATTGGAAAAAACATGACTAAATGGCGTGTAGTATGGATACACAGCGTGTTTCCAGAAATTTTACCCTGGGCGTGTACCTTGGACATACATGGCTGTGTAAACAACCCAACTACACGGCATGTTCTCAAACTACACAGCATGTACTGGCCCTTTTCTCCCTTCTTGGTTACTCCTACATGACTAAGTCACACGGACTATCCCAAATGAAGACTAAACCTCCTATTGAGGAAGATACGACATGCACTAGACATGCCTTACCTGGACCGTGTTGTTAGTGACACGGCCTGACAGACGGTCAACACTACACGGAGCATTCCCAAGGGACACAACTTGCACTTGAAGGAAAACCATGACCCGTGTGGTTCGTTACATGGTCTGCTACACGGCTGACCCTTACACGGCGTGTTCCAAACAAACACGACGTGTATAGGAGAAGATAACACCAACTCGTGTTGTTTGTGACACGGCCGGGTACCAAGAACAAGACTACACGGTGTGTTCATTCCAAACACATTGTGTACTACCAGAGCTTTCTCGACCCGTGTTGTTAGTGACACAACCGGCTACACAGTTTACCACTACAAGACGTGTACATACCATACATGGCGTGTTCCTAAATACCCTTTTACAGCCCCGTTTCCTTGTCCACACGGTCTGTGACACGACCAAAAACTACACGGCGTGTATTTATAAAGTACACGCCGTGTATTCTGGGTTTTTCTGGACAGTAGCCTCATAACTGCACCAGAGCCCAGAAAACACAGAAAATAGAGGTTAATGTGCAAAATTTTGATCCGTGGGGACCCATACTCCCTGCGAATCAAAGTTTGGCATCAAAACAATGTATATAAAGATCAATAGTATAAAAAAACTCATGACCCACCGAATTAAGATCCTCGAGGTCCCATAACACCTCTAAGACCAAAGTTTGGCATCCGTGATAAAGAATATCTAAACAACCAATATCCTATTCACATAGTAGGTATTTTGTCACAGCATCTATCACAACAACATGAAATATCTAATGCAACCTAGATGGAATGGAAAAATGCATGGCATGCGATTTTTTAACATGTGCCTATATGATGCATGAGATGTAATACCCTCATCACATCGGGTTGCAATAAAATAGAACCACAATAATATAAACAGTAACATCACAAAACAAGTGAATCACCCAATGGTGAAACCAATTAAACGGTAACATTTGCAAAACTAGAAAATTATAACATTCGAGGTAATCTGGATTTTTCCCTATAATGGAGTTCTAGATCACCAGGAACAACTATTTATCATTTACCTATTCCATCCTATCCCTGTCTAATGTCGCTAAACCGTAAGTCAAATAGAAAAGGATGAACCTCCTCTAATACCACTTTGTAACGACCCGAATCTAGAGCCACTCAACTGGTGCCCCGTTCCCGGTTCTCCACATGGCCTCAAGCTCATTTCCCCAAATTCCAAAGGATTCCAACTAGTAGCTCAGGCCTTGGTATGTTATTGGGGAAACTATGCCCTTATTTGGTAAGGTATACAGTGGAAAATAAATAACAATCAATAGCAGAAGCAGTAACATCGTACAACAACTGAACCAAATAGCGAAAGCGATGAATATATATAGTAATGATGATAATGATGCAGTAGGTACAAGTATCTAAGGAAAGAACCAAACACAACAACGTGAAGAAATACAACTGAAAACAAATTACTAAAAGTAATAGCAACTCTAGCAGCATCACAAGCCTAAGCTCAGTCCTATGCTCTCCAGCTCCAACTAGCGATCATGTACCTGAAGTAGAAGGGCCACCATCTCTATACACTCCTGCAACCATATACCCTGTTTGGGCCAAAAAGAAGGACCCAAACAGGGTGTCAGACTAATCCCAGTAGGCAATCACCACAAGATCTGTGACCTACTGTTAGTGAGCAATATAGAAAATGTAAAGGAAATAAATGAAGCAGAGAAATAGAGGTACACCAAAGTAACAATCCTAAAAATCTCTATTCAAATTTATTTATTAATTTAATAAAATCATTTAATTATCAACCAAGGAGTCTAAAAAACATCTCCATATTCTCAAGGCACAACAAGTAACACAACAGGTATCTCAATAGACAACCTAGACAACAAGAAGTACAAACCCAAGATTGTTCTTTGGTTTGGAGGACTCGTCACAACCAACCAAAAAAATAATAATACTGACTCGCTGGGTGGCTCCTACTGACAGAACCCTCTAGTCAAATAATCATACAAGGCACATACCCTCTGGGAAGCTCTCACCAAAAATTTCCCTATGGTCTTGTAATGATAGATACTGACTCTCTGAGGAAGAACTTATGTCTAATTCCTCTTGTGGTCTCGATACGTGAATAAACTAAGGACACTCTTGGGAAGAAAAAAGTCCAATTCTTGTAGGTCCTGTTTATGAAACTAATTTATAACAGACTCTCTAGGGAAGCCCTTAATCATAAAAATCCTCTTTAGTCTACCGAACCAGGTTCACACAACCCTGAGCAGTCTAGTCGTGCGCAATCGACTGTCAGCAGCCCTAAGTATGTTCAAAAACTACTTGGAGAATAGATACAATGCATCAAAAGCATATAAATAGCAGGAAATACAAGCAATCAGCTATAACAAGGCAGACAAATAATGCTAAAAGGTTTGCCTCACAGGAAACCTAAGCCAAATGACGATAAATAGCCAAAGAAAGGGAAATCACCCATGGGTGATCCTCGAACAGGAAACCAAGAATACATTACTATAAATTAACCTCAAGAAAACAATAAATCAAACGAAATTAAACAATGGAATCAAAATCCCAAACCCGGGATACCCGACACATGGGTATCCAACACTTTTTTCATAAAAACTCGATGACATACACCATAGGGAAACAAACCACCTACCATGATGCTAGGAGATCGATATAAGTGAACCACGGCGATTGATTCTCCTTAGATAATTAAAGATATGAGAAAATGTCCAAAATTCTCAACCAAAGATAACATGAAAATGAGGAGGAATAATGAAACAAGGCTATAGCAGAAGAGAGATCTTACCGAGGCGATCCCAACGCAATCGATGGCGGCTGAAATAGAGATCGGACAGCAGCTCGGGGGCTTGGAGAAGGATCACGGTCGTATGAGAGCTCTCGGCCTAACAAAACCTAGAAGAAGGCCGTTCTGGGGATTAGGTGCGACCCCAGTCTGTTTAATAAAAAAAATACACGAAATGTACTTCTGGGTTACACGGCTTGTACTCGGTTTTTCCGTACTCCGCTTTAAGCAGCCTCCACATCACCCCTACACACCGTGTGTGTGGCCCGGACACGGCCAGCACACAGATTGGCGTGGAAAGGGTGTACCCGGCGTGTACTCATAAAGTACACAGCATGTGCTTCAAAAATTTCTAGAACCCCTAATTTCTAAAAAACTCCAGGAAAAAGGAAGACATACCTGAAATGAAGATCCAGGTTCTTACATTTCAGGACGTTTCATTCTCCCCACCTTAATCCTTTACATCCCCGAAAGCCAAAACAAAGGTTAATCAAACAATTCTGGGTATTGAGAATGAATCTAACCCTCACTCTCCCATGCGTTCTCCTAGAGATTCTAGTGCTACCACTGAATGCCCACTAGAGGAATCAACAATCCACAAAGGACATTCTCCTTGCGATCCTCTATCTCCAGTAAAAACACCAAAAATATCACCCATCATCAACATTCAACTCTCCCAAGTCAATGACGTGCGATGGATCTTGAATGTACCTCATAAGCTGTGAAATATGGAAAAAACAATGCAACTGGTGCATCTGTTGGGGAAGAGCTAGGTAGTACGCCGTCTCTCTAATTGTGTTGAGGATTTGGAAAGGTCTGATTAATCTCGGAGATAACTTGTAACCCCATCAAAATCTTCGTAATATACACCAGGGTGAGGCCCAAAGGAAAACATGGTCTCCCTCATCAAACTCCAAGGGTCTCTATCTCTTACCGACATAAGACTTATGTCTTCTCTGTGTAGTCCTCATCCACTCCTGGATGATCTGCACCTTCTCACTGGTAGCCCGTACCAAATCTAGACCCATGATTATTGACTCCCCTGGGTTTTTCCAGCATATAGGTGATCTTCATGGCCACCAATACAAGGATTCAAATAGGGCCATGCCAATGGTGGAGTGATAGAAATTTTTTATGAAAAATCCACCAGTGGTAGGTAGCCCTACCAACTGTGACCAAATCTAGGACACAATAATGAAGCATGTCCTCCATGGTTTGTATAGTCTGCTCTGTCTGACCATCTGTCCAGGGATGAAAAGATGTGCTCAAGTGCAGCTGAGTCCTAAATGCCTCCTATAATCCCTTACACAACTATGATGTAAATTTTAAATCTCGGTCTGAGAAGATCTTCGAAGGCACCCCGTGAAGCCGCACTATCTCCAGGACATAGAGGGGTCCCAAGCCCTCTACCGATCCCTGCTCTTATATCGGTAGGAAGTGAGCCAACTTGGTGATTCTGTCAATGATAACCCATATATATTCATGGACCATGGACGTGCATGGTAATCCTTTCACGAAGTCTATCATGATTCCATTCCACTTCCACTCAGGTACCTCATGTGGTTGTTCCAAGTATGATGGAACCTGATGCTCGTCTTTGAATTGCTGACAAGCGAGGAATCATGAAACAAACTCTTCTAGTGATTTCTTTATCCTTTTCCACCAGTACTAAAATCAGATTTCTTGGTACATCATTTACACACCATGATGTACCGCCAAATGGGGTGTATGTAACTCCTTCAACACCTCCTCCCGCAACATTACTAGTACCCTGGTGTGTCGTAAAAAAATGATGGTGTTCTCCCCACCTATAAAAAATCCATCAAGAGCCCATCTTGAGGATATCTGAGCATTTCGTTCCTTGCCGTCAACATCCACATGTTTTCCCTTCTTAACTCACTAATGTAGTGGGGGAGTGACAGTCATAGACTGGAGGTAAACTCCTCCATCACCTTCCATGATGGATATCTACATTTCGGATAGATGCTCTATTACCTCACTAGTATCTACAAACTATACCTCCTAAAGAGAACATTAGCCTCCATGTTCCCCTTCCTAGGAGTATAGAATATCTCAAATTCATAGTCGTAGAGGAACTCCAACCATAGCCACTGTCTCAACTACTGAAAAGCCTATTGGAACCTTTCCATCCTCATGAAAGGATACCCCTTTTAACTGATTGATGTGACCATCGACCCTTTGGATGTGGGTACTCATTCTCCATGGCCACTTAGTTAACGTTATAGTAAACCACACAAAACCTCGAACACTGGCTCTTAAGAAGCCCTTCCTCTGCAAGTCCCCCACCTACTCCCCCTTCTTGTGAAGCTCTACCAAAGCCCTCTAATATGCTGATGCTGATATCAGTTCCATCTCAAGGTGTAGAATGATATATAATCCCTTCACCCTATAGGAAGGTAAATCATAGAAACATATTTTTAAAGGATATTCTTGCACTCCGCCACTACTACTAGGAACTGAAAATTAAAAACATCTGCTTCCATGAGGGTAAGGCTATCCAACTAAAGAGTGATCAACTGCACCCACCTATACATGATTTTATCTAGTGCTGACTAGGTTTCCTTTTTCACCATCTTGGGAAAACCCCATTCCAATGCTGAAGATATACTGCATACGTTTGTCTAAAATATTCAATTTGAGCATGAACTTTGGATTACTAGTCCATAAAAAATCTAACATCGTAAGGCCTCGACGATGACACCAAGAGGTTCCAACCAAAACTATAACCTAAAGGGTTAGATCACAACATCATCATAACTGTGATTATCAAGTCTCCTCCCATAGGTATCTCTAGACGTAAATATCAAGTCAGTGGTTTAACCAGAAACTATCGGTCTTGAACAAGATTCTTGATAAGAAAGGATTATTAGTACTTATGCATATTAATACGGTAGGTAGTAGTATATACAAACCATACCTAAAATCATTCATGGATCCTATGGGTCATACTCTTTGACTGCATGCAGCTACTCCCTTCACCTATCCTCTAGATCCCTAAGCCTGGTGGGGACCACAATGGTGTGGTGGTTGTAACATGTATAAATGTATACCACCTCCTAATGCTCTCCTATATTATCTTTGATGTCTAATTCCTTGAATATTCATTTTCCACATAACATCCTCTTCTCAAAACATTTTACACATCCATGTCTCTGAGACTGACGTCAGTTTCCTACTTTTCCACTACTGACATTCACATCTTGTATCAATTAAGACAGATAAGATTCAACCACAAAGGTTCTATCTAGAACCCTAACATAAGTAGGAATGTACAAAGGAATAGTTCTTGATCGGTTGTCCCTAAACACATCTCGCTAGGAGGTCCAAGCCCTAAATCACTAGTCATATCGTACTCATCAAGTACCTGGAATGGTCGGTAGTGATAGTAGTAAATTCTTGACCAATAAAAGTGGTATTCCTGGGACACCACCTGAATGTACCATCTTGGGAAATGATCCCTACACCAAAGCCTCATAACTCTGTGGACAATCCTCATGGTCACACACTAGAATCATGCATATATGTCAATGTGGAGGCATCATGAAAGAGAATAAAGATGAACCATGGTCAATATGTTATACCAGGTGAGATGACTCAAAAGAGATCAGGAGAAAAAAATTCCAAAACACATGCAATCAGTGTTTTCATTTACCAAGTCATAAAATAGAATTCAGGGTCTTGGTGTATGGATACGTCGACCTTCGCACCAATACCAAACTCCCTAGACTAAAATCCAAACTCAAGACACTTAACACGATTACCCTAATTGAAAATATAGACTCTTGGTATTCTGGTAGAACCGACCACCCTCTGTTACCACTTTGTCACGACCCATCCCCCATGGACCATGTCGTGACAACCCCATTCCTGCCTTCCATAGGCTATGGGCTGGTAACTAGCACCGGGAAGACGTATCCCAAAAAGGAAATCCATTTCCTATAAACCTGTACAAAAACAGATAGGGAGTACTACACAAAGAAATCCACAATGGAAATAAAATAGTATATCCACCACAAAGTACCCCCACTAAGAGTAAAGTGTGTAAACTGAATGTAAAGGGGCCTGAATACAATCCCAACTGAACGGAAAGTTTAGAAAAGGAATTACCTACTCTGAAGGACGTCTGCCAAGGGTCCTACAAGAAGGGTTGGTACATCTCTCTATTGGATGTCACTACAACACATAATTTCTATCGATCCACCTCTGAGCACCGTCTATCCCTGGCTCCCCAAAGTCCCAGTCAAAGCTGTCTATCATCTGCACAAGACACAGTAGGTGTAGGCGAATCCCATGCAGGGGTGATTGTAAAAATACTTAGTCTGGACCCTGAGACCCCCGAAGGTATCTCAGAAATCTATAAAGGAAAATATCACAAATGAAATACCACAGAGGTAATACCACCATGCAAGATCTCAAATACATAGTACAAAGTAAAAGACATAGCTCACGCAATGTATAAAATAAGTAAAAAAGTAAAGATTATTAGTCATAAAGCTATATCATCTTATTCTATTGAGAGGTTTTGTTGCTGATCCACACATGATTGCTAGGAGATGATCCACACATTTTCCCTAGGTGTTGATCCACAGAGGTTTTCTAGGTGTTGATCAACACAGGGTCGCTAGGTGATGACCCACACATTATCACTAGGTGCTGACCCACATAGGATAGCTAGGTGTTAACCCAAATAGGTTTACTAGGTTCTAACCCACACAAGATCGATAGGTGCTGACACACATAGGATCACTAGGTGATTACTTACACAGGATCGCTAATCATTCTTCACATCACATCCAACCACTGGATTCTCGAACCTAGCATGCTAGATTATGGGAGGATCCAATCCAGTATCCATCAGTCATACCTCAACTTCCAATAAGTACCACATAGATTAACCCAAAGGACCTTATCGTCGCAAGGGTTCTAACGGAAAAGACGACGCGTCGAACGAATGCATGGTATGTAATAAATGGGATTTTTTATAAAAAGCACCCTGTTGGATTTGAGTCCAATCCAACCCGGATGTACACCAACATCCGCCAAAACTCATGTAAAGTATCTCAAAAGGACTACCTCATCTCAAGGGTCCCAATCCCACTGATGACACATCAATAAGATGCCCGATTTGAGAGATATATGTGTTTTAGTGAAATGAGGACAGGTTGGGTCTGGGTTCGGTATGACCCAGTCAGACCAACCCAACCCTGTCTGGGTCGACCAACCCCATCCCGTTGGGCTGTAGTTCTGGCCCATCCTAGTTGGGTGGGTCCGAACCACCGGTTTTTTCCGACGTTCCATAGCGGGCGGGCTCCCCCATTCGGACGTGGAAGGTCTTTAGCTCATGTGGCTGATGAAACTGGCCACACCCTCCACATAACCTATGAACTGAGTCAGTGGGATGACCATTCAATGCAGTGCCAATGTGGTGCCACAGGTCTCCATCATTGTGTTCGTGGTGGCCACGGCCTACGTTGCTCGCCTGAGCAGCCCAGACGGGAGCATCCACTTCCATACGGGGCCTGTCGGCGTCACACCTCCACGCCGCCACAACTGCTGGCCTTGGTGCCACCCTCTTCCTATGGCCACTGCTGCGGGCCACCAATGGCCACCCGTGCATAGATAGTTTCTTCTGCGGGCCACCAGAGCTGCTTTGATGGTCCGTTTCTTGATCCGTCTGTGCCTACGAGATCGTAAGGCTACCACCTTCACTGTAAAAGCCTCAAACTTGCCTTGCTGCCATTTCAAAAATTCATCCTCAAAGAACTCACATGCAGAGGGGCTCTGGCCTTGTACGTGTTAGCCTAAACCCTCTACCTTAGAATTTTAATAACATGGGGAGGTCCGAGGATTGAAGATCAATCAACACAAGTGATAATTTAATCCCGGATAGAGAAATTTCAAATATAGTCACCCTCCAGCAAGAACACATGATATGCAGATCAACCTATTTGTGGGTTGACCCGCATTCGTCGTTTGGAACAAAAATGGGAAAAACCTGAATATAAACAAACCCCATACCTTATTTGACCTTTTTTTTGTAGTGTTCTGTCCTAGAGGGTTCAAGTGGTCGATTTCTTTCGTCGCTTCCTGGATTCGTTCTTTGAGGTACATCGAAGTTGATGACATTCTACCTACATTCATCATTAATCGTTGGAGATTAATCTTTTCGAATGTCCATAAGAGAATTATCCATGGTTTAATTATTAACTCACAAATGTGTTTGTTTAATAAAAAGAAATGCATCACATTGTTTCTGTTACTCTGTGACATTTTGTTGTTATGCTATTTCATTTATAAAATAACATACTGGTTATGCTTTCACAATGAGCCATTAAGTAACCTCATTTAATTTTACCTATTGTTAACTTTTTTCCACACCTCAACACCACCGTCCACTACGCAACGGTGAGAAAATAATATACAATAACTTTTTAAGCTATTTTATTATTTTTTGAAATTTCTGATAATTAAATTTTCTGTCTGACCCTTTTGGGTCGAAGTTTATTACTTTCTAGGAGAATATTTATATTCCAAGTTCAACGGTGCCCTCATATTTTTGATCCGAGCATTTGTTCAAATTTTAGAAAAATCCACTCGCATGTTTATCGAAGGTACCAAAAAAATTTCAAAAAAATAACATTCACCATCGACCCGCACCGTTCAAGGGTAGGATCATCCTAAGGGGAACACGCCATCATGAGAACAATGGTACCTCATATTTTCAATATGAGTTATCTTTTAGGATTTATAAGTATTTTGCTATAAATAATTGTTAATTATTTTAATTACAATCAGAAACTAGCATCCAAAGTTGGCATGCGCAGACCAATGTTAGGATCTTTCTAAGGAAAGAGTACCCTCAGGAGCTTAAGGGTGGTCTCATATTTTTAATCCAATTCAACATTCATGAGTTATAATCATTTGAAAAATAAAATAAAATTATTTAATTATTTTATTTATAGTTATGACATTTTTTGGTATTCTCACTAGAGGGTTGTGGCGAATGAACTTAAGTCATGCCTAGGGTAATCCCACCATCTTAAATGCAACGGTTCCCTCATATTTCTAATCCATGCAACTATTTAATATCCATTCCACTTTTTCATGAAAACCACTCACACGTGCTATTTAAATCTTAATAATTTTTGATTGATAATTATAGGCACTCTGGGACTCAGAATCGCACATCGTCTCAGTGCCTGGTCTCGAAATAATTCTATATAATTTAAAAAAAATATGGAAATTCATAGAAATTACAAATGGAACACATGGGGAGTTGTCCTCAGGTTTATTTTTAAAGAAAGAAAGTCATATTTTAATAAATGACTTTAGATAAAAAGGGTTGGTGTATTTCAAGTGACTTATAAATAATGTTTTGATATGGGTGAAAATGTGGTTTCATAATGAATTATAATTAATGTTCAATGTGGTGCTATGTTTAAAAAAATGTATTGGAATCTGAATTCAAATTTCTTGGAAGAACATTTGGAACATTAAATTAAGTGTTTAATGTTGTTAGAACCTCATTGATGCCCTTTTTCTTATTTTACCGTTTGAGGGGATATTCATTAATATTTGACGGATGTGTGATGTGGAAACAGGTTGTTTTGTGGAGAGTGTTAGAGGAAAGGGATATTTATTATTCATACCAGTGTAAAATATTTACCTTTTCCCAATAAGATAATAGCTATTAGTAATGGTACATTTTCTATTGGTAAAGATTTTTACTAACACATATGTTTTGTCACTAAATTGTTGGTAAAAACTCTATCGCAAACTGTTATTGAAATAGAAAAAAATAGTTATATTTCAATTATACTAATACTAATAGATAATATATTGGTTGGTTAAAATGTTTAGAAAAATATTCAGATGAAAAATGTTGATGTTGAAAATATTTTTACAAATACAAATAACTAATATCTATTTGAAAATTTTTATGTTTTAATAAAATATTATGTGAAGATATTCTAATATTTGTCGCTAAAATTTTATTTCATATTTATTATTATATTTATATATAATATAATTATTATATTTATTAGATAATAATTATAAAACTAGTGTATATAAAGCTCAACAAACTACGTATTTTTTTGAAAAACATGTTCAAAAACATACTAAAACATCATTTAAAAATATATTCAAGATCCAATAAAAAACATGAATATCCAAGAGGAAAGTTACAATCATTTTAAAACATAATCAAACTTTGAGAGAAGTTATATGAAACTTCATCTACAATATATTTCCAATAAAGGTTGTCACTAACGATACAAGTTTCATGGTTCACACTAGTGGAAGGGACCATAAATTCATTACATCCACTAAATCATGACATGTAATCAATGACAATGATTGCATTTAGTAGGTTCTCATTATATGCATGAAGCTAGTTATCCCAAATTTTGGATGTAGATCTCCCTCTTTTTACTGGGAGAAGTGGATCATAAATGCAGTTCATCACCAATATCACACCTAGGAAAAGAAAAATATTCTTATAGTATAGTATATTATTATAAAAAAATAGCACATAAAATGAGATAAGTTTAGTACACAACACAAAAGTTTAGTAATAAATCATAGAATTATGAATAGAATCAAAGAAGAGATAAAGGATCTCCTATAAAAATATTGAATCCTTTGAATATCTCTCAACTCAAAGTTAGGAGTTTTACTAGGAGCTCCAACCATGTTCTCTAATTATAAATATTGGCCCTAAGTCTTGAAGCCTCATTTTAACTTATTGTCAAATACATTTAATAATCACTATCTAAAAAAAATTACAACCACAATTTTAATTATGTAGACCAATAAACTAGAAAAATCCAACCACCAACCTCATAAGTAACTTAGAGACCCTTCCCAGCCTTCCGTACTTGGCAATTTCAGTCTAACTAAATCTTTCCCCATATGGTTTAGTATTACTCAAAAAATATTAAAATTAGTGAGAAAGACCTAAACCAGTACCTCATTTGGAGTCAGGGAATCTACAAACATCAACCTCATATCCAAACCAATAAACATAATATCTACTATGGATTACTCAACATAGATGGAGAGAATCAACTTCATTCATAATAAATTTGCACAACCTTAAGCAATGAATATACCTTGATAAAATGGATATCCAAAAAATGTTCAACAAGGTTGTCATAAAATATAAATGAACATACATGGATAACAATGATATCCCGATAATTCAAAAAAAATAAAAAAGATTTTCCTTTAGTAGAATTATAATATTTTAGATAAATTAATTAAGAATACAAGAGAATAAGCATTCAACTATTACAAAAAACTATTGAATATTAAAAAGTAAATTGTGGTAGAAGGAAGAAAAATTGTGGGTTATGTAATTTTAATATATATCACATATGTAACACTTTAAAAAAATATGTGATGATTTTTCTATATCTCAAAAATCACTTACACTTAAATTATATGAAAATATCACTCAATTAAGTAGTATAAAAACAATTTCAATAAGAAAACTGAAAAGAAATAAGCATTTTAATTTTTAATAGAGAAGACACAAAACTATAATGAAACTATATCAGAAAATTTTATCATGGGTAAATAAATAAATAAATTCATTTCTACTTGCTAAAATAACCTCTTGCCAAACATGTACCTAAAAACCTCAAACCATTACTCATAAAACAATTGTTCAAAATACTATTTGGGAAATATAAATAATAGATTTTGGAAATAAATTATAGAAAATAGGAAGAGAAATATGTTTGGAAAACAACCATACCAATGCCTTGAGCCAATGATAGAACACATACTTCTACTTTACTCAGGTTTCATACACTATAAAAATATATATAATAATATATATTTTGATATATCATTAGATGTGTGTGTATGTGTGTGTGTGTGTTTGTATTTTTTTAGAACATAGATAAATATATATGTTATAATGATGGATATCACCTATTGTAGCCTCACCATTGGACCAAATTATCCAATCCACATCATCGAGACTAAGAACCGAGATTCTGAACAAACAAGCCAAGCCATGACATCTATACTTAAAACCAATCCAGAAGACAACAATAGGAGGTTCCTCATAGGATATAAAAAGAGTTAATGAGTTTTAATGAATTATACACATATTATAATATATTACACATATATTACATAATATATAATAATCTATTTCAATGATTACATATAGAACACATAGATATTTCATAGATAATAAATACACAGATTACACAAAATATTGATATATTACACAAATATTTAATGATAGAAATATTGATGCATGAAATATGTATAAAAAATAAATACAAGATATATAAATAGAGAAAATAGAATAATGAGGTCCAAGAATTCCCATTTGGGAATAGTTTTCATGTATAGTTCAAAGTTTTTTTATAGAAAATTAAAAGTACTAGAATTAACCATTAATATTCATAAAGTATTATCCATGGGAACCTTTAGGAGAGTAGGAATATTCCTATTAAATTAAATTGGGAACCATAAGAATAAATCTACTTGTATTTTAGTGGTCATATTTTTATCATCTCACTAAAAGATCTAGTGTAACAAGGAACATAGGTTCACCAACAACATCAGTTTAGTCATGAACAAAAATATTGAACTCATGACACTTAGCCTCTAGATTCAAAATTAAAATCCTATAGCTATTTAAATAGTTAATTTCAGCCTCTATTATATATAAAACATTAACCCATCCCATGAATTATATTGATATAGATCTTGTGTAGTAAAAAATGATTAACCCAACTTGAACCTTTGATCCTCATATTGGTACATACCGATACACATATTTATTTATGAAATATATTGTATTATAAATTATAATATATTAAAAAAATTACACAAATAAATCATATATATAACCTTTTAATGAATTGTAATGAATGATGCATCGATAATATATTATAAAGATTATACAGAAAATCAATTATAGAGATGACACATATAACCTGTTAATGAATTTTAATGAATGATACATTAATAATTATTGAATTGCAATATGATACAGATAACAAATGAATTTTAAATTTTTATATATAATTAATGGATGATAAATTGACAATGAATGACTAGTAAAAGTTTAATGAATTTTAATATGATGTGGATGCAGAATGAAATGTAACACAGTATATAAGATAAATGAAATGTATTTTGATACAGATAACTAATGAATGGTGCATCGATAATGAATTTATTATAAACTATTAAAACATTGAAATCTATTATAGAGATTATATATATTGTATTTCAATGAATGATACACGGATGATGTTATAGAAAAATACTCTGATAGTTTTAGTGGTAAATTTGATGGAGATCCCTTCATCTATGGTGTGATAAAATAGATGATGTTAGACAAAAAGAGAAGAGGTAATGTGATTTTTTTAGGACTTCACAACTCATTGAATGAATTCAAAATAACAAATCTAGAACATAAAGTAGGGGAAATAATATGAAAGTTAATTTTTCTCTAGATTGATCTTATAACCACCAAGAAACCATCCACTAGCCTCAACCAACGAGCTAGGGTCTTACTAGTGATGCTTCCTTATCATGGTTTCTTACTTTAATGTGTCCATTCATTTGATAAAATGATTTTTTGATTTAGTCAAATGAAAAAAATATATATTAACCTTTATATAAAATCAATAATTTACTCAACATGGTAGTGTTCGGTGATATATTTGATATTGTAAGAATACCAATGAATAAAATGACTCGAATTATCATGACCATCCTATCCATGAACATGAAATTGAAGAAAACTATAACATTGATTCCTAATATAATAATGGGATAAAATAGAAAGTATGGGTCATAATCAATGAGAGGAAAATCCATTTCTGAATCCCATGATTGAAAACAAAAGTATGGAGTGCTGTTTCTAGAAGAAAAATTGTCCAATAAAAACTACCAAAGTAAAATAGACAAACTAAACATAAAAAACAATCAACATCTATATTTTTATTATAATAAAATATACATATATAATAAATAAAAAAAAGTCACTAAAAAAACACAAAGGAAAAACCAAACTATCCTAAAATAGAACCACAAAAAAAATTACAATCCAGAAATAATATTTTACTTTTACTCCATAAACTACCCAAGAAATTGAAGAAAAATAGACCAACTAAAAACAACAAGGAACAATTAGTTTTTTGATACTTTGGGAAGAAAATAATCATAGTGAATAAGATTATACCAAGAGTGGAAACTACCTAAAATAATACACAAGATAATGATATAGGAAAAATCAAATGGGTATCTATACCAAAATCAACAAATTAATTCACAAAAAAATAATGAATCAACTGAAACTCTCCAAGAGAAAAACAAAAACATAGTATTGGAAGAATAAATTTTCTAAATGGAATGAAAAATAATAATTATTAATTTCTAGTGATTGATTAATGGTAAAAATGATATGATAATTTTTTTCTTTGTCCTGATAAAAAATATCTGAATCTAAGATGAACAATATTCTAAGAAGTGTTAAATTCCTCAAAATAATTCTTCCAAGAGATTAATTTAATAAAACTATATTTAGTATGATTTTAGGAAAATAAAGACACTAAAAGAATGATAATTTGAGAAATATACTAATAAGCATCGAGGCCTTGAAAATATCACTAGAGTGGATTCATAGAATAAAATATTAATATCTTAAAAATCAACCAAAAAATAAATACAAAATCAAACAAACTCACTTATAATAAATTTTAGAGAAACCCTAACTGATATTCAATTCAAACACTAAATACTACTGATTTTAAATTTATTATGATTCAAGATAAAAATAGAATTCTTTTGAAGAGAATCAAACATGAAACAAAATAATGATAAATTTTTATTATATTATGCTCCCCCAACATCTGATCATTATAGTATAAAGAAGAAAATGATTTAATATCAGTGAATAGGCGTGGATATGAAGGTGGATATTCAAGTGTGTCAGAAATTATATTTCCAGTGTGGGGGAAGAAAATGAGGATATGTGATCCATAAAAATGTCAAAAAAACTATTTTCATCATCTCAATGAAAAATTTATGACACCGTATATCATCAATCTCATCAAATAGATCTAGTGGATCACACCAAGGATCATCCACTAACATTAAACAAGATTAAAAATAAATCATTAACCCTCCAAATGATGGAATTGATGACCAGAAGAATGGTAACATATTAGTGTATGAACTGATGACTAGAACACACACCACAATACTACCCCAACATCAAACATCTATTACCCCATTGATCCACGATTGCCAGGTTATCATCAAATAATCATCACACTAAAAAATGAAAGGGAGAAAAGTTGTGATTCATGAGAATTATGCCTAATGAGAACACCCCCACCCAGGTGAAGGGTGGGGATAATTGAGAATCATGGAAATATGGCTGTTTTATGTTTTTGAATTTTTTATATTTCAAATAGATTTGTTAAAATATGGAATATTTTTTTAATACATTCAATATTTAAATATTTAAATATTATTTTTTATTTTTTTGAAAATATAATATATATGGAATATATTTTTTAAATTTTACATTTTCTATAACATATTTTTCAATTAAATACAACCAATTTATTGAATTGGCTATATGACTTATTTTTCGTATTTTTTTAGGATTAAACTAAATTTTAATATGAAAATTACAATTATTCTAAATAATAGTAACATATTTTTTATTATTAAAATTATAATTGATGAATATAAAAAATTTGTGTTAAAATATTTATTAATAATGAAATTTTAATATTGTTAATGTTTTATTGGTAATAGTTATTATTAATAACATATTCATATGTTAGTAAAAAAATGTTGGTAGTGGTATAATAACATATTAGATATAATTATTGATAAAATATATTTTGGTATTCAATGATATATATTAATAGATATCACTGTTGGTGAAAATATTTGTAGGTACTTAAAAACTAATATCAATAAAACTCAATATCTTTCATAATTGATCATTTTTACCAATAGATATATTTTCTATTAGTAGATTTTTATTTGTATAGACCAATGTTTTTATAGGGTTCCTTGCAGATGCATGTATTGATCTTGTATTAATTGTTTTTCTCACCCACACCTTATATTGTTTTTGGGAACCCTTGTAGATAAGTAGGAGACCTTGATTCATGATAATCTAGTTTAGGGTACACATGATCTAGTTCCCCTAATGATACTAGTGTGGGCCGATTGGGTGGCTTGTGTCTTGGTTTAGAATGAAACACATGCCATGAATTGGACCCATGTTTGTATTATTTTCAGGGTCATCTTACTTTTGGACATTAGTTATAACCTATTACACTAATTAATCAATTGGTGGTTTAATATAGGGGATCTATATCTCACTTTTTTATTTTTCCATATTATTTCTTATTATGGAACCTTTTATGTTATTTACTTTGGTGATATTTTGTTAACATAGTCGTGTTGGATATGTGTTCTGCTTCATTAATTGGGTTTGGGTTTATTTTTTAAATGATTTAAAAATAAATAAATTTAAGGGAAGTTATATAATAAATAGAGAAACAATTAATTTTATTTTTTATAATTACATGAATGGTTATAAATGTGAGAAACGATTTTCACTGGTCTTCATGAAAAATCAGAAGTTTAGATTTTGAATTTTAATGCATTTTCCATGTAAAGACATGACCACAATTTTGGTAGTATATATTATGATGTTTGTGTATTGTATTTTTTATAAATAAAGGGAAAAATTCTATTTTCAAATTTATTTCAAACTATAAATAATGAACTTTAAATTGAAAGGAATTTCATAGACATCATGATGAGATCCTACTGGTCATGTTAGCTCACAACAAGTTCACACACCCATGTGCATTTTATTTCACCTATATTTGACACATATTCTAGGTTTTAACATAAAATTTTATTCCTTTCCTTGTATGTTTAATGTAAGTTTTCACCTAGTGAACAACCTTGGGTTTCAAGGAGTTTTCCTTTCAATTCGGTTGCAATTTTTTTTTCATTTTGGTATATTGTTGTATTGTCCAATTCAACCATAATTTATTTCTATTTACTTCCTTATTTTATGGAATCTTGATATTTATATTCCCTAGATGATTCCTATTTATTTATGTACGTTGGTTGGTTTATTTTATTATATATGAATCGTTTGTTTATTATTTTTCTTGTATTGTTTTGGTATAGGCGTCCAATACCTGGATACTCCAAGTCAAATTCTGAAAAAAGGATCCACTAATTTTTAACTCTAATTTTATAATGAATCAATCCCAAGTTTCTTATTTAATTCTCAAGCACTGGCTTCTAGCCTGTGGGGATTGGGAACAACTTTTAGGACTAATACTGAGCCAGGTCGAATGATATATTATATCATCCCAAACCAGTTCGTTGCAAATGGTATCAAGGCCTTGGTTCAAAAAAGGGAAACTTTTTTGGAGTGCTCTATATTTATTTTCCAATGTTTTTATAAAGGAGAATAATATTGTTAGGACTCAAGAGGTAAGTGTAAGTATAACCTAACTAGCTCTTTCTCACCGTGATCATTGAGTTAATATGGGTGGTTGGGATTTAGATTTCATTTTGATTCTTCTTATAGATAATGATATATAATGATGGTGGTTTATTATCATCAGCATTGGGTGACATTGTGTAATTTTCAATAATTTTTGTTCTTGGATTTGGGATGAAAATAGATAATTAATTTAAGTTGTGAGGATTCCTTTCATGGACTGAAAAATAATGATGTGACCAAACACTCAATTCTAGAAATATTTTAGAGACTTTTTAGTAATTTTCATATGGATGTCAACAATGCGGCTATGTTATGAATAGTACTTAATTTAATTTGATTTTTTATTCATCCAATCTAGTTCTTGGATTCGCCTTGATACAATTTAAGTAATGGAAAGATAATCCGGGTGTCTTTTATGATATTTTAGGTGATTAAATTTGTTTTTGGTCAATATTTATGGTATGCATGATTTTGGGTGTTTTCAAATTTGGTTTTGGGTGTGTGAAATAAATAATTTTATGAAAAATGGTTTGATATAAATCTTTAGGTCTTTCATGTAAAATGGTTTTTTATGAAACACTTTTTATAAGTGTTTGTTGTCATCATGGGGTTTTAAAAATGTATCAATTCTAAAAAAGAAAATTTAAATATTCTTTAAAAAAATTTGTGCATTATTTGAATGGATTTATTTTATGTAATAAAATGCATATAATATTTTGTAATAAAAATGGTGTAACATTAAAATATTGATTTGGTACCATGTTTTTTATATGATTATCAAAACTCCCCCTTTATGGATGTTTTAATAATTTTGGTATTTAAAAGTTTTTAATAAGATGATTAATCATTGAAATAATAAGAAAAATTTAAGAGTGGGTTTATTATTTTTATGTAAAATATAGGTTATGAAATAAAGATTTTTTTAAGTGTTAATTGGTATTTAAACTTATTTTTCGATTTATAAAATGGGTTTTTATATGGTTATTTGAGTAAGGTAAAGTATTTAGAATGGTTTAGATTATTTTAAAAGTGTGTTTTCTATTAAAATGAGTTATTGGAACCATTTTAAATGGATGTTTTAATTTGATGCATGAAAATTTTCTAGAATGGGGGTTTTTAAAAGTATCTTACTTGGTGAGTTTGTTTTTAGATTTTTACCATGGTTGATGATGGGACCATTTAATTAATTTTTGAAACATTAATGGGGAAGAGTCCGTGTTTTAGGTTTTTAAAATATGCCTCTTTCTAATGATCTTGACAAATTTTAGGGCGTTTTTCTTTATGATTAATCCCCCTACATTATAGAATTGTAGTTTGTATTCTTCCCAGACTCAAAATGTAGTGGTGTAAACCATTGTTTATTAGTATCATAGTGGTGAATTATGGATTCCTTAATAATTGTGTGGATAGAGCTCAGTGATTTACACCAGATGAACCTTTGATGGATAATTATGTTGTTTAAAATTGGTATTATTAATGTTTTAGAGACTATCATGGGATAAGGAGTTTCATGTAATGATGTGTTTTTTTGGTTTCCACTTTTTTGGATGTCAATTTAATTGAATCCTTGATGTAAGTCATTTTGGGTGATTCTTCGGTTGTTTTCTTTAATTGAATTTTGGTAGTGTTCTATTTATGCTCATGCATGTTTGGTGTGTTTTTTCTTAAGAATTATGTATATTTTGGGATTGTGATCAGGTTTATTATTGATTTTATGGCATGGAGAGAACTTCTGATGAAGGCTTGTGTGACTGGGACTTATACTACACAAGTTTCAGGTTATTTACCGACCTGTGTTTGATTTGGTTTTTTTCTAGGTCCATTTTGAGATAGTACTCTGGGAATGAGTACCTCAGTGACTCGTTTCTTTTTTCTTTTTCCTATGGTCATAACCTTGTCACTCTTTATTGAGGTTGGTTGTGGTATGTGTCTACCCTTTTATGGATGTATCTGAGTAATGGTTTCCTTGATGGTTTTGATGGGAACATTCAGTCGATAGTTGGATGTTAAAGGTTGTTTTATTTTTTATTTTGATTAGTTAATATTTGAATAGTCATGTGTGGTTGGTGGATGATACCTATTATTTTATTTTCTATAGAGTAATTTTTTCTAATGTTAGTGATCCATTAATATGAGTGTCTTCCATTCGTTACACCATTTTAAAGGAGCTCTAAATAGTTGGGAGGCCACTGATATGTCTCCATCCTTAGAGGGTTTTGGGTAAGATGATTTTGGTTGGGTTGTTTGTGGAAATTTATGGTGATTTTGAGGGTTTTTTCTCTATTTTGAGGTTTTATTTTCTCCAGTATTCCATCCCACCTCTTCAATTGAGGTGTAGAGGTTTTCGTTCTCAATTTACTTCTACTATGACCACAATATTTATGGGAAAGAAAGTGGATTAGTGGGGATATTATGAAACCCCATGTTACTATTATTGATTATTTTATATAAGTTTTAGGTTATTCAAGGGTATGTTCATTTTTTATATCTTTTAGGTCCTTATTTTTAAAATTTGTGACATTTCTGGTTGTTGCGCATTTTGCACACGATTAGTAGTAACCGTGCAGTTACCATGTGACAGTTCTAAAATTATTAATAGTATGATTTTACATAGTTGGTACATAGTTCCCCAATTCATTTGGTGTCTCCCAGGAAACATTATGGCCAATTTGGTTCTTAGGGGTGTCTTTCTTGGTTGTAACATGGATAATATTAACCGTGTGGCCAATTGTTTGATGTTATTAGTGGAAGTTGCATGGTTGGAGCACGATTTACCAAACTATGTGGCCAGACTATGAAAGTTGCCCAATTTTTATTTATGTGTAAAAAGTTTCTTTCTACATAATGATATTTATATCCCTTGGTCATCATATCATCTACCATTCATGTGGCTGATCCTCATTAGATATCTAGGGTGATCTCCCTCTTCTTCCTTTCAGTTTTAACATACTTTCTTTGGGATTTCAATTGTTTTGGAAGTTAAATACCCTATTTTCTCATAATTTATCATCTCTTATCTTCTCTATTTGATTTCCCTTTGATTTTCCATCTTCCAAAGAACCAAAATCAATTTTTAAATTGTATTTAGGGGTTTATTTCGTATAATATTGGGCTTTTTTCATTCAAGACATGTTGAGAGTGATTATTAACCCGATTAATAATATTAATTAGAAGGAGATACATTATGAATTAATTTCACCCATTTTTAGGAAAGTGATTTTATGTTCTTCCATTATTTTTTTATTCTTATGTTTCATGATATTTCTAAATCTATTTTTATACAAGTACTACTATATATGATATTTAGGATATGTTTGTGAATGGTTTACATGAACATTTTGATAAGAATAAAAGGTTTCCTTTTTAATTTTAAATACATATTTTAAAATAGTTGTTCAAGAATTCTATGTACCTTTGTGAAAACGATTATGAGGATATTTGAACAGTTTTATAGAAATTTTGGGCTTTGGAATTGGTTTTATTTTTACAGAAATAAAGACATATTTTATGGAATTTATTTGGATGAATAGGTGTGGTGGATTTCAAGTGAGAAATAAATAATCTTTTAAAAAGGAGTAAAGTTTGATTTAATAATGATTTATAAGGAATTTTCAAAATGATTTATATTAAATGAAAATGACATGGAATCCCAATTAAATTTTTTTGGATGCTTATTTTTCACTTGAAATTAAAATTTTGATGTTGTGGGACCCTCATTGATAACCCTTGTTCTTTTCTCCCACTTTTATATTGTGTGAATTTATATGTAATGTATGTGTGATGTGGAAATGGTTTTTTTCTTACAAGGGTGTTAGTGGTTAGGGAGATTTATTTTTCATGACTTGTTGATGCATGTGTTGATCTTGGTTTAATTGTTTCTCACCTCAACATTATATTGGTCATGGGAACCTTGGAAACTACGTGGGACCTATTGATTTATCCTATACTAGTTTAGAGCACATAATGTATAGTATCCCCACTATTATGAGATAAGACTATATGGGTATTCCCCTTGATAATGGTATTAGGGGCCAGTTGGGTGGCTTGTATCTCAGTTTAGGACACAATAGATATTGGCAGTTAGACCCAATTTTATAGTATTTTTAGGGTTGTCTCACTTTTTGGAATAAGGTATGACCAGGAAATTCATTCCTATATTTTGGGTTTCATATTGGTGATTTATATCTCGCTTTTTTATTTTCCCCTATTCTTTCTTACTGTTTTACCCTTTATATTGTTTACTTTTTTGATATTCCTTTAAAATAGTGGTTTTGGATTTGTGTTTTGTTGTATTCATTTTGTTTGGGTTTATTTTTGAACTGATTTTAAGAAATATTTATTTATGGGAAGTGTTTTAATTGATATTATAAATTATTTATTTTCCTTTTTTGAACTTAATGAGAGGTTTGAACGGTGATAAAATGGTTTTATTATTCTTTAGGAAAAATTTAAACCATACATTGTTAATTTTAATGTGTTCAACGTAAGGAAGATATTTCTCTTTTTATAGTATATAGTATGTTGTTTTTTTCTTTTATATTTTATAAATTAATGGAAAACTATTATTTTATAATGTATTTAATACTTTAAATAATGAACTATAAAATCAAAGGAGTTACATAGACTCCCTAGTGAGATCCTACTGAGCCTCTTAGCATACACCCTTCATAAAGACTCTTGTGTGTGTGTAAACCTTATGTTTGACATAGTTTCTAGGTTGTATCTTCATATTGGTTTCCTTTCCGTGAACACTAATGGTGAGTTTAGGAAATAGTGATAAACCTTCGGTTTCATAATGGTGTTATTTAGGTTTGGTATCATTTTTGTTTTCATTTTTGGATGTTGATGTATCATTCAAGTCAGGAATCATTTATTTATAATTAGTTTCTCCTTTTTTGTATATTATTATGTATTATTCATAGATGATTTGTGTTTATTTATTTATATTGGTTGGTTTATGTTATTATATGTGACTCAATTGGTTCTTCTATTATTTATATTTTCTTAATTTTTTTGGAATGGATGTCTAATGTATGGATACTTTATACTGAATTTATAGAAAAAGGATCCACTATTTGATAACATTGATTTGAGGTTGAAATTATTCCCAAAGTGTTTCCTCGATGCACATTCAGTAATTGTTATCCCATGGGGATTGTGAATACCTTTCAGGCCAAGTTTCAAGATGGGTTAGGAGACATGTTGGGTTAGCCTGATCTGTTTCATTACAGTTGAAATATGTGAGTTTTTTTATCGAATATTGATTTATGATATAACTACCAGAATATAAGCATTAAATATGAGGATATCTTAAAGATATATTTTAAATGTTGGTATATACATTTAAAATTTATCATGATTTCATTTGGAGTTATGAATTCTCTAATATTATTTAAAGGATTAATGAATTTAGTGTCTCAAACATATTTGGACCAATTATTTTATGGAATTAATAGATTTAATTCTCTTTTATTAAAAAATAGAGCAGGGTCACATTGAACATTCAAGGATTATTTTTTATTTTTAGTTATAAGAAAATTTATTCAAGTGTCACTGTTAGTCATGTGAGGTTTATTTAATTTGAAACTTGTTATTAGATGATTCTATTATTGTATAACCATTGAAGAAAAAAATTTACTACTTGGAGGTCTCTAAAGAATGTTTCTAATGTGTGAATTTTTTTAGGCTTAACTGGGTCCTATATGTTTTTGTTGGCCATGTTATTCTACATAGAAACTCGATTATCTATTTTGGATAAGAAAGGAAATTATTTTGTTTGAACGGATTAATTCTATGTAGATAATGAGAGTTTGAAGTAAACTTTTGTGAGTACTACAGTTCCTTAATTACCAAAGGATTCAATCCCCTATGTGGTATAATTTGATGCATCTCATCTGGGATTAGGATGTATTTTAATACATGAATGAGAAATTATTAATTATGGGTTTTGAAAATTATGTTATCAAGATAATAACTATGATACTCACGATTTATTTATTATGGAGATTGTTTTTAGATTTATACTATAGATACATTATTTTATTTGAGAACATTTTATGTTCTTTATGAATCATAAAATTTTTAAGTATATCTTTTCCTGGAATGATTTAAACATGAGACATAGGATGTGGGTGGAATTTTTACTAGATTAAAATTTTGATATTATGTATAATCTAGGAAAATGGATTGAGGTGACAGATTCTTTAAGTAGGAGATTATATAGTGATACAGATTAGTAGTTGAGTAAGGAATGGAAGATGATGGAAGATTTGATAAATATGTATCTCAATATAGAAGATATGAAGGATGGATATCTTCTTTAATAAATGTAAATTTAATATTCTATATTATAGAGAGTGATGTTGTATCATCATAGAGAACCTAAGACTGATGTTTAGAGGGATTGTTTTGTTAATGATGATGTTCTTGATGGTTATTCAAAATTTAGAGAGAATCAAATCGTATTTTGATATCATTTATCTTTTCCTTAGAGTATGCATGAGGAGATTTTGCATGAGATTCATATCTCACTTATATATCTATGTCCTAGTGTCATTAATATGTATTATTGGTTGAAGATGTAGTTTTTATGGCATGTAATGAATAGGTCAACACCTCATGTTTTAGAGAGGTCTCTTATCCGTTAGCAGATTAAAATTGACAACAGCTGAAATGGGTGCATATTTTTTAAAACACTAATTTGACATTTTAAATGATATAATATTTCTTAATTATATATGTTTTTGATGAAATATTATAGGATTAAGTTAAAGGATTTATTCGAATATGTTTTGAAAAACATTGATGATCAAAGGAGGAAATCAGGGAAAGATAACGTACAATTGTAGCATTATAATATTGAGAAGTTAAGGATATAATTACATGATAAATTCCACGGTGTAATGATGAAATGTTATAACATGGATGATTTATATGACTAAACTTTTGAGAAATCATGAATGCATTATAATGCCATAAAATGATAATGATTGACAAATATAAACAATCACGAGGAGAAGAATTCATATGGAGTTGTTGCAGCATAATCTAATACATTACAACATGGTCATGAATTTATTCCATGATGACTAAGACACAATTTAACACAAAAATACTATTACAAAAGAGGCCTTTAACGCTCGTGGAATTTATCACTGCTAGAAAAATGCGCTAATAAAGACCATCTTTATCGGTGCTAAAATAAGCACTGATAATGGGTTCCCCTTATGAGTGCTAAAAAGGCACTAATAAAGGGAATCATTTATCAGTGTTTTTAGCACTAATAAAAGGTAACCTTTATTATCACTTTATTTTAGCACTAATAAAGTTTACCCTTTATCAGCTATTAATTTTTAGCATTCATAAAGATCTAGAATAAAATGAAATAACTAAACAAATAAAATAATTTTTTTAACAATTTGATTAATTAGATAATTATTTTTAATAATGAATAAAATGAATAAACATATATAGAAATTTTAAAATTAAATAAATAGTATATATTAAATATATTGATATGTAAAATGAATAAAAATAAATAATTAAACAAATAAAAAATTTAAAATGAGTAAATTAAAAAGATATTTAACATTTTATTAATTAAATAATTATTGATAAAAATGATTAAATTTAATATACATATATTTAGATTATAAATATTAACAAATATTATATATAATATATGTATTATAAAATAAATAAATTTTAATAAATAAACAAAATAAATTTAAAATGATTAAATTACAAAATTATTTAAAAATTTATTAATGAAAACATTATTAATAAAAATGAATAAGTATAATATATATATATATATATATTTATATTAATTATAAATAGTAATAAATAATATATATTAAATATAAAAATATATAAAATTTATAATGTGTAATAATTAAAAACTTATTAATTTCTTATTCATTTTTAATGTTGTTTTTTTTTTCAAATTAACATATATCAAACTTCATGTGTTACATTGATTCCATGCACACACACACACACATATATATCTGTGTGTGTGTGTGTGTTTAATTAATTAATTTTTAGATACAACGTACACACAAATATATTTACACAATTAATGAAATCTTTTATAGAAACACATACATATAATATTTTTTTAATTTATTCAAATTTTAGTATATTTTAGAATTTCATTATTACATGATAAATTTAATAGATTATGTTTTTAATTGGTTGATTTTTTTAATTTATTTTTAATATTATTACAGTTTGGGTATTATTTATTCATTTTTAATATTTTTAATATTTTTTTTGAATTTGATCATTTTTATTATTTGTTTATATTTATTAATTTACTATGTTTTTTATTTCCAATATGTATTCATCTTTAATTAAATAAATATATATATATCCATATTTATTAAAATAATTTATATTTAATTTATAAAAAATTTCCATTTTTTCAATATTTTAAATAATTATTTATATAATTACAAATAAATAATTATATATATTTAAGTAATTATAAAACTATAATTTTTTAAAATAATTATAATTGTAAATCCTTTATCTGTGCTAAATTTTTAGTGCTGATAAAAGGAATATTTATCAGTGCTTTTTTAGCACTAATAAAGCTCTATCTTTGTCAGCATAAAAAAAGTGATATTAAAAGAAATGTTTATCAGTGATAAAATATTAGTCGGGATAAATATACCTTTTATCAACATTTATAAAGTTAGCGATGATTAAAGGGGTCTTTATCACCCTTTTCTTGAAACTGATGTTAAAAGTGTCCCAAATATATTTAAAGGAACCCTAACAGCAACTCAGTCACTCATGATTCTCAAGATCTCATGGGATTCCTCCACTAATGGTGTCACACCTCCATGTTCTCTCAGATTAATTAAGGCTATAATCCAATGTATGTTATTTTCCTATTTTCTTCTATTTTTGTTTAATTTTGTGGGTTTCATGTTTTGAGATTTTACACTATTCTTAACCATGATAAACCATAAATCTCATCACCTCACCACTGAAATACAATGAGTGGTTCTATTTCATATTTTCCCCCATAGACAATGTTTTCAAATAAATAGAATGATGTTTTCATATGGTAAGGTTAGTCAACATATTTTTATAGGCCTGTATGGATAAATTAAATAATTTTTTCACCGCATGCTACTACTTTGGTTTGGAAACATAATACCTATGTTTTTGAAATCTAAAAGAAAACCATCAAATAGAAAAATAATAAAAATATCTTATTTTTTCTTAATCACTCTATAGTATCTCATGTTCTTACTTCTCACTCTCATATAACTAAACAACATCTATAAACATTTTTATCTTTTCTTCATTTCATCATCCTCTCTGTTCCCACAATAGAGTCCACAACTTTTAGTTCTTCTTCATTTTATTCACATTCTCTTGCTCCAAACTGTTCAATAGCTTCTCTAAAAAATTAAAATTAAGGCACTCACATCTTCATCATTGTCTAATGATCATAAATCCTTTTTATAGTAATGTAACTCTCTCAATAAAATCATCAATCGATTGAAATCATCATCATAAGATTGAAAAAATTATAAGAATCAATTAGAACAATTCTACTCGATGTACTGGATAAGGACATTCAAGAATAACTATAAAACTTTAAGTTGATGTCTAATGCAACCTAGATGGAATGGAAAAATGCAAGGCATGTGATTTTTTAACATGTGCCTATATGATGCATGAGATTTAATACCCTCATCTCATCGGGTTGCAATAAAATAGAACCACAATAATATAAACAGTAACATCACAAAACAAGTGAATCACCCAATGGTGAAACCAATTAAACGGTAACATTTGCAGAACGAGAAAATTATAACATTCGAGGTAATCTTTATTTTTCCTTATAAAGGAGTTCTAGATCACCCATGAATAACTATTTATCATTTACCTATTCCATCCTATCCCTTTCTAATGTCGCTAAACCGTAAGTCAAATAGAAAAGGATGAACCTCCTCTAATACCACTTTGTAATGACCCGAATCTAGAGCCACTCAACTGGTGCCCCGTTCCCGGTTCTCCACATGGCCTCAAGCGCATTTCCCCAAATTCCAGAGGCTTCCAACTAGTAGCTCAGGCCTTGGTATGTTATTGGGGAAACTATCCCTTTATTTGGTAAGGTATACAATGGAAAATAAATAACAATCAATAGCGGAAGCAGTAACATCGTAAAACAACTGAACCAAATAGCGAAAGCGATGAATATATATAGTAATGATGATAATGATGCAGTAGGTACAAGTATCTAAGGAAAGAACCAAACACAACAACGCGAAGAAATACAACTGAAAACAAAGTACTAAAAGTAATAGCAACTCCAGCAGCATCACAAGCCTAAGCTCGGTCCTATGCTCTCCAGCTCCAACTAGCGATCATGTACCTGAAGTAGAAGGGCCACCGTCTCTATACACTCCTGCAACCATATACCCTGTTTGGGCCAAAAAGAAGGACCCAAAAAGGGTGTCAGACTAATCCCAGTAGGCAATCACCACAAGATCTGTGACCTACTGTTAGTGAGCAATATAGAAAAAGTAAAGGAAATAAATGAAGCAGAGAAATAGAGGTAAACCAAAGTAAAAATCCTAAAAATCTCTATTCAAATTTATTTATTAATTTAATAAAATCATTTAATTATCAACCAAGGAGTCTAAAAAACATATCCATATTCTCAAGGAACAACAAGTAACACAACAAATATCTCAATAGACAACCTAGACAACAAGTAGTACAAACCCAAGACTGTTATTTGGCTTGGAGGACTAATCAAAACCAACCAAAAAAATAATAATACTGACTCGCTGGGTGGCTCCTACTGACAGACCCCTCTAGTCAAATAATCATACAAGGCACATACACTCTGGGAAGCTCTCACCAACAATTTCCCTATGGTCTTGTAATGATAGCTACTGACTCTCTGAGGAAGAACTTATGTCTAATTACTCTTTTGGTCTCGATACATGAATAAAATAAGGACACTCTTGGGAAGAACAATGTCCAATTCTTGTAGGTCCTGTTTATGAAACTAATTTATAACAGACTCTCTAGGGAAGCCCTTAATCATCAAAATCCTCTTTAGTCTACCGAACCAGGTTCACACAGCCCTGAGCAGTCTAGTCGTGTGTAATCGACTGTCATCAGCCCTAAGTATGTTCAAAAACTACTTGGCGAATAGATACAATGCATCAAAAGCATATAAACAGTAGGAAATACAAGCAATCCGCTATAACAAGGCAGACAAATAATGCTACAAGGTTTGCCTCACAGGAAACCTAAGCCAAATGACGATAAATTGCCAAAGAAAGGGAAATCACCCATGGGTGATCCTCGAACAGGAAACCAAGAATACATTACTATAAATTAACCTCAAGAAAACAATAAATCAAACGAAATTAAACAATGGAATCAAAATCCCAAACCCGGGATACCAGACACATGGGTATCCAACACTTGTTTCATAAAAACTCGATGACATACACCATAGGGAAACAAACCACCTACCATGATGCTAGGAGATCGATATAAGTGAACCACGATGATTGATTCTCCTTAGATAATTGATGATAGGAGAAAACATCCAAAATGCTCAACCAAAGATAACATGAAAATGAGGAGGAATAATGAAACAAGGCTAAAGCAGAAGAGAGATCATACAGAGGCGATCCCAACGCAATCTATGGCGGCTGAAACAGAGATCGGACAGCAGCTCTGGGGCTTGGATAAGGATCACGGTCGTACGAGAGCTCTCGGCCTAACAAAACCTAGAAGAAGGCCGTTCTGGGGATTAGGCGCGACCCCAGTCTGTTTAATAAAAAAATACACGAAATGTACTTCTGGGTTACACAACATGTACTCGGTTTTTCCGTACTCCGCTTTAAGCAGCCTCCACATCACCCCTACACACCGTGTGTGTGGCCCGGACACGGCCAGCACACAGATTGGCGTGGAAAGGGAGTACCCAGCGTGTACTCATAAAGTACACAGCATGTGCTTCAAAAATTTCTAGAACCCCTCATTTCTAAAAAACTCCAGGAAAAAGGAAGACATACTTGAAATGAAGATCCAGGTTCTTACATTTTGGGACGTTTCATTCTCCCCACCTTAATCCTTTACATCCCCGAAATCCAAAACAAAGGCCAATAAAACAATTTGGGGTATTTAGAATGAATCTAACCCTCACTCTCCCATACGTTCTCCTAGAGATTCCAGTGCTACCACTGAACGCGCACTAGAGGAATCAACAATCCACAATGGACATTCTCCTTGCGATCCTCTATCTCCAGTAAAAACACCAAAAATATCACCCATCATCAACATTCAACTCTCCCAAGTCAATGACAAGTGATGGATCTTGAATGTACCTCATAAGCTGTGAAATATGGAAAAAACAATGCAACTGGTGCTTCTGCTGGGGAAGAGCTAGGTAGTACGCCGCCTCTCTAACTCTGTTGAGGATTTGGAAAGGTTTGATTAATCTCGGAGATAACTTGTCACCCCATCAAAATCTTCGTAATCTACATCGGGGTGAGGCCCAAAGGAAAACATGGTCTCCGTCATCAAACTCCAAGGGTCTCTATCTCCTATCGACATAAGACTTATGTCTTCTCTGTGTAGTCCTCATCCACTCCTGGATGATCTACACCTTCTCACTGGTAGCCCGTACCAAATCTAGACCCAGGATTGTTGACTCCCCTGGGTTTTTGCAGCATATAGGTGATCTTCATGGCCACCAATACAAGGATTCAAATAGGGCCATTCCAATGGTGGAGTGATAGCAATTTTTTATAAAAAATCCACCAGTGGTAGGTGGCCCTACCAACTGTGACCAAAATCTAGGACACAATAATGAAGCATGTCCTCCATGGTTTGTATAGTCTGCTCTGTCTGACCATCTTTCCAGGGATGAAAAGATGTGCTCAAGTGCAGCTGAGTCCTAAATGCCTCCTACAATCCCTTACACAACTATGATGTAAATTTTAAATCTTGGTCTGAGAAGATCTTCGAAGGCACCCCGTGAAGCCGCACTATCTCCAGGACATAGAGGGGTCCCAAGCCCTCTACCGATCCCTGCTCTTATATCGGTAGGAAGTGAGCCGACTTAGTGATTCTGTCAATGATAACCCATATATATTCATGGACCATGGACGTGCATGGTAATCCTTTCACGAAGTCTATCATGATTCCATTCCACTTCCACTCAGGTACCTCATGTGGTTGTTCCAAGTATGATGGAACCTGTTGCACGTCTTTCAATTGTTGAAAAGTGAGGAATCATGAAACAAACTCTTCTAGTAATTTCTTTATCCTTTTCCACCAGTACTAACATCAGATGTCTTGGTACATCATTTACACACCATGATGTACCGCCAACTGGTGTGTATGTAACTCCTTCAACACCTCTTCCCGCAACATCACTAGTACCCTGGTGTGTCCTCAAAAAATGATGGTGTGCTCCCCACCTATCAAAAATCCATCAAGAGCCTATCCTGAGGATATATGAGCATTTCGGTCCTTGCCGTCAACATCCACATGTTTTCCCTTCTTAACTCACTAATGTAGTGGGGGAGTGACAGTCATAGACTGGAGGTAAACTCCTCCATCACCTTCCATGATGGATATCTTCATTACGGATAGATGCTCTATTACCTCACTAGTATCTACAAACTATACCTCCTAAAGAGCACATTATCCTCCATGTTCCCCTTCCTAGGAGTATAGAATATCTCAAATTCATAGTCGTAGAGGAACTCCAACCATAGCCACTGTCTCAACTACTGAAAAGCCTATTGGAACCTTTCCATCCTCATGAAAGGCTACCCCTTTTAACTGATTGATGTGACCATAGACCCTTTGGATGTGGGTACTCATTCTCTATGGCCACTTAGTTAACGTTATAGTAAACCACACAAAAACTCGAACACTGGCTCTTAAGAAGCCCTTCCTCTACAAGTCCCCCACCTACTCCCCCTGCTTGTGAAGCTCTACCAAATCCCTCCAATATACTGATGCTGATATCGGTGCCATCTCAAGGTGTAGAATTATATATAATCCCTTCACCCTATAGGAAGGTAAATCATAGAAACATATTTTTAAAGGATATTCTTGCACTCCACCACTACTACTAGGAACTGAAAATTAAAAACATCTGCTTCCATGAGGGTAAGGCTATCCAACTAAAGAGTGATCAACTGCACCCACCTATACATGATTTTATCTAGTACTGACTAGGTTTCCTTTTTCACCATCCAGGGAAAACCCCATTCCAATGCTGAAGATATACTGCATACGTTTGTCTAAAATATTCAATTTGAGCATGAACTTTGGATTACTAGTCCATAAAAAATCTAACATCGTAAGGGCTCGACGATGACACCAAGAGGTTCCAACCAAAACTATAACCTAAAGGGTTAGATCACAACATCATCATAACTGTGATTATCAAGTCTCCTCCCATAGGTATCTCTAGACGTAAATATCAAGTCAGTGGTTTAACCAGAAACTATCGGTCTTGAACAAGATTCTTGATAAAAAAGGATTATTAGTACTTATGCATATTAATACGGTAGGTAGTAGTATATACAAACCATACCTAAAATCATTCATGGATCCTATGGGTCATACTCTTTGACCGCATGCAGCTACTCCCATAACCTATCCTCTAGATCCCTAAGCCTAGTGGGGACCACAATGGTGTGGTGGTTGTAACATGTATAAATGTATACCACCTCCTGATGCTCTCCTATATTCTCTTTGATGTCTAATTCCTTGAATATTCATTTTCCATATAACATCCTCTTCTCAAAACATTTTACACATCCATGTCTCTGAGACTGACGTCAGTTTCCTACTTTTCCACTACTGACATTCACTTCTTGTATCAACTAAGACATAGAAGATTAAACCACAAAGGTTCTATCTAGAACCCTAACGTAAGTAGGAATGCACAAAGGAATAGTTCTTGATCGGTTTTACCTAAACACATCTCGCTCGGAGGTCCAAGCCCTAAATCACTAGTCATATCGTACTCATCGAGTACCTGGAATGGTCGGTAGTTCCAGTAGTAAATTCTTGACCAATAAAAGTGGTATTCCTGGGACACCACCTGAATGTACCATCTTGGGAAATGATCCCTACACCAAAGCCTCATCACTCTGTGGACAATCCTCATGGTCACACACTAGAATCATACATATATGTCAATGTGGAGGCATCGTGAAAGAGAATCAAGATGAACCATGGTCAATATGTTATACCAGGTGAGATGACTCAAAATAGATCAGGAGAAAAAAATTCCAAAACACATGCAATCAGTGTTTTCATTTACCAAGTCAGAAAATAGAATTCAGGGTCTTGGTGTATGGATACGTCGGCCTTCGCACCAATACCAAACTCCCTAGACTAAAATCCATACTCAAGACACTTAACACTATTACCCTAATTGAAAATATAGACTCTTGATATTATGGTAGAACCGACCACCCTCTGTTACCACTTTGTCACGACCCATCCCCCATGGACCATGTCATGACAACCCCATTCCTGCCTTCCATAGGCTATGGGCTGGTAACTATTACCGGGAAGACGTATCCCAAAAAGGAAATCCATTTCCTATAAACCGGTTCAAAAACAGATAGGGAGTACTACACAAAGAAATCCACAATGGAAATAAAATAGTATATCCACCACAAAGTACCCCCACTAAGAGTAAAGTGTCTAAACTGAATGTAAAGGGGACCGAATACAATCCCAACTGAATGGAAAGTTTAGAAAAGGAATTACCTGCTCTGAAGGTCATCTGCCAAGGGTCTTACAAGAAGGGTTGGTACATCTCTCTATTGGATGTCACTACAACACATCATTTCTATCGATCCACCTCTGAGCACCGTCTAGCCCTGGCTCCCCAAAGTCCCAGTCAAAGCTGTCTATCATCTGCACAAGACACAGTAGGTGTGGGCGAATCCCATGCAGGGGTGATTGTAAAAATACTTAGTCGGGACCCTGAGACCCCCGAAGGTATATCAGAAATCTATAAAGGAAAATATCACAAAGGAAATACCACAGAGGTAATACCACCATGCAAGATCTCAAATACATAGTACAAAGTAAAATACATAGCTCACACAACGTATAAAATAAGTAAAAAAGTAAAGATTATTAGTCATAAAGCTATATCATCTTATTCTATTGAGAGGTTTTGTTGCTGATCCACACATGATCGCTAGGAGATGATCCACACATTGTCCCTAGGTGTTGATCCACAGAGGTTTGCTAGGTGTTGATCAACACAGGGTCTCTAGGTGATGACCCACACATTATCACTAGGTGCTGACCCACACAGGATAGCTAGGTGTTAACCCAAATAGGATTACTAGGTGCTAACCCACACAAGATCGATAGGTGCTGACACACATAGGATCACTAGGTGATGACTTACATAGGATTGCTAATCATTCTTCACATCACATCCAACCACTGGATTCTCGAACCTAGCATGCTAGATTATGGGAGGATCCAATCCCGTATCCATCAGTCATACCTCAACTTCCAATAAGTACCACATAGATTAACCCAAAGGACCTTCTCATTGTAAGGGTTCTAACGGAAAATACAACGCGTCGAACGAATGCATGGTATGTAATAAATGGGATTTTTTGTAAAAAGAACCCTGTTGGATTTGAGTCCGATCCAACCCGGATGCACACCAACATCTGCCAAAACTCATGTAGAGTATCTCAAAAGGACTTTCTCATCTCAAGGGTCCCAATCCCACTGATGACACATCAACAAGATGCCCGATTTGAGAGATATATGTGTTTTAGTGAAATGAGGACAGGTTGGGTCTGGGTTCGGTATGACCCAGTTAGACCAACCCAACCCTGTCTGGGTCGACCAAACCCATCCCGTTGGGCTGCAGTTCTGGCCCATCCTAGTTGGGTGGGTCCGAACCACTGCTTTTTTCCGACGTTCCATAGCGGGCGGGCTCCCCCATTCGGACGTGGAAGGTCTTTAGCTCATGTGGCCGATGAAACTGGCCACGCCCTCCACATCACCTATGAACTGAGTCAGTGGGATGACCATTCAATGCAGTGCCAATGTGGTGCCACAGGTCTCCATCATTGTGTTCGTGGTGGCCACGGCCTACGTTGCTCGCCTGAGCAGCCCAGACGGGAGCATCCACTTCCATACGGGGCCTGTCGGCGTCACACCTCCACGCCGCCACAACTGCTGGCCTTGGTTCCACCCTCTTCCTATGGCCACTACTGCGGGCCACCAATGGCCACCCGTGCATAGATGGTTTCTTCTGCGGGCCACCAGAGCTGCTTTGATGGACTGTTTCTTGATCCGTCTGTGCCTACGAGCTCGTAAGGCTACCACCTTCACTGTAAAAGCCTCAAACTTGCATTGGTGCCATTTCAAAAATTCATCCCCAAAGAACTCACATGCAGAGGGGCTCTGGCCTTGTACGTGTTAGCCTACACCATCTTCCTTATAATTTTAATAACATGGGGAGGTCCGAGGATTGAAGATCAATCAACACAAGTGATAATTTAATCCCGGATAGAGAAATTTCAAATATAGTCACCCTCCTTCAAGAACGCATGATATGCAGATCAACCTATTTGTGGGTTGACCCGCATTCGTCGTTTGGAACAAAAATGGGGAAAACCTGAATATAAATAAACCCCATACCTCATTTGACGTTTTTTTTGTAGTGTTCTGTCCTAGAGGGTTCAAGTGGTCGATTTCTTTCGTCGCTTCCTGGATTCGTTCTTTGAGGTACATCAATGTTGATGACATTCTACCTACATTCATCATTAATCGTTGGAGATTAATCTTGTCGGATGTCCATAAGATAATTATCCATGGTTTAATTATTAACTCACCAATGTGTTTGTTTAATAAAAAGAAATGCATCACATTGTTTCTGTTACTCTGTGACATTTTGTTGTTATGCTATTTCATTTATAAAATAGCATACTGGTTATGCTTTCACAATGAGCCATTAAGTAACCTCATTTAATTTTACCTATTGTTAACTTTTTCCACACCTCAACACCACCGTCCACTACGCAACGGTGAGAAAATAAAATAAAATAACTTTTTAAGCTATTTTATTATTTTTTGAAAATTCTGATAATTAAATTTTCGGTCTGACCCTTTTGGGTCAAAGTTTATTACATTCTAGGAGAATATTTCTATTCCAAGTTCAACGGTGCCCTCATATTTTTGATCCAAGCATTTGTTCAAATTTTAGAAAAATCCACTCGCATGTTTATCGAAGGTACCAAAAATATTTCAAAAATATAACATTCACCATCGACCCGCACCGTTCAAGGGTAGGATCATCCTAAGGGAACACGCCATCATGAGAACAATGGTACCTCATATTTTCAATATGAGTTATCTTTTAGGATTTATAAGTATTTTACTATAAATAATTGTTAATTATTTTAATTACAATCAGAAACTAACATCCAATGTTGGCATGCGCAGATCAATGTTAGGATCTTTCTAAGGAAAGAATACCCTCAGGAGCTTAAGGTTGGTCTCATATTTTTAATCCAATTCAACATTCATGAGTTATAATCATTTGAAAAATAAAATAAAATAATTTAATTATTTTATTTATAGTTATGACATTTTTTGGTATTCTCACTAGAGGGTTGTGCCGAATGATCTTAAGTCATGCCTAGGGTAATACCACCATCTTAAATGCAACGGTTCCCTCATATTTCTGATCCATGCAACTATTTAATATCCATTCCACTTTTTCATGAAAACCACTCACACGTGCTATTTAAATCTTAATAATTTTTGATTGATAATTATAGGCACTCTGGGACTCAGAATCGCACATCGTCTCAGTACCTGGTCTCGGAATAATTCTATATAATTTAAAAAAAATACGGAAATTCCTAGAAATTATAGATGGAACACATGGGGCGTTGTTATCAGTTTTATTTTTAAAGAAAGAAAGTCATATTTTAAGAAATTACTTTGGATAAAAAGGGGTGGTGGATTTCAAGTGACTTATAAATAATGTTTTGATATGGGTGAAAATATGGTTTCATAATGAATTATAATTAATGTTCAATGTGGTGCTATATTTAAAAAATGTATTGGAATATGAATTCAAATTTCTTGGAAGAACATTTGGAACATTAAATTAAGTGTTTGATGTTGTTATAACCTCATTGATGCCATTTTTCTTATTTTACCGTTTGAGGGGATATTCATTAATATTTGACGGATGTGTGATGTGGAAACAGGTTGTTTTGTGATAGAGTGTTAGAGGCAAGGGATATTTATTATTCATACCAGTGTAAAATATTTACCTTTCCCCAATAAGATAATATCTATTAGTAATGGTACGTTTTCTATTGGTAAAGATTTTTACTAACACATATGTTTTTGTCACTAAATTGTTGGTAAAAACTCTATCGCAAAATGTTATTGAAATAGAAAAAAATAGTTATATTTCAATTATACTAATACAAATAGATAATATATTGGTTGGTTAAAATGTTTAGAAAAATATTCAGATGAAAAATGTTGATGTTGAAAATATTTTTAGAAATACAAATAACTAATATCTATTTGAAAATTTTTATGTTTTAATAAAATATTATGTGAAGATATTCTAATATTTGTCGCTAAAATTTTATTTCGTATTTATTATTATATTTATATATAATATAATTATTATATTTATTAGATAATAATTATAAAACTAGTGTATATAAAGCTCAACAAACTACGTATTTTTTTGAAAAACATGTTAAAAAACATACTAAAACATCATTTAAAAATATATTCAAGATCCAATAAAAAACATGAATTTCCAAGAGGCAAGTTACAATCATTTTAAAACATATTCAAACTTTGAGAGATGTTATATGAAACTTCATATACAATATATTTCCAATAAAGGTTGTCACTAACGATACAAGTTTCATGGTTCACACTAGTGGAAGGGACCATAAATTCATTACATCCACTAAATCATGACATGGAATCAATGAAAATGATTGCATTTAGTAGGTTCTCATTATATGCATGAAGCTAGTTATCCCAAATTTTGGATGTAGATATCCCTCTTGTTACTAGGAGAAGTGGATCATAAATGCAGTTCATCACTAATCTCACACCTAGGAAAAGAAAAATATTCTTATAGTATAGTATATTATTATAAAAAAATAGCACATAAAATGAGATAAGTTTAGTACACAACACAAAAGTTTAGTAATAAATCATAGAATTTTGAATAGAATCAAAGAAGAGATAAAGGATCTCCTATAAAAATATAGAATCCTTTGAATATCTCTCAACTCAAAGTTAAGAGTTTTACTAGGAGCTCCAACCATGTTCTCTAATTATAAATATTGGCCCTAAGTCTTGAAGCCTCATTTTAACTTATTGTCAAATACATTTAATAATCACTATCTAAACAAATTTACAACCACAATTTTAATTATGTAGACTAATAAACTAGAAAAATCCAACCACCAACCTCATAAGTAACTTAGAGACCCTTCCCAGCCTTCCATACTTGGCAATTTCAGTCTAACTAAATCTTTCCCCGTATGGTTTAGTATTACTCAAAAAATATTAAAATTAGTGAGAAAGCCCTAAACCAGTACCTCATTTGGAGTCCGGGAATCTACAAACATCAACCTCATATCCAAACCAATAAACATAATATCTACTATGGATTACTCAACATAGATGGAGAGAACCAACTTCATTCATAATAAATTTGCACAACCTTAAGCAATGAATATACCTTGATAAAATGGATATCCAAAAAATGTTCAACAAGGTTGTCATAAAATATAAATGAACATACATGGATAACAATGATATCCCGAGAATTCAAAAAAAATAAAAACGTTTTTCCTTTAGTATAATTATAATATTTTAGATAAATTAATTGAGAATACAAGAGAATAAACATTCAACTATTACAAAAAACTATTGAAAATTAAAAAGTAAATTGTGGTAGATGGAATAAAAATTGTGGGTTATGTAATTTTAATATATATCACATATGAAACACTTTAAAAAAATATGTGATGATTTTTCTATATCTCAAAAATCACTTACACTTAAATTATATGAAAATATCACTCAATTAAGTAGTATAAAAACAATTCCAATAAGAAAACTGAAAATAAATAAGCATTTTAATTTTTAATAGATAAGACAAAAAACTATAATGAAACTATATCAGAAAATTTTATCATCGGTAAATAAATAAATAAATTCATTTCTACTTGCTAAAATAACCTCTTGCCAAACATGTACCTAAAAACCTCAAACCATTACTCATAAAAAAATTGTTCAAAATACTATTTGGGAAATATAAATAATAGATTTTGGAAATAAATTATAGAAAATAGGAAGAGAAATATGTTTGGAAAACAACCATACCAATGCCTTGAGCCAATGATAGAACACATACTTCTACTTTACTCAGGTTTCATACACTATAAAAATATATATAAAAATATATATTTTGATATATCATTAGATGTGTGTGTATGTGTGTGTGTGTATGTGTGTGTGTGTGTTTGTATTTTTGTAGAACATAGATAAATATATATGTTATAATGATGGATATCACCTATTGTAGCCTCAACATTGGACCAAATTATCCAATCCACATCATCGAGACTAAGAACCGAGATTCTGAACAAACAAGCCAAGCCATGACATCTATACTTAAAACCAATCCAGAAGACAACAATAGGAGGTTCCTCATAGGATATAAGAAGAGTTAATGAGTTTTAATGAATTATACACATATTATAATATATTACACATATATTACATAATATATAATAATCTATTTCAATGATTACATATAGAACACATAGATATTTCATAGATAATAAATACACATATTACACAAAATATTGATATATTACACAAATATTTAATGATAGAAATATTGATGCATGAAATATGTATAAAAAATAAATACAAGATATATAAATAGAGAAAATAGAATAATGAGGTCCAAGAATTCTCATTTGGGAATAGGTTTCATGTATAGTTCAAAGTTTTTTTTATAGAAAATTAAAAGTACTAGAATTAACCATTAATATCCATAAAGTATTATCCATGGGAACCTTTAAGAGAGTAGGAATATTCCTATTAAATTAAATTGGGAACCATAAGAATAAATCTACTTGTATTCTAGTGGTCATAGTTTTATCATCTCACTAAAAGATCTAGTGCAACAAGGAACATAGGTTCACCAACAACATCTGTTTAGTCATGAAAAAAAATATTGAACTCATGACACTTAGCCTCTAGATTCAAAATTAAAATCCTATAGCTATTTAAATAGTTAATTTCAGCCTCTATTATATATAAAACATTAACCCATCCCATGAATTATATTGATATAGATCTTGTGTAGTAAAAAATGATTAACCCAACTTGAACCTTTGATCCTCATATTGGTACATACCGATACACATATTTATTTATGAAATATATTGTATTATAAATTATAATATATTAAAAAAATTACACAAATAAATCATATATATAACCTTTTAATGAATTGTAATGAATGATGCATAGATAATATATTATAAAGATTATACAGAAAATCAATTATAGAGATGACACATATAACCTGTTAATGAATTTTAATGAATGATACATTAATAATTATTGAATTGCAATATGATACAGATAACAAATGAATTTTAATTTTTTATATAAATTTAATGGATGATAAATTGACAATGAATGACTAGTAAAATTTTAATGAATTTTAATATGATGTGGATGTGGAATGAAATGCAACACAGTATATAAGATAAATGAAATGTATTTTGATACAGATAACTAATGAATGGTGCATCGATAATGAATTTATTATAAACTATTAAAACATTGAAATCTATTATAGAGATTATATATATTGTATTTCAATGAATGATACACGGATGATGTTATAGAAAAATACTCCGATAGTTTTAGTGGTGAATTTGATGGAGATCCCTTCATCTATGGTGTGATAAAATAGATGATGTTAGACAAAAAGAGAAGAGGTAATGTGTTTTTTTAGGACTTCACAACTCATTGAATGAATTAAAAATAATAAATCTAGAACATAAAGTAGGGGAAAGAATATGAAAGTTAATTTTTCTCTAGATTGATCTTATGACCACCAAGAAACCATCCACTAGCCTCAACCAACGAGCTAGGGTCTTACTAGTGCTCCTTCCTTATCATGGTTTCTTACTTTAATGTGTCCATTCATTTGAGAAAATGATTTTTTGATTTAGTCAAATGAAAAAAATATATTAACCTTTATATAAAATCAATAATTTACTCAACATGGTAGTGTTCGATGATATATTTGATATTGTAAGAATACCAATGAATAAAATGACTAGAATTATCATGACCATCCTATCCATGAACATGAAATTGAAGAAAACTATAACATTGATTCCTAATATAATAATGGGAAAAAATAAAAAGTATGGGTCATAATCAATGAGAGGAAAATCCATTTCTGAATCCCATGATTGAAAACGAAAGTATGGAGTGGTGTTTCTAGAAGAAAAATTGTCCAATAAAAACTACCAAAGTAAAATAGACAAACTAAACATAAAAAACAATCAACATCTATATTTTTATTATAATAAAATATACATATATAATAAATAAACAAAAGTCACTAAAAAAACACAAAGGAAAAACCACACTATCCTAAAATAGAACCACAAAAAATTACAATCCAGAAATAATATTTGACTTTTACTCCATAAACTACCCAAGAAATTGAAGAAAAATAGACCAACTAAAAACAACAAGGAATAATTAGTTTTTTGATACTTTGGGAAGAAAATAATCATAGTGAATAAGATTATACCAAGAGTGGAAACTACCTAAAATAATACACAAGATAAAGATATAGGAAAAATCAAATGGGTATCTATACCAAAATCAACAAATTAATTCACAAAAAAATAATGAATCAACAGAAACTCTCCAAGAGAAAAACAAAAACATAGTATTGGAAGAATAAATTTTCTAAATGGAATGAAAAATAATAATTATTAATTTCTAGTGATTGATTAATGGTAAAAATGATATGATAATTTTTTTCTTTGTCCTGATAAATAATATCTGAATCTAAGATGAACAATATTCTAAGAAGTGTGAAATTCCTCAAAATAATTCTTCCAAGATTTTAATTTAATAAAACTATATTTAGTATGATTTTAGGAAAATAAAGACACTAAAAGAATGATAATTTGAGAAATATACTAATAAGCATCGAGGCCTAGAAAATATCACTAGAGTGGATTCATAGATTAAAATATTAATATCTTAAAAATCAACCAAAAAATAAATACAAAATCAAACAAACTCACTTATAATAAATTTTACGGAAACCCTAACTGATATTCAATTCAAACACTAAATACTACTGTTTTTAAATTTATTATGATTCAAGATAAAAATAGAATTCCTTTGAAGAGAATCAAACATGAAACAAAATAATGATAAATATTTATTATCTTATGCTCCCCCAACATCTAATCGTTATAGTATAAAGAGGAAAATGATTTAATATCAGTGAATAGGCGTGGATATGAAGGTGGATATTCAAGTGTGTCAGAAATTATATTTCCAGTGTGGGGGAAGAAAATGAGGATATGTGATCCATAAAAATGTCAAAAAAAAACAATTTTCATCATCTCAATGAAAAATTTATGACACCCTATATCATCAATCTCATCAAATAGATCTAGTGGATCACCCCAAGGATCATCCACTAACATTAAACAAGATTAAAAATAAATCATTAACCCTCCAAATGATGGAATTGATGACCAGAAGAATGGTAACATATTAGTGTACGAACTGATGACTAGAACACACACCACAATACTACCCCAACATCAAACATCTATTACCCCATTGATCCACGATTTCTAGGTTATCATCAAATAATCATCACACTAAAAAATGAAAGGGAGAAAAGTTGTGATTCATGAGAATTATGCCTAATGAGAACACCCCCACCCAGGTGAAGGGTGGGGATAATTGAGAATCATGGAAATATGGTTGTTTTATGTTTTTGAATTTTTTATATTTCAAATAGATTTGTTAAAATATGGAATATTTTTTTAATACATTCAATATTTAAATATTTAAATATTATTTTTTATTTTTTTTAAAATATAATATATATGGAATATATTTTTTAAATTTTACATTTTCTATAACATATTTTTCAATTAAATACAACCAATTTATTGAATTGGATATATGACTTATTTTTCGTATTTTTTTAGGATTAAACTAAATTTTAATATGAAAATTACAATTATTCTAAATAATAGTAACATATTTTTTATTATTAATATTATAATTGATGAATATAAAAAATTTGTGTTAAAATATTTATTAATAATGAAATTTTTACATTGTTAATGTTTTATTGGTAATAGTTATTATTAATAACATATTCATATGTTAGTAAAAAAAATGTTGGTAGTGGTATAATAACATATTAGATATAATTATTGATAAAATATATTTTGGTATTCAATGATATATATTAATAGATATCACTGTTGGTGAAAATATGTGTAGGTACTTAAAAACTAATATCAATAAAACTCAACATATTTCATAATTGATCATTTTTACCAGTAGATATATTTTCTATTAGTATATTTTTATTTGTATAGACCAATGTTTTTTATAGGGTTCCTTGCGGATGCATGTATTGATCTTGTATTAATTGTTTTTCTCACCCACACCTTATATTTTTTATGGGAACCCTTGTAGATAAGTAGGAGACCTTGATTCATGATAATCTAGTTTAGGGTACACATGATCTAGTTGCCCTAATGATATTAGTGTGGGCCGATTGGGTGGCTTGTGTCTTGGTTTAGAATGAAACACATGCCATGAATTGGACCCATGTTTGTATTATTTTCAGGGTCATCTCACTTTTGGACATTAGTTATAACCTATTACACTAATTAATCAATTGTTGGTTTAATATAGGGGATCTATATCTCAATTTTTTATTTTTCCATATTATTTCTTATTATGGAACCTTTTATGTTATTTACTTTGGTGATATTTTGTTAACATAGTCGTGTTGGATATGTGTTCTGCTTCATTAATTGGGGTTGGGTTTATTTTTTAAATGATTTAAAAATAAATAAATTTAGGGGAAGTTATATAACAAATAGAGAAACAATTAATTTTATTTTTTATAATTACATGAATGGTTATAAATGTGAGAAACGATTTTCACTGGTCTTCATGAAAAATCAGAAGTTTATATTTTGAATTTTAATGCATTTTCCATGTAAAGACATGACCACAATTTTGGTAGTATATATTATGATGTTTGTGTATTGTATTTTTTATAAATAAAGGGAAAAATTCTATTTTCATATTTATTTCAAACTAGAAATAATGAACTTTAAATTGAAAGGAATTTCATAGACATCATGATGAGGTCCTACTGGTCATGTTAGCTCACAACATGTTCACACACCCATGTGCATTTTATTTCACTTATGTTTGACACATATTCTAGGTTTTAACATAAAATGTTATTCATTTCCTTGTATGTTTAATGTAAGATTTCACCTAGTGAACAACCTTGGGTTTCAAGGAGTTTTCCTTTCAATTCGGTTGCAATTTTTTTTTCATTTTGGTATATTGTTGTATTGGCCTATTCAACCATCATTTATTTCTATTTACTTCCTTCTTTTATGGAATCTTGATATTTATATTCCCTAGATGATTCTTATTTATTTATGTAAGTTGGTTGGTTTATTTTATTATATATGAATCGTTTGTTTATTATTTTTCTTGTATTTTTTTGGTATAGGCGTCCAATACCTGGATACTCCAAGTCAAATTCTAAAAAAAAGGATCCACTAATTTTTAACTCTAATTTTATAATGAATCAATCCCAAGTTTCTTATTTAATTCTCAAGCACTGGCTTCTAGCCTGTGGGGATTGGGAAAAACTTTTAGGACTAATACTGAGCCAGGTCGAATGATATATTATATCATCCCAAACCAGTTCGTTGCAAATGGTATCAAGGCCTTGGTTCAAAAAAGGGAAACTTTTTTGGAGTGCTCTATATTTATTTTCCAAAGTTTTTATAAAGGAGAATAATATTGTTAGGACTCAAGAGGTAAGTGTAAGTATAACCTAACTAGCTCTTTCTCACCTCGATCATTGAGTTAATATGGGTGGTTGGGATTTAGATTTCATTTTGATTCTTCTTATAGATAATGATATATAATGATGGTGGTTTATTATCATCAGCAATGGGTGACATTGTGTAATTTTCAATAATTTTTGTTCTTGGATTTGGGATGAAAATAGATAATTAATTTAAGTTGTGAGGATTCCTTTCATGGACTGAAAAATAATGATGTGACCAAACACTCAATTCTAGAAATATTTTAGAGACTTTTTAGTAATTTTCATATGGATGTCAACAATGCGGCTATGTTATGAATAGTACTTAATTTAATTTGATTTTTTATTTATCCAATCTAGTTCTTGGATTCGCCTTGATACAATTTAAGTAATGGAAAGATAATCCGAGTGTCTTTTATGATATTTTAGGTGATTAAATTTGTTTTTGGTCAATATTTATGGTATGCATGATTTTGGGTGTTTTCAAATTTGGTTTTGGGTGTGTGAAATAAATAATTTTATGAAAAATGGGTTGATATAAATCTTTAGGTCTTTCATGTAAAATGGTTTTTTATGAAACACTTTTTATAAGTGTTTGTTGTCATCATGGGGTTTTAAAAATGTATCAATTCTAAAAAATAAAATTTAAATATTCTTTAAAAAAATTTGTGCATTATTTTAGTGGATTTATTTTATGTTATAAAATGCATATAATATTTTGTAATAAAAATGGTGTAACTTTAAAATATTGATTTGGTACCATGTTTTTTATATGATTATCAAAACTCCCCCTTTATGGATGTTTCAATAATTTTGGAATTTAAAATTTTTTAATAAGATGATTAATCATTGAAATTATAAGAAAAATTTAAGAGTGGGTTTATTATTTTTAAGTAAAATATATGTTATGAAATAAAGATTTTTTTAAGTGTTAATTGGTATTTAAACTTATTTTTCGATTTATAATATGGGTTTTTATATGGTTATTTGAGTAAGGTAAAGTATTTAGAATGGTTTAGATTATTTTAAAAGTGTGTTTTATATTAAAATGAGTTATTGGAACCATTTTAAATGGATGTTTTAATTTGATGCATGAAAATTTTCTAGAATGGGGGTTTTTAAAAGTATCTTACTTGGTGAGTTTTTTTTGGATTTTTACCATGGTTGATTATGGGACCATTTAATTAATTTTTGAAACATTAATGGGGAAGAGTCCGTGTTTTAGGTTTTTAAAATATGCCTCTTTATAATGATCTTGGAAAATGTTAGGGCGTTTTTCTTTATGATTAATCCCCCTACTTTATAGAATTGTAGTTTGTATTCTTCCTAGACTCAAAATGTAGTGGTGTAAACCATTGTTTATTAGTCTCATAGTGGTGAATTATGGATTCCTTAAGAATTTTGTGGATGGAGCTTAGTGATTTACACCAAATAAACCTTTGATGGATAACTATGTTGTTTAAAATTGGTGTTATTAATGTTTGAGAGACTATCATGGGATAAGGAGTTTCATGTAATGATGTGTTTTTTTGGTTTCCACTTTTTTGGATGTCAATTTAATTGAATCCTTGATGTAAGTCATTTTGGGTGATTCTTAGGTTGTTTTCTTTAATTGAATTTTGGTAGTGTTCTATTTATGCTCATGCATGCTTGGTGTGTTTTTTCTTATGAATTATGTATATTTTGGGATTGTGATCAGGTTTATTATTGATTTTATGGCATGGAGAGAACTTCTGATGAAGGCTTGTGTGACTGGGACTTATACTGCACAAGTTTCAGGTTATGTACCGACCTGTGTTTGATTTGGTTTTTTTCTAGGTCCATTTTGAGATAGTACTCTGGGAATGAGTTCCTCAGTGACTCATTTATTTTTTCTTTTTCCTATGGTCAGAACCTTGTCACTCTTTATTGAGGTTGGTTATGGTTTGTGTCTCCCCTTTTATGGATGTATCTGAGTAATGGTTTCCTTGATGGTTTTGATGGGAACATTCAGTCGATAGTTGGATGTTAAAGGTTGTTTTATTTTTTATTTTGATTAGTTAATATTTGAATAGTCATGTGTGGTTGGTGGATGATACCTATTATTTTATTTCATATAGAGTAATTTTTTCTAATGTTAGTGATCCATTAATATGAGTGTCTTCCATTCGTTACACCATTTTAAAGGAGCTCTAAATAGTTGGGAGGCCACTGATATGTCTCCATCCTTAGAGGGTTTTGGGTAAGATGATTGTGGTTGGGTTGTTTGTGGAAATTTATGGTGATTTTGAGGGTTTTTTTCTATATTTTGAGGTTTTATTTTCTCCAGTATTCTATCCCACCTCTTCAATTGAGGTGTAGAGGTTTTCGTTCTCAATTTACTTCTACTATGACCATAATAATTATGGGAAAGAAAGTGGATTAGTGGGGATATTATGAAACCCCATGTTACTATTATTGATTATTTTATATAAGTTTTAGGTTATTCAAGGGTATGTTTATTTTTTATATCTTTTAGGTCCTTATTTTTAAAATTTGTGACATTTCTGGTTGTTGCGCATTTTGCACACGATTAGTAGTAACCGTGCAGTTACCATGTGACAGTGCTAAAATTATTAATAGTATGATTTTCCATAGTTGGTACACAGTTCCCCAATTCATTTGGTGTCTCCCAGGAAACATTATGGCCAATTTGGTTCTTAGGGGTGTCTTTCTTGGTTGTAACATGGATAATATTAACCGTGTGGCCAATTGTTTGATGTTATTAGTGGAAGTTTCTTGGTTGGAGAACGATTTACCAAACTATGTGGCCAGACTATGAAAGTTTCCAAATTTTTATTTATGTGTAAAAAGTTTCCTTCTACATAATGATTTTTATATCCCTTGGTCATCATATCCTCTACCATTCATGTGGCTGATCCTCATTAGATATCTAGGGTGATCTCCCTCTTCTTCCACTACTAGAAATCAGATCTTTCCCAACACTTATATACACCCTTTCCCAACGGTTCTCCCAAACCGTTGGGAAAGGGGGGTCTTTCCCAACGGTTTGGGAGAACCGTTGGGAAAGTGGCCTCAAAACACCCCTTTCCCAACGGTTCTCCCAAACCGTTGGGAAGGGGGGGGGGGGGGGGGGTCTTTCCCAACGGTTTGGGAGAACCATTGGGAAAGACCCCCTTTCCCACCCCTTTCCCAACGGTTCTCCCAAACCGTTGGGAAAGACCCCCCCTTTCCCAACGGTTTGGGAGAACCGTTGGGAAAGACCCCCCTTTCCCACCCCTTTCCCAACGGTTTGGGAGAACCGTTGGGAAAGGTCACTCTTTCCCAACGGTTCTCAAGAACCGTTGGGAAAAAGCATCAAAAAAATTCAACATTCGGCCAACAACATTACACAAAACCAGAACCTATCCCAACGGTTTTGAAAACCGTTGGGATATGGCTATCCCAACGGTTTTGAAAACCGTTGGGATAGGTTCTTTACTTTTTCCAGATCCACTAACCGAGAACATGAAATAAATCAAAATTTAATATAATTATGATAATACATATATATATTTATGAAATTATGTTTACAAAAGTGATGTTAGGTTAGTGGTTAAGTCGTTCGATTATAAACGAGGGGTCGTGGGATCAAATCCCAGCGGATGTTTTATTTTTGGAATTTATATACCAACGGTTCCATTACCGTTGGTATAGATTTCATATTACCTATACCAACGGTTCCCAAAACCGTTGGTATAGTTCTATACCAACGGTTTTTGGAAAACCGTTGGTATAGACCTATCCCAACGGCTTACTTGGCTACGGTTCTCCAAACCGTTGGTATAGGCTATACCAACGGTTTGGAGGCCTATACCAACGGTTCCAAACCGTTGGTAAAGGTTAGTTTTCCAGTAGTGTTCCTTTCAGTTTTAACATACTTTCTTTGGGATTTCAATTGTTTTGGAAGTTAAATACCCTCTTTTCTCATAAATTATCTTCTCCTATGTTCTATATTTTATTTCCCTTTGATTTTCCATCTCCCAAAGAACCAAAATCAATTTTAAAATTGTATTTAGGGGTTTATTTCGTATAATATTGGGCTTTTTTCATTCAGGACATATTGAGAGTGATTATTAACCCGATTAATAATATTAATTAGAAGGAGATACATTATGAATTAATTTCACCAATTTTTAGGAAAGTGATTCTATGTTCTTCCATTATTTTTTTATTCTTATGTTTCATGATATTTCTAAATCTATTTTTATACAAGTACTACTACATATGATATTTAGGATATGTTTGTGAATGGTTTACATGAACATTTTGATAAGAATAAAAGGTTTCCTTTTTAATTTTAAATACATATTTTAAAATAGTTGTTCAAGAATTCTATGTACCGTTGTGAAAACGATTATGAGGATATTTGAACAGTTTTATAGAAATTTTGGGCTTTGGAATTGGTTTTATGTTTACAGAAATAAAGACATATTTTAAGGAATTTATTTGGATGAATAGGTGTGGTGGATTTCAAGTGAGAAATAAATAATCTTTTAAAAAGGAGTAAAGTCTGATTTCATAATGATTTATAAGGAATTTTCAAAATGATTTATATTAAATGAAAATGACATGGAATCCCAATTAAATTTTTTTGGATGCTTATTTTTCACTTGAAATTAAAATTTTGATGTTGTGGGACCCTCATTGATAACTCTTGTTCTTTTCTCCCACTTTTATATTGTGTGAATTAATATGTAATGGATGTGTGATGTGGAAATGGTTTTTTTCTTACAAGGGTGTTAGTGGTTAGGGAGATTTATTTTTCATGACTTGTTGATGAATGTGTTGATCTTGGTTTAATTGTTTCTCACCTCAACATTATATTGGTCATGGGAACCTTGGTAACTACGTGGGACCTATTGATTTATCCTATACTAGTTCAGAGCACATAATGTATAGTATCCCCACTATTATGAGATAAGACTATATGGGTATTCCCCTTGATAATGGTATTAGGGGCCAGTTGGGTGGCTTGTATCTCAGTTTAGGACACAATACATATTGGCAGTTAGACCCAATTTTATAGTATTTTTAGGGTTGTCTCACTTTTGGGAATAAGGTATGACCAGGAAATTCATTCCTATATTTTGGGTTTCATATTGGTGATTTATATCTCGCTTTTTTATTTCCCCCTATTCTTTCTTACTGTTTTACCCTTTATATTGTTTACTTTTTTGATATTCCTTTAAAATAGTGGTTTTGGATTTGTGTTTTGTTGTATTCATTTTGTTTGGGTTTATTTTTGAACTGATTTTAAGAAATATTGATTTATGGGAAGTGTTTTAATTGATATTATAAATTATTTATTTTCCTTTTTTGAACTTAATGAGAGGTTTGAACGGTGATAAAATGGTTTTATTATTCTTTATGAAAAATTTAAACCATACATTGTTAATTTTAATGTGTTCAATGTAAGGAAGATATTTCTCTTTTTATAGTATATAGTATGTTGTTTTTTTCTTTTATATTTTATAAATTAATGGAAAACTATTATTTTATAATGTATTTAATAATTTAAATAATGAACTATAAAATCAAAGGAGTTACATAGACTCCCTAGTGAGATCCTACTGAGCCTCTTAGCATACACCCTTCATAAAGACTCTTGTGTGTGTGTAACCCTTATGTTTGACATAGTTTCTAGGTTGTATCTTCATATTGGTTTCCTTTCCGTGAACAATAATGGTGAGTTTAGGAAATAGTGATAAACCTTCGGTTTCATAATGGTGTTATTTCTGTTTGGTATCATTTTTGCTTTCATTTTGGGATGTTGATGTATCATTCAAGTCAGCAATAATTTATTTATAATTAGTTTCTCATTTTTTGTATCTTATTATGTATTATTCATAGATGATGTATGTTTATTTATTTATATTGGTTGGTTTATGTTATTATATGTGACTCAATTGGTTCTTCTATTATTTATATTTTCTTAATTTTTTTGGAATAGATGTCTAATGTATGGATACTTTATACTGAATTTATAGAAAAAGGATCCACTATTTGATAACATTGATTTGAGGTTGAAAGTATTCCCAAAGTGTTTCCTCGATGCACATTCAGTAATTGTTATCCCATGGGGATTGTGAATACCTTTCAGGCGAAGTTTCAAGATGGGTTAGGAGACATGTTGGGTTAGCCTGATCTGGTTCATTACAGTTGAAATATGTGAGTTTTTTATCGAATATTGATTTATGATATAACTACCAGAATATAAGCTTTAAATATGAGGATATCTTAAAGATATATTTTAAATGTTGGTATATACATTTAAAATTTATCATGATTTCATTTGGAGTTATGAATTCTCTAATATTATTTTAAGGATTAATGAATTTAGTGTCTCAAACATATTTGGACCAATTATTTTATGGAATTAATAGATTTAATTCTCTTTTATTAAAAAATAGAGCAGGGTCACATTGAACATTCAAGGATTATTTTTTATTTTTAGTTATAAGAAAATTTATTCAAGTGTCACTGTTAGTCATGTGAGGTTTATTTAATTTTAAACTTGTTATTAGATGATTCTATTATTGTATAACCATTGAAGAAAAAAATTTACTACTTGGAGGTCTCTAAAGAATGTTTCTAATGTGTGAATTTTTTTAGGCTTAACTGGGTCCTATATGTTTTTGTTGGCCATGTTATTTTACATAGAAACTCGATTATCTATTTTGGATAAGAAAGGAAATTATTTTATTTGAACAGATTAATTCTATGTAGATAATGAGAGTTTGAAGTAAACTTTTGTGAGTACTACAGTTCCTTAATTACCAAAGGATTCAATCCCCTATGTGGTATAATTTGATGCATCTCATTTGGGATTAGGATGTATTTTAATACATGAATGAGAAATTATTAATTATGGGTTTTGAAAATTAGGTTATCAAGATAATAACTATGATACTCACGATTTATTTATTATGGAGATTGTATTTAGATTTATACTATAGATACATTATTTTATTTGAGAACATTTTATGTTCTATATGAATCATAAAATTTTTAAGTATATCTTTTCTTGGAATGATTTAAACATGAGACATAGGATGTGGGTGGAATTTTTACTAGATTATAATTTTGATATTATGTATAATCTAGGAAAATGGATTGAGGTGACAGATTCTTTAAGCAGGAGATTATATAGTGATACAGATTAGTAGTTGAGTAAGGAATAGAAGATGATGGAAGATTTGATAAATATGTATCTCAATATAGAAGATATGAAGGATGGATATCTTCTTTAATAAATGTAAATTTAATATTCTTTATTATAGAGAGTGATGTTGTATCATCATAGAGAACCTAAGACTGATGTTTAGAGGGATTGTTTTGTTAATGATGATGTTCTTGATGGTTATTCAAAATTTAGAGAGAAGCAAATCGTATTTTGATATCATTTATCTATTCCTTAGAGTATGCATGAGGAGATTTTTCATGAGTTTCATATCTCACTTATATATCTATTTCCTAGTGTCATTAATATGTATTATTGGTTGAAGATGTATTTTTTATGGCATGTAATGAATAGGTAAACACCTCATTTTTTAGAGAGGTCTCTTATCCGTTAGCAGATTAAAATTGACAATAGCTGAAATGGGTGCATATTTTTTAAAACACTAATTTGACCATTTAAATGATATAATATTTCTTAATTATATATGTTTTTGATGAAATATTATAGGATTAAGTTAAAGAATTGATTCGAATATGTTTTGAAAAACATTGATGATCAAAGGAGGAAATCATGGAAAGATAACGTACAATTGTAGCATTATAATATTGAGAAGTTAAGGATATAATTACATGATAAATTCCACGGTGTAATGATGAAATGTTATAACATGGATTATTTATATGACTAAACTTTTGAGAAATCATGAATGCATTATAATGCCATAAAATGATAATGATTGACAAATATAAACAATCACGAGGAGAAGAATTCATATGGAGTTGTTGCAGCATAATCTAATACATTACAACATGGTCATGAATTTATTCCATGATGACTAAGACACAATTTAACACAAAAATACTATTACAAAAGAGGCCTTTAACGCTCGTGGAATTTATCACTGCTAGAAAAATGCGCTAATAAAGACCATCTTTATCGGTGCTAAAATAAGGACTGATAATGGGTTCCCCTTATGAGTGCTAAAAAGGCACTAATAAAGGGAATCATTTATCAGTGTTTTTAGCACTAATAAAAGGTAACCTTTATTATCACTTTATTTTAGCACTAATAAAGTTTACCCTTTATCAGCTATTAATTTTTAGCATTCATAAAGATCTAGAAAAAAATGAAATAACTAAACAAATAAAATATTTTTTTTAACAATTTCATTAATTAGATAATTATTTTTATTAATGAATAAAATGAATAAACATATATAGAAATTTTGAAATTAAATAAATAGTATATATTAAATATATTGATATGTAAAATGAATAAAATTAAATAATTAAACAAATAAAAAATTTAAAATGACTAAATTAAAAAAATATTTAATATTTTATTAATTAAATAATTATTGATAAAAATGATCAAATTTAATATACATATATTTAGATTATAAATATTAACAAATATTATATATTATATATGGATTGTAAAATAAATAAATTTTAATAAATAAACAAAATAAATTTAAAATGAATAAATTACAAAATTATTTAAAAATTTATTAATGAAAACATTATTAATAAAAATGAATAAGTATAATATATATATATATATATATATTTATATTAATTATAAATAGTAATAAATAATATATATTAAATATAAAAATATATAAAATTTATAATGTGTAATAATTAAAAACTTATTAATTTCTTATTCATTTTTAATGTTGTTTGTTTTTTCAAATTAACATATATCAAACTTCATGTGTTACATTGATTCCATGCACACACATATATATATATATATATATCTCTGTGTGTGTGTGTGTTTAATTAATTAATTTTTAGATACAACGTACACACAAATATATTTACACAATTAATGAAATCTTTTATAGAAGCACATACATATAATATTTTTTTTAATTTATTCAAATTTTAGTATATTTTAGAATTTCATTATTACATGATAAATTTAATAGATTATGTTTTTAATTGGTTGATTTTTTTAATTTATTTTTAATATTATTACAGTTTGGGTATTATTTATTCATTTTTAATATTTTTAATATTTTTTTTTGAATTTGATCGTTTTTATTATTTGTTTATATTTATTAATTTACTATGTTTTTTATTTTCAATATGTATTCATCTTTAATTAAATATATATATATATATCCATATTTATTAAAATAATTTATATTTAATTTATAAAAAATTTCCATTTTTTCAATATTTTAAATAATTATTTATATAATTACAAATAAATAATTATATATATTTAAGTAATTATAAAACTATAATTTTTTTAAATAATTATAATTGTAAATCCTTTATCTGTGCTAAATTTTTAGTGCTGATAAAAGGAATATTTATCAGTGCTTTCTTAGCACTAATAAAGCTCTATCTTTGTCAGCATAAAAAAAGTGATATTAAAAGAAATGTTTATCAGTGATAAAATATTAGTGGGGATAAATATACCTTTTATCAACATTTATAAAGTTAGCGACGATTAAAGGGGTCTTTATCACCCTTTTCTTGAAACTGATGTTAAAAGTGTCCCAAATATATTTAAAGGAACCCTAACAGCAACTCAGTCACTCATGATTCTCAAGATCTCATGGGATTCCTCCACTAATGGTGTCACACCTCCATGTTCTCTCAGATTAATTAAGGCTATAATCCAATGTATGTTATTTTCCTATTTTCTTCTATTTTTGTTTAATTTTGTGGGTTTCGTGTTTTGAGGTTTTACACTATTCTTAACCATGATAAACCATAAATCTCATCACCTCACCACTAAAATACAATGAGTGGTTCTATTTCATATTTTCCCCCATAGACAATGTTTTCAAATAAATAGAATGATGTTTTCATATGGTAAGGTTAGTCAACATATGTGTATAGGCCTGTATGGATAAATTAAATAATTTTTTCACTGCATGCTACTACTTTGGTTTGGAAACATAATACCTATGTTTTTGAAATCTAAAAGAAAACTATCAAATAGAAAAATAATAAAAATCTATTATTTTTTCTTAATCACTCTATAGTATCTCATGTTCTTACTTCTCACTCTCATATAACTAAACAACATCTATAAACATTTTTATCTTTTCTTCATTTCATCATCCTCTCTGTTCCCACAATAGAGTCCATAACTTTTAGTTCTTCTTCATTTTATTCACTTTCTCTTGCTCCAAACTGTTCTATAGCTTCTCTAAAAAATTACAATTAAGGAACTCACATCTTCATCATTGTCTAATGATCATAAATCCTTTTTATAGTAATGTAACTCTCTCAATAAAATCATCAATCGATCGAAATCATCATCATAAGATTGAAAAAATTATAAGAATCAATTAGAACAATTCTAATCGATGTGATGGATGAGGACATTCAAGAATAATTATAAAACTTTATGTTGATGTCATAGGAAGATGACTCACTATGGATGTCACATCATCTGTCCAAGGAAAAAACCATCCAAATAGTCGAGCTATAAGCCATAGGAAATCGATGCCCCCATCCACATAAAACCTCTTCCCATATTTATTATTCTCAACTACTTCCATCAACCCCAAAAACTATACAGAGGAAATTATTATTCTACCCCTATCCATTACTAACATGACCATCACCTAGAAAACCCTCCCCCACATTCCTATTAGCATTTATCAATGTGAAACCTCTCTTAGTCATGAAATCATTGAATTTATCATTCCACTTTCTAGATGCCTAATTCAATCCATAGAGACTCCACTTTATCTTTTACAACAAGTCCATATTCTAATTGCCCTCAAAACCATCTGGTTACTTGATTTAGGTTTTGGGAATAGTGTAATCTTGTCGATGGCATGAGGAAATTGACCATTTTATTCATAATTTATGAATAATCATTTTTGAATATTATTAAAATATTCATGTCCAATTAAAACCATAGATTACTTTACTAAATAATAATCGCAGAACTAGAAGAGAAGGATCATCAAATGAGTTTCATAATTAATTTATAAGTTGATATAGAACTATATCAACATGTAATTGCACTTTTTAATGACATGGATAAATAGATTTTATCATACAATTTTTACACTACTGGATTCAATTGCATAATCCCTCTAGGAATCCACATGGGAACCACAATCTCTGAACAGAATTGGAACAAAAATCTCTCTTTCACAAATCTACCTATACCTACACAATGTCACCCCTACTCTTTAAACTCATTCTAACTCTATATGATACCACTATGAATTGTGTCTCCATCCACTTTTTTGAAGGAATAATACAACAAAAAATAGTAATAAGAAACATAAATAAATTTTCATAAAAAATGACCATAGGTTTCAAAAATAAGGTTGTGTAAATAAGGATTTATTTTGGAAAGATTGATATACAATAATATACACTCCATGTTTAAAATTCCAGAATTGCATGAATCTTGCATGAAAATTGTTATTATCTTGAACAACGATATAATACCTCAATACTAAAGTACAACTGACCTTCAATAACATTATTTAATCCATCCTCAGATGATTTATTTCCTTCCATATCTTGATGATGGATTATACTCCCTCTTTCAAACTATCCTCCCCCATCATTGTGGTTCCAAAGTTCCTTGATGACATACCTCCTACATGGATTTTATTCATTAATCTTTCTCAAAGATACAACCATGTATTTGAATAACTCATCTCTCGACTCATTCTTCAAATCATTCATACTTTCATCCATTTCTTATACTACTTCCTGTGAACATAAAAAATTACACTGAAAAATTAATCTAAACATAATGAATTATTTTTTTAATTTCTCGATATAAATTTTCTTATACGGATCACTTTGTTACTTTTGACAACTAATCACCAAAAATAACTTTTTTAGTGAGGTCACATTGGATAATATTAGAACTCTATGGTTAAGATTACTTGGATAATAATACTACTAAAATGAGTGACCTTCTGAAAATACTCATGTTTCACATTTCTTGTGAAAAAAACATGCCAAAAACACCTTTTTATTCTCTTCCCCTTTAACCTGGATAAATGTAAGAGGGTTCAAATATGACTCTCAAAGGTATTCATCCCATAATGAGTAGAGACCTCCGACAATATTTTTGTGTTTAGCTTCATGATACTTTCTCTTGGAAGCATGTAGAAATTACTAGTTATCAAACTCTCCCGTATGCCTCACACTAATACACCCAAAAGTTTGTATCTCCTCAAAGCCCTACCAAAAAAAGAAAATTTTTAGAGGAAGTGGAAAACAATAAATGTTTGTGTGTGGAAGTAAACGACTACAAGTGGAAGTCATGTGGATTTTAATGGTAATTCCTTTGTTTTTGAAATTTAATATGTTTTAATGCATAAATAATATTTCATTTAGGTTATTTTTGAACATCAGTGGCATATTAACAGTCATCTCTCAAATAGTTATTATTTAATTTTGTTTCTTGAGACTAACCCCCATCTCTTTTATACTGTTTGAACTACTCTAAGAAGTATTCATCCAAAATGATCAGTAGTACCTAGTACGGGATGAATTTTGGTTAGAGTAGTTCAAGAAACATAGGTGGATATCCATAAGATGGGAGATAGATATAAAAATTCGATAATAATTGTTTGGGAGGAATGTAATCAATGAACATTGGAACCACAATGATTGTAGGAAGGATAGTTTGAAAGAGGGAGTCCAAGACATCATCGAGAGATGGAAGGAAATCAGGATTTTGAGGAAAGATTAAATAAACTTAGGGAAGGTTAGTTTCAATAGAGTACAGAAGTATTATATCTATATTCAAAATAGTTACAATTTTCATGCAAGATTTATGAAAATATTTAATTTTATGTATAGAGTGTATTGTATTATTGTTATTAAATACAAATTAAATGTTTGACTACTCATGCATAAAGTGCCTTCTGCATGTGTTGATGTTACCAATATCAAGGAAGAATAAACTATTGATGATGAAACTGTGTAATTATTAGGGGACCAACAACATGTTTTTGAAAAAAACAACGATGAAACAACATAATAATGGTGAATAATATTATCAATGTAAGAAATCAGGGTATAAAATTTGAGGTTGGTTGGAAAGAACATGGAAAACCTATTGATCCCAAAGATTCAATGATTATTAGTTATCATGGGGGAATAACTGGGATGAATGTATTGATTGATATTGATTTGTGGTTCCACGTACAACCTATAATTAAGGAAATCCTTTATATAGATATAATGGTAGTGTTACAATATAATTTTTCTATTTTAATGAAAACTTATATAATGAAAAATTGATTTAAATTTCATTATTATTTGTACAATGTGTTTATTTTAGAATATTTCCATAATAATTGTTTCTTAATTTTCACTAGAAAATCCTATATAATCTTTTGGAATCTTCTTATTTAGTTACATCTTAGGGATGTGTAAGGGAAAATAAATCCCCACTCACTAGTTTGTTATGCACACATTTTAAAGAATGAAACATGGAATACTTTCATCAATCATCACAATGAGAAATCATTTCATGTGCATTGCATTCGATAATGTATTATTTTTAAATTATTAATTTTATTCAATTTTATTCAAAATTGTTAATTTATGAAACCCCAAAAGAGTTCTAAAAATAAAGAACATTCATCAAAACCAATATACCCTTATCACAAGGAACAGATGGGGTACGCTTCATTAGGAAAGATATTGGTATGTATTTTAAATAAAAATGAAATGTTTAATTATGTGATATAAAATAACATATATTCCATTGTTTATAGGTATATTGATGAATCAAAATTTGAATCCACTTCCACCCCATTTTAGGTTCTATGGAAGGAGGCTAATGTAGATAAGGAGGGTAAATTAGTTAATGGAAACACATAAATATTATGGGAAGAATGTGTAAGTATAACATAATTGTAATTAATTATGCTTTATAAAAATATTACATAAACATGTATATTTATGTTAATATTTTTTATATGGATTAGAAACAAGAATAAAAAATGACCATACCATAAGAAAAGATACTTTCAGTAGATTTAATGTGGCTTGAACAATATAGTTGCATTAGAGGATTAGGTTTTGGAGTCTCTCATCAAAAAAATTATAGAAGATAAAACAACATGAAGATACACATAATATATTGATATGATTGCAGACACAAATATAGTCACTACAAGAAATTATTTTTCAATTCGGTCTGGTATACCAATGTATAAGAAATGATCAAAGTGAACCTACTGGGGAGAAAATATCTGTACAAGAACAAAACGTTATCCCTATCTTTGAGGCTAGTCATCCTCCCCAACCGCATACCTTACCTGGGGTAATTAATTTTTTATTTAATCATTTTTATAAATGTGAATCAAATAAATTCTGATAACATTATATTACTAAAATTTTATAGGGTATAGTTTTATGAGATTTGTATATGTTAACACCCATGCACCGTTGTGTTGCGATGGGTTAATTGTATAATTTCTCAAGAGCCCAACTACAACATCAATACCTCCCAAAATATCACATGAGAGTGGGGATTGAGGTATCTCATGAGGTGACTATTAAGTTTCATGTCCCACTTGATAGTCTAGATATTATAATGGTCATTGATGATATTCATGCTTTCAGATCATGGTCTTCTAATCTTATAAAGATGCATGAGGTATGTCTTTAACACATGTTTTCATATTAAAAATTTATTGAAGTTGATGATAAAAGTTATAATGTGTGGTATGATATTAAATATGGATAAAGTGGTGGAGAAATGGAAGTTTGAATCAAGAAAATCAAGTGAATCGACCAAGAAAACACAACGAACTTTCGAGAGTACCTTCTCCCTGCCAGTTCAAGAGAAACATTTATTATCATTAAAACTTCATACATATACCACATTAATAGATACAACTATATATTAAATTGAATATGGAGAATAAATATATGGAGATTCCATGACATGTGGAATTGTTCTCGAGACTATAAATTAGATTCTAAATCTTGAATGGTTGATCATCTCAATTTTGAATACATACATAAGGTATATTTTCATAATATGTTTGTCCAAATACTGAGATAATATGTTCTATAAAGTTAGCAATTATTCATATTTTGAATAGTTGTATATATTAAAACTATAAAAATGGATGATCATGTGAATAATGATTTGGATTCATTAATACCTATATCATTTCTCATGAGAGCTTACTTTGGATAATAAAAAAATTGAGAAAAAAATATGAGTTACTCAAAGAGTTTAATAAAAAAGAAACTAAAGATAGACTCTTTTTGATTACTATATTGAAAAGGTGAGACTCTTCAATCTAATCGCATAAAAATTTTTGTAAATTTTTTCATTACATAATATTTTTCCTTTTTAGGGTGCACTAGATACTGATCATATTCAATCTAGACAACCCAAATATTTGTTTTTTGGATCCAATGCATTGATATACGACCAACCGACCAAACATGATGTGTATTGTGAAGATATAATACTCTATAATAATCCTTTTATAGATAAAATTTGAATTATTTGTTCATAATTTATTTTAAAAAGATTTTTTTATGATAGGGCGATCACTAAATATAGACTAGATCATGACATGAAGTTGATGTTTGAAGGGATAAAGCCTATAAATTACAAAAAATGGGAGAAATTATGGTATATATAGAAATAATTAACTATAAAAACATTTCAAAAACAATTTACTTATTTTTTACATTGTTTCAACATTTTTTGAAATAAGATAATGACATCGATTGGGGATATTATGTCTTCAAATTTAGGAGAGAAATTATAAATCATGAAAATACCAGCAAAACCCAACATGTAATTTTAAAAGGTAATTAAAATTTCATTAAATATATTTCATAATCATTTTTTTCTATATTTTCTCAGTACCTTCAATATTTTCAATAACATTGATACTAAAAAGAAGAAATAAATTTGTTTTGAGATGAGTGGGTAGCGTAATTTTGGTCAGAATGTATACTGAAAACATATTTAGGTGATTACTTGCGATGATTGTGATCTAGTACAAGTTATGAAATTTGAAATATATTTGGGGGGTGAATAATTTATGTCATAATTATTATATATTATTTTTTTTCTCTTTCTCAAGGAGAATACGAATGGAAGACATAAATTTTTTTAGAGGCGCTGACCTACAAACAATAAAATTGATGGGAAATCACATAGGTGAAGGAAGAGGTGGAGGCGGAGGTAGAGGTAGAGATGGAGTCAGTGACCATCATAGAGGAGGAGGCATATCCAAAGGCAGAGTTACAGACCAATTTAAGGGAGGAGATGAAACCCTGGATTACAAATAACAAAAATATTGGGAAATTAAGTAGAATGAGGATCATACTATGATTGTGTTTGAGTACAATTGTTTAAAATTTCACACAATACATGTAAATTAATATAAAATCCATTTTGAAAGTGTATCAAGTGACTTATTCAAATAAATGTTTTCACCATTTTCTTAAGTGATTTTATACAGGGTATTAATCCACCTGAAAGATCATTTTGTAATGGAATCTTCAATTTCTCCACTAGTGTTATTGAAGGAATATCTGTACAACTCCCAATAATCAAATACGTTTATAATACAACTTAATTGTTTGAATAAATATGTTTTTAATGAACCAATGAAATTAATAGGTGTATGAAATAAATATTGGAGGAAAACCATCATTGATATTTCATGGTCATCTAGGAGGGCTGGTGTCAATGTGTCAGTTTTCAGTTTGAAATGGAAATTTTAATACAAAAAGTGTCACCAACTAAAAACTGAAAAAACACTCTTGGATTATCTTGATAATTTAGGAAAATGTTTTATAATTAATTTTTAATGTGTATGAATCAATATTATGTCAATCCTAAACATGATGGGGCCTTTATAACTCATAGTTCATGTTTGTAATTTAAAATAACAGTTTAGTAAAAAACAAGTGGTGTACTTTAAACCAATGAAACACATTATAATTGTTTTTATAATTCATAAAAATGATACATAATTCATTTGGGATGTGTAGGAATTATCCTCACCATAATCTGATGCACTATGTGACCGATATGACTCAATGTGCGTCTTTTTATTCCTACTTGACATTAATTTTATTGAAAAAAGAACTAACATACTCAAAACATAGAAACAAATCAGGATATTTTGGTATGTTAGAAAAATTATCCATAATACATTTGTGACATGTGAGAATTATTATCCCCTCAATCTGATGCATGGTGTGATTGGTATAACTCCAAGTGTCCGTTATCAATTTAAAATTGATATTTTAATAAAAAAATGTGTCACTCACTGAAAATAGAGAAAACGTTCTCTAATTTTCTTGATAATTTGGAAAAATGATTAATAATTCATTTTTTGATGTGTGTGAATCAATTTCATGTCAAACACACACATGATGACACCTGTATGGATCAAAGTGCATGTTTCTAGTTTAAAATGACCTTTTAGTAAAAAAATGGCATACTCAAAACTGACGAACTACATTCTTATGGTTTTTATACTTTAGTAAAATGATCCATATGTCATTTGGGTGGTGTAGGTATCATCCTAACCTCAATTTGACTCGTGGTGTGACTAGTATGACTCCAATTGCATCTTTTTATCTATAATTTACATTAATTTTAGTGCAAAAACAACTAACATACTCAAAACCAAGAAAAAAATTAATATTTTTTGGTTCTTTAGAAAAATGATCCATAAGTCATTTTTTATGCGTATGAATTATCCTAACATCAATCTGATTCGCATTGTGACTAGTATGACTCCAAGTGTTTGTTATCAATTTAAAATTGGAATTCTAATACAAAAAATTGTGACCGGATGAAAATAGATAAAACATGCTTAAATTGTCTTGATAATTTTAGAAAATAATTCATAATTCATTTTTGATGTGTATGAATCAGTCTCATGTAAAAACCACACACGATTCCACCTGTATGGCTCAAACTTCATGTTTCTAGTTTATAATAACATTTTTGTAAAAAACGCATGTGGAAGACGCAAAACCATGGAAACAAATTCTTATTGTTTCTATAATTTAGTAAAAATATCCATATGTCATTTGAGACTTGTAGGAATCATAATCGACACAATCCGGCGAACAATGTGACCGTTATGACACTAAGTTCATATTTCAATTAAAAATTAACATTAATTTTAGTGAAAAAAACAAATGACATACTTAAAACTAGGAAAATGGATTTGGATTATTTTGGTACTTTATTAAAATTATAGGTAAGTAATTTTTTATATGTAGTAATCAGTTGCGCCTCAATATGATTCATAGTGTGACCGGTATAACTCCAATTGTTTTTTATTAGTTTAAAATTGACATTTTAATAAAAAAATGTCACTCACTGAAAACTAAGAATATATGGTCAGATTATATAGATAATTTGGGAAAAATATTCATAATTCATTCGTGAGGTGTATTAATCAGTCACCTTTTAAACCCACACATGATGCCACCTATATGGATCAATGTGCGTGTTTCTAGTTTGAAATGGCATTTTAGTAAAAAAAAACAGAAGTGGCATACTCAAAACTGAGAAAAAACATTCTAATTGATTTGATACTTTATAAAAATGATTCATAAGTCATTTAGGATATATAAGAATTAGATGAACCTCAATCTGATGCATGGTGTGATTGGTATGACTCCCGGTGTATCTTTTTATTCGAAATTGACATTAATTTTAGTGAAAAAAACAACTGACACACTCAACATAGAGAAAATTACATTTAATTGTTCTGTTACTATATTAAAATGTTCCATAAGTCATTTTTTACATGTAGTAATTAGGATCATCTCAATCATATGTACGGTGTGACTGGTATGACACCAAGTGTTTATTATCAGTTTAAAATTGACATTTTAATACAAAAATTGTCACTCACTAAAAACCAAGAAAACATGCACACGTTGTTTTGATAATTTTGTAAAATGATTCATAATTAATTTTTGACATATACAAGCCAGTCTCATGTCAAACCCACCCACGATTCCAACTGTATGGATCAAAGGGCATGTTTCCATTTTAAAATGACATTTTAGTAAAAAACACAAGTGGAATTCAAAAAAACATATAAACACATTCTGATTGGATTAATAATTTATTAAAAAAAATCCAAAACTAATTTTGACGTGTATGAATCAGCCACAATGCAATCTGATGCATAGTTTGATCGATATGACTCCATGTGCGTCTTTTTTTTCAAAATTGATATAAATTTTAGTGATAAAACAAACTAGCATACTCAAACCCAATAAAATGAATTTGGATTGTTTTTGTACTTTATGAAAATAATAAATAAGACCTTTTTTACATGTAGGAATCATCCGCACCTCAATGTGACATACAATGTGACCAGTATAATTCCAACTGTGTGTTTTTATTCAAAACTGACATTAATTTTAATAAAAAAATAACATTATCAAAACCATGAAAACTATTTTGGATAGTTTTGGTTATTTATGAAAACGTTCCATAAGTCATTATTTGATGTGTGATAATCATTCATACCTCAATTTCACTCACAGTGTGACTAGTACGACTCCAAGTGCAACTTTTTATTCACAATTGACATTAATTTTAGATTAAAAACAACTAACATACTCTATAATATTTTATTTCTTTTATTTGGGTTAGAAATTTTATTTCATTTAAATTCAGTATTTTTATCATATTTTTTTAATTTTTGTTATTTTTTCTGCTGATGTAATGTGTTGTTACATCACACTGCAAGCCCTTTTTCTAGTGCAGCAATTTGTCATAACATTAAACTACAGTATTCTCCATTATCAGTGCTAATAAATACAATGATAAAGGGTCTCTTTACCAATGCTACATAAAAGCACTAAAAAATAGTGTCTCTTATTTGTTATTTTATTTTCATTAACAAATTTACCCATTATTAGTTCATTATTATGCTGATAAATGCCTTGGCATTTTAACCAAGCCGAGGTAGTCAGTGCTTTTCTAGCACTGATAATGGAATATTGTAGCACTACTAAAGGCCTCTTTTATAGTAGAGAAATAATTATAATTGTGAGTTGTGATTATGGTATTAAGGATGTTGTGATGAATATTGAAGAGATAATTTCATTGAAATTATAGAGAAATACATTTAAATTATGAAATAATATTGATGAACCAAAAATATAAAGTTATGTAATTTGTACCATTATTTGAATTAAAGTAGTCTTTATTGTGAATTTATAAAGATACATGCATTACTGTGTGATGAAATTATTGCAGTGTAACTTAATCAACTCGAAAAAACTCTAAAAATAGATTTGCTTACTTCTTTGAGAAATCATCAATTGACCCGGGGAGGATTTGATTTTGAAGTCGTTGAATGCTTAAGAACCTATTGCACTACAGGAATATCTACCTATACCAACAGTTCAAAATTGTGGGTATATGATATACACATGGTTCTATATACCCACAGTTTGGCCAAACTGGGGCTATACATCATCTATTAAAAAAAACCTCTACTAGGATTTGATCCTCGCACATATCACACACACTCCAATGACTATACTACTATCCTATAACACATTTTACTGTTCATATGTTGATATATATATATATATATATATTAATGTATTTAATAATAATAATAATATAAAATAATAATGGGCCAACCTATACCCACGGGTTGGACAAACTGTTGGTATTGGTGATTTATTGAAAAAAATCATCCATTGGGAAATGAACCCAGAACCATCTATTTATACTATAATGACATTACCACTATATTATAACATATTTTGTGTTCTTATATTCGAATATATTTATATGAATTATTTATTATTATTATTATCAGAAAAAATGACCTACCTATACCCACGGTTTTGTCAAAGTGTGGGTATAGATGCCCATAAAAATTTCATTTACCCACAGTTCAGTGAAACTATGGGTATAAGTTATTTCTATGATTTTTTCCCACAAAAACTATTTTCACAGTTTACAAAACCCATGGGAATAGGGGTGACCTATAACCCTGATATTTGGAGAACCATGGGTATAGTTCCTTCCCATGATTTTTTTCCCGAGAAACCTATACCCATTGTTCTATAAAAACCATGGTGTTAGGTTGAACTATACCCATAGTTTTTGTAGAACCCTCAGTATGTGTCCTTCCAACAAATTTTTTTTCACATGCCTATAGGGGTAACCTATAACCATGGTTTTTTCAAAAGTCATGGGTATATGCTTGTTTTCCCGTAGTGTTGTTTTCTTTTTAGAGGGAATATTTTGAACCCTTTCATGATAAAAAATATATAATACTTGTATTTTTTGTAGGTTTATGGAGAGTTATATACTTTATGTTGAGTTTTTAATAAAAGTTGATGAAATTATTGAGTCATTTTATTATTTATAATTATTCCGATCGGGTTATTTTATTTATTTATTATTTTAAATATATTCATATTTCCCTACTCATGGTCATTTTCTACTTATTGAAGAATTTATAATTAATACATGAACTACTTTCTTGAATTCTTTCTTGAATATGGAATGGGTTTGAGTATAATATGTTTAAATGATGTTTTGGAACACATAATTATTAAATTAATCAAAATAATTGATTATAAGAAAATATGAGTTTAATTATTATACAACAAAATCTATAACCAATGATTTATTTATATTAAATTACAATTACAACTGTACAATGTCTATTTTCTAGTAATATTTGAATTTAAAAAATCTCATAACCATGGAATTAAAAAAATAAATTACACTTTCATCATTAAAATTCATTCAATTGGTCATAATTTAACTGAAATCATTCACATTGTATTCATTACCTTGTGAGATGAAATTCTATTATAGAGTTCACTAATATATATGGGTTTGACCTTGAAATTGATATATTCTATGATTTTTTATATGTATTTTTAAATAATATTATATTATAAATTGTAAATTTTATTCCCAGGAGAATTAATGACACCACTTGGGTGGTCAGCTATGCTTCAAGTACAAGATATTTTTTTATGATTGATGAGTATTCCATAGTCTAAATGGGTGGATATCTCATTCCATTTTATTACAATTTTACATAATGCATTGAGTGTTATTGTTTCATTTTATGTTATTTTGGATCATTTGACATGGTGGAATAATTTCTTACTGATTAGAGAGTAGTGTTCAGTTGAAATTTTATCAAGACTTTATGTGGAGGATGTAATAAAGTTTCATTGAGTTCATGATATGATTTTATCTAACTATTATTCTCAATTTCAATCTATGATAAGGAGAGTATTATAACTTTCTTTTGGAACCCAATATTGTGTTAACACATTGTTTCATCCTTCAATGAATGTGCATGAAAAAATAATAATTCAAATTGTTGACGATATTCTGAGGGAATATGTTAAAAGATCCAATAGATCTTGGGTTATTTTGAGAGAGTTTCATAAAATAATATTTTTCATTCATCTATTGATGTGGCACATTATGATTCACTTTATGGTTAACCGTGTCAATAATCATTTTGATGGATTTTTATTGTTGATTCATTTATTATTGGATTGAAAATAGTTTAGAATATGATGGATCATGTTTGGATGATTCATGATTGTATGATACCTTAATAGAGTAAACAAAAGTATGCCTAATATTGGAGGAGGAGACAATAGGAATTTTAAGTTGGTGATCATGTATTTTTGATAATATCTCCATGTAATGGGTAATTTAGGTTTAAAACATATAGAAAATGTCCACCAAGTTTTATTAGGTTTTTTTGCATGAATGTACTATGTAATTTTTTAATGGGTGTATCTTCTTTATATTATTTTTTTAATTCATGATGTACGCTTTGTGTAATAACTTAATAAGCATGTAAATGATCATTCTCAACTGGTTATTTAGGGGCGATTGGCTTGGAGGAATATGCAACTAATGTGTAATATCATATGGAGATCTAATATTGTAGGTAAAAGTATTATGTGGATGTGTTATTCCTTTTGTGAAAGGTTCATGGATAAATAGTGGATTGGGAGAAATTATCTAGGAGAAATAATTTTATATGAGTGTTTACTACCCTGATTGGTTTTAGTTATTTCTTTTTATAGAAATTTCATTGAGTTTTAAAATGATAAGAAAGACCTGTTGATAATTTTATAATATATCCCAAAAATGAATGATTATTTTTAATCTTTTAAAAGGTGAAATTTTATAAAGGTGAGGATAATATAGTAACCTGTTTTGTTTTTTTTGTTTTATTAAATTATATTGACACATAAGGCAAGAATCAAAGGCGGGAGAATTTTTTGATAAACAACAAATGATTGTTTATTTATTTATTTATTTACTTTTTGTGATTATTTTTAATAAGTTAAAATGTATTCTCTATTATTATTTTATTTATTCTTGGTGGAATTATGAATTATTTGGTTGGGAATTCCATGGTCAATGTATGACATTGAATATATTCATATGAGTTATAAGGTGATTTGAGTAAGGGTTTTAGAGGTTTGAATGTGGAATTTAGAGGAATGACTATGAAACTAGAGGAGTATGTATATGAATAGTACATAGTGGAAAGAATAAGTTTTAATGATGGATTTATCATGATATAATTATCATGGGGGTTAATTAATTCATAGAAGAGGTGGATGTAGTTTCCGGGCATAGAAAAAATGCGGGAGGGGCAGTGCTTAAATTTTATTTTTGTCATTATCAATGATTAATCTAAGATCAAGTGATAATTAATGTCATGATCAATAGATTTGAATCAAATAACACAAAAGTTTTTGTTAACCCAGAACCAAGATAGAGGAGATTAACACATGTTGTTTATAATTAATTTATTCAAATAACCATTAACTCTGAGGTTATTATTTCTTTGTTGATGCATTCAGTTACAGATCTACAGTGCGCCGCCTTTGCATTGTAGAATCCAAGAATATGATTCTACTACTGGTGATTCAAAATTACTCCATGAATCTTTTAACATTACCAAATGAGTATATGGGTGCTATCATGGAAGATCCTTGTACTTATTATGTCCACCTTTGGTCGCCTTGAGTGCCACTTCCAAATCATTGTCCTTGATCTGGTAGAGGAAGATCAATCTCATTCTTGAGTGCATTATTGAAGAGGGATGAACTCTAAAATATTGAGATATATTTCTCCCATCCATTGTGCATAATGATTTTATCTACATGGGTAATGAGAAAATAATCATAATTGGGTATTTATATCACTAGGGTTAAAATAACATAATTGCACAAGTGCCCTTGTTTATTTAATAATTCCCATTGAAACCCCATGTCAAATAATAAAATTATTATTATTATTTCTTGACATGAACCTACCTTGTGATTTATAATTAAATATTATTTAATAAAATAATATTCAACATTATTATTTCTCACCGGGACCTTAAACTCGGTCCACCAATCCTCCACCATATTTACTAGAACGTGAATAATATCTATCTATTTAATAAATATATATGACTGCATTATTCTCTAATAAATATATAAATATTATATTCACTAAATAAAAAATAAATATTTATTAAATATTGCACCCACAGTTTCTTTTATCAAATAACTAGTGTCAGAATAAATGTGATTAGGTATCCATGAATTATTGTTAAACCATAACATGGAATAATATTTATTCAACTTGTTAAATAATAAGCAATTTATATTATTTAACTGAGATACTAGATACACTTATTATGATAACCTCTAGGCCTCTTTTTTAGTGGCATTAGGCAGAGCAACCTAAATTCCAAGGATATCAAATAGTAATGTGCCAAGGTATCGATAGAGAAATAAGTTAATGCCACAATGACATGTCACCTCATACAAATTTTTACCATGTAATTTAATCCCTTTATCACAATATCTCAAATCGAGCAACATTCATGTTGGTGCCATCAACTTATTTTCTTGATATATCTTTCTTTGAATTTTCAGAAATAGAACATGCATATTGATCACCATGTCCATGGATTTATTTAGGATATAACAATTCCATCAAAGGTCCTGAGATATCATCTTCCATTAAAGAACAAAAGGTATAAATCATTTCTCACATTATTCATTAATAAAATATTACTCGTGACACACCCAACATATCCTACCTCGCCATGAACATCTATCATCACAGTTTTCATCAATATATCTAAGTGCGCAAAACATAATAGTCATTAATAATAAGTTTTAATTATAAGGACCAATACACACATCTACATATAGTAACATCCACTAATATATATAAATTTGGATGCCCTACTAGAGGGTCTTTTTCTCATAATATCCTCTTGGACATTACCAAGGACATACACCATGAGATGGTTCCCCAAAGTCCTATTATTCACTACCCCGGATAGCATGTATCATCTGTGTCCCCCAAATTATATCATCCAATTATAAAAATTTTATTCAAAAATAGATTCTTATCGCATCTAGGTTCTCATCATAGTAGGGATCCTCTGTGACATTTTATTGAGATATTTACTCATAGGAGATTATCACATAAAAATTCAAGCATAAGAACAATCATGATGTGATAAGGAATTTATTGATATTAAAAACCATGAATATAAGTTATCATAAATTTCAAATGAAGTTGGATCCAAGGAACTAAATCCAACAGACTCCCTCTATCACTATATCCAACTACTAACAACCTTCAGTCCAGTAGATCTCACAATATATTCATGGTTCTACTAAGATATTCTTTTAGTCAAGGGGTCCAAAAAATTCTCTTTCTTGGGTCCAATTCTCACTATAACTTCACCCCTTTTATAAAAAAACATCAAGAGGTGAAACTTTTGAATTATTTTCTTTTTCTTTTGATGTGACCATGGATCTTTTTCTAGAGCCACGACATCAGTGTTATCACTATACACTGTGATAGAATATTTACTAATATGTACCACATCTTGCTTCTGGAAAAATTTTCGAATCTATAAATATTACATAGATACATCAGAAGTCACTATGTACTCAAAATCTTCTATAGAATCAGATATAATTCCCTTATTTGAACTCTTATAGCACACGTATCCTCTATTGAGATAGAAAAAATATCCTGATAGTGACTTCACATCATTCTGATCTGACTAAAAACTAAAATTAGCATACCATTTGGTATCAAGCTCCTCATATCATTCATAAACTAGGAACATATCCTTATTTATTATCAGATACTTAAGGATAGTCTTAATATTAGTCCAATATTGTTATCCTATATCTTCTTGATATCATCCTACCATGATCACTACGTAGGCAACATCATGTCTAGTACATAACATGACATGCATGATTAATCATATCATTAAAGAATATATGATCTATCTAATTCTATATTTATCTTATTTTGTAAGGGGGGCACATTTTCTTAGAAATATGTAAACCATGTGACACTAGAACCAATCCCCTTTTGGATTGTTCCATACTAAATATGTTTATTATCTGGTCAATATATGAACTTTGAATTAGTCTAAGAAGCATCTTGTAATTCTCACAAATGATATTGATCCCTATAATGTAGGCTCCTTCGCCTAAGTCCTTCATAGAGATGAACTTATTCAACCAGTCCTTAACTAACTATAAGACTTGTATATCATTTCCAATGAGTAATATGTCAACAACATAAACTACAAGTATAATGTACACATTCCCATTAGACCTTTTTTAAACACATGGATCACATTAATTATTAATGAAACCAATTTTCTCTTATGGATTCATAAAATTGAATATTATATCACCTGGATTATGGATTCAATCGATAAATAGATCTCTAAAACTAGAAAACCCTTTTGGAATCGCCTGGTGTTACAAACCCTTCTGGTTGTATCATATAGATATCTTCTTGAAGGTTCCCATTAGTGAATGCCGTTTTGACATCCATCTTCCAAATCTCACAGTCAGGGTATGTTTCAAGGACAAGTATGATTCTTATGGAATTAAACATAGAAATTGGTGAAATGGTTTCATCATAGTAAATACCTTAACACTATTTAAAACCTTTATCCACTAGCCTTTCTTAAGAGGTTTTTACTTTACCTTCCATGAACAGTTTCTTCTTGAATACCTATTTGTTGAGTCAATAAGGTTTTCCTTATAACTGTTCCATTCCTTCTTGTTTTTAAAATCATAAACACCTTATACATAAGCAAATATTATTTTTACCCCCATAAGGAAAATTTACTTCCTTATGGAAATATACCTTAAACTAGATTTTCTTATACAAAGAAATATTTTTCTTAATTTCAAAACCCGGATTCATAACCAAATTTCCAGAGCCATATAATGAAAATATTTTGAGATTTCTGTTTTTAGGATCCAAATTCTGGAAGTGATCTGTAATGTAGTTCTATTCCGAATTCTGGATTCCGAACTTTGAAGAAGTTCAACTTCGAACTCTTAAATAGTTCGACTCCGAACTCTTAAGTATTTAGACTCCGATCTTTTTAATAGTTTGACTCTGAACTCTTAAGAAGTTCAAATATGAACACTTAAGTAGTTTGACTCCAAAATTTTAAGCAGTTCGACTCCAAACTCTTAAGAAGTTCGACTCCGAACTTTTATGTAGTTCCACTCCGAACTCTTAAGTAGTTTGACTCCGAACTTTTTAATAGTTCGACTCTGAACTCTTAAGCAGTTCAACTCCGAACTCTTAAGAAGTTCGACTCCGAACTTTTAAGTAGTTTGACTCTGAACTCTTAAGTAGTTCGACTCTGAACTATTAAGTAGTTCGACTCTGAACTCTTAAGTAGTTCGACTCTGAACTTTTTAATAGTTCGACTCCGAACTCTTAAGAAGTTCAACTCCGAACTCTTAAGTAGTTCGACTATGAACTTTTAAGCAGTTCGACTCTGAACCCTTAAGAAGTTCGACTCAGAACTCTACAGGTTCAGAATCCAATCCCTGGTGAAACCAGACTCCGAATTCCTATAAAATAGAATTTGAACATTTCTTAACATAGACTCCAAACGTCATTTTGGTTAGACTCCGAACTTTTGACTTGCTTACACTCCGAACTATTGATTAGCTTTTACTCAAAAATGCTTTGATTCAAAACGATGTCGTACATTCAGTTATACATAGTTTGTTATAAAACAATGTCATCTTTTCTGTTTCTAATTTACCGTTGGTTGAGTTACACGTGTACAGGTCCCCTCGAGTTTCATGGAAAACATGACCGTTGGAGGAGGGAGCAGACCATTGGAAATTTGCCTATAAATAGGAGCTCATTTGAAAGAGCTCCATACACAATGAAATTTATCAATCAAGAAACCCCACGCTGCTAAGGTGATTTCTAGAGAGAGAAATCATTTCATGCCTTGTGCGTATTGAACTGCTTGTTCAGTTTTTGCTTCGTGCGACTCCAAATGTTGGTGATTACATTCGACGACTTCCGGGGATAGGAAGACAGAGGTTTCCAACACCTTGAAGTTGAGGGCTTCCTTGCTAAGGAAGTCAGAGGTTGCCAACTACCTTGAAGTTGAGGGCTTGCGGGGATAGCAAGATAGAGACTCCGATCTTCGTATCGAGGGCTTACCCTGGTGTAGGTAAGGCAGACTTGCTTGAAAGTATAAATCAAGGGATCTTTATCCAAGGTTGTTGGATACCATTCTCTTTGGGTTAAAAGACTTTTATCTTGTTACTTGTAGTTTTACTACTTGTTTATTTCCACTGAATTTTGTATTATAAGGAAAGTATAAACTTTCTTATACTTCCTTACTTGTACTCTGTTTCATTTAGATTCTATAAGCTTTAAGGTAGAATCTCATATTTTAATCTTTTGCTAAGTTTCAATTTCCGGAACCATACTTCCGGAACCTACTTTCGGAATCTCTTTCCGGTTTTAAGAATGATCATAGGACTTGAAGTTTATAACTTCATTCCTTATCCCAAGTTTCAATTTGTGTTAGACGTGTTGTGAATTTGCTTAGTTTAACTTTGTTAAACTTAGCTCTTTCCTTTGTTTAACGGAATTTTTAAAGCGTACAATTCACCCCCCTGTTGTATTTTGATCATCTACATAATTATTTCGATCCTACAATTGGTATCATAGGAGGTCTCTGAAATACTTGTACTCACGTATAAGTTTTTCTTGCTCACTTTGTCATTCCGAACATTGTCATTCTGAACTTTTTCATTCCGAACTTTCTCATTACGAACTATCTCATTTTGAACTTTCTCATTACGAACTTTATCATTCCGAACTTTGTGATTGAGAACTTTTTCTACTAACAAGTTTGTGTACCAAATGTTGTTTTAGGTATGGCAGGAATCAATGTTGGTTCTTTTGATAATCTAAATCCTACAAGACCACCAATATTTGATGGAAATGATTATGAGTACTAGAGAGATCGAATGAAGACTTTTGTTATCAACACTGGAGTGGACAACTTTGTTATGCTTACTGGTGATTATAAAATTCCTGATAAGGAAGTTAGAACTTTTACTAACCAGGAAAATCAAGAGTATCAACTCATCTATAAGGTACGCAATACTCTACTTTGTTCAATGACTAGAAATATATATAGCCAAATTTCTTCTTGTGAAGTAGCTAATTGTATCTGGAAGAAGTTAGAGGTTACACACTTTGGAACTTCTAAGGTGATTGAGACTAGGAGAGCTATGCTTATAGCTGAATACCATGGCTTCAACATTCCATATGGTGAACCAATTTGTAAAGTTCAACAGAGATTTATGACTATAGTCAACAGCTTACAATCTATGGGAGAAAAAGGGTTAGATGATGAAGCACCAGTGGACAAGATAATTGATATTATGCCCAATGAGTGGGAATCCAAAAGAAGAGCTATAGATGAGAACAGGAAGGTTACTCAAATTTCTCTTGATGAGTTATTTGGAACTCTTCTACAACATGGGACAAGAATGAAGAGAGATGCTGACAACATCAAAAAGAAGAATGGGAATGGGACTGTTGCTTTTACAACAACATCAAATCAGATGAAAGCTAAGACTCCAGAGGGAGTAACCATATCCAAGTCTTAGAAAGTTATTTTCCAATCCAAATCTAGTGAGAGTGAAATATCTGAGAATGAGTTAGCAAATATTTCTCAAAGGATGAACAAGATATCTGGCCAAAGAAGTTTCCAATCCAAGTATAAGAAAAAGTAAAGGAAAGATGGATATGATGGAGAAGTCACTTGTTATGAATGCAAGAGAGCTGGAAATATTAGACTAGATTTCCCTTTTCTCAAAAAGAAAGAAAGGAAAGAAAGGCATTCAGACAGGAACAGAAAGAAGTATTATAAATCCAAAGCTAAGAATGTTTTTAAATCTAATGACACCTAGAGTGATAGTGGTGGTAACTCTTCAGATGAATCTTCTGATTATGAATTTTCAGGATAGAAGAATCTTGGTCTTATAGCCAGATTACCTATTGATAATCAATTTTTTATGGCTAAGGTACGAAATGATGAATCATTGACCAATGTTTCTTTAAATTTTAATGATAGTAATTATTATAACTCTTCTGATGAAGAATCCTCTTCTGATGAATAAAATAATTTACCTACTTATGAAGAAGTTTCTAGGTTTGTTTAACTTCTTGAAATTGAGAATTCCAAACTCAATAAAAAAATTGATAAGGAAAACTCTAGGAATTCTATTCATACAAAAGAGATATCAGATCTTTTTAAAGATCTTGATAGAAAAAATGTTAATTTTGAAAGTATTTCAAAAAATCTTGAGGAAATAAGTTCTGAGAAGAACAAACTTTCTAAGGAATTAGAAAAAGTAATTTCTAAGAAAAATATTTTCGAGCCTAGCTTTAGTTCTAAAAAAATGATTTTGAGGATAAAAACTTGGTTATAAAACTCAAGTCCAAAATTTTATCCTTAAAGAAGTGTTTATCAAACTTTACCCATGGTAAGGAAAAATTTGATAAAATGTATTCCCAAATACGACCTTTAAGAAATAAATCCAGATTTGGTTATACCCATGCAAAACCAATTTTTCGTAAAAATTATTTTTTTCCTCAAAGTGCCCCATTTTGTACTAAGTGTCAATGTGGTGGTCACTGGGAAAAGAATTGTTCCTTAAAAGAAACCCAAACTCTAGGATTTCACAAAGCTTACTTTTCTAAGAAGATGTGGGTTCCTAAATTTTTGTTATCTAGAAATCTCGGATCCAAACAAGTTTGGATTCCGAAAATCTAATTGTCTTCCTAATTTCGGGAAAATAAAGAGAGTACCAGCAATAATAAATGGTACAAGGATAGTGGATGTTCCCAGCACATGACTGGTAACAAAAGCTACTTTGAAAAGATTATCAAAACGAAAGGATGAAAAGTAACTTTCGGAGATAATGCTAAGGGTGAGATTGTTTGTATTGGTAATATTGTTCTTTTAGGTAAAACGTTGATTTCAAATGTTCTTTTTGTTAAGGGTCTTAAGCACAACCTCATTAGCATAAGTCAGTTATGTGATGAAGGATACCCTGTGAATTTTAGGAATGATAAATAATTAGTTCACAATTCCAAGGAAGAATTTATTCTCTCAGACAATAGGCATGAGAATGTTTACACGTTAAACTTAAAAGACCTCAGGAGTCAAGATTTAACTTGTCTAAGTGCAATGGATGATCATTCTTGGTTATGTCATAGAAGACTAGGTCACTGTAACCTTAGAAACCTATGTAAACTCTCTAAGAAGAAACTAGTTAAGGATCTACCAGAGCTTGGATTTGATTCTTATAAAGTTTGTGATCCTTGTCAATATTGAAAGAAACATAAATCTAGTTTTAAATCAATCAGTGAAGTCTCAACAACTGATGCATTACAGTTAGTGCACATGGATCTTTTTGGTCCAACACAAACTGGAAGTATTAGAGGCAAATACTATGTGTTTGTTCTAGTTGATGATTACACTAGATTTACTTGGGTCTATTTTCTAGAAAAGAAGTCTGAAGCTTTTTCTTATTTCAAAAGTTTTAGAGATCAAGTTAAAAATGAGAAAAACCTTCCATTGAAAACTATTCATAGTGATCATGGAGGAGAATTTCAAAATTCTAATTTTGAAACTTTTTGTAGTAAAAAAGGTATTACTCACAATTTTTCAGCACCTAGAACTCCTCAACAAAATGGTGTAGTTGAGAGAAGAAATAGAATTCATCAATAGATAACCAGAACCATGTTGATTGAATATTCTATAGCTAGACATTTCTAGGCTGATGCTGTAAGTACTGCTTACTATACTATAAATCGAGTTTTGATTAGACCTTTTCTTAATAAAACTCCTTATGAGTTATGGAATGGTAGAAAACCAAGACTATCCTACTTCAAGGTATTTGTTTTCAAAGTATTCATTCTGAATACTAAAGATAACTTACATAAATTCACACCAAAATCTGATGAAGGAATTTTCTTAGGTTATTCCACAACTTCTAAGGCTTATAGAGTTTTTAATAAAAATACTTGTACTGTTGAAGAAACAGTACATGTAAAATTTGATAAGTCTGATACTTTTGTTTTTAAACCATCCCAGCTTACATCCTCAGATGTGTTTTCTAAAACTGATTGTCAACCCTTGATAGAATAACCTTCTAATAAGGATAATGTTCAAGAAGATAATTCTGAAACATTTACTCCAGAAGACTTTCTACCCTATGTTGACGAACATTTTTTTCAAAACCCAAATCAGGTGTTTCTTAAAAATCATCCCAGTGATAGTATCATTGGTGATGTTAATAAACCTGTAAGGACTAGAAGTTCCTTAAGAAATTAAGTAGAACATCTGGCCTTTCATTACCAATTAGAACCTAAAAGCACTGATGAATCTTTAGGTGATGATGATTGGATCAAAGCCATGCAAGATGAACTAAATGAATTCGAAAGGAATAAAGTATGGACCTTGGTTGAAAGACCTAAGGAAACTTCTGTTATTGGATTAAAATGGGTTTTCAGAAATAAATGTGATGAAAATGGAGTCATAGTAAGAAATAAAGCTAGACATGTTGCTAAAGGTTATAATCAGCAAGAGGGAATAGACTATGAAGAAACCTATGCTCCAGTAGCCAGGCTTGAATCTATCCGTATTATACTTGCCTTTTCAGCATTCTTTAATTTTAAACTTTTTAAAAGGATGTGAAATGTTCTTTTCTTAACGGTTATGTTCAAGAGGAAGTTTTTGTTGAACAACCTCCTGGCTTTGAAGATACAAAACATCCTGATTATGTTTTTAGACATATGAAAGCTCTGTATGGCCTTAAACAAGCCCCACGAGCATGGTATGATAGACACACTGGATTTTTTCTTCAAAATAACTATGTTAAGGGAAATGTAGATCCAACCCTTTTTATAAATAAAGATCAGAAAAATGTTTTGATTGTTCAAATTTATGTTGATGACATCATATTTGGTTCAACTCAGCAATCTTTGACCGAATCTTTTGCAAGTCTAATGAAATCTGAGTTTGAAATGAGTATGATGGGCGAGTTAACTTTTTTCCATGGTTTTCAAATTTCTCAAAAACCAGAAGGAACCTACATATCTCAACATAAGTATATTAAAGATCTTCTCAAAAAGTATGGTTATGACAACACTAAGAGTATAAGTACTCCTATTGGTACCTCAAACTCTTTAGATCTTGATGAAGCTGGGAAACTAGTAGATCAATCATCTTTTAGAGGTATGATAGGAAGTTTACTTTACTTAACAGCTAGTCAACCAGACATAATGTTTTCAGTATGATTATGTACAAGATATTAATCCAATCCTAAGGAATATCATTTAAAGGCAGTAAAAAGAATTTTTCGCTACCTTAAGGGAACCATGGATCTAGGATTATTTTATACTTCTGGAAATGATTTTGTTCTAAAAAGATTTTCTGATGCTGACTTTGGGGGATGTAGAATGGATAGAAAGAGTACATCCGGAACTTGTCATTTCTTAGGAGATTCATTAGTTTCTTGGTTCTGCAAGAAGCAACATTCTGTAGCACTCTCCACTGCTGAAGCTGAATATGTAGCAGCTGGAAGTTGTTGTGCTCAAGTATTGTGGATGCAACACACACTCACAGACTATGGATTGAGTTTTACTAAAACTCAAATTTTGTGCGATAACACAAGTGTCATTGCTTTAAGTAATAACCCTGCACATCACTCTCGTGCAAAACACATATATATTAGGCATCACTTTCTTAGGGATCACACACAAAAAATGATATATCATTCTTCAGTTTATCGAAACGCAAGATCAACTTGCTGATATTTTCACAAAATCATTACCCTCCGATAGATTTGAATACATTAAACAAAAGTTAAGAATGATAACTATAAGGTAATCATTCTTCATTAAATTTTTGTTGAAAAATTCTCCTAACCGTAATAAAATCCTTTTCATAGGGGGAGTACATTTTAAAAAAAAATTCAAACTTTTCGGAACAAAGGTTTTCGGAATGGAATTTTCTGAATCTAAAATTTCTGGAATGGGAATTTCCAGAATTGAAATTTTCAGGACTGAAATTCTCTGAATGAAAACTTCCGGAATGAACTTATTCGTACTGAAGACTTCCAGAATGGAATTTTCGTACTAAGAATTTTGTAACGAGATTTCCGGAATGGAGATTTTCGGACTGGGGTTTTTGTAATGAGGTTTTCATACTACAACTTTCGTAATGACGTTTTTCCCCTTCAAGAAGAATATTACCAATTTTGAATAATATTTCTTGTAAATCCGTAAGTTATGATTTTACTACTTATAGTTTTGTAATCAAATTTGCTTACTGGTATCTTCCTTGTTTAGTTCAGATTCTAGTTTTTCCTCAAATACGAATGTTTTCTTTAAAAACCTCAAAAGATCGGAGTCAAACTTTTTTCTTGCGGAATTATTCTCAACCGTCAAATCAGATCAAAGTATTTTCAACCATTGGATGTCTTTTGGAAGACCAACGGTCAAATTCTTTGCCTATAAAAAGGGGACCCCGAGACTCGTCCCACATAGATTTTTCATGATTTTGCGTCTCGAAGCTCTGCTGCTCCTCTTAAAGCGGGTTCCGAATCTTGTGAAGCCATTCCGAATCTTACAGTTTATTTAATTCCGAAGTTCTGTTGAAGCAACCTCTCAATATATGTCAACTATCAAACCAATTTCAAAGTGGTTAGTTTACAGAGAAAGGATAGTTCATCCAGATTTTTATAATCTTGATTCTCTTATTTCAAAGAATACTAGACTCAATAGATGGGAAGATGTATGCATAGCTAAGTCAGATAAACAGGATCTGGTTTATACTGACTTGTTGATAGAGTTTTATGAGTCTGTTTCCTTCCTGGTGGAAGATGGCAGAGAAAGGTTTTCTTTTGAGTCTTATGGGAAGACTTATAATCTTTCTTACACTAAGGCAGCAAGCCTGGTTGGTATAGCATATGAGGGAGAAGCTGCATTCTGTTCTCACAAACTTCTCGATGTGCAAGGAAGTTTCAATAAGGATAAGGCACTGAAGTGTCTTGGTCTTAAGGATGATTCGACAACTAAGATTTCTCGGATCACTCTGAATAATAGAATACTTCAACTATGGGTGCAAGGTTTTCTGGTTCCGAGAAGAGGAGATAAAGACAATCTGAAGAAGAGTGATATCTATGTCTTAGATTTTTTGGTAAATATAAGAAAGATAAATCTGATAAGGAATGTCTTGGTTACGATCAAGAATATCAAAGAAGGAAATCTGAGAGCTCAGATTATGATGTTTACTGCCCTATTGTCTAAGTTGATTGTTCGTTGCTTAGAATATTTCAAAGTTTCCTGCAAATAAAAGATCCGGAATTGCAAGCTCATGCTTGTTAGTGATGATACGCTTAAAAGAATTAAGATGGCATTTTCTAGTCAATCTAGAGAATTTTACCCCCTAACCATGGAGGAATTTGAAACAGCTGAAAAAGAATCTCCGAAACCTTCAAAAAAGCAAAGGAAGAAGAGAAAGGATAAGGATGTAGTTACTGATGAAGAAGTTCCTCAGCCTAAGGAAACTGATTCCGCACCTCCCAAGCTGAAGAAGCAGAAAATCTATACAGATGTAGTAGCAGCAAAGTGGAGGAAAGATAAATAAATAAGGAAGGAAGGGGATCCTCAATTCGGACTGGACCCTGATGAGGCTAAGGCATTAAACGAAAAAGCTGCTGAGGAGCTAGAAAGGCAAGCGAAGGAAAAGAAGTTGAGAAAGAACATGTATGAAGCTGAACTAGTGCATTATTTGTTAAAAGATACATAGTTAGCTTCCGAAAGGATTCCAGTTCCGGAAACCTTCGGTGTTGAACCTTCTTTACCAGAAACTCCAGCAAAAAACTATGTCACTCCAGAAAAAGAAAAGGGTAAAGGAATAGTTGTAGAAGCTGAGAAGGAAGTTGCTGAAGCAGTAGAGGAAGAATAAGAAGAAGAAGAAGAGGAAAGTGAAGATCTGGATACCTTGATCAAGAAAGTACAGGACTACAAAGATAAGGATGAATCCGCAAAGATAGTTACCTCAGGCAAGGGAGATGAGGAAGCTAGCAAGAAACATCCTGAAGAAGAAGAAGAAGTGAATGAGCTGTTTGATGAAGAAGAATCCTATGAGAGGAACTTTCTTGAGGAAGGAAAGTAAGACATAAACTAGATGAGGATCAGATTGTTCAAGTTTCTGAATCTGAGGAAGTATCTCCAAATTTGCAATCCATTCCGAAATCTGATAAAGGGAAGCAAACTCTAATGAAGACACCCATTAATGATTTCATTAGAAGGAAAGAGGTTGGTGGTACCTCTAGAAGGAGGCTAATGCGAGTTGAAGAAGAGGAATCTCGAAAAGAAGTTTCTGATTCGGAATCATCATCCCACGGGCATGATTTTGTGGTCCAATCTCTGAGAAAGTTAGTGGACACAATTCTGATTCATCGAACAATAGATTCTAGATGTCAGTTGCTGCAACAATCTATGAATCAAAAATTAGATTCTTTATCCATGGTTATGTATAAGTTTGTGAAGTTGGAAGCTGAACAGAAAAGTTTTCTGATCGACTATGATGTGCATAGGAAGTCATGTAGTAATTTGACAAAGTGGTCGAAGAGAGTTGATGAATATTTAGTTCAATTTGAGAATTTTCAGGCCGAAGTTCAATATTCTTTTGAAATGGGGGATAAAAAGGTTAATGAGATTTCTAAGAAGTTGACACAGGAACAAAATTTTCGGAATCAACAGGTCAGAGATCTGAATGGTAAGCTTAACTCAGTATCTCAAAATTGGAAAACCGAAATAGATTTCTGAATTGAGTTTCAGCAAAAGATGGAAAAGCAAGATGAGTTGTTGAAGTTGCAGAAAGAAGCCTTGGAGGCTCAGGCAGAGGCTTTAAAAGCTCAAGAAGAAAAGGTAAAATCCTTTGAGAGGCAAAGAGAGGAAGATCAAAGAGACTTGAAGAAACTCAAAGCATTTGTTGAAGCAACTCATTCCGAAGGAAAAGGAAGACAAATGAACCCACTCTGATCTTTTGTTGTAGTTGTCTTTAATAGTAAAGTTTTTTCCCAACTCAACTGAAATGGTTATCTGGTTGGTTTGTATCTTGTTATATACTAATGTTTCAGGTAGCATACTTTTTTTTCCATTCCCTTCAATTCTTTTTGAAAATCACAAAGGGGGAGAAGGAAAAAGAACTAATCCTAAGGAGGAGAAAAGGAGAAATTTCTAAGAGAAATATCCTTAATGAAAGGGGGAGTTTCCCAATATGATTTTTTTCACTCTTATATTATTGAAAACTCCACTTTGGAAACTCAGAATACAATCCTTAGAGTTTCAATGCCTAAGGGGGAGTTAGTTGTATTCATTTCTATCAATAAACAAAGGGAGATATGTTTTATTTCCAAAGTCTAATAAAAATTTTCAAGATCCTTATATGCTTTCTCGTAAGGATGTTTGTGCTTTCCAAAAAGGGGGAGATTGTTGAGTCAAAAAGGTTTTCCTTATGACTTTTCCATTCTTCTTATTTTCAAAATCACAAACACCTTATACTTAAGAAAATATTATTTTTACCCCCATAAGGAAAATTTACTTCTTTAAGGAAATATACCTTATCCTAGATTTTCTTATACATAGAAATATTTTTCTTAATTTCAAAAACCGGATTCATAACCAAATTTCCGGAGCCATATAATGAGAAGATTTGGAGCATTCTATTTTTAGGATCTGAATTCTGGAAGTGATCTGTTATGTAGTTCTAATCCGAATTATGGATTCCGAACTCTGAAGAAGTTTGACTTCAAACTTTTAAGTAGTTCGACTCTGAACTCTTAAGTAGTTTGACTCCGAACTTCTTAATAGTTCGACTCCGAACTCTTAAGAAGTTCAAATCCGAACTCTTAAGTAGTTCGACTCCGAACTTTTAAGCAGTTCGAATCCAAAATCTTAAGAAGTTTGACTCCAAACTTTTAAGTAGTTCGACTCCGAACTCTTAAGTAGTTCGACTCCAAACTCTTTAAGAGTTCGACTCCGAACTCTTAAGCAGTTCGACTCCGAAATCTTAAGAAGTTTGACTCGGAACTTTTAAGTAGTTCGACTCTAAACTCTTAAGTAGTTAGACTCCGAACTTTTAAATAGTTTGACTCCGAACCCTTAAGTAGTTCGACTCTGCACTTTTTAATCATTTGACTCCAAACTCTTAAGAAGTTCAACTCCGAACTGTTAAGTATTTCGAATCCAAACTTTTAAGCAGTTCGACTTCGAACCCTTAAGAAGTTCGACTCTGAACTCTATAGGTTCAGAATCCGATCCCTGGTGAAACCAGACTCCAAATTCGTATAAAACAGAATCCGAGCATTTCTTAACATAGACTCCAAACTTCATTTTGGTTAGACTCTGAACTTTTGACTTGCATACACTCCGAACTATTGATTAGCTTTTACTCACAAATGCTTTGTTTCAAAACGATGTCGTACATTCAGTTATACATAGTTTGTTATAAAAAGATGTTATCTTTTCTGTTTCTAATTAACCTTTGGTTGAGTTACACGTGTACAGGTCCTTCCGAGATTCATGGAAAATATGACCATTGGAGGAGTGAGCTGACCGTTGGAAATTTTCCTATAAATAGGAGCTAATTTGAAAGAGCTCCATACAAAATGAAATTGATCAACCTAGAAACCACACGCTCCTAATGTGATTTCAAGAGAGATAAATCTTTTCATGCCTTGTGCGTACTGAACCACTCGTTTAGTTTTTGCTTCGTGCGACTCCGAATGTTAGTGATTACATTCGAGGACTTCTGGGGATAGGAAGACAGAGGTTTCCAACACCTTGAAGTGGAGGGATACCTTGCTGAGGAAGCCAGAGGTTGCCAACTACCTTGAACTTGAGGGCTTGCGGGGATAGCAAGACAAAGACTCCGATCTTCGTATCGAGGGCTTACCCTGGTGTGGGTAAGACAGACTTTATTGAAAGTATAAATCAAGGGACCTTTATACAAGGTTGTTGGATACCCTTCTCTTTGGGTTAAAAGACTTATATCTTGTTACTTGTAGTTTTACTACTTGTTTATTTCCGCTGCATTTTGTATTATAAGGAAAGTATAAAATTTCTTATACTTCCTTACTTGTACTCTGTTTTATTTACATTCTATACGCTTTATGGTAGAATCTCATATTGTAATCTTTTGTTAAGTTTCAATTTCTGGAACCATACTTCCGGAACCTACTTTCGAAATCTCTTTCTGGTTTTAAGAAATTTCATAGGACTTGAAGTTTATAACCTGATTCCTTATCCCAAGTTTCAATTTGTGTTAGAGGTGTTGTGAATTTTCTTAGTTTAACTTTGTTAAACTTAGCTCTTTCCTTTGTTTAAAGGAATTTTTAAAGTGTACAATTCACCCCCCTCTTGTATTTTGAGCATCTACATCATTATTTCGATCCTACACTATTTTCATCCAACATGATTTACATCAACTGGCGCATCGAACGAAACCCAGAATTGGTTCTGATACATGGAATCCATCTCGTAATTCATAACTTCTATCCATCTTGTGTATTCTGATCTCTATAATGCCTACTTTTAGGAGAGATCTTCATCATTGTCCAATAATAATGATTCACTATCCTCAGTGACTTGAAAACCATATATCTTCGATTCTCAAACCTCTCTTACACTCCTATGCATCACTTGTTTTTAAGGAACTACTTCTTACATGGGAAACTATGAAACTTGTTCCTATACCAACTCTTCTGTATCGTGAGAATCAAATTCATTGAAGTCAACCTTTCACCAACTATCCTTTTTTGAGGATTTTCTCCCTCTCAAGAAAGATGGCTTATCTAGAAATATCAACTTTCTTGTTTGAGGGGTTGTATAGATAGTATCACTTTATTTCATTAGGATACCCTATAATGACACACTTCATGACACAGGGGGGAGCTTTTTGTTTCCGGATAAGGCCTTAACAAATTCCTCACAACCCCATACATCTATATGCGATAAAACAGGTTTCTTACCCCTCCATAATTTGAAGAGAATTCCATTTTTAACTTTAGTTGGTACTCACTATAATGTGTATGTCAAAGTTTGTAATTCATATCCCCAAAAGGATAATGGATGATCGACATGCACCATCATTGACATTACCATGTCCAATAAGGTATGGTTCCACCTATCATTAACACTATTCCTCTATGGTGTATAAGGTGTTGTGAGTTGAAAAAGAGTACCAAACTCACATAGAAAGTCAATGAACTCTTGGATAAGATATTCACTACCTCAATATGATGAAAGCTTATTTATCTTCTTACTAAGATGATTCTCTACTTAATTCCTGAATTCTGTGAATTTCTCAAAGGTCTATGACTTATACATCATTAAGTAGATATATCCATATCTATTATAGTCATTAGTAAAAGTTCTTAAGTAAGAATATTCACCTCTAGATTCTATTGGAAATGGTCCAAACAAATCAGTGTGTACTAATACTAAAATATTTGTGGCCCTTTCACCTTATACACCATATTGAGGTTTGGTCATTTTTCCTTGTAAACAAGGATGAAATCAATCAAGTGATTTTAGCTCAGAAGATTCTAAATAACTATCTAGATAGAGCTTTATCAAACGCATATTGTTTACATGATCGAGATGGTGATGCCACAACTGGGTGTTATATGAGTCATGTAAACTTGATTCATTATCAATTTCCAACAATTGGTTTTTATAATTTAATAAATACATACCATTATTTAAATTTTCCATACCATAACATATGTTCTCCAAATTAATGAAACAACTTTTATTTCCGAATATGGAAATAAACCCATCTATATCTAAAATTGATACAAGAATTATTATTTTTGGTAACAGTGGGTACATAATAATAATTATATAAAAATAAAAATCGTTTCTATTGGAAATGAAAGGTGGGAGTCACTAATGGAATGTGCATCCATCCTAGCACCATTGGTAGCTCGTAGATCCCCTCTCCTCTGATAATTTTCTAGAATATACTTGGTTCATGTAATTGGATATAGATGTGAAAACTATAAACAATATCTAAAACCCAATGTGTAGATATGGAAAGATTTCACTCAATAACGAACACACATTTTCATCCCCTTGATTTTGGGTGAAGTTCCCCTTCCAATGGCCTAGATTGCCACATAAAAAACACACGACCTCATTTTCTTTACCCAATGTCTGGATCTCCTTCTTCTTGGTAGGATAGGGATCAATAGATTTAAGAAGTATATATTTCTTGGTTACCTTGTCCTTGTCCTTACTCTTCCTTTTCACCATAAGGACTTCGATTTTATTATACCTCATGTCCTTGTCTACTTAGCGAATTAATGTAAGATGTTACAAAAGTTTCTTCAAATTATTGCTCATATTATAATTCACAATAAATCTAGAGATAGGCTTGGGTAGTGATAAAAGTACATGAACTATACTCAACTCATCCAGTAATTAAATCCCTAATATTTACAGGCGTTCAATGTAGCCAATAATCTTGACTGTATAAGGTCGATCTGGCACATGCTCTCCATGATTACTGGTAAACAAGGCATTGAAGATCTCATACCTCTCTTGTATTTCCTTCTCTTTATAGTGATCCCAAAGGTGAGACAACAAGCTATATGCATCCATATCCTCATGTTGCCTCAACAGCTCATTGGACAAGGAAGATAGCATGAAGCACTAAACATTTATAGCATCATTTAGATGTTTCTCATAGAGAGATAGTTCTTCATCACTTGCCTCATTTCAAGGCACAACTAGAAAAGTGTCTTCCAGAACATATGATTTCCTTTCATGTAGAAGGATTATGTGTAAAAACCTTTTCCATTCTTTGAAATTCATGTCGGTGAGAAGGTTTTCATTCTTGAGTACGGATCGAAGTGATATGTTTGATGTCATATTTATTGATTTTTCGAAAAATAATATAAGAATTGACTTATTATTTTATCTAATAAATTTTGACAAGTAAATGAAGATTATATTAATTAGTCTCCCACTATTTTATCAAAACCCAATATCCCTAACCATTGGCTTCACAATTTCTTATTCCATGGAAATTCAAGTGGAAATGATTCATATTCCTCGTATCACCACCCAAACTTTTGTTAGACAAAAAAATAGAATGGTTTATGTAGGAATTACACATGAAAACTACATTAAATCATATTTCCTTGATCTTTTGAGTGTACTCCCCAATCCTGAAATCCTTTAATTGGATTTCCTCAACTTTTTCCTCTCAGTTACACCATGTCCTATATAAGCAGTTAATGCTTGATGTGAACCAAGTCAAGTCAGCCCAAAACCTCATGTTTGAATTCCTTGATAATTGAAAGAACCAAAATATGGATGGTCAAGCACTTTGCACTGTGTTTCAATTCTAACCAATGTAATTAAAGGCAATGTTTATTTAATATTTTTTATGGATTTTATCCATTATAAATAAATTTCTAATTAGTATCTTTTTCAGATTCTTGTTTATATTAAGTGGGATTAGATAAGTGACTAACCATGTCTGTAGATAATATTTATTCATAAGCCAATTTATTTTAGTTATATTTTTCATGATTGCTAATTCATTAATTATGTGATAAAAACAAAACATCCATAATGAGTAACTATGAAATTGAAAGAAATAAAATAAAGGGTTTGATCATGATCTTGTTATAATGGTTAGTTTATCTAGTGGTTGATAAACTAACTGTTGACCTAGGAGAGAAACACCTTTAACCAATTTGATGTTTATGTTTATAGCTTTCCACCTATCCACCTTTGTATCTAGATTGGATTGGTTTCTCCTCAGCTCCAAACTTTAACGGCCTCCACTAGCTTTAGAGCTCTATCCATTACATATTATTTCACTTACATGTATGTGTGGGGTAAAAGAGTGTATACATAAAAGAAACTATGGGAATTCATGACTAACATATTATTGAGAAGATAAGGCATGTAGGCTAATGATTTAATTTAAAATTAAATTAAAATGAAACCAATCACATAAATTTTTTTCTTCAAGATCACGATCATCACCATGAATACAATGAATTATGCCTTTAATAATACTAGAATTCAATTATTAATCACTATTATTTAAGATAAATCACACTTTAATTGATTAATTATTATATTTAATTAATCAAAAAATTTATCTTAATTTTTATATGATTTTCCTTGAGATTATCATCCTTTATAATTTTAAACAAATTAAACAAATTAATTTAAAATTAATTGTACATATAATTTGTACCTTGGAGGTAACCTGGTGAATACCCATCCAAATCTACCCAACATGTATTGCAATTGTATACACATTATTCATTGTAACATAAAGCTTGCATGAATTATCATGTACTTTCATGATGTGTACATCATGAATGATTACATGAATTACATGATTTTTTGGTAACATGTCCTTCACTAATGCATGTAGAATAATAACTATAAAACAAATTATACATGACATACAGATCTTGAAACTTATTCAGATATTAATTAAGAATTCAAATATATATGTATATTAAAACCTATCGCAAGGTGTGTCTTATCTTTACAATCACATGAAATTACATGTCTCATGATTTACGAAGTAAAATAAATAAATTTTAAATCTGTGTAATCTGGTAAAAGTACACAACATGTAGATATGATATATAAAGAGTTTACACCCTTCTGAATCTATTCTAGGTATACACATTGGGAATCAGCATGTGAGGCGTACTTAAGAAATATTGGAGTACAAAGAGTGTCTAGGGGGACACATATCGTGTTGACTCTGTATTACATGGTTACCATTTGGGTAGGCTGTGTATAGAATACACGACACCACCCCAGACCTAAAGTGACTACACACCGTGTTGAATCGGTGCATTAAGTGTGTAATTAATTCCCTAATCAATTAAAAATGTTGTATTGATTTCCAAATCAATCTTGACATGTGGAACTTGACTACACAACGTGTAATTCTGATAACATGGCTTGTAGTCTTGTGTTGTATGGCCAGGATCCTTGGAACATCTCAATGAGATCTTTGATTTTATTTTAATCATAAAATTTATCATTTCTGTTCAATATGTGAGAAATTATTGAGGAATAAATATATCTTAGAATTCATATTTAAAGAATTATTAAAATCGAATTGGAAAAATAAACTTTGAATATGTAAATCACCAATGAACCTAAATAATTATAAATAACGAAGTTCCTGCTCTAATAAAAATTGTAGGTTCTAGGATTATCAGAAGAATGGGATGAGTGGTACACGAATTTTCTTTTTTCCATTATCAATGATTAATCCTTCATCAAGTAATGAGGAAAAACATGATAAACAATTTGAAAAAAAGGGTTATTAACCTGGAAGTAAGAGAGAGGAGATCAACACATTTTCTTTACTATTAATTTAATTAAATAAGAATTACCTCTAAGGTTATTCTTTCTTCATTGAAGTGTATACCCACATATATTCATTGTCCCACAATTACATTATATAATACAAGCATAGGATTCCTGTTTAAGTGATCCACATGTGCTCCATGAATCCCTATACACCGTTGAAGGAGCCTATGGGTGCTAGTATGGAAGACCATTTCGCTTTTGATGTCCGCTTTCAGTCGCCTTGAGAATCATGTCCAAATAATTCAACTTGATCTAGTGTAGGAGGATCAATATCATTCTTCATAGTGTTCTTGAAGAGGGATGAACTCTCTTGTATTGAGAGATTTTTTCCCAATCCATTGTTTATAATGATTTTCTTGGATAGGGTAGTGAGAAAATAATCATAATTGGGTATCTATTTCACTAGGGTTAAAATAACATAATTACACATGTTCCATTATTTATCTTATTATTCCTAGAAAAACCGAATGTTAAATAATAGTAATGTTATTATTATTTCTTGACACATGCCAAACATGGGAATTATAATTAAATATTATTTAATAAAATAATATCCAACATTATTATTTCTCACTAAACCCTATAACTTAGTTCAGTAATCCTCCAATATATTTATTGGACACTAAATAATATCTATCTATTTATTAAATAAATATCACTACATTATTCACCAATGAATATATAAATATTATTCTCACTAAATTATAAATAAATATTTATTAAATATGCCAACCATAATATATTCTCTTGAATAACTAGTATTGGAATAAATGTGATATGGAATCCATGAAACATTATTAACCCAAAACCAAGAATAATGTTTATTGAACTTGTTAAATAATAATAAAATATTATTTAACAACGATACTAGATAAATTTAGTTTGTGACTCTCTAGACCTCATTCTCAATGGAATTAGGCAGAGGATCCTAAATTCTAATGTTAGAGTCTATAAATATTCCAAGGAACCCAAAGAGAAATATGATAATTCCACAAGTACATTTCACCACTTATGAACTTTTATCATATAATGTCATCCCTTTGCTATAATATCTCAAATGAATAAGGTTGCATTCTAGTTCCATTAACCCGTATGCTCGATGAATCTTTCTTTTACTTTTCATAAATAAAACTTTCATATTGATCACCAAGGACATGGATTTATTTAGGCTATATCATTTCCATCAAAGGGCCTAATATATTATCTTTCATTAAAGAACACAAGGGATAAATAATTTATCTAATTATTGATTAATGAAATATTACTCATGATGTAGCCAACACATCCTACCTCACTGAGAACATATATCATCACAGTTTTCTTCCATAAATTTAAGTGTGTGACTCATAATACTCATTAATAATAATATTAAAGTCAAAGGGCCAATACACACGTCTAGAGATCAGATCATCAAATAACATATATAAATGTGGATTATCTATTGGCAGGTCTTCTCCTCATAATATCCTCCTGGACATTACTAAGGGTGTACACCATGATAATGTGACTCGAGGTCCATAGATTCTCCATCATTGATATCTTATATCATTTATGTTACTCAAATTATATCATATTGTTCTATAAAATATATTCCAGAACAATGTCATAGCGCACTTCCGGATTCTCATCATAGCTGGGATCCACTACGACCTTTTATTATGACAGTTACTCTTATGAAATTATAAAATTCAATGTCACACATAATAACAATCATTATATTATAAGGAATTTATTGATATTAAAAAACATAAATTTAAGTTATCATAAAGTAAAAAAATTATTGTTCTATGGAACTAACTCCAACAGTGGAAAATCTCCCGGTAAAATGACAACTTAACAATGGATTTTTTTTCATTCATTTTATACACCCTATATTCACTCTTTAGTTGGATCTTTCCTTGATTTTATCATATTAATTATGTTTTATTGTATTGAGATGAAAAATTGAGTGAAGGAGAGAGGTGAATGGATAATTAAGGATGAAATCATAAAGTAGTAAACTATATAACTTCACTCCATTTTGGGGGTTTTATAAATAAAACATGCCTATGTTATTTATGAATAATGAAATAAAATTATTAAAATTAGGAAATAGTTATATATATTTTGGAAATATAAAATATTGTTTGATTAATATCATGGTATATGCTTATTGATTTTCTAAAAAAGAAAACAAAGAGTTTTTATAGATCAATGAAGGATCTTAAATAACATAATCAGATTATTTTTTATATTATACGTATATTTTTATTTTATATATATTAAAAAAGAATTTATTTTTTCATGATAATGTGTAGATATTACACAATGGAATTTAATGGTTATAAATGTATTATGTTCTATAAAATTTGATGAAAAAGAAAGGATAATTTATTTAGGATATTATTCATAGGTCATTCCATATTGTTCTTCTCTTTGAGCCATTTTTTCAAGACCAATACCTTTGATCTGGAGACCCACACATGGTTAGAGTATAATTTATAGGCAATTACACTTTGGAATGGGTCATGCCAAACCCACACAAGGGTCATTTTTTATATTTTTTCTCATAGGTTTCCCTCAACTTCAAATTGGTGGTATGAATTATCATAGATAAAGTATAGAAGAGGTTACAAATAGATTGATGAAGGGTGATTACTAAAATATAGTTACCAATGGTTCTTGAAAATTCTAGGTTTGTATAATGTTTCTATATTTACTAATGGTGATTTAATTTAGGTTAATTCCTAGGAAACAACATTTAATAGTGGTGCTTATGGAAATGAACATTATGAATAATGGAAATAGATAAATTTGTTGATATAAGAATGGATATAGATGTAATTATGGATACAAAAATAAATGTGGATTTTTGATGGGGTTACTTTATATGTAGTTTGATTTGATTCTAATGCAATTTAATTATAAACAGTGATTCTATGTAATTGCTTGTGGGTATTTATTGTTAAAATTTTAATAATTATCCAGGATTTTTATGGTAATTATCAACAATGTTTAGTGATAAGT